>JAGTTD010000009.1:22751302-23431302 GCA_018398585.1 Simmondsia chinensis | reverse complement strand
TCCAATACACAAATCAATTAGTTTTGTCAAGCTAGCTATATGCTGTGTATTATCAATTACTTCTATGGAAGGCGGTAAGATGATATCTTGAGCAATTACATATCTAGGGCCCCTGACACAAATAGACGCGACACAAGTTCCATATAAATTACTTCTCAATACTATTTCTGTCAAATTCATTAAAATTTCATGGATTGATTCTTGAATACCAACCATGGTAGAATATTCATGTGGTATTTTCTTAGGTTTTGCACGTGTGATACATGTTCCTTCTATTTCTCCAAGCAAAGTTCTTCGCATTGCAATGCCTATTGTTTCGGCTTGACCTTTCATAAGTAGAGAAAGAATAAAGCGTCCATAATAAAGACATTTACTATCTGTTCTTGATTCAACACACTTCCACTGCAGTGTCCGAGTAGATACTCTTATTTTCTCTCGAACCATATTAATATTATAGACAATTGATCAAATCATTGAATCATTTATTTCTCTTGAAATCTCTTCAATGTTTATTTTCACACACGTCTTTTTTAGGAGGTCTACAGCCATTATGTGGCATAGGGGTTACATCCTGTACAAAACTTAATAGTATACCACTTCTACGAATAGCTTGTAATGTTGCATCTCTTACGAGACTAGGACCCTTTATCATGACTTCTGCTCGTTGCATACCTTGCTCGACTATTGTAGGAATAGCATTTCCTGCTGTGGTTTGAGCAGCAAAGGGCGTCCCTCTTTTTGTACCCCTAAATCCACAAGTACTAGCGGAGTCCCAAGAAACCACCCGACCTCGTACGTCTATAACAGTCACAATGGTATTGTTGAAACTTGCTTGAACATGATTAACTACCTTTGGTATTTTATGTGTACTTTTACGTGAACTAATACGTCCATTCCTACGTGAACTAATTCTTGGTATAGGATTTGCCATATTTTATCATCTCATATATGGATATATCCATTTCATGTCAAAACAAATCCTTTTTTTTTTATTTGCACATTGAATCCTTTAGGAGATCCCTTTTATTTTAGTAGAATAATTATCCTTGTCATTGTTTATGTCTCAGGTTAGAACAAATTACTATAATTCGTCCCCGCCTATGGATCAATCTACATTTTTCACAAATTTTACGAACAGAGGCCCTTATTTTCATCTTTTTTTATTCCTTACTTTAATTAATTCCGAATCCTTTTCTTGGAAGAAAATAGGCTTTTTGCGATTTTTACCCTCGAATTATATTCCCATGGAAAGGGGTGTTGAAGTTGCAAAAACACTTAATCATTTGAATCTTTGTTGCGGAGTCTATAAATTATACATCCTTTGGTTGAATCATAACGGCTTACTTCAATTTTCACTCTATCTCCCGGTAAAATTCATATAAAACTACATCGTATCCTTCCCGAAACATAACCTAGAATCAGATCTTCATTATCTAAACGAACCCAGAACATACCATTACAAACTGATTCAATAATTAAACCTTCATGAATCCATTTTTGTTCTTTTATTCCAGGTAAAACATCCTTAAAGTATCAACTAATAAAGGAGGAGTGATATTATACAATCCGTCCTTGCCCTTTTTTCACAAATAGGATGTTTCGGATCCAATTCGGATATCAGAAGTATTACTATAATTACCATATATAACATAAAATTTCTCTGTCAATTCCTTCTAGCCGAGCCTTTTGGTCTGTCATTATACCCCAAGAAGTAGAAAGAATTACAATCCCCATTCCACCTAAAATTCTCGGAATTCGTTGATAATTAGAATAGATTCGTAGACCGGCCATTTTAAAATTTAAATTTAAAAAATTTCTTGAGGGTACTTTCTTATTTCTTCTATGGTGCAGAGTTGAAACCAAAAAATATTTGTTTCTTTCTTGATAATCCTCGCATTTTCGATAAAAACCTTCTCGTAAAAGAATTTTAACAATGTTTTCGTTGGTGTTAGTAGATGCTATTCGAACCGTTCTTTTTCTATTCATGTCAGCATTTTGTATAGAGGTTATTATATCAGCAATAGTGTCCCTATCCATGATGAACTGAAATTCTCTGAATTTTGATATAATCAACATGTTCTTATTAGTATTATTTAATTATTAAATTAAAAGGTATATACGTGATATACAGTCTACTAAATTAATCTATTTCATTCAGATATCCTACTATATCATGTTCTTATCTTACAAACCTCAGGAGCTAATAAAACTATTTTAGTAAAATTTAACTGTCTCAATTCCCGAGCGATCAGACCAAAAACTCTAGTTCCTTTTGGATTTCCTTCTTGATCAATGATAACTACGGCATTGTCATCATATCGTATTATCATACCATTGTCGCGTTTAAGTTCTTTACAAGTACGTATAATTACAGCTCTGGTCACTTCTAATCTTTCTAAGGGCATATTTGGTATGGCTTCTTTGATCACAAAAACAATAACGTCACCAATATGAGCATATTGACGATTGCGAGCTCCTATGATTCCAATACACATCAATTGTCGAGCCCCGCTGTTGTCTGATACATTCAAATGGATCTGAGGTTAAATCATATCATTTTTTTTAATTTGTTCTTTCAATGCACAATGCAAAGGGTGTAAAAAAAAAAAATATATATATATATATATATATATATATATATATATATATATATATATATATATATATATATTCTTTGTCCAAAACCTGCGGTTGCTTTTTTATCCTAAAGGCCTATTTACTTTAGTTCTACATTCGTATCCTGAAATAATGAATTGAGTTCGCATAGGCATTTTTGATGCCGCTAGTGAGATAGCCCTTCGGGCTATATTTTCTGCTACTTTGCTTATTTCATAAAGTATTCGACCTGGTTTGACAACAGCTACCCAATATTCGGGGGATCCTTTCCCCGAACCCATACGCGTTTCTGCAGGCCTTACTGTAACCAATTTGTCTGGAAATATGCGTACCCATATTTTTCCACCACGACGCGCATTTCGTGTCATTGCTCGTCGTCCTGCTTCTAATTGTCTAGATGTGATCCAAGCGGGTTCAAGTGCCTGAAGAGCATATTAACCGAAACAAACACGATTACCTTGACAAGAAATTCCCTTCATTCTTCCTCTATGTTGTTTACGGAATCTGGCTCTTTTGGGGTTATAGTTGATGGTTTTTTCTCAATTCCATCTCTACTACAGAACCGAACATGAAAGTTTCTCCTCATCCGGCACCTCACGAATGCTCACGAATGAAAGATAAGATTAAAATTCATATCATATTAATATGAACTTAATAAATTAATATTTAATATATAATTAAGATACATATAATAATGAAATAACGCATCAAGAGATTCTTTGAGATTCATTATATATGTTTTATTTCGTATATTTTTTTTTAATAGTTATATAACTATATAACAAATCTTTATTTTGGTTTGTTTTTTATCATATTGGATCACCCATACTTTAACAATCCAAAAAAAAATTTTTGCAGGCGAATATTTATTCTTTCAAGATCTATTTCAGTTGTAGTGTTAGCTCATGACTTTTCAGAATAGATGAATTGATCTGTAGTTCGTTTCGCCATCCCGCTCAATGAATCATGAGGATTCATTTTCAGTTGAATCTTCTGTATTCACGAGTTCCCGTCATTCCCATTGCTTCTTGATTAATGGTTAGGTCTGAATTCTACAACGGAGCTCTTAATGAAATTTGTTCTGTTCTTGAGTCAACTCCCTTAGTGTTTATTGGCTCAAGGCTCTTAATTTTTTTGTTCTATGAGCAGATTATAGATGAATCAATCTTGTTGCTTTATTATACTGCTTTTTAGCTTTTTATGAGATGATTCAAAGACCTTACTAGGAATCATATATCATTTTTATTCTTTTTTTCTTCTTTCTCTCGTCCTTCCATTTATCTACATCCCTTTATATTTCGTTTCACAACCAATAATCATATTTATTTTCTTATTTATGCCAAAAGGATTTCAGTGGCTGCAATGATAAGACCAATATATCATATCTTGACTGCTTTTTTGGATCCATGTAATGAGAGGCGATGAGTTGGTTATTAGTTCTATAGTTATTAGTTCATACTTCATACTATAGGCTGTTCCTTTTTTTTAGTCTTAATTTTAATAAAAAACCAACGAGTCACACACTAAGCATAGCAATTCTCTCAAAAGTTCAATCAAATTTTTATTCAACCTTATAGAATTAAAGATTATAATTATTTTGCTGGAGTAAAAAAATAAAAAATTTGTCATTTTTGGTTCCATCGTTGAATAGAACTGAAAGACAAGTAAAGGTTTATTATTCCTCGTCCATAAATATCCAAATTTTGATACCTAATACTCCATAGATAGTTCGAACTGTATAGGCGCAATAATCAATTTTAGCTCGAATGGTTTGTAAGGGAACCCTACCCTCTCTGATCCATTCGACACATGCAATTTCTTTTCCGTCGATACGTCCTACAATTTGTATTTGAATTCCTTTTGTATCAGCTTGTTCGGTTAATTCAATAGCTTCTTTTATTGCTCTTCGAAAGGGGACCCTGCTCTTTAATTGTCCTGCTATGAATTCTACAAGAATAGTAGGATACTCGTAAGGTTTTGCAATTCTCGTAATAGCAATGTTGAGTTTTCGGTTCACACAATTCAATTCTTTTTGTACATTTATCTGCAGTTCTTCGATTCCTCATGGTCTGTTTTCTATTAAAAACTTTGGGAATCCCATATAGATTATGACTTGGATCAGATCGATTCTTTTTTAATTTCTATACGTGCAATTCCCTCGGTACCGGAGGATGTTCTCCTTTTTTTTTGTACAAATTTTTTTATACAATTCTGTATTTTTTGATCTTCTTGTAGACCTTCAAAATAATTTTTTGGTTGTTCAAACCAAAGGGAATAATGATCTTGAGTTATACCAAGTCTGAAACCAAGTGGATTTATTTTTTGTTCCATATTATCCCATTATACTTTAAACAATAATTATGATTACCAAGTAAATACTTTTCTTGATCATCTTTATTCAGGTAAATTTTGTATTTGTATAAGTATAAATCTTGCATATTTTTCATAGTCGGATAGAATATATCTTTCAATACGTTTCATATTCTTCATAGTAATAGTAGTATATATCTTTCAATACAATAGTTCTATGACAAGTAGGTCTTTTTATCAGATAACTACGTCCTCTAGCTCAAGTTTTTAATCTTTTCATTGTAGTTCCCTTGTTGACTTCGGTTGTACTAATGATTAAATCTATTTTATTGGAACCTCTATTGTGACTAGCATTTGCTGCTGCGGCATAAATCAATTTAAAAATGGGGTAACATTTTTGATAAGGCATGAGTTATAATATCATAAGTGTTTCCTCGTAGGAACGTCCACATATTAGATCAATTACTCGTCGCACTTTGTCAGCGGACATAGATATATATTGTCCTAAAGCATATACTCCATCCTGTTTCTTTCTATTTTCTATCATAAGGGTTACCTCCCCCTAATAAACGATAAGTTTATTAACGACGAGATTTATTATTGTTTTTGGTGTGTCCCCAGAAATTTAGAGTAGGTGCAAATTCTCCCAGTTTGTGGCCCACCATATGATCCGTTATATAAACAGCTAAATGCTCCTGCCCATTATAGATAGCACTAGTATGACCACCCATTGTAGGTATAATAGTAGATGCCTAGGACCAGGTTCCTATTATTTGTTTTTCTACCTTTTTGTTAAGCTTATCAATTTTTCTTAATAAATGATTCGCTACAAAAGGATTTTTTTTTTTTTTTTAAGTAAACGTGTCACAGTTAATTACTCCTTTTTTTTTTTTTTTATAAAGTTGTAAAGACAAAGAAACT
The DNA here is from genome assembly GCA_018398585.1 of Simmondsia chinensis. Taxonomy (NCBI): domain Eukaryota; kingdom Viridiplantae; phylum Streptophyta; class Magnoliopsida; order Caryophyllales; family Simmondsiaceae; genus Simmondsia; species Simmondsia chinensis. The sequence continues at coordinate 23,425,455 of JAGTTD010000009.1, read as the reverse complement.
GATTCTATTTTCTCTCCTATTTACTACGGCGACGAATAATAAAATTATCACTATAGTTATTCCTTTTTCTACTCCTTCCAAGTGCAGGATAACCCCAAGGGATTGTGGGGTTTTTTCTACCAATTGGGGCCCTTCCTTCACCACCCCCATGGGGATGGTCTATAGGGTTCACCACCCCCATGGGGATATCAAATGGACCTCCCCCGAAGGAAATTTTAATGTGGCCGATTTCCCCTCTTTTGCAATCAGTTTCGCTACAGCACCTGCAGCTCTAGCTAATTGTCCACCCTTTCCAAGTGTGATTTCTATGTTATGTATGGTCGTGCCTAAGGGCATATCGGTTGAAGTAGATGCTTCCTTTTTATCAATCAAAACCCCTTCCCAAACTGTATAAGCCTCTTCCAAAGCATACGGCTTTCTGGATGTAGATGATAATATCTATATAGAACAGATGGATCTTCTATCTATCGTACAATGATGAACCACATGAGTGGATATATAGAAATCCAAATCTGCCGAATCACTCATGTTATGATCTTCTACATCCTAGGTCTTCCCATTCTGTCATCTGGCTTATGTTCTTCATGTAGCATTCAGACCGAATGACTCTATGAAATTACGTTGATACTTCCACATATACATATTATGGGTAACGTAGGAGATATCTCTATTTTTCCCCAGGGAATCTTTAGAATTTCCACTGCTTAACTTTCAATTTGCCTCTGACCATCAAATGAAATGTGAATAACTCGTCCAATTACGTAAATCAATAGTTCAAACCACACTCAAAGGTAGGGAATTTCCCATTTTAATAGGAACTTCTGTACCAGAAACAATGGTAGCTCCAATTATGGCCTCTCTGGGATGTAAAATATGTCTCTTCTCACCATCCCCATAGAATATGAGACAAATGTACGCATTTCGATTAGGGTCGTATTCTATGGTTACGATTCTACCATCTATGTCTTTTTCCTTCCGTCAAAAATCGATTTTATGGTATAGACGCTTATGACCTCCCCCTCTATGCCTTGCGGTAAGAATTCCTCTTGCATTACGGCCTTGACCACAACGACACTGTTCATAAATCAAATTATTTCGTGGATTAGATTTCACTTGATTGTCTACGGCTCCATTGCGTGTGCTCAGGGTAGAAGTTTTGTATAAATGTATCACCATGCTATTAAGTATTTTGATTTAAGTTCTTTTCTTTCTAAGAAGTGGAATAGAATAACCCAGTTGAAGCGTAATGATCATACGTCTGTAATGCATTGTATGTCCCATAGTAGGTCCCATTCTTCTACCCTTTCTCGGGAGTTGATGATTATTCATAGCTATTACCTTGACACCAAAGAAGAGTTTGACCCAATGCTTTATTTCTGTCCTAGTTGATCCTGATTCGACATTAGAAGTATGTGCCACATAGTCAATCAATCAAAATTGAAAAATTTATGCGCGCTCGCATTGTTCATAATAGGACCTTTGTTGTGTGCATCTCTTTCTAGCACCTTTAGTTTGTCAAATTATCGCACCCGACGTTACAAATGTTACACCCAGTTTCGAAGTTTGACTTTCTTATTGACGATATGCTAAGAATGCAATCAATCATATTTTAAAATTAATCCACCTCCTCAAATGCAAAATCCTCCCTCAAAAAAAATAGAAAAAAATAAAGGAAAGCCGATGACATAGATGAACTATAAACACACGACTTAACTACAGATGAGATGAGACGAGACTGAAAAACAAGTAGTGCACAAAGTAATCCTATAGGGGTTCTTTTTGTGGTCTCTCCCTACCAAAGAGCATCTGTTAGAACAATTTGTAGAAAATACAGAAATTTCATAAGGAAATAATAGAACATGCATCAATATTAGCCACCGGCTTCAAGGCACATAGCAAACCGTTTTCCTTAGGAATTTTTTTTGGGATACTATAAAATCCAACAACAAAGTTAGTGCAAGAGCATAGAGAGAGGAAGATGGCCGAGACTTTTTAAGAGAGAAAGAGAAAATGAATTGTTCAAGTTATTTCTAAACTCTAAATTAGGGGCTTTATATAGAATTCTATTTGTCTCTTAGAAGAGACATATAAATAAACATCATTGAACATATGTTATTTATCAAGGGACACATCCCTCCAAAATTAATAAATTAATTTCTAAGTATCAGAAAACTGGCGCAAAAATAACGGCCAGAATTGCTTTGTGTGTCAACATACAGGCCTATGTGTCAACACACAGACCCAAACTTCGGGTTCTGTAAGTTCGTATATTGGCACACAGGCCTATGTGTCAACACACTGACACAAACTTTAGTTTCTGTATATTTAAGCCAAAATATATAACAAGTAAACATTCAAAATACTTTATTTTGAAAATACATCAACATTTCCCTACCATTTTCAAAATACATCCATTCTCATAGAATTTAAACATCTCGGAGTTAAAGGAAGTCTTTATGCATAAATGAGAGTGTCTTCCAATTGAACCCTCACTTAGCGAAGACACCTTACAATTAATCGAAGCATAATGGTAGACTAAGCTACGAACCATATGAGTCCATTTTACTAACCACACCTCTCCACACACAGACTTACTCTTTACACACATCTCATTTTTGACAGACACATTTAAGGCTTTGTGTCCTGTACCCTTCATGAGTGTAACAGAGTCAAACCCATGTCATTAAAACACTCTTTGAAGTGGCCAAAGTTCACACTCATTTAGGTAGACCCTATTGATCATGTCTCTACAATACGACATTCAATAATTTCCTCGAGTCCATTAAGAGCTTACGCTCAACCTCCTTTTTCCTTTGTCACAAGTTACCAAGCACTATACCCGGTACAAAATTTTACTTTTAGTGCTTGCAATCACACAGATGACAGAACTCTCTCATTGAACGCAAAACCTGGCATTGTACCAGGTGTTGGGTTGAGGGTCCATCATGGTTGACTAAAATTGACGGGTTTAACCCATTCCTTTTCTTGTATTTAGGACCAAGTCTCTAGCAAGGCTTTTCATTGGGAATCTGCTAGATTCTGACTTGTATTTTCAAAGTCCACAATGATCACCCAATTTATCATGAGCTATTTCACATAACTATGTCTCACACTAATGTGTTTGGACTTTCAATTATATATCTCATTCTTATGCATTTAAAAGCATAGCTTCACTATCTCAATGGATAGAAATAGGACTGTGTTTGGAGCATGGAATTGAAGACTAGAATTTGGGCTGGGGCTGAAATTGGAGCCCAAAGTTCCAATTCTATTGTTTGGTTCACCTGTTGGAATTGGAATTACAATTCCACTACCCAATTCCATGGAATTAGATTTTAACTGAAAATCAAACTTCCCTATTCCTTAGGGTGGGGGTAAAGAATTGCAATTCCATATTAACTCCATTAACCTAAAACCCAAAATGACCCAACTTGATTAACCTACTTCAAAATAAATCAAATTCCAAAGACTTAGACACAAACTAAAATTTGTCCAGAACCTGAATATCACCCAAATCGAATGCCTTGAACTTGAAATGACTGAAATCACCTTAACTCAAATTCCGAAATGACACAATCCGATTGATTCAAAATTCGAGATGACTCAAATCTAGAAAATGAAACTACTCGACTTGAATGTAATGTAAACAAGTTGAGCCAAAGTGAAAATGACCCGACCAAATTGACCAAAATTTTAATACGATCCATACCCAAACGATCCGACTCATCTCAAACTCAGCCTAAGCTGACCCAAAATTTGAAATGATACAACTCATTTGTTCCAAAACTAAGATGACTCGAGCTTGAAATAACCTAAATGAACTTACACTCGATCTTAACTCTCTTGAATCCCGAAAACACCTAACCCGATTAATTAAAAATTCAAGGTAATTTGAACACCAAATGATCTGACGTGATACTCAACCTAATTTGACTTGAACATCGAATAACTCGAACTTAAATTGAATCGCTCTGACCGTAATAACTTGAACACAATATGAACCACTTCGACCGAAATCAGAATGTAGTTGATTTCGAACTCGAAATACTCCAACTCAATTGACCGAAAACCCTCAATGATTTGAATCATTACGTAATTATAATTCCAACCTCCAATTCCTTTGATGAACCAAATAATGGAATTTCAATTCCATCAGATTTTCAATTCCATCAGAATTAGAATTGGAATTGCAATTATGCAGTTCAATTCCAATATCAAGTACCAAACAGAGCCTAGGTGAAATTGGCTAATGTTGCAAGGAAATCTTAAACAAAAGATCCTTTAATCTTTTTGCTTCTTCAATAGCAAAAATCAAAGCACTTGTCTCTATAATCATAGTGGAATTAATGATACATGTATGTTTCTTGGAACCCCAAGAGACAGAACCCGCACAAAGTAAGAATACTCCCTCGCTTGTAGAAGCGAGGTCTTCCTTATCGAGGATACAACTGGCACCCAAGTATCCTTCTAAGTAGAAGAATACCAATTAAATTAGCACCATAATTCATGGTCATTTTAGTACCTTATGTACTACATGCCAATAAATTTTACTTGTATTACTAGCATATCCGTTTATCTTTCTAACAATAAAGGCTATAATGGGCCTTTTCATACTCCAATTGTACTATTGGAGTACCTTCATTTGTTACCAAATATCCATACCAAATATCAATATGTAGTCAACTTACAAACATATAATGACTCTTTTATCATTATTAAACTTGCTACATACTCATTTATCCGATTCATTTTATTACCTCTTTCCAGCGATATCACGAGCCTTCGTCGCTTTGTAATAGGATCATATTCTATAACACAATAATATGGAACTTGACCATCCATATTGTCTAATTCATACCGCTAGAAATTTATAAAAATTTGGACCAAAAGATTTGTCTTTCTTTGCTCTGTTACTTTTCTATGTTCTAAATCCTTTTTAGGGATTTCTTCCCTTACAACATGATTTTCATCATATGACAAAGGCATGTCATTTTCTATTGAAATTTGACCTTTCATTCTAGAAAAAACTATTTCATCTTAATATATTTTACTTAACATTATCATAATGTATCATTATTTCATCAATATCAAGGAAAGATTCAAAATCACTTTCTATGTACTCATTCATATTTACATCCAAGAACTTTAATTTACTTATAATTATATCATAGGAATCATTATGCCACTTATATGCATCAAATCTTATGGGTAACATATGAAACATCACAATTTCATATTCCTAGACTCTTGAGATTTGCTGCTTTGATGACTAATAGCATCATGGCACATAGATATGAAATCACATAAGAAATTTACTTTTCCTATGAAATTACAAAAAGCATTCATGTTAACAATTAAAATCACAAAAATTCATAATTGCATTAACATGACACATTAATCGTATAGCCGCATTAACATCCATGCTTATACCTAAATTGCCAATTCATGATAACATTTAACAACAGGTGCATTCATGATTCATGATTTGGCATATTTATCTTATTAATTTTATTATCTAAACAACCACGTTATTTTAGATTGCCAATAAGATTCAACTACCAATTTTATAATAAATATGTGTCCACAATTCATTTACTTTTCTATTATTAGTTTTAGCATTGTCTCGGTGTTTGGTTTCAACAACCACTCTAAACAAGGAATTCCTGTAGTTGCATCGCCTCGATGTTTGATTTCAACCACCACTCAAAACATAAATTTTATACATAGAAATATATCAATTAATTGGAAATCATATGTAACTCAAAGTTTCATAATATTGAAATCACAAAAACTTAATATTATTTTTGTCATGGCAATGCACAAAGTGGTACATGGGCAAAGCATCCTAATATTGGCAAAAATTACGCTGGCCCGAAGGAAACTGCCCGGAGTTATCTTGTTTTTTAATTTACGTGCGATTACTTAAACCAATTTTTTTTTTAATTACAAGTAATATTCTTTGTATATGGACACAAATGCATGGGGATCAATGGCAAAGAGCCTATCATTGTCTCCCACAAAGGACGCCAGTTCGAAAATTTGTAACCGCAAAAGCACCTTTCTTTTTTTATTTGATTTATTCTTTTGTCAAATTAATGGTACGACATCTTCAAAGTTCATGTATGATTGAAAAGCCGTCAATCAAAATTCATGATACTAACCATCACATCAATGTCTAACCAAAAATTCATGAGGGATTTATACCACATGTATACTTAATCATACACACAATCAACAGTGCATAAAACATATATTCACAGCTTCTTAAAACATCAAGAGTTCTTAAACTTTGGTTTTGCTACTAAATGTAGAGACCATGCATAAAACACCAATTCTTAAGCATCTTAATACTTCATGATTTTACAAATTAAATAATATACCTTGATCCATAGCAATCTCTCTCTTTGTCAATTTCTCCAATCTCACAAATTATCGCACCAAGAGAAAAAGCCATTTTTATGAATGGAAATAAGTCTTAAGATTATTAGAACAATTTTTAAAAAACACACAAATTTCGTTATGGAAATAATAGAACAATATCAGCCACCGGCTTCAAGGCATGTAGCGAAACGTTTTCCTCGAGACTTAATTTCTTGGATACCAACATAGTCTAAGGAATGCAATGAAACCCAACAACAAAGTGAAAGTAAGAGCGTAGAGAGAGGAAGATGCTTAGTCTTTTTAAGAGAGAGAGAGAGAATGAATTGTTCAAGTTATTTCCGAACTCTAAATGTGGGGCTTTATATAGAATTCTGTTTCTCTTGGAAGAGACACATAAGTAAACATCATTAAACACCTGTTATTTATCAAGGGATACATCCCTCCAAAATTAATATATTAATTTCCAAAAATTTAAAAACTGACGGGCAAAAATAATGACCATAACCGCCCTATGTGTCAACACACAGGCCTCTGTGTCAACACACAGACCCAAACTTTGGGTTCTATGGGCCTGTGTGCCTATGTGTTGACACACTAACCCAAATTATGATTTTAGCACATTTAAGCCCAAATAAATAACAAATAAACATTTGAAATACTCTATTTTAAAAATACATCAACAACATCAACCTTGTGGTAAACAGACAAGACTCATCAGAGGGATCCACTCTGTGGTTTCTCTCTACCACAATAATATCATGCAGGGTCCTCACTGTAGATTCTCTCACACAGAACCTGTGCTCTACGCATCTTTATATTTATCAACCATCTTGATTTAGCAAACTGTGGATGCTCAAAACCAAATCAATTCATAGTCAAAAAAAAGGAGGAAAAAATTCTTTAGGTAAAAGCTAGAAATAATACAGAATCTGTCTCCGCCAGAAGGTATATCGATTGGTCTGCAATCTTGCAATGTATAAACAAATTTCAAAATATAAGAAGTTGATAAATCTAAGCAAGCTTTAACGACTCGTGATAACCATGGTTAATGAGCTTCCCAAGATAACATCTTTCTAGAAGACTACAAAGTAAATGGTGAAAACACTGGGCTTACCCTTTGTCACGAATAAAGATCAATTACGGAAAACACCCCTGACTTGCAACCGCATCTTCTCGCTTGCTCTCTGATGAGTGTGACCGTGAGTAGAACGCCAACAAGGTAACCGTTACGTGAAAAGCACATTGGTAATTTTACTAGAAAGTCATTCTGCCGGCCAATCTGCCCTCGGATATTCTCCGATCAATGGCTGCGTCAACTGAGTTCATCTGAACATGAGGTTAGAGAATGGATCAGAGAATACACATGCGGCCCTGAATGGCGGTACGAAAGATAGTTAAGGAAAGTTCTACACATGGAATCAAATTATATATCGTGCTTCTGTAACTTAACAGCCAGCTTAAATTTTGAAATATAGTGGCCGCGACGTTTTATTTAATTCCATGCTTCTACATGGTAGATAACAAATTCAGGACAAGGGCTGACCTGGCAAGTACTGCAAAGTCATAAAAGATAACAAGAAACACTAAAAAATGGTGAAAAGCCATGTGGCACATGCTCACCGTCCATCAATGAACAAATTTAAATTTAAAACAAAGAAATACATACGCTTTTTTGAGCAAGACTGGTGCAAGATGGCGGAAGCCTTGAACCGTTAACAGCATACTCGTCAGAAGTGCTAAAAACTAACCAATAGAAAACCATACAGAATACCTACTTGAACCATTTGATGCTCAAAATGGGATTGAATGGCCAGGGAAAGTGGATACTGACACTTACAAATACAACACGGCCCATCAAGCAGTAGATTGGAGAAATACTTGAAAATGTAAAGGGAATTCATTTAACCTCAATTTTAAGGCTCCATTTGGTTGGGAAGAAGTCATCTTCCACCTCATTTTCATTGTTTGCTTATATAAAATGAAAAACCGAAATTATTTTAGGAGAAACTTGTCTTCATCTCAAGGAGAGAGGAGGCCATTTCCATTGCTCCTCTCCTCCTAACCCAACTCAGACTTCATACGCTCCGCATCCCATCTGAACCTCAAATCTCTCGAATCTCAATCCCATGCGAAGTTGTGTGAAATTAATTTCTTAAGCCAAGCTAAAGAAACATTATTTTTGCTTAGAATGTGAAGAGACATTTTATGGAGGGAAAATGTCCTTCCAACCAAATGAAGCCTATATGTCTGCCTGTTTCCAGTGTAAAGAAACTGAGATGACAATGATACAAAATGGTACCTTTACGGAAAGTTTAAAGGTGTCGAGAACCAACTGAAAAGCATTTCAAAGCGTACCAAGAATTCAGCACCATATGTTCAAGCGATTTCAGGGGAAACCCACTTACCTGGCTGGTTTCGTCATGCACCTGATATTTTGGCAATGACAATCTCCTTTCCTCCTGCACAATTTGTAAGCATGTCACCAAAGCATTTCAAAACAAGCTTAAAGGTGCACTGAGCTGGCATGCATTGAGGTTATACGACAATGTTCGAAAAACAAACCATTGACAAGGGCTCATCATCCCAAACCAAGTAAACTTCATTAGTAGCTGGCTGGTTTGCAGGCGCTTTGTTTGCAATAACTGGTGGAGGTCCAATTGAAGGTCCACCAGTATTTGGTCCAGAGGCATAAGTATGTGAATTTACTGCTGGTGGTGCTGCATCTCAAACAAAAGTTGCATTATTGCAGTAATCAAAGGAAGTTATCATACAAACTATAGCAACACTTCAGGTTCACTGTTCAGGAGGTAGTGAAAAAGGATGGAAAACGTTATTGAACAGTTTACCAAAGCATATATAATATGAGTTATCCTCAAATAGTGAAGTGTCAAAGATTTATCCTCAGACCACACTAATATGATTCCAACAACCTGAAGAAAGCATTTTCAATTATATGTGGACCCAAAACCATTAAAATTCCCCCTGTTAACAAGCACATACAAGCAGACAAAAGGACCCAAACATCCCATGATTTCGCCCAAAATAAAGCTCACTCAGAAAAGGAGTACTCCTCACCTTAAAACCAAAATATGTGGCAAAAGACAAACATGCACAACCACAAAATGCTAAACCCGCACACCCTTGGAGACTCCTTGAAGTTCTCAGTCTCTGAGACTACATAAAACTCTCAAACCCCTACTAACAGGGGTTTATAGTGATTTGTGTTCTGGAAGTTATACTCAGAAGCGAAGACTGACTTTCAGTTTCTCTCCCTTTTCCTTCCACTTTGACATCCAACATAAATTTTTTTTAACTAAGTCAAATACACTACACCAAAGCAATGCCTGTTCTAGTATCATCAATCTAACCTCGAACTTTCATATATCTGAAGTCCCACAAAACTGCAGAAAATAACAACTAATAACAAACCATCAACCCCCCGAACTCCTGGCCCCACTTCTAGTGGCTGCTGCCTTAAAATTCCAGCACATTATTTGAAAATAACTAGCATGTGTTTTCATCTGTTTTTATTTTTGCAATTAAAAAGAAATATTATTAAGAGGAAGAAAAAATGTATAAAGTATTAAGGTAAGACATCCAAAAATAGAAACCACAAACCACCAAAAAAACCAAGAGTTAAACATAAAGCCGTCCAATCCCTCTACGAATTAACGAAGACTTTCACATAGCCCCAAGCACTTTGTCAATAGGGATCCTAGAAAGGACACTCTTTCCAATAAGAAATTTATTGGTTTATATTGGTCTTTGAAAATGCTTACAATTCTTTCTAACCCAATTGAAGAGAATCACTATCTTGGCTAACGAGAATATCATTTTGATGTCTTTCCTCTTTCCTACGCCATGAATTTCAATTAAAACAATACTCTCTATAGTCTTAGCTAACCCAAATCTTCCCAAAAAGTGAGAAACAATATGCACCGTACATCCCAAGCCACTACACATTGCAAAAATAAATGATTGTATGTTTCCCCAATCACATTAAACAAATCCCTAAAGATAGAGCCTCAAAAAGTATCCATTTCTATAGACAATCTTCAGTATTAAGCTTGTTAAGAAATAAAGATCACACAAAGACCTTGATTCTAAAAGAGAACCTCAGCTTTCCAAATATAAGGACATAAGAGGAAAACTAAAACACAGTTATGTAGTGTAAAATGTTGGAGAAAAGATTTAGTAGTAGTTAGATCCATCCAACACCCAAACATCTCATCAAGCAGCGAAGACAAGCATATTGATCCAAAATGTGGTTTAAAAGTGTCAATTCTAGGTAGTTCCCTGACCGTACAAAGGTACAATTTCCAACATGTGAACCACCCTGTTGAGTGGTGATGAAATTAATTAGAGCGTCATAAACAAAGGAAAATTTGTATAAACTAGAAACTAATGAGTGAAAGCAATATCCCCAACCCGCATGTCTTTGTAGAACAAACATACTCATGAGACAGATGTGGGAAAGGAAACAAGGGCACAACTTAATAAACTTCCATCAAGAGGAACAAACCACCGCATTTGCCAACTCTGCATCCCTCTCATTCTGTTGGAGGCAGTCTTACTCTTACTCACCATACACCAAAGAGAATCAAATTCCATAAGAAATCATTATAGCCACCTACCCAAAAGAAACATGTTCTTGGATACCATATTGCTAAGACCCAACCCCCATGATTGTGCAATCTACAGGCTTTATCCCGTCCAACCAAACAATCCTTATGGTCCTCATTCAGCCCTGGCCAAAGAAAATCTCTTAGGATCTGCTAAATACGCTTTGCAATTAGCACGAGAATCCTAAATGGAGACCTTTTTTTTTTTGGGAACAAAATCCTAAGGAAGCCATGTATCTATAGTAATAGTAGAAAGACATGGTTGGACAAGAGACAATCCCCTAAAGAAAGGAAAGCACATATCTATCCATCCAATCTCTTGGCAATTTACTAACCACAGGCTCCCAAAAGTTAAAAAGGCCTAGGATTACCACCTAATGGTACACCTAGGTACGTAACCAATAACTTATGCACCACGTAATAGACAAAGAAAAGTATACGGTTATGGTGCAATCATTTAAATCGAACCCCACAGCGCCCGGCTATACCAAGTTGATTTTAAGAACAAAAATTGTTCAAACAATTGGATGATTGTCAAGACTAACCAGACACTTTAATCCCTTAAACAAACTCCACTCTTGAGACAACATACAACTTAGAACATTGAGAACAGGAGTGGAGAGAAAAGGGGGAATGGGGTCACCTAGATTTAAGCCACGTGCGGCAAAACACCAATCCTTCGTAGTCTCATTAATGATAATAGAATAAGAGATATAATCAAAACATCCAGTAATCCAGTTACACAATCCATCTCCAAAACCCTTTTTCTGAAGCACCTAATGCAAAAGACGCCAATTCACCCTATCTTCTCAAAGTCAACCTTCAATAAGATCTCCTTTCTCCCATCCTCAATTTAAATCATCCACAATCTCACCTATATCTATACCTTACATTAATTAGGAGTACTCTCCCCTCCCCAAAATTTAGTAAATGTGGAATCCTACAATTCTAAGCACTCATTTTACGGTTACTTAAGTAGGAAAGACAGGGTAAACACAATTATATCGCCAGTTTTTCAACCACCCATTTCTACTTCAACTGAAATCTTACCCCCCCCCCCCCCCCCCCCCCCCCCCCCCCCCCCCCCCCCCTTCTCCTTTTCTTTCTCTCTTTCTCCTTCTCCTCTTCTCCTATTCTTCTCTCTTCTCCTCATTTTCCTCTCAATCAGACTAATTAACCATCAAACTCCCTCTTAACTCCCCATAATCTCAAAGCGGCAGCAGTGGAGAGATTGAAGTTAGTGGAGTTTGCCGAGAGGGAGGTAGTGTTTGCGGTGATGGAGAATGTCAAGGTGCTGACGAAGAGTAATATGTTGACACAACTAAGGGGATCGCACAACCAAACACAGCGGATGAGATGGTGATTTTGTCGAGGGGAGGTCTAGAGGGGATTGGTTCTTTAATCTGAGCACCTCTAAAGTCAATATTTTTTACTAATTTATTGATCACTTTTTTCATTAAAAAGGCTTACCCTTCTTAAAATTATATATTCTTATAATTAACCACATTCCAAGTTTGCCTATTGTCTCTTAGCCTATGTGTTGTTGCACTCATTCATGTCCAACATTAATACATTTATATCAACTAATAAAAATTCTTAGCATTCTATGTTAATAATTAATATGTATTCACTAGACTTTTTGAGGGAAAAAAATAGTTTAAAAGAGTAATAATTCATAAATATTGTGTTATATAACAAACAAAACCAGACCGTGCATCACACAAGAAAAGGCTAGTTGATCACTAAAGAGGAGTCCAAAATCTATCCCCACCCCCAAGACACACAAAAAAGCTAATTGAATTTAAAAATTAAAGTTTCCAAAAACCTCAGACAGTCTAACAAGCAACTCAGTTAGAATCTTATAAACATTAGTAACAAGACCTATTGGCCTCAATAATAGAACGACCCTTTTTTAGGGCAAGGGTGATAACAACAGGTCCAAAATACTCCTTAAAACCCTTCATGAGATCGTCGTTAACAACATCCTAAGAGTGATGGTAGAAAGCCATTAAAGAAAAATCAAGACCAGGTGCCTTATTAGTAGCCATAAGGAGTAATTGTTTTACCTTCCATATCCTTCAAACCCCTCAAATCTCACCCTACAAGGATCAAGAGAGATCATCGTTTAATTCCATCAATCATAGGCCTAGAGGCAATTTCCTCAACAAATAAGGTTTAGACAGAAGTAATTTCTGGAGCCAGAAGATTACAACTCATGATAGCCGCCCCCTCATTCAATTGCATTCTCTAATGAAATTTATTTTCATCCTGCTAGGGCCCACTCAAAAAAATCTTGAGTTACTGTTGTCTTAAGACTTCATCTTCAACTGAAATCTAAGCACTGTTTGACAGCAGAAAATAATTTTCTTTTTTCCATTTCTAGTTTTCCTTTTCATCTCCAGCTTTCCTTCTCCAGTTTTGCAATATAATGTGTTCAAGTGATCCTTGTTTTCTAATTTTCTGAAAATTGAAAATAATAAATAAGTAATACCCGTAAATCGGAAAATCGAATAATATGACTCGAATCCGGTTCGAATATTAATGTCACTTATTTGAAAACTGAAAATGATACGCCTAAGTAATACTCATAAATTAGTCAACCACTAAGAAAAGTAGGAATAATTAATTGTCGAAATAAATTACAAATATAGTCTAAACATACAATATTATAACTTATGCTCTACCGATTGGTATAATCATTCCACAATTGATCAGTAAACATATCCACCTCCATGCCCTCCTATACAATGGGAATATCGTTCACCACATCTTCTCCGCCATATGAAGCAAATAATGTATATCTTCCATGTGAGTAAAAACTATGTAACATACAACCCGTTATAGGAATCAACTTTTGTTGCTTTAGTAAATAGTTTGGTATCGCTTTTAAAATTGGGAAACTAGTCTTAAGTACCCCAAAAGCTTGCTCCATCACATTCCGCAAAGATAAGCGTCTATAATTAAATAACTCGCAAAGTCCTCTTATGCGTCTTGTGCCTTAAAAATCATTTATCGCTTTTAAAATTAAAAATCTGGCCCTAAGTACCCCAAAATCATTCACGTAAGAGGAGGAAGAGATGGGGTATATAGAAAATTATTATAAAATGGGTGAGTAATATGAAAATGCGCAAGGAGGGGTGGGGGAAAAGTTAGAAAACAAGGTCCCTATTTTCTGAGAAAATTTAGAAAACAGTTTATTACTATTTTCCAAATTTGTGAAAGAATAGGGAAAACCGGAAGACTATTTTCCAACTTCTCCTATTAGAAACTAGAATGTTGAACACTTATTCCAGTTTTTCAGGAAAATTTTCCTGGAAAACTAGAAAATTATCTGTTATCAATTAGCCCCTAAGCTTCTCCTTCATAGAAATCTCTGCATAATCCTGCAAATCCACTTTCTTTAGAAGTAAATATTTGGGGAAAGGTACACCTCCACCCTCCAACTTGTTTATCAGATCAATCTTGAGTAATGCCTTGAGCTTAGCCCTTTATGTCACCAATACCAACTTATTCCACTCCCTCAAATGCTCTTTTAGGAACCTACGTTTTCCTATGAAAACAAAACCAATCTACCCTTCAACTTGGCATTGATACCACCATTCTCACTCAATTTAGAAAATCGCGAGAGCCACATATTCTTAAAACAAAAAGGAGAAGGCTCCTAGGTGGACCCGATTTAGCAAAACGACCAGAAGTGCGTCCGCTAAGGTTTTCGAGAAAGGTTAGGGAAAAGAACTTCACACCATTCGTACACAAGAAATGATCAACACAACTAGTCACTTCCTAATAAAGTGATCAAACCTTCTCAAGCGACATGTAGATGAGGTAGCATGGTACCTTTCATGAGGGAGTTGAGTAGCACTGAAATTCCCACCAAAGAGCCAATCGGATGGCATAATCAATCTACCCAGAAAGTGACTCTCTCATTATACGATTACACGGAAGAGAACCAACACTCACCCATACTTGGATACTAAGACAAGCCAAAATAAAGAAATCGCCATTCACAGCATCTCTGCAGAAATTAAACTTGGTATCCCATATGATCAAGACCCTCAGAATAGCCTAAACATGAGGAAAAATCCAGACCTTAGTCCTTGAATCTCAAAACCCTCTCACTAGGATACTATCAACATCCGCTAACTTTGTTTCCTATAAGAGAATTGAATCAAGGAACGACTGTGAGAGAGCACTTCTGAGAAAAAATCCCTTGTCCTAGGAACCCCAACCCACACATTCCAACTCGAGATTTTCATTTTGGAATGGACCTACCCCCTCTACCTTTTTGTCCGTTCCATTTTATGGCACTGTAGGGCAATCTAGTCTCTTTTATTTATCAGAAAAAGAACAATATTAAGAGAGAGAGAATGTAGAAAGAGCTAAGGACAAGATGCCCTCAAAATTGCAAAAAGCAAGAATAGAAACCACAAGCTAATAAAATAAAGTCCTCTAGCACCTTTGCAAATAACTAAAGCCATGTCAGAAAAGCCTCCAAAGCTCCTAAAAAGATCACCTTTTTCATAAAAAAATTAATTGGCATATGCTAATCTTTAAAAATCCTAACATTTCTTTCAAGTCAAATACACCAGAGAATTGCAATCTTGATTGTGGAGAATAACATGACAACGTTTTTTTCTCTTCTTTCCTACGCCATAAAACTTCAGGACACCCTCAACCGATCTCGAGCTAACCCACATCTAGCCAAAAGTGGACAATAGCTTGCACCATAAACCCCAAGCCATATCATAATGCAAAAATAAGTGGTCACGCGTCTCCCCACTATGGAAGCACATAACACAAATCCTTAGAGACAAAGCCTTAAAAGATCTCCATTTCTACAAGCAATCTTGAGTGTTAAGCTTGTTAAAAAGTAAAGACTACAAAAAGACTTCCATTCTAAATGATAACTTAGCTTTCCAAATATAATAACATAAAGAGAAATCTGGAAAAAAGAATTACGTGAAGTAAGATGCTGGAAAACAAATTCAGTAGTAAAAGTACCAAACCCATCCGACACCCATCCCCTCCTATCAGGCAGTGAAGACAAAAGTATTTGATCCAGCATATAGCTTACTTGTGTGAACCTATGTATCTCTAATATTAAGATCCCTACAAAAGTGCCCTATTGAAATGAAAAGAAAATAACTGGGGCACCGTGGGTAATCTGGCCTCTTGACCTATCGCCCATACGAGATTTACAGGTATCAAATTGTAGACAAATAACTAGTTTCACTAATTGATCCCCATGATCCGTAATGTCAAACCTAGCCATACAATGAGAGATTATGAGTATGGTCGACTCCCCACTCCCTAGATCCAAAGTCATGACATCCCTTAGATCCCCTTTATCCGCTTCACACAGTGGTGACAAAGAATCAGGTCAATCACCATTGAGAGGAGGCTGCCTAGTCGTTCCAATCCAACAAACCCCCTCCATAAGGAGTGTCTCTAGGTGAAAAAGGTTCACTAAAGAGAGTGACAGCACGATCAGATTACAAGGTCAAGAAAGGCCACTAGGGAAGCCACATTTCCCTCCATCAACAAGGTCCTTGATGGGTGTCACAATTAAATAATATGTATACCTTCAAAATTAAGAAACCTCTTGGGGGAGTCTAAACAGATAACTGTGTATATATTGAGAGTTGACCAATCATATCCTCTTACAACACGCACATTAGTGATATATGTGAAGGCCACCTCATGCCCCACATCATATGAGTTGTCTCTAAAGGTCATCCACAAGCAAATCCATCCCTGAGTCATAGAAATCCTTTGAACTCAAGACATCATTAATCTCTAAACTGCCTTCAGCCCTAAACCTGAAACAACTCCCAAACATTGCTTCTTGTTGCTGAAAATATGCTCCATAGGACAAACCCAATACTGAAGTTGCACCCGTGCACCACTTCCCGGACTAGGTTCAGTTTTGACCTTGTAACCAGACACTCGCTGCATAACAAAGCAGCTGGATCCGAAGTAGGTCATAGGCAGAGCCATGGAGGACTTAGCTACAACTGTTAAGTTGAAGCCCTAAAGGTCCAACCGAACAAGAAGGTGGCACCCCACGGTTCAAGCAAGGCTTGGTGGTTGCAAAATTGATGACTAAGGCAGTGCACAAGAAGTTGCACAGTTGGATGTTGCCACCAGACCTAGTGGACAAGAAGGCAGTATGAGGAGGTTTGAAGACAGGAGCAGTCAAGCAAGAGGGCAGCACCACTGATCCCGCTGAAGATAAGCATCGATTGCCTCCCCCTGTTGAGACTCCAGTAGGACTCAAGTAGCAACTTTGCCTGGGGCATTCTCCCACTGAGCCTGCTCGTAGACTGAAGAACATGGGCTACAAAATTGGGGCAAAGCCTTCCCTACCCAAACTCTAGTTTGAGTAGCAGGGCCACGCAGAGCATGAGGGTAGGTTCTATGAGCATGCTTCTTGGGTTTCCTATGCCTTCTTGGGACTGACTAAGTTAAAAAAGGCCCACTCATACTCCTATTAGAAATAAACCAAGTTGTTGGCCGTTTCCCAAAATCTCTCCAGATTAGATTCCCTTGTTGTGTTCTCCCCCATCTCCAGCTGGCGAGTCCTGCAGTGGAGTAGCCTCTGAACGCTGTGGTACCGTCACAATAACCTCAGAGACGGATCTTGCAAAGAAGACACCATCCAAGCTTCTTCAAAAAACGGAAATTACTCTTAATTGATCATTAGAAGAATCCCCCCAATTAAATGAACTTTGTCATGAATTAGATGGTTGAAGCCTACTAGTAAAGCTATCAAAGAATTAATGCCAGACACAAATTTCCTTTTTGACAGGGGTAATTAGGAGTTGCGCCTTCCTGCATGAACTGAAATATCCGAAAAAACTTCTCTCTGAGTTGCACTTCACCTCAACACCAAAAATTCTATCGTTTTTCTTACGAGTATCCCACCCACACTTATTACCCTTGCTACTTTGGAGCGTCTCCCAAAATATTAGTAATCTATTAATTGGTGGTTGTTGAAAGAGTAGGAAGAGCCGAGTATTCTTACTAATTACTGTGACTCTTAGAAGACAGCCCTCATATTACTTTAAAGACTTGGACTTCATTGTGTAATACGGCAACAATCCATAGCAGATCAAGTCATTCAAGAAAGATCTCTGCCAATCTCATGCATGCTGCGGATTTTTGCAATTTTGCACAATCAGAGCCAAGCAACCAGGCAACTAAAATACAAGCAAGATAAAAGTCTATTGCCTCATACAGATGCTCTGCATGCATCACCAAGGGGAATGTTCCTTTTTCCAATAATCAAAACATATTAAAGCCATCTTTCATGGAATATGGAAAATCGGGTAGCAGAAAGGGTGGGGTTATGACTTCGCAAAAGAGGCTATGGTCTCTTCCTGAAACTTCTCCCTTTTTCTCTAAATTGTTTTTTTCTGGGATTAAATTTGAATAATTATCTAAATTCATCTGCCTTTCCCCTTAAAAATATTTTTTTTATTCAAAATGAACAATCTCGCAATCAAACACAATACTACGCACCCTAGGTTCAATGACCTCACTTTCAGGATTGCAACAATGATGAAATCAGCAACATCAAATAGAATTACAGGAACTAATATCTAGAATTCGAGTCAGAAAATTTGCCGGCACAGTATGAATACATAGTATAGAACACTCATTTCACAATCTCACATCCACACATTCATCTTCTTTAAAATTTCCATCGCTGGTGGAAAACAAATTAGTGCCAAGAATCAATAGCATGGCATCAGAACCCCATAGACATCTTGGAAATCACAAAGAATTGCTTCTTTTCAAGTATTGCCAATTTGAAGAGGGCGAAATGCATACCTCGCATGGTTGGAATATGATAATTGTTTACCACGCTAGAGTTTGCACTTGAGAATGCAGTGTTAGAAGCTCTTATATCCCCTACACTGCTTATGGATACTGCAGGTGAAGCTGAGGATACTGCTGGACTTTGCTTAGGCATACTAGCAGCACTTCCAACAGGAAACAAAGGTTGAGACACAGGAACAGAAGCATGAGAAGAATGCACCCCAGGAGGGTTTGTTGGAAAGACAGGATGCGGCACAGGAGACACACTAGATGATAACGGTGAGTTGACATTTTGTACAGGAAACAAAGGCTGCTGTGGAGGTACTGAAACTGCTGGGGGCACTGAAACAGCAGAAGGTGGAGGGTACCACGGCGGCGGACGAGGGACTTGCCAACCAAGCGGGGCAGCAACAGCAGGATTATATCTGGACAACAGGAGAATCAGAAGACATGACCAAATTAAATGTGGGGGGGGGGGGACCTAAGAGAAGACCTATAAAGGGAAGCAAGACTACCAAAAAAAAAAAAAAAAAAAGAGTTGAAAGCAACAATATCAAGTGTTGTGATTCTAACTTGCATTATGATCACAACACACATGCATTCTTTCTTCTTTTCTTTTTTTCACAAAAAGAAATATCGTTAAGAGACAAATGATGTACAAAGAACAAGGGACACAAAAATACAACCATGCAATAGCAAAAAAAAACCAAGAACTAATAACATAAAGTCCTCCAATCTCGCTACAAGTTAGCTAAGGCTATATCAGTGAAGGCCCCCAAAACTTTTAGTCCAAAAAGCTCCTTAAAAGACCACTTTTTTTCCCCCATAAGAAATTACCAGGTGTATAAAAAAAGGAACATACCCAGTGCCTCAAGGGCTCCCGCCTACGCAGGGTCTGGGGGGGGCGGATGTACGCAGCCTTCCCCCTTCAGGGTGTTAACCTGAAGAAAGGCCGTAAGAAATTACCAGGTGTATATTGGTCTTTAAGGATAAATTGAGGCAGCACCGTCTAAGATGGTTTGGACATGTCAGCAAAAGACCGACCTCAGCCCCAGTCAGGAGGTGTGAACAGCTCAACACAGAGATAAGCAGAAGGAGGAGGGGCAGACCAAAGAAGAGTTGGCTGGAGACGATTCGTCAAGACCTAACCCACCTAAACTAAGAGAGGAGATGGCCTCAAATAGGACATGTTGGAGGGCTAGTATTAGGGTAGCGGAGATGGCAGAGTAGAGTAGTAAGGGGAGTGGCTGGTAGTCTAAGATTCTTAGGCAAGCATAACGTCTAGTGTAGCACTTTTAGCCTAGCTAAGTCCCTGATCATGCCCATTCTCCTACTTCTTCTTCTTCTTTTTCTTCTCCTCCTTCTCCTTTTTCTCTCCTTCTTCTACTTTTCCCTCTATATGCATGTTATTGATTGGTGGTTTATCTACAGGCATTCAACTACTTCAGGTTGGGGGTCCCCGGAAATAATCTCCTTTCTTGACGGAAGGGGTAAGGCTGCGTACATCACCCCCCCCCCCCCCAGACCCTGCGTTCTGCGGGAACCGCAGGGCACTGGGACTGTTGTTGTTGTTGTTGTTGTTGTATATTGGTCTTTAAAAAATCTAACATTTCTCTCTAACCAGATAAACCAAAAGAACCACAATCTTGGCCATGGTGAATAACATCAAGACGTCTTTCTCCTTTCCTATTCCATACAACTTCACCAGAAGGATATCTTCATCCGATCTTAAGCTAACTACATCTGGTCAAATATAGAGAAAAGTTTTCACCATAAAATCCAAGCGACCATGCGTCTCTCCACTCTAGAAACATATGACATAGTCACATAGATCCCTCAAACAAAGCATCAAAAGATCTCAATTTCTGGAGGCAATCTTGAGTATTAAGCTTGTTAAGAAGGAAAGACAATAAAAGAATTTAATTTTAAAGGAAACTTTAGTTTTCCAAACATAAAAGCATAAGAGGAAGAATAGAAAACGATTACGTAACATAAGATAATGAGGGGGAGCAAAAGCTAATAGTAGAAGTATTAGACTCATCCAACACCCAACCCCACTTATCAGGCAACGAAGACAAGCGTGCTTGATCCAAAATGTAGTTTAATTGTGTGAATACATGTAATTCCCTCAGAGTGAAGGTTCCAAACTTGAGTGTCAGGCTATTGAGTCGTGAAGAAAGGGGGCATCTTGAACAGCAAA
Source organism: Simmondsia chinensis (assembly GCA_018398585.1). Lineage (NCBI taxonomy): Eukaryota > Viridiplantae > Streptophyta > Magnoliopsida > Caryophyllales > Simmondsiaceae > Simmondsia > Simmondsia chinensis. Next base: position 23,404,431 of record JAGTTD010000009.1, on the reverse strand, counting down.
TAAAAGGTGGAAACTGATGAGATAGAATAGTTTCCCAACTCGTGTCTCCCCAAAATCGAACCCGACCCAACCATAAGATGAATAAGAGGAAGGAAAGAAGGGTAAAAGTGAGAGAGAAACTTAAGGGGAGGAACAACCCACCATGGCACCAACCCTTCGGTCCACCCATTTTTTGGAGACCGTATTACTATCAACTTGTGCCAAAGGGAATCGAGTTCTTACCCAGAACAGACATGTTCTTAGACACTAAATTACCAATACCCAACTCCCATGGTTGTGCGACCCACAAACTTTGTCCCATAAATGATCTGATAGTTCTTGTCCACCCCTGACTGAAGAAAATCTCTCATACTCCAATAAATAATACGCTATGGGAGTAGAACAAGAATCCAAAAGAGAAACAAGTAGTATATGGGAATACTGCAAAGACAAGACTGGACAAGTTTAGGTGAGACGAAGGCCCTAAAAAAAAAAAAAAAAAAAAAAAAAAAAAAAAAAAAAAAAAAGCACACATCCAACCATTCAATCTTTTTGCAACTTTCCTAACCACAGGCTCCCAGAAGCTAGAAAACCTACGATTACCACCTAAAGGCACTGCAAGGCAAGAAAGCGACATTTGACGCACCATACAACCTAACAACAAAGAGTACGCGGATAAGGTCAAGTCATGTAAATTCACTCCTAGGATGCTAGACTTTCCAAGTTGATTTAAGACATGAAAATTGTTCAAACAGTTGAATGATAGTTAAGACAATCTTAAAACCATCAAAATTGACCTCTATGAAAAAAAAAAAAAAGGTGTTGCAAATGGCACAAACACAAAATTTCTACCCACCTCAATCCCTTAAAACAAATTATGCTCTTCACTTTGAGACAGAATATGACTGAGAATGTCGACAACAAGAGTACAAAGAGGAGAAAAAGGATCACCTAGTCTTAAGCCACGCCGGGCCCAAAACCAGTCCTTCAGGTTCTCATTAATAACAACTAAATAAGAGACATTATAAAAGCATCCCTTAATCTAGTTACATTATTAAGAGAGAAAGAATGTACAAAAGGCTAAAGACAAGATGTCCTCAAAATTACATAATGCAACAATGATAACCGTAAACTAATAACCTAAAGCCCTCTAATCCCTTTGCAAGTCAACTAAGGTTATGTCAACAAAGCATCCAAAACCCTATTTTACGAAGCGCCCAATGCAAAACCCCATGCTATCTATAATAAGCCTTTCCAAAATAAAACTTCAGCAAAATCTGTTCCTCCTTGACCTAACCAAATATCCACAACCTCATTGGCCATTAAAGAGGAGCCCCAAATTTGTCTATCTCCTACAAAAGATGGTCGAAATTTGGAATTGTAGTCTCCAAAACCTCACTCAACCTAATAGCCAACACCTTCATAAGGAGCTTTTAACACTACTAATGAGGCTAATGAGCCTAAAATCTCACTTTAATAGCACAATCCTATTTGGGAACAAGGGTAATAAAAGTAGAGTTGATACTCATAAAAAGCAGCAATCCCAAAATACTCCATGAAAACCATTATGGTCATCTTTAATAACCAACAATTGAGAGAAAAAGCCATAAAAAAACCCACTAGGACCTAGAGCCTACTAGCCACAAGAAAAATAGCTTATGCACCTCATCTCCTTCCAACGGCTGCTCTAACCTCACACACTGAGAATCAAATATAGGACACCACTTAGCTTCATCAATCAAAGGTCTAGCGATCATTTCCTCCAAAAACAATGTTTGATAAAACAAGGTATTTCTCGAGCCAAAAGGCCAGGATAGTGATAACTTCCCCGTCCTCAAATTCCAATTCTCTAATGAAATTACGTCTCATCTTTCCTGACACCTTACGATGAAAAACCTAGAACTAGTATCCCCTTCCTGACGCCATTGAGATTTCCTTTTTATTTTGAAATATTTGCATTTTCTGGCTTTTAGGTGGGTCCAAACCAACAAATTCGAACCAACCCAACCATTTGCCCATCATCTTGCAAAAAAGAATTCATTATGAACAAATTCTATTTAGGACAGAGGAAGAGCAACTACAGACTAATTCCTTCCTAATCTATGATACTCCGAGGAACATCTGTCAACGTGTGGATAAGGGATCCAATATGACACTTGGACACTAAAAGTAAGTCAAAAGCATATGAAAGCCCTTGCAAATACCAAAATCAACCATTGACACACTGATATACCTGTTAGATGAAAAGATTTGTAGATAAGTCCGTGCAATATGGTTTCTATTGACTACAAAGTCCTTGCAAACAGCGAAATCAACCATTTAGACACACTGATATACATGTTAGATGAGGAGATTTGTAGCTGAGTCCAAGCAATATGGTTTCTATTGACTACAGGTCTCACCGGAGAAGAGGCTACTAAAGGGTCCAATACACTGGCTGTGCATGCTCCTGTTTTCAGGATAATCTTCTACCCTCCCCTCTTCATGAACAAAATTCTTCCCTTATCCTGATCCAAGAACAAATTGAGAAGGCACTGGCTCACTTAGGTGGAAGCCGCCACGGCAGAGAGATAAAGGGCGAGGACAAAAACAGTAAGCTCAGAAGAAGGGCTACTTTCAGTCACTTAAAGGGTGTTTGCACTTTGCTTTATTCTACACTGTTTGCATACAAGAAAAATGCTCGGTTCTACTCAGATAATCACCAGTGTTATGCAGCAACTGGAAAGATAATATACCACTAATCCTCGCTTGAAGGACTCCCTGAGCATACAAGTCGATCTTTGTGAAAGCCAAAAACTGTGAGAAAAAGCATACTTTACAAAGGCACCAGGTTTAACACAAGTACTGAAATTGGCAAACCCTTCCCTCACCCCTGGTGGGAAACAGCCATATTTGGGGGAAAAGTCCCTAGGAAACAAAGTAAGATATCTGTACTTCAGCTATGTCATGCACCAAAGGTAAGAACATGGAAAAAGAGGACAACTTATGAAAACAAACAGTGGAAAGATTACCAAAGAACAAGAGAAATGCAATAAAAAAAATCCAAAGCTCAGTATACTCAAGCATATCACCAAAAAGAGACAGGAAGGGGCACATCTTTATTGATTACAAAATGCAGACCTGTTGATGTGTTAAAAAAATAAACAAATACAGGCACCACAGATCTCAAAGCGGAGATCAAAATGAACAAAAAGGAGGTAGTACGGTGTTGAGGAGCAGAAAGCTTACATGGGAGGTTGCATCACTCCATATACAGGTTGTGGGGCAAAACCAACAGCACCAGGCATCACACCACCCACTAGATTGGTGGTTGAAATTTCTACTTTGGCTGATTTTGAGGGGGTCTCTTCCTCTGCAAGTTAGAGAAAAGCTCATGAAAGGCTCGGTAAACTATCGGAGAAGTACATAAACAAGATGCCACTTAGACGACAACATGGGTAGAGAGATACATCAACAATCTTTGATGGATAAACAGAATTAAGAAATTAGCAAGCGTCTATGTTAATACTTAACAATAAAGTAACAAAGTTGGAAAACCAATCACTAAGTTTCATCTTCAGCAATAAATCATCACACAGCTGCAATCAATGTAAGATCATGCCCATCCAAAGAGTAACAGCAAATGCTGGTTAATAGGATTTTTTTTTTTTTTTTTTAAAAAAAAAAAAACCAAGAAACAGCCAACAATCTCTTGCTTCAGTATGACAATAATAGATGCTTGTGGAGTGAGGTCTTTTTGAGCTTTTACGACACATACTTTCTTAGCTCTGGAAAGTTGGTTGCGAGCACAGCTTATTTGGATGAGAACCAAAGTGAAGGTAACGAATCTCATATCATATGCACTGCATGGAAGGGATAAGAAGGTTTATAAATTGGAGTAAGAGTAGAGTTCCTATCATCAACAAAAGAAAAGTCGCTAAGACTGCTATCTCTTTAAGAGAGAGGAATTCCCCTTTTCCTTCACAGATACTGCAGGTTCTGTCAACATCTTTTGTGAAGATAAGATACACTATACTCTTGTTTCTCGTCCCTATTATAATCTTTGATGCTTGTCTAAGCATCTTGTTCTTTTTTCTTTTTTCTTCTTTTTTTTATCAGAGCACAGCTTGTTCTTTAATATTCCTCACTTATTTCTAAAAAACATTCTTGAGTGCAGGCCTGCTTTTATTCCTAACAAAACCAAATGGATTCTAAGAGACCTCAATAACCTTAACGAACTGAACACAAGAGGGAAGTATCACTGATATTTTAATCAGTTAGCAACTTAGCATGTCACATTTTCTTTATGATAGTTAGCATACACCTTTTTCTTCTTTTTCATTTAATATCTTTCTGGCACAGGCGTGCATTTATATTTTCTCAACTAAATAAAACTAGAAAGGAAAAACCAGTCGTTTACTTTTAACATATGCAGCCAACAGCTAAGCCACTCAAACACTTATGATATGTTTGGTACTCATTGTATCAACAGTTGTTTCATCGGCAACATTAGATGTTGATATCTCGACAGTTCCATGGGAAAAGGTATCATGTGCTAGGTACATTATAGCATCTATCCACCTTTAATAGGGTCTGGATGCGGGAACAATGGTGGGAGTGGTGAGGGAGTACTTCACATGCCAAGTAGATGACATAGTTGCATTAGGAGCCGCCCCCACCCCCCCCCCCCCCCCCCCCCCCCGGGGCGGGGGGGAAAATTTCAGCCCCCTTTTAGCTCAGCTTCTATTGCACCATCTTACCCCCACCCCCCCAAACATTGACCTCTTTTGTAGGGTTAACATAACTAAATAAAAAACGTGATGAGCTTTGATCCCTTTTGTACCCCAACCAAACGCGTCCGAAAGGGTAGAAGAACAGGATGTGGTAATGGGACAGAAATGGAGCTTTTGCAATGAGCAAGCTTTGAGATTGTCAGAATGAAGGCTCAAAGGCACAAATCTTATCACCTTCAGTTGAATTCAAATATGCTAGCGCAAAAAAACCAAGCTAATTACAACATGAAGTGGCATTTTCCAGAAGATGTAACATAACTGGCTCGATGATATGACAAAGAAAAACAATGGAGACTCTGAGATGCTCTTCAATTAATTGTGCGGCCTCAAAGTAGGAGGAAAGGATAAATGATACTGATTGTCAAAAATTTATCAGCTACTATTAAGGTCAAAAGAGAGCAATGGAAAGAGTAATTCTTTGAGCCAAAACATGATCACCTTAGACATTACATCTAGGGTTTCTTCGAACAGGATCACACAGTTGTAAAAGGACAAATTCCGATAAATCTCCAAAAACATTTTTCACTCACCAAGGAACAAAAACGCACATTTTATCTGATGCTCGCCTATTCATTCCATAAGGCTCAATTTCGAAATTAGGATAAGTGGAGAACTCCTCCCTACACACACACTACCGAGTCACCACCCAAAAGATAAATGAAAGAGAAAACATGAAAAATAGGATTAGAGGAAACCTCAAAACTAATATACCAAATTGTAGTGATGAGTTACAGCTTAGCTATGCTTATGAGGAAAATAAGCAACATACACAATGACCTAAGACCACAGTTAAAGGAAATCTACGGGCAATGTTATAGCAGCATCCTAGTTTCAAAGAAAAATAAATGATCTAATCCACGACAACAGAATTATTTTCCCTATACTTCGCGTTTCCTTCAGTGCTTCTAGACAAACAAGCGGGCTAGTGCTAATTAAAGCACGCAGAATGTTTGAATAAGAAATTCTAAGCACCTAAATAACACGATGATAAAAAGTCATATACCTAAGTCCCCGTAATGTGCAGCCAACACGTCTGGAGGAATCCCTTGCATCCCATAAATTTCAATATCAGTAGATTCCCTACCTGTCTTGGCATTAGGGACCCTGCAACAATCATAGGCAGAACTCAAGAGTCATAAAGTAAGCAATGTAAAGATGTACTACCCACAAAAAGTTTGAAACCTATGCAACAAATAAGCACCTGCATACCATAAAGTCAGTTTACAAATAAATCTACCACTTCTAAGACTAGCAAACTATAGTGCAGCAAGTTTACAAATAAATCTACTACTTCTGATCTGTCTTGAATACAAATGCCAAATTTGACTCCCAAAACCTAAAATGTGTTTACATACAGAAAATAGGTTACTTTTCCACGAACTATCTGCCACGAAAGAGAAAACATAAGACAGAAATTTTTGTTCAAATTAGCCGTTTCCCCATTTGGGGAAATCAAAGAATATTCCCTCATTTCTGAATTGATAAGTAGAAGTTCAAAAGAGGAAACTTCTAAGCCTTCCATTATGTACTTGGTGATGCAGCACAATGCTTATTTGATATTTATCTTCTTATTTGGGAATGCAGTTTCTAGTTGATTTCATATTAATCTCCTTAGTTAACCAATATTATCTTAGAGATCAGTTTTTGCATATAAATATAGCATTGTAACTCATTTTCAGTTTTGAAGAAATATTATTTAGCTTTTTGGGTAACAAGTTGATGCTATATCAATTTGGTATCAGAGCCTTAATCTTGGACCGAAGTTGTAGAGTCGTTACAGCTGCTGCCATGTGTGGTTGCTTATGCACCAATATTACTGTTTAGTATCATCTTCTCGCCACCGCGACGATGCAATGCACACCTGCCCTTATTAAAACCACCAAAACCCTAGCCCCGAAAGAAAAATTGAAACCCTAGCTCAAAAAAAAAAAAAAATTAAATAAATAAAACCAACACAATTGAACAATCATAACCAGTTGCCCAGACACCACCAGACCATCATCACCCCACCAACACCTTATGCCCCCCCCCCCCCCCCCCCCCCCCCAAAAAAAAAAAAAAAACCCGGCAGTCGACCACTATAGGCAGCTCTGCCACCCTGTCAGCAATACCCCAGCTGCTCAACAAACTACCTCCTATTCCACGACCAAATCTGAAATTACCCTCCATACACAATCCTTACCTTCAAATTGACCCCAAAACTCCTTCAAAGAACACAAAATCCACAAAAAAACCCTCAAAAACCTCAATCAATTCAATTTTAATCCCTAACCCTAGTTCGAATACAACTTCATACACCCATATCCCCAATCAGAGCCCGCCTCCGTTCATCACAGGCCACCGACCTGACCTCCAGCTATTGTCAAACCATAGGTCAACCAATTGCCCTCACCAAATAAAGTTTAGTACGATCCCCCTTTGTCAACACCCAGACAAAAGAGATAAAAACTAAATTAGTACAAGAGTAATTTTAATTCAGAAACAACCTCCCTAAAATTCAAAAATAGCCTCTCTATAGGATAGCACCCTGTAAGGATAAGGCTGCCTACATCTTACCCTCCCCAAACCCTGCCCTGGAGGGAGCAATTGTTGAAAAGTACAAGAGCCAATTCTCAAATTCCAATCGTCGCAGGAAAGATACTTCTTTCAATTGCAACAACAAGTGCAGAAATTGACTCTTAGTGTACGGAGTTGAACATCGTCTCGAGTAGTTTTCAGAAAGGATTAAAGAGTGTCCATCCTCTATTTTGCTGAAACGCCAAAAGCATCGAATATTGATGAATAATACTAGGAGGCAAAAGGTAGGTCCAATCGCCACTTCTAGTGCAATGTACACACATTATTCTGAGTAGGACCTTCAAAACTAATTCTGGTAATCATAATTCTTCTTCTAGGTCGGATTATAGGCTAAAATTGGAATTGCTGAAGTTTGATGGTGAAGGGATACAAATGAGCTTTATGATTGGATCAATCGCATGGAGAATATTTTTACTTGTAGAGGGTCAGACAAAAAGACCGGGTTAACTTTGCTGTGACTTGCTTAAAGAAATATGGTCTTAGATGGCGAATTTCTACCGAGTCTCACCCAAGTCCACAAAACCTAATTTTGACTTGGAATTGTTTAAAGGGAGTCACGGCAGAAAGTTTGTCCCTTTATAACTATGCTCGAGAGATGTATCCCAAATTATCCTCCTTGAAGATGACAGGTAAAAATGTGCCTACACTCACGAGTTTCAGAAACCTCTTACATGTCGCTCTTTTAAGGAGTCGAAACACCAATGGATCATAAAGTATGTTGGGCGTCTTTTCTTATTGAAGAAAGAGAAATATTAAGAGAAAAAAATGTACAAAGGGTTAAGAACAAGGTGTCCTCAAAATTACAAAATGCAACAATAAAAAACCATGAACTAATAACATAAAACCCTCCAATCCCTCTGCAAATCAACTAAAGCTATGTCAGAAAAGCTTCCAAAGTTCTTTGTCAAAAGAGGTCCTAAAAAGACCACTTTATCCTAGCATTCTTTTTAAGCCAAATACAATAGAGGATCGCAATCTCAAAATGTCTTCCTTCTTTCCTACACCATGAAACTTCATTAGAAGGATACCTTTAACCGATCTTGAGCTAACCCACACCTAGCCGAAAGTGGATAGTAACTTACACAATAAATCCCAAACCACAGCACAATGCAAAAATAAATGGCCATGCAACTCCTCACTCTGGAAACACATATCACAGATCCCTGGAAACAAAGCCTTAAAAAGTCTCTTTTTCTACAGGCAATCTTGAGTATTAAGCTTTTAAGCGAAACTAAATGGTATGACATTTGAGTCCATGGACATGGCTATTCCTTATACCAAGAAGGCTAAACATACATGTATGCAATGGGAAGCTTTAGACCTCCAATCAAATATGGCTCTTACAAAGCTCCATTGAATTTATGAGTGTGAAATAAAACGACATCTAGCTCAAGATTGTCCTTTTGAAGATCAAAAGGATAGTAACCTTAGGTGAACCTAACTCATCTAATGATAAGTCCTCAATTGGAGATAAAGGAGAAACAAGAGACTTCAAACAAAAAGATAATCAAGGCAGCTGAATAGATAATCAAGGCAATTGAAGTCTCTCGGTCAAAACACGAGAATAACAAGGATCATGAGCTCACTATTTGTTTTATTACCCCTCACAACCATAAGTTGAAGAATAGGGACCACAACGAACCCTCTGACGACCTATCTAATATTAGGAAGGAGATCCTCAGTAGTGCCGACCCTTTCACTCCTCCACATCCATATTTTGGTCTCGAACCTTTGTGGGCGATTTGCTTATAGGTGGGAGACGAGATGCTTTCTCATACTCTGTTAAACAATCTAAAGAAGATTTTCTACTCCCTGTCATCTTTCTTCAGTCTCTAGCAAAACAAGTGGTTGGTCTATCAAGTAGGAACTAGTCCTTCACATTTCACACTCCTCTTTGCTACGCACAAGAGCGCTAGTGAATGCGGAAGAAAGCGAGGGAAAAGTGGTTTCAGAACAGAAGTCTCCTGTACAATGGTTGCAGTTGAGAATAGAATTTTGCACAGGGCTACCCTCTTCCCAAAAGCCTTGCAGAGACTATTGTACGATGACGAATGACCACCCATAGGAGTTTACATAGTGTTTGTCCTTTTTTGGTAAGTTACATACATAGTGTTTACCACTAAAAAAGCTATTGAGCTTTTTCTTAACTTGGTGTGGCCTCTTTGTTTTGTTGGGAAGGACCGGCAATGAGCAACCACTGGAACAAGAAGCTAAAGAAAGAATAGGCAGCCCGCAGTGACTTTAGCCTAACAGGTGGGGAGGTATATGAAGGAACGAATCAGTGGATTGAAGAATGAAAGCTCAAAGACAAAGGGAACCGAGCCCCTTCGAATCGGCCATGGGGCAATTGCCTCCAATGTCCCACACCATGTGATAGTTTAGGTCCTTTCTAGGTAGTTGATGTACTACATTGGAAAGCTCCATGTTATCAAGAAAAGTTGTTAGTATCATCAATTGGTGCTTTGGAGTTTAATAACTGGTTCTTCATATGCGGGGTGACTCCAAACCTCCTAAACTACGTACATCCACTTTTAAACATGTTGAAGTTGTCACTAGGTAGGGATGTGAAACCCTTATAGAAGGTTGAGCATGAATCGGTTGAAAAGAAAAAAATATGGCTCAATCAAGATACTCCAGCATACAGAAAAATGAAGTATATTATGCCATGGCAATTTGTCAGAGTAGATCCGCAATCATACAACATCCCTAACCCCCCCCCCCCCCCCCCCCCCCCTTCTCTCCTTCTTCTCTCTCCTTCTAGAAAATTGAGGTTTGACACCCATACGGTAGACCTCTCTCATTTGTGCTTATACTTCATCTACAAAAACCCACATAACATACGCAATGGCAATTTGTCCAGCTAGATTTATACATTGCTGCCTCACTTTATACCTCTTTCTCTCCTAACCTTTGTCTACCATTTCTGTAAGGACTTTATTTTCTTTGCATGGGAGACGTTTTTCCCAATTTCAGCATGGAGGCTAGAGATAACTTCCATATAAAAATGAAGAAATTCAATTTTCAGTTGCTAGCACTACACTTTGTCACCACCCAACTCATGGAAGCTAAAAGTGTTTTGGTAACAAGGGACTGGGTTACCCCAGCCAACCCCGGTCCATGAGGAGGCCCACAATCCCCATGAGCAGGTAAGTCATGAGTATATTCTCAGCGAGAATTGAACTCCTGGCCCCTGAGCGATGATTGCATGGGTAAGAGACGCCACCAACTGAAACGCCCTCATAAGGTGCTCATGGAAGCTAAAAGCAAAGTGCTTCATCCCTTCTCCACCGCCTAATGTACCCACCTCAAGTAGATTCTTTGATTGGCAACAGCAATAAGTAACATAATGCTCTATGGTAAATCAACCCTCGGCCTTCCACCTAGAATCCTTCATTCCTTATCTTGTCTGTCCAATAATGCACATACAGACCTTAAGGTTCTAAAACATGACCGGGTTCATGCACCTCTTTCTTTTGAGTGGGGAAAGTGTATAATGAATCCCAATTGCCCCGCTCACCATTTGATCCTAGCTAGATTACTTGCGGTGACCTGGCACAGTGACTAGGCATAGGAAAAGGGCTTTCCAATATACCATGCAGGCAAAAGTCCCACAAGGAAACAGCACCAGACAATTCCGATTTAAACTATTTCCGCCAACAAAATAGGCACTATAAATTGCCTCTCTTTATTTGCCATGAGGATAGGGAGCCAGCTCTCACTTCCCAATTGTCTTCAAAGCAATTATTGATCTTTTAAGCTTCATTTCAGATTCCAAGTTTGAGGCTTCCATTGGTTGACATATGGGAGGCAGAAAGAGCCAACAGAGGAAAATGGTAACCTACGGACTTAATTTTGCAATTTAGGCTTTCAAAATTTCTTATGTAAAGCATCTCTCTTCTTCATCAGTAGTAGGGAATGCTGCCACCACTTATACTCGACCTGACATCTTCTAAATCTGCATGAAAAGGATCAAAAGGAAACACAATGCTCTCTAATATGATAATGATGGCATTAGACCCCTTTCCATTTATTTGATCGATTTTTCATGAGATCGATGGCTATTTTTATATATATGGTAAGGAGTACAACATAGCCGTAATAAGAGCTACCAATGACTACGGAAGGCAGGGAACGTGCCTCGAATTAAAGACCTCACACTTGAGGGTAGGTAGCCTAACCGCTACACCAAAGCCAACGGCTCATGAGATTGATGGATATTGAGTCATTAAGATGTAACTTTTTAGATCGATATAGTAAGCTCGAAGATGGGATGACATAATTTGGCTAAGTTTCTCTACAACTACCATGAAAAATCAAGCGCTTTCGACCAATGGGTTTGGCAGATGCATTACAAACTTATTTCAAAGGTTCACTACAAGTTCTGCTCTTATCTAAAGGAAGCCAGACATAAGAGAATCTACTTGGAGGCCTACATAGAAATCAGAAGCCCCACCGAAGGGTTTTTTTTCCCCTTTTTTTTTGGGGGGGGGGGGGGGGGGGGGGCGCTAGAAGGCAATTGTTGAAAATTACAATCTCCATTGGAAAGGAAAGACAGAAAATTAACAAATACCATAAAACAATATAAGAAAAGGAAAGTGTTGGTCACAGTCTGTAAGATTAGAAATAAAAAAAGGAGCAGTAGTGCTACCATTTCAGAATAAATCAAAAAGCCTGAAAGGAAGAGCAAAATCAAAGAGGGAAGATAACGAGTATATACTTGGTGACGGTCTCTTTATGGACTTGGAGAACGTGGATGACCATGCCGCCAGCGGTGGAGAGCTTCTTGTTACAGACATGGCACTTGAAGTGCTTAGCCTTTTGGTGCTGCACCAGTATCTTCTCGTCATCGAACTCTCTGTCGCAATAATAGCAAAACACCTTATCGTTCTGCCTCTTCTTCTTCTTCCCCATTAATCAGTCAATTTGACCCAATAATTTAACCCTAATCTCTCTCTCCGAACCGAAATCGAAGTCGGAATGCTCAGGAAAACGCCGACAAGAACGTGCTGCGGGTGTTACGAAGCAGCAGTTGCGTTAAATATATAGGGGGGGGCCGCCCTAGATGAGGTGCAGCGCCGGTATCCTGTGTGATTTCCGGCTTAGCCCTAGCCCCTTGCGAAGCGCCCGACGATTCTCCCTAATGGAGGTAACGAAATAGCCGCTCGGTTTTATCCTATTGCAATTTTATATATATATTTTTTTAAATAAAAAAAAAGGTAGAACTACTAAATAAATTTATTAAAACTTAGCAAATTATAATATAAAGTCCAGTAAAATTACATATAAACCGGCCTGACCCTGCCCGAGTCCTGTAAACCTCGGGCCGGGGCACGGGCCAAAAAATCTTGGCCGCTGGGCCCGTCTCGGCCCGGGCCACAGAGCCGTTTGCAACGACTCTAACAATTAAAAGAAATTATATTTTTGTTCTATAAATATTTAATCCTTCCCAACCCATTTCCTCACCAAATCTTCAATCCTCTCTTCTCTCTCTATACATTCATCATCTCCCATCTTCTTCAACTTTACTAATTGCAAAATTGTGCTCTAAAGTTCGAAGTTCGTAAAGTGTTTGGCTGAAGTTCGAATTTCATTGTTCTCTCGTTTCGGTAATTTTAGTATGGCAATTTTATTTGGTTCGCATTTTTGGTTATTTAATTTGCATTACTACTTGCATTTTATAAATACTAATCACTTATACTAATATGGCACACAACTCTTCATCATTCTCTGGAGCTGGTCGTGCTACTTCTAACTCTTCTCGGCTACCCAGAATCCCTAAAAGGAGTAGAATTGTCATACTTAATACGGAAGAATGAACTTTTATACAACCAGACCCATCACCCCTATACACTGATGATAGCATAGATTATGACTTTTCACAACAACAAGAATATCATGAGTCGGGTGGTGGGGTTGGAGACTCACAAACTGATGAGGATCCCACGCCCACCACCGAAGCCCAGCCTGAAAGTAGTACCTCTACTAGTAGGCGTACAACTAGTGGGGTATGGAATCACTTTACCCTTAATATGACAACTAATAAAGCACCTTGTAAATTATGTGACCCACCTAGGACTTTTAGCCATCAACCTGGCAGTGGGACAGGCACATTAAGCAGACATATACTTAGGTGCCACCCCGAGCAATGCCCAAATAAGAGCCAACAACGTCTAGTACAGCAAATAACCGGTGCACTTGCTAATTTTAGGTTCTCTCAAGAGGGCAACCAAAAGGGGCTAGCTAAATATATAATTTTGGGTGAAGGGCCTTTCACTGCCGACGAAAACCCATATTTCGTCGACTACCTCCAACAATGTGTGAACCCCGCCATTGTGAGGATTCCTCGGAATACCATAAAGCGGGACGCTTTTACGTTGTACCACAGTATGAAAGTTGGGGTCTTAACACTTTTAGCGACTAACACGAGCATGTTCTCGTTGATGTCAGACATATGGAAGTCAAAACCCAGCCAACCTTATATGTGCATAATGGCACACTGGATTGATGACTCCTACATCCTCCAAAAGAGAATAATTCATTTTGGTATTTTAGATTGCCCCACCACTGCCGAGATAATTACGGGTGCGATTATGTCGGCAGTCCGCGACTGGGGCATAGAGCGACGTATCTTCAGTATTGCGTTCGACAATGCTACCAACAACACTGCATCCGTTACACATTTAATTAGGCACATGACACCCATGTTAGGTGGGAAGTGTTTTCATATTCGTTGCATTTGTCACATTTTGCATTTAATGGTAACGGATGGTTTAGAGCTTGTAAACGCATCCCTTAACATCTTAAGATCCATAATAATATCTACTAAATCATCCGGAACTAGAAAAATAAGATTTAGAAATTTATGTAGGTTGCATGGTATAGAATATAAACAATTCAAATTAGACTCCCAAACTAGGTAGTCGTCTATGGTAGAAATGTTAGATCGCATTCTACTATATAAAGACGTTCTGATGGAATTCGCACAGGATAATCGCTCAGAATGGAGCGATTACAACCTGAACGACATACATTGGGAGATAATAGATGAAATTTGTAAAATTTTTTGCATGTTTAAAGAGGCCACGACATTTTTTTCGGATTGCTACTATCCGATCATGCCTCAAGCAATATCAAGATTGCTTGATATTGTAAATTGGATGGCGGGTAATGAACCAAATCCCATTTTGTTTGAATCGATTAAGGCAATGAAAGAAAAATTTGCTAAATATTATTCTAAACTACCTCTTACATACTGCTTAGCAACTATTTTAGATCCTCGTTGTAAACGCGGGGGTTTAAACTTGTTTTGCCAACATTTTTTCAAATATTTGTATCCTAATCGCAATATCGACACTTTCATTGCCGAAGTCAATAACGACTTGCATAGTTTATTTTCTCAATATTCCCGAAAATTAGCGTCCAATAATCCATATCCTAGTACTGCTGCAGTAAGATCTTCCACATCTAGTGGAAGCAGTTCACATACGTCATATTCGTGGAAGCTGTTGGAGCAATTTACGCCCACAGTAGCCCCCACATCATGTGATGAGCTAGATTATTATTTGCGGACACCGTTGGTCCATATTTTTGGGCCGCCGGCCAACCCGCATTTTGACCTTTTACAATGGTGGAACACAAATCAAGCCCAGTATCCCGTGCTTTCCACCATGGCACGTGATATACTAAGTTGTCCGGTGTCTTCAGTAGCATCGGAGTGTGCTTTCAGTCTTGGTGGCAGGTTGCTTGGAACGAAGAGGGCGAAGCTATCACCGTCAAGCTTGGAAATGTCCGTGTGCTTGAAGGATTGGTTGCTAGCTGAGGCAAGGGATCAACAAAGAATGAAGCTGGATTCATCGAGCGATGAAGAAGACGACCGCACCACTGATACGTCAAACAATGGCACAGCAACCCCCCCATGCGGCTGATATCAACACTTTTGTATGCCAATTATTTACTTTTCAATATTTACTTCAAAAGACGACCGCACCTCCCATATGTCAAACTTTGTATTTTTTGATAAACAAATTTGTACTTTTAAATATTAGGCTTCAACTGCGTTGTATTTGTACTTGTTACGTTGTTTATTTACCATTATTTTTTTTTTTGATAAGATATTTACCATTATTTACTATTACTTATTATATATTTTATTTTATTACATATATTTAGCATTATTTTTTTTTGAACATGTATATTTAGCATTATTAGTGCTTGGAAAAAAATGTATTTGTATCTCATATTATTTATCAATGAATTATAATAATTTTAGTACAAAATGACTTTGTATTATTTAAATTTTGCTTTTTTTTTAAAGCTGACGGAAGCGGGCCAACCCGGGCCCACCTGGTCCTGCCCCCACTGTAGCGGGCCCTGGCTAGGGGCTGGGCCGGGCCAGGCCGGGCCTCCCAAACAGGCCGGACCCGGCCCATGGCCACCTCTAAATAGAGGTAACGAAATAGCCGCTCAGTTTTAGTCTATTGCAATTTTATATATTTTTTTTTAAATATAAAAAAGGTAGAACTACTAAATAAAGTTAGTAAAACTTAGCAAATTATAATATAAAGTCCAGTAAAATTACATATAAACACAATTATACTAGTCTTGAAGGAAAGAGTCTAACATTGCCATCCTATCCGCTGCCTCCTGTTACCTTTAGAAATATATGAGAAACAACATTATGCAATTGCAATTATAATTCCAATCCTAGCGAAATTAAAAAAAAATTGATGAAATTACAATTACAATTTCAAATTCTATTACTTTTTTTGATGTCTTGGGATACATTATTAATTTTTTATGGTCTTAAGTTTTTTTTTTTTTTTTTTTTTTGGTGCTTATCTAATCTAATTCCATAATAAAGTGAAAGTATCAATAAACGTTATACATAAGAAGTAATTATTTACATTATTATTATTTCATTGAAACAAAGAAAAGATAAAATATGATATAATAATGCATTTATAAAATAATTATAAAATTCAAAAATGTGAAATACAAATAAAATAATAAAAATATAGTTATAAAAATATGAAAGGAATTTGCGTATCCTATTTTTGCGTGCCAAAAATAAATATCCAAGTATTAGGTATTCATTTTACTTGGCATTTTGATACAATTAATTTAGATTTGAAGAAAAATGTAGGAGGAGAAAGAGAGAATTTGAGAACTTGAGAAGAGTTAGAAGAATCAAGAGAGAATTAAGGAGATTGAAAATTTGAGATTGGTAATGTCATTTCTTGTTCTTTTACATGATCATAACTTGGATATTCATAACAATTCAAGATCGAGACTAACACTTTAGCAACATATTACAAATTTCCCTAACAACACAACTAACAATATTAACAACCGTTTGTAACCAAAAAATCATGTAACACATATAATTACAACTTTAGTTGTAATTAACCTAACTACTGGGTAAACTACTATCTGTATCACATTTGAATACCCCATTAGAGATTTCATGGGTTATTCTGTTAGAAAAAATATATATTTTACTTTAGTGATTCAAGAATTATTATTATATAATATTTACTCTTTATAATAATACTCAATACTCAAAATTAAATTGTTATATAAATATCATTTACTTTTATATGAATACTTTGCCCTTCCCTAACATTATGATGAATGACAATTAAAATCGATCATTAGTATGCATTGACCCATCATTTCCATGAAGTTCAAAATGGGTCATATATTTTTGTATATACAAGCATATTGGCATGAAGGAAAAACATATAAATGAAATATTCTATTCTTTCAATCCCCTCTATTCTTGTGAAAAATAGTGAGCTTGGTAGTTGTAGTTCGGGGATCTTTCATTGCTGTACTAATAGAGGTTCAACGGGTTGTTGAATACTGAGAAAAGAGTGTGTTTAAGCTTAATAGTAATACTCGTGAAGGAGGGGCATTTCCTTTTTAAAGATAGCATTCTCATGTGTCTCAATCCAAAGATATATTTTCTATAACTCTTTTCTCTTTAATTTGTTTTATATCATTGTCGTTTATATAGTATTTATAATCCTTGATTTGATGGAATTCATGTATTATAATTTTGATCATGTTATTATGTTGTATTGTTTCAATTTTGGATGATGTAATTTATTTGTGATAATATATAATGGCTATTTGATGAATATTAAGCAATATTTCCAACATATTCAAATGTCCAACTGATACGCATGATTTGTACATATTTTATTTCCCATTTTTGTCATATATTCGGCCTTTACATGTGTGTTCGATTGTTATTTAGGTACATTTTCATGTGGAACACATCAAAGCGAACAAAAGAAGAATTATGGCATAATTAAGCATTATTGAGGCACTTTTGAAGACTGATTGGAGAAACCCAACCATTTGTGCAGATGAAAGACCCATTGGATCATAATTTGGTGAACCGAGTACATTCCATAGCGCTTCGGTACTTAATCAAGAAAAGGGGAGGCCAAAGAACCGATCGATCAGCAGCTCCCGGTTAGGGAAACTAACTGAGAGCTTGCCTATCAATCGGCCAAAATCACCGATCGATCGGGAGATTTGCATGAGCTCACCGATTGATCGGGCATTATTCTCGATTGATCGGGATGGTTCCGTACGGAACCCTAACTCCTCCTACACCTATAAATAGAGAAGGGAAAGTCAGCTTTGGGGATGCTTTTTTCTGGCTGCACGTCCTCCCCTTTCTTTCAAACCCGAAGCCGCTACGTGATCTACAGGTTCTCAAAAGCTGAAGCGCAAGCGGTTGGAATACCTGGAGAATTCAGGCTCGGATTGGCATCGACACGAAGATTAAGGGAGTTTACTCTTTTATTTATTTTACCCACTGTATCTTCTTTTATATAAATTTAAGGATGTGTAAAACTCCCATGAAGGAGTAAACTTTCTTAGTTTAGGGATGAAGGGCGGGTAGCCGCCCGTATCCCAGATTTATATTATGCTTTTGACGATTGATTTAGTTATGTTATATTCGCATGTGGGGAGTTTTTCATGATTGTTGGATATTCTTTGTATGTGTGCTTGTAGCCATGACTGGGTCTCCAATTTTGCAGCGATTAGTCTTGTGCTTGTAGCCTAGACCATAATATAACAGGAATTCACGCGCAGTTAGGGTTGAGGTTGTACCCAACCCTGAACCCAATCTTTTATATAAGTTAATATTGAATTAAGGGTAACAAAGGAATAAAGTAGTGCTAATGAGATAACCTATGCTACATCTAGGGTGCTAAGATAGGTTATGCCTTTAAACTAGTTCATTACCCTAAGCCCTAATTTATATATTAACCCAGGCTTAGAGCTTGTAGCCTAAGTCTTTCAAATCATCATCCTAAGTAGAATATAATGACGGGATATGTCTTAAGCTACCCTAAATTCAGTCCCTAAACTAACCTCAATCGTATTGTCTCATTCACTTTATATTCAGTTTTAGTAATTTAGTCAACAACTTACTTAAATAACAAAAAAGCCAAAAATCCAAACCGCTCGTTGATCAGTAAATCTAACTTAACATGATTTCCTGTGGATACGACCCGTATACCCGACAAAGCTACGGTGATCTCGTACGCTTGCAAGTAAACAGTTTTAAAACACACTTTAAAATCACATCAAGTTTTTGGCGCCGTTGCCGGGGAATCGGTTTGCTAAGTTGGAATTTAGGATTAACGGACTTTGTTTTGTTTGCTTTTTATTCATTGCTTTGTGTTATTTTTCTTTTGCTTGAGTCATTAGTCGAGGTCAGCGTGGATCTTTCCCAGCTTCAATATTGCATGCACTGTAGACGATCACTCGATCCTGAATTGTTACCTTACATCCTCAAAATCGGGCGGACTTTGTCTACTGTGAGGCGATTAGAAGCGAGAGAGAGTACACAACAAACCATGGCTAATAACGAACCACGTATAATTGGGGATCACTTCATCCCCCAAACGTACGTTGCACCCGCCGGAATTGCGCTACCTGCTGTGGGTAACGCCAACTTCGAACTTAAACCTGGGATTATCAACATACTTCCCACATTTTATGGGAAACCAACTGAGAGCCCATACGAGCACCTTGATGCATTCCTCGAAATATGTGAAACCTGTCATTATCAAGGTGTCTCGAACGATGCAATTAGACTACGTCTTTTTTAGTTCTCGTTAAAAGACGTGGCTGAGAGGTGGTTTCAGTCCCTACCCAGGGGTGAAATCACCACTTGGAACGACCTTAAACAGCGCTTCTTGGTCAAGTTTTTCCCTCAAGCCAGAACGATGGCTATTAGGTGCGCTATAAACCGTTTTGAACAAAAAGACCAGGAGCAGTTTCACGAGTGTTGGGATATGTTCAAGGAACTTCTTAGGAGCTGTCCCCACCATGGGTCACCCAAGTGGGCTCTTGTCCAAAACTTCTACAATGGTCTTGGTGTGTCAAACAAGCAAATGGTTAATGCTTCATGCGGGGAAGCATTTAACCAGCAAGGCGAGGACAAGGCCTAAAGGCTTTTTGAGTGCCTCAATAAACACTCCCTCGACCAAGCCTCTTCTGCTAGGGTGGTTAGGGGAAACACGCATGGTGTCTACAAGGTAGTACCCCAAGATGGTGTTAATTTAAGACTAGATGCACTTAGTAGGAAGATAGATAAAATGATGAGTTTAAATGCAAATCCCACTAATGTGCATCCAGTTAATGTGGCCGAATCATCATCTGAGGGTATTACTCTGTGCAGTATTTGTTCAGGAGAGGATCATTCTGTTTTTGAGTGTTTATATGTGTCATAGTTTCCCGAGTATGTGCAGAACCAGGCTTATGCAACGCAGGAGTACTCAAGGAACAACAATCTGTACTCGTAGACCTATAATTCAGGGTGGCGCAACCATCCCAATTTCTCATGGAAGCAGAACACAAATCAGAACCTAGCCCTGAGACAACCAGCACCAGGATTTGCAGGTAAGGCACACCCTCCTGGTTTCCACGGAGGGCAAAGATATGGCTCTTCTTCTCATCCTCCAATTCCTAATGCTAATCCATCCCAACCTCCGAGTTACACTTCTCAGTTTGAGGAACGTATGCTCCGCTTTATGGAGGAAAACCAACAGTTGGTCCACTTTCATTCACAGTCGATTTCTAAGTTAGAGAACCAACTAGGACAGTTAGCTCAGGCCATAAACAGGAGAGAGGAAGGGAGGTTACCCTCCTAACCTCTGGCTAACCCTAGGGGAGCAACTAATCCTGACCTTAGCCAGGTCACTCATGAGTAGGCTAAGGTTGTCTTGGCCACAGGTGAGGATGATTTGAGAGAAGTAGAGATAGAAGTTGAGCGGGAGGATGGGAATCCAAACCCCATTACTGATAAGGATGGAGTGCCCACACCTTTATTAGGCTCATCTCCCGAACCAATTGTTCCTTTTCCTACGGCCCTGGTAGGACCAAAAGGGAAGGATGACCAGAAGAGAGATGAGTTATTGAATTTGTTTAAGGACGTCAAGATTAACCTGCCACTGATTGACGCCATTAAACACGTCCCCATGTATGCTAAATTTCTTAAGGACCTATGTGCTAAAAAGAAGAGAGCGCAGGCTCATGTCCCTAGGAAGGTCCGACTCACTGAAAAAGTGAGTAGCATCTTAATGTCAGGCATCCCACCTAAGTGTAGAGATCCAGGAGCTTTCACAGTCCCGTGCGTCATAGGAGAGAGCTATACGAGTCGGGCTCTTTTCGATTTAGGGGCAAGCGTGAACCTCATCCCATACTCAATTTTTCAGGAATTGGGGATGGGAGATCTCAAACCAACTAGTGTTACCCTACAGTTGGCGGATAGGTCAGAGCGTTTACCTAGAGGTATGTTGGAAGATGTTCTTATCAAAGTTGATAAGTTTATCATCCCCGTTGATTTTATTGTGTTGGACATGGACCCTACTCCTCATCAAACCCTACTCCTCATCAAAGGAACCACACCCCTGTCATTTTAGGGCGACCGTTCTTGGCAACGGCTGATGCTATCATTCATTGTTGAACTGGGGTGTTAGAAGTGTCATTTGGGAATCTTAAGGTTAAACTAAATGTGTCAAACGCTGCGAAGTTCCCTGTTAATGAGGATGACCTTGATTGCTTCATGGTTGATGCTATTGATCCTTTGGTTGAGTCAGTATCTTCTGACTTAATCAAAGAAGACGAACCATCTGATTTGCTCACCTTTGCTGATTTCGATATGAGTACTGATGCTGATAATTTGCTTAACATGTAGGAGCTAATGAGAATTGAGGCTAGGGGTCCGATGTTTGAACCTCTAACTGGCCTACTTGGTGCACCTACTAAACCATCTGTTGAGAGTCCACCGGTGTTGGAGCTCAAACCTCTCCCGACCACCTTGAAATATGCATTTTTAGGACAAGATGACACCCTTCCTATGATTATCGCATCGGAACTAACTGAGAGTCAGGAATCTAGGTTGTTAGTTGTCCTACAAAACCACAAACGAGCCATAGGGTGGTCGGTCGCTGATTTGAAAAGAATTAACCCCTCTGTGTGCATGCATAGAATACATTTAGAGGACAATGTTAAGCCGTCTAGGCAAATGCAAAGTGGCTTAACCCTAACATGAGGGAGGTATTAGGAAAGAGGTCATGAAGTTGCTAGATGCGGGTATTATATACCCCATCTCTGATAGCCCCTGGGTTACTTCGGTTCAGGTAGTCCCTAAGAAGTCGGGAATCACGGTCATTGCGAATGCTCAAGGTGAATTGGTCCCTACGCGAGCCACTACAGGGTGGAGAGTGTGCATCGATTATCGTAAGTTGAACTCTGTAAAGCGCAAGGACCATTTCCCCTTGCCCTTTTTGGACCAGATCCTAGATAAAGTAGCAGGTCAAGCGTACTATTGTTTCTTGGATGGCTACTCAAGGTATATCCAAGTCCCGGTTCACCTTGAGGACCAAGAGAAAACACCGTTTACTTGCCCCTTTGGTACGTTTGCATACCGAAAGTTGCCCTTCGGTCTATGCAACGCACCTGCTACATTCCAGTAGTGTATGATGTCCATTTTTTCGGATATGTTGGACGACTACCTAGAAGTGTTTATGGATGATTTTTCTGTGTTTGGATCGTCTTTTAATGAATGCTTATCTCACTTAGATCTCATTTTGCAGCGCTGCGAGGAGTATAATTTGGTACTCAGTTGGGAGAAGAGCCATTTTATGGTTCAACAGGGCATAGTTTTAGGACATATAGTATCTAAAGAGGGTATCACTGTAGACAAGGCCAAGGTGGACTTAATTGCCAACCTCCCTCCATTGACCTTGGTGAAGGAAGTTTGATCTTTCCTTGGCCACGCTGGGTTCTACCGGTGTTTCATCGTCAACTTTAATAAAACTGCTAAACCGTTGTCAAATTTGCTTGCTAATGATGTACCTTTTGTTTTTTATAATGACTGTTTAGCAGCGTTTACTGAGTTGAAAACTTTATTGTCTGCAGCCCCCATTATTCAACCTCCCGACTACTCATTACCTTTTGAGATTATTTGTGACGCCTCTAATTATGCTGTAGGAGCCGTGCTCGGTCAACGGAAGGATCGTAAACCTGTTGTTGTTTACTACGCCAGTAAATCGTTGGATGAAGCCCAAAAGAATTATACCACCACTGAAAAGGAATTACTAGCTATAGTTTTCGCACTTGACAAGTTTCGATCTTATGTATTGGGCTCGAGAGTAGTAGTCTTTTCTGACCATGCAGCCATTTGTTTTCTTATTAAGAAGGAAACAAAACCTAGGTTAATTCGCTGGGTTTTATTACTCCAGGAATTTAACTTAGAAATCCGAGATAGGAAAGGCACGGATAATGTTGTGGCCGATCACCTTTCAAGGATTATTTTCCCATATGATGCCACTACTAGTCTCATCGATGACTGTTTTTCGGATGAACTGTTATTTTCTATTGCAGGAAGTCGACCCCCATGGTATGCCCACATCGTTAACTATTTGGCGACGGGGAAGTTTCCTACCCATTGGCCGAAACAAGAGCGGGACTGCTTCCTTTCTCAAGCAAGGCATTTTTTCTGGAATGATCCGAATTTGTTTAAGGTATGTTCTAATCAGGTAGTACGTCGTTGTGTCCCGGAGAATGAGCATGAGAGTGTATTACAATTTTGTCATAGTTTAGCTTGCGGAGGACACTTTGGGGGACGGTGTACAGCGGCGAAAGTCCTTCAAAGTGGCTTCTTTTGGCCGACTCTTTTCCAGGATGCTCGTAATTTTTGTAGGGCGTGCGATGGCTGTCAACGCACGAGTGCCCTCACAAAACGTGATGAGATGCCTCAGCACCCCATTTTAGTTTGCGAAATTTTTGACATTTGGGCCATTGATTTCATGGGGCCGTTCCCTAATTCACATGGTTGTGTTTATATTCTGGTAACTGTTGATTATGTTTCAAAATGGGTCGAGGCCATTGCATCTAGGACGAACGACCACAAGGTGGTCATTAAGTTTGTTAAAGATAATATTTTCTCACGTTTTGGTGTTCCTAGGGCGATAATTAGTGATGGGGGGACACACTTCACCCATTGTTCGGTTGAGTCACTTCTTAAAAAACAGTCCATCACTCGCAAATTAGCTGCCCCATATCACCCTCAAACTAGTGGCCAAGTTGAAGTGTCGAACCGGGAAATCAAGTCTATCCTAGAGAAGATCGTTAGACCAGACCGCAAAGATTGGTCTTTTTGGTTGAACGACGCTCTTTGGGCTTATCGTACAGCCTTTAAGACTCCAATAGGCATGTCTCCCTATCACTTAGTTTTTGGGAAGGCATGCCATTTGCCAGTGGAGCTTGAGTACCGTGCATACTGGGCCATTAAGCAATTTAATCATGACATGCACAGTATCGGGTTGCACCGACGACTTCAACTCAGGGAGTTAGATGAGATGCGATGCGAGGCACATGAAAATGTCAAACTATACAAAGAAAGAACCAAAGCTTTTCATGACAAAAGAATTTCGCGTAAAAGTTTTGAAATTAGTCAAAAGGTTTGGCTTTACAACTCCAAGCTTCGGTTCTTTCCCGGGAAACTACGTTCACGATGGGATGGACCTTACGAATTGGCCCACGTATACCCTTCTGGGGTAATTAAAATTCGAGATATCAATGATGGTCGCCTTCTCACAATCAATGGCCATCGTCTTAAACATGCTATTGGGTTAGGGGATAGACCACACGAGTTTGAAGAAATTCATCTTAGGGACACCATGTCGGGATCAGCCTAGCGTCGTAGAAAATACCACATCTGGCTGAAGACGTTAAACTTAGCGCTTTTGGGAGGCAACCCAATTTATTTATGTTTCGTAAGTTTATGTCGTATTTTTATTATTATTATTTTTATATTATTTTTTTATTTTTCTGATTTATTTATTTTTTATGAAAACTTTTCAAAACCAAAGATTTTTCGTACAAGGCATTCCGCAGCCTCCCCGATCGATCGGGTTTAACTCCGATCGATCGGGAGTGCTACGGCTTGGGACTTTTTGCCTTAAAACCCCGATCAATCGAGAAATCCCGATCGATCGGGAACCCATTTGTACGAATTCCCCTTTTAAAAACGCCCCTCCATCTGTCACCCCTTCCCCCCTTCACTTTTATCTTCCCCACCTCTAAACCCTAACCCACGACCCCCTATCTTCGGCCACCATCTCCGGCCTCCGCCTTCGGCTCTCGCCGTTCCGACCACCAAAGCCGACCCTAGCACCAATTTCTCTTCGTTTTTACCCTCTATTGCAAGGTCTGTGTTTCCCCTCTCTTTTATCTTTTACTTTACCTTGTTTTTACTTCAAGAGAAAATGTTTAGGCCGTTCTTTGATTGTTGTCCTGCTTTATTGAAGTGCTTTAGTCCTAATTTATGTCTTCGTTGTGAATAAAGTTTGATTTCTTGATTTTGTGCCATGTTTACACCTTTGTTCATGAACCATGTTTATATAGGTTATCAGTGACTTAATTTCGCCCTTTGATACTTGTGGTTGCTGGAGTATGCCGCGATTGGGGTAATCTTGTGGGGAGTTACGCTCGTTTTAAGTTAACTGGATTTATGGGTTTGGGATTTTTTTTTTGTTCCGATCAAGGGTTTTCGTCATTTTTATATTTTATTTTCTTTTCTTTTTTTTTTT
This sequence comes from Simmondsia chinensis, assembly GCA_018398585.1. Lineage (NCBI taxonomy): Eukaryota > Viridiplantae > Streptophyta > Magnoliopsida > Caryophyllales > Simmondsiaceae > Simmondsia > Simmondsia chinensis. The sequence goes on along the minus strand of JAGTTD010000009.1, from coordinate 23,378,978 downwards.
AATTACAGGCCGAGATTGGGGTGTTGTTCTTGTTAACTTTTTCTTTTTTCTTTTTATGTTTCTTTTCCTTATCTTTGGGTTCATCTGATCTTGTTCTTATTTCTAGATTATGCCGCGTGCCAAGCGTAGCAGCATTGAGGAGGTTAGCAGCTCCCAACAGCCCGACGTTCTTGTTCGAGTCAGTGCTGCCCCTATTTCTGGGGAGACGGTGTTTGGTGAGGATCTTAAAGATGAGAGGGAGGGCGCTTGGGCCATTCTCTTTTGCCAACATAGGGACCTTACCTACCTTCTTGGTAGAGAGCTGGAGGAAGACCCCGTTTTCCCTTCTTTAGTGCAGGAATTTTATTCCTCCTATGCTCTCCAACAAGAGGGGGGTCGGACCTACGGTGAAGTCACTATTCGTGGCAAAACCATCCGATTTGATGCCAAGGATGTCACCGAGGCTATAGGATACCCCTTATATGTTGAAGATTCTGTTTGGAACCCACCTGTTAGCCCACCAAAGGCCGTGGACATTATCGCTGAGTTATGTGGCGGCCAATGCGCGAGAGATCGTCCATCCACCATGTTCCGCTCCGCCCTTCCGTGGCATATGTCGCTTCTGGACACCATTATTAAGGCCAATCTATGGCCTACTGGTCATGCCCAGGGGCATACCGGCCCTATTCTAGATCTTCTTTGGAAGTTCTATCGGGGTGTATGGGTGGATGTGGGGGCCACTTACCTACAGAGTTTTATCGCTGTCCGCCACAGGCTTCAGCTCTTCTCTGTTGGCAGCGGTGCTCTGTACTTTCCTCGTTTAATCACGAGGCTTGTACGGCGTGCTTGGGTGCGCATACCGATTGCTCTTGACCGAGCTTGCGCACCGCTCCGCCACTTTGATCCCACCCAGCATCGTCGGACCTTCCTTTCGCTTGCCCCGGCCGATGCGCGAGGGGAGGAGTCGGACATGGAGGATGCCTCAGCCCGGATCGCTGCTCCTGCCCGAGCATCACGCCGCGAGGGACGCCCACCCACGCCACCTACTTCTGATGGTCCCGGCCACGTCCCGCCATACGTTGCAGATATTATGGATCGTCTGGATCACATTCAGTCTTTGGTCGCTGAACTCTATCGACTGTAGACAGGCTGTTCTCCTCCACCTTACCCCCTTCCCTGAGTTATTTATGTTACTCCCGTACTAAATATTTGTTATGTTTATCTTTCTTTTTCCTTATTAACAAATTGTTTTAGTCCACAGTCTTATCTGGTTTTTTAATTTTTTTTTGTTGTAGCTTGCTTTTGTCTGTCTTCAACTTCTGGGATTCGCTCGACATATGTGGCTACCCATTCATGATCTCAGATTGTCTCTCTCCTTTCCTTGCTTCTATTTTAATTATGGGGCATTGAGGACAATGCAAGGTTTGGGTTTGGGGATGGCAGATAAGAGTCGACTTTGTTTGTCCTTTAAGCTTAATTTAGCATAAATTAGCTACACATTTTTTTTGGAAGGCATAAATGAGTATGAGGTTATTTGTGACCATTATCGTAGCCCAGTTCTATGATGTACTTTGACGATTAGAATAATTATGAGACGAGATTATTGCTGGATCAGATTTTGAATCCATATTTTTCTCTTTTAACTAGTTAGTGAGATTATTACTTTTCACCCTTAATCTTGTGACATATCCTCCTGTTTGGGTCGAAATAATGGTAATAATTTTAGGAATAGGAATCTACTTTTCTACTCCTAACAATATTGAAATCAATTGTACATTTCCTTATCTTAGATAACCCTTTAAAAAAAAAGAAAAAAAAGAGGTGACTGGTTGGTTCTTGTAGCCCCTGTGTCTCGAACAAGTAAGCCCGTAGGGGTATCTTAAAACCTGGTACCTTGAGCCAACTAGGTCGGGAGCTGTCGGTCGAAAGCTCACTACATGGGCCACAGAGAAAGCTTAAGAAGAATCAACTTTGTAGTTACCAAAATAAGCACGAATACCCATAAAAAAAAGGTATGTGCTAGCAGGTTAGGTTGTGGATCTTTAAGACTCGAGCCATTAGGTCCGTAGGGGTCTCTTGAAACCTAGTACCATGAGCCAACTGGATCGGGAGCTATCGGCCGAAAACTCATTACATGGGTCTGAGGGGGACACACCTAACCAAGAAAAAAAAAAGGGAAGAAGGGAAAACAAGAGAGAAAAGAGAAGCATTTTGATTTTACTATTGATTAGTGGTGAAGGGTTAGGGTGACTTGTTCCTTTAGTATTACCTTTATTTCTTCTTTAAGTTAGAGGGTTTTGAAGTAAGACGGAGGGGAGAGAAGTTCTAAGATCACTCGCTAGTAAAAAGACCTTAATAATGGAGACTTAAGTCAGAACTAATGCAATAATAACGTCACATAAGGATTCGCTACTCTCAAGTACACTCTCAAGTTTTGTCGAACAATAATTTTCACAAGTGACCTTTACAGTTAAATGCCTGACTCGACTTTTCCGCCAGTAGCTAATTTAAATAGAATATTACTTGAGGACAAGCAATGTGTGGGTTTGGGGATGTTCATACGCATGATTTTTACATATTTTATTTCCCATTTTTGTCATATATTCGGCCTTTACATGTGTGTTCGATTGTTATTTAGGAACATTTTCATGTGGAACACATCAAAGCGGACGAAAGAAGAATTATGGCATAATTAAGCATTATTGAGGCACTTTTGAAGACTGATTGGAGAAAACCAACCATTTGTGCAGATGAAAGACCCATTGGATCATAATTTGGTGAATCGAGTACATTCCATATCGCTTCGGTGATTAATCAAGAAAAGGGGGCCCGAAGAACCGATCGATCAACAGCTCCCGGCTAGGGAAACTAACCGAGAGCCTGCCGATCAATCAGCCAAAAGCACCGATCGATCGGGAGATTTGCGTGAGCTCATAGATCGATCGGGTATTATTCCCGATTGATCGGGATGGTTCCGTACGGAACCCTAACTCCTTCTGTACCTATAAATGGAGAAGGGAAAGTTAGCCTTGGGGACACTTTTTTTTTCTGGCCGCACGTCCTCCCCTTTCTCTTGAACCCGAAGCTGCTACGAGATCTACTGGTTTTCAAAAGCTGAAGCGCAAGCGGTTGGAATACCGGGAGAATTCAGGCTCGGATTGGCATCGACACGAAGATTGAGGGAGTTTACTCTTTTATTTATTTAACCCACAGTATCTTCTTTTATATAAATTTAAGGATGTGTAAAACTCCCATGAAGGAGTAAACTTTCTTAGTTTAGGGATGAAGGGCGGGTAGCCGCCTGTATCCCAGATTTATATTATGCTTTTGACGATTGATTTAGTTACGTTATATTCGCACCCCTGTGGGGAGTTTTTCATGATTGTTGAATATTCTTTGTATGTGTGCTTGTAGACATGACTGGGTCTCCAATTTTGCAGCGATTAGTCTTGCGCTTGTAGGTTAGACCATAACATAATAGGAATTCACGCGTGGTCAGAGTTGAGGTTGTACCCAACCTGAACCCAATCTTTTATATAAGTTAATATTGAATTAGGAGTAACAAAGGAATTAAGTAGTGCTAATGAGATAACCTATGCTGCATCTAGGGTGCTAAGATAGGTTATGCCTTTAGACTAGTTCATTACCCTAAGCCCTAATTTATATATTAACCCAGGCTTAGAGCTTGAAGCCTAAGTCTATCAAATCATTGTCCTAAGTAGAATATAATGACGGGATATGTGTTAAGCTACCCTAAATTCAGTCCCTAAACTAACCTCAATCGTATTGTCTCATTCAATTTATATTTAGTTTTAGTAATTTAGCCAACAACTTACTTAAATAACAAAAAACAAAAAATCCAAACCGCTCGTTGATCAGTAAATCTAACTTAAAACGTTTCCCTGTGGATACGACCCGTATACCCGACAAAGCTAAGACGATCTCGTACGCTTGCGAGTAAACGGTTTTAAAACACACGTTAAAATCACATCACCAACTGATCTTCCAATTATGATTTTTGCATACCCTATTGAAGATGCTCTTAGATTTTTTTGTAGATGAAAATATGTAGCTCGATACTATATAAAAGCCGAGTAATAATAGACCAAGCTTATTTTGAAAGGTCAGACCTTGAGGTAACTGTTGAGGAAAAATATGACCAAGCCGGTATTGTACATGACAGGATAATACAATACTAGTCTTTTTTTTATTAACAAAGGTAATACAATACTAGACTTGAATTAAACATGTAGGAACTAAGATTAATTAAGTATATATTTAAGTGAAATTATCACTTAGGTACTGTTTTTGATATTTACGTGATTGTATGAGGTAGGATAAGCTAAACTCAAGCTTTTTAGGAAAGATCACAAAAATCCCCTTCCCCCCTTGTCTTGCCTTTTCCTTCTTATCTTCTTTGTTCCTTCTTATAGAGAATTTTCTCCCTTTTAGAAGTGTGTTTGGTGGAGGTGAATGGGGGCAAGTGCCTCGTTTATTTAAAAATGAAGTCAATGATTATTTAATAAAAGTCAAACTTGATATGTAGGGGAGGGGTAGAAGATTTGTTAGGTCCTCAAATAAGCTTTTTAAGGGGTATATATATGTATGGTAGTGTCAGAATGGGCTTCCTTGGACGGACCATTAAGTGTTTACCGGTCATTCTGTTAGCGTGGGTATGCCACTTGCCTTATCATGATCTGCTCGCCAGGTTTTTGGCCGCCGTGTTCTTGACCGCCATGTTCTCGGCCGTCTGGTATTCGGCTCACCACATTGTTAGGCAGCCTAGTATGCTGCTTACTATCGTCTTACCAGCTTTGTTCACACCGAATTTTGTCAGGAGTTTGGTCAATCACTCTTCATGCTTATGCTCAGCACGTATCTTGATCATTGGGTTTCATCCGTCGTATTTATGATCCGAGAATCCGAGGTATGAACTCCTGGTGGCTGTGATGCTGTCCTGCTGCTGTGCTGCTGTGTGTGCTGCGTTGGGGGCTGTTTTGTATCGATTGCTTGATCATTTAGTGGTTTTAGCTTGTTGTTATTGTATCGAGAATAAGTCTTGATGTATTTGGCTTTTTAAGTCTCTTGTAAGTCATGTAATAAGTGAGCTTAAGTGTGGGCTTGCTTAGGAGGTCAATGGCCTGTCAAGGTTGGCGGCTAGTTAGTTAGTTGATGGTTGAGTTGGTTAGCTCTTTGGTCCACATGCATTGTATCTCTAGATATTTTAGAGTTAGCCATCCTAAGAGTTAGTAGTATAAATATGTAGAGCTTCTCTTGAAGAGCTCATATTAACTTTGATGAATGAATTGGATATCTTTTGATATCTCTCTACTTTCTCATCTCTTTTCCCTTCTTTCTCATCTAAACTCTATATTCTCTTCTCATCTCATACTCTCACTATCCCAACCAAGGTTAAGGCTCTAGAGCAATCTTTGAAACCTTAACATATGCCTGCCACTTGGTGCTACTTATTTGCCATTTATTTGCCTGGGGAGGGTATATGACTATAAACATAATAGGCCCCCACTTCTTGAATGAACCTTGTTCATTTAAAAAGTGTATCTTAACATCTTTTTCACATATCTTTTACTTATTTGTCTGTACTTGTACATTTATATATATCTTCATTATCCCCCTTTTTTCCCTTTTGTCATCTTCTTACAATAACTACATAATTCCCTCTTCTCCTAAGCTATCCTTCAATGGCGATTCTCCTTGAAGATCTCCTAATTATACTCTCTTGGCTTTGCACCAAAAAGCTGTGTCAATGTCGTGTTGTCTCCAGTTTCTTTCGAGGACTCTTTTCCTAGGAGGACTTCATTGCAGATGGTATCCTGATACATAATGGGTAAGGCCTCACCATGGCAACTATTTAGAATCTTATGCTTTGTCCGCTTCTTGCCCTTTAGCATGTGTATCTATTGAACCTTTATGGTTCTTATCGGACAAAAAAAAAAAAAAAAAAATCATCAATTTTAGTAATGGTTTAGTTTTGTGTTGCGATATCCCCTATTTTGGATCTTTGGGGTTGGAAGTGTGCAATCCTGCTACACAGACCTCTATCTACCTATCTCCCTACCTAAAGAATTTTGGTACTTAGGTTCTTCTTTGAAGATAGTGTTTACTTGTGTTGATGACGCTTCACTTTGCCCTCTTAATTATCACATTTTCCTTTCCATCTTTAACATAGATGTTACCTTCAGGGAAGAGTATTGGCCTCAGATGGATTAGTATTATGTTTACTACTTTAATCATGGGGCTTAGAGGTATCGGGCGCTCATAAATACAGGTGGTAGCTCGATAAACTTCACTAAATCAGTATTTTGTGACAACGTTCTATAACTATTATCCAAATGTAGTGAATCTTTTTCTCATGACTCCCCTTACTTTTACCCTTACTTAGTGGCTTGGGATATCCTAAAGGATTTTAATAATCTGTTATTCCTACTATCCAACATCCGTAACGAGGCCATTCGCTGTCAATCATTGGGTATATTCTGTCTAAAAGGTTCCTAATGCTTGGCTGCTCTTTTGGACTTACTCTCACTTTGTGGGCGTTGGAGGTGGTGGGACGTATTTAAAAAATATTCCCTAAGTTAATCAAATTAACGGTAGCGGAATGATTTAAAATTTAAAATTTTAAACTTACTAACGATTTTGAATTCCTAATTCCAAATCCTCAGATTTAAAATTCCTAATTTTAAATCTATAGGCATCTACTCTAATACATTTATAATAAAAGAAAAGGAAAAAAAAAAAACCTGGATGTAGACCACAGTGTCACTCTAAGAAATTACCGAGACCGTGAGACCTTCTATGGAATCTCCTCCGAAAACTCGGAGTGTGGGCTCCAAAAAATATTAACTAGAAGAAAATTTTCAAAGGCAATTTCTTCTGTTTTAGTTCTCCGAAAATCAACACTTTCAGAAAACTATTTAATTTTGATTGATTAATTCAATGCTAAACCTTAATTATAGGACCCCTTTTTATAGTAGGCTACTGAAGTGAAAAAATAGTAAAATTTCAATGTGGGATGCAAAAGCAAACGTACCACGTGACACGTTCTAGTTGGTTCGCGCCCCTTGGGGTGTCCCTAGCACGCTTTGACAAGCGTGGATTGCCCCTTAGGACATGTCGCGCGCTAGTTGGTCCATCACACGCAGCTCCGATTGCGACCTATTTTTGCATCTTTTTTTTTCTTTTTTTTGTGTTTTATTTCGCACATATAAAAATTCATATTATGAATTTTATTTTAACAAATTAATTTTATTTGTATTTTTTGTAATTTTATTCATCTAATGAATAATTTTTAGAAAAATTGAATTTACTGATTTCATGAGTAAATAATTCATCTCATGATTTCTTTAATATTTTTCTGATGGTATAAAATTAGAGGCTTGCGTAGGGACCTTGGGGACAATTTAAATCTAGCGCCAAATAGGTCAAAAGTCATCATCATCTCATGGTAATTTTTGATTGCCATTTAATAGGATTTAATTTCTCTAAATAAATTCTATAGCACTCCAGAGTTTAATTATTTATTCGATAATTCCCAATTTGTAATAATTGAATGATCAACCCCTCTATTAGATATCCATGAAAAGCAATAACTAAACTACCATCACTATACTTCTCACTGCTTCTCCTTAAGTTCCTAACTCACCCTTTTTGAACAATTATGTGACACGAGAACATGTTTTTCGTATTAATTCCAGTGACGAACACTAGGAATACTTTGTCCAAAAATTTCAAATTTTCAAAACATTTGCAAATCTACTTAAGGGGACATCTGTACCTCATAAGAGACTATATACTCCGTGTTGACTATTTGCTCCCGCTATACTTCAGGCAGTCACTCAACGTACGCAGACTATTGATCACTTTACAGGATCTCACTTTGAGTACATCAAAGTGGCAAACATTACGTGCATGAGTTCAGGACAATCTTAGGATTTAGAGTTATCGCCTAATCACAAAGAATTGTTTATTTCTGATAGCAGTTAAGAAATGAACAATTCCGGTGGTCTAGCTCAATGTTCCAATCTTATTGACGAACACTAACTATAGTCTTATCACACAAGTTGTCCATAACTCATCACCGACTATGAACTTACTTTGACAACATGTCACAATTTTGATTTAAGTTTATTCGTGGCTCAATCTCATTAACCACTTAAACCAAACTATGACATGTCGCGATGGACTACATTCATCTCATGGAGTGTCTTAGAAGAAATCACATGCATATTTGACTCGTAAACCATAATCGGACATAAAATAGATAAAACATTTTTATTTATTAATATTTAAATACAAATAATTGGGTTTTCAGGACATTAGTTCCAACAATCTCCCACTTGTCCTAAACCTAATTAATCCAACATTTCACAACTATCTCATAGGGACCTGTCAACTCATTGAATGCAACAATTTCAATACTAATGCCTTATTGTCACATCCTTTCACTCACACGTTATAGAACTATATGGAGCCTCCGAAGTCAACAAGCTTAGTGTTAGCTTCCCAAAATTAATTTGGAAACCTAACCTTGTAGAAGAGAGTTTGGGATGCGAAAAGAAGTGAAGGGGATGAGAAAATAGAGAAAGGAGATGAGAATTAGAGAATTTCCCTTAGGAAAGATTTCATTTCATTTGATAATCAAAATTACACTATTATCTCTCCATTTATACATGAAATCAGATCAAAATTCCTAGCTGGAGCAACACCTGCATATTCCCTTGCTTGTAACAAACTCTAACTGATTTTCTTTGCACAGGGCTGTCAACGTGTTGCTGAGATGCCTATATCCATTTTAATTAGTGCAATTTTAATTGTTGTTACATCATATAGACTCTAATCAAAAGTAATACTAATAATTTAAAATGCATTACAAGTAAAATTTATTAATTCGTAACATTCCCTCCGTCTTGAAAAGCTTCTTGTCCTCAAGAAGTGAAGCTCGAAAATAGGCTCTTCAAGAAGTTGTAGTCCTCCCATGTTGTAAAGTTCTCGTTTAAGTTGCTCCAAGTGACTTGGACTCGGTGAATCTTCCGGTTGTTCAGCTGCAGCACCCGTTCGGACTTGACAGAGCTTGGTTGCTGCAGTAAAACGCCATTTGCTTCAGCTATGGGCGGCTTTTGAGTCGTATCGGCATTTCTCTTAACCTGTTTTTTAAGGAGGGACACATGAAACACGGGGTGAATGTAAGAATGCGATGGCAAGTCGAGCTTGTACGCCACATTGCCAATTTTTTCCAGAATTTTGTAAGGACCAAAATAACGTGCACACAATTTGACGTTGCGTCGGACAGCCACAGTTGATTGCCTATAGGGTTGCAATTTGAGGTAGACCATGTCCCCGACATGATAGTCCTTGTCTACCCTCTTCTTGTCTGCATAATGCTTCATTCGAGCCCGAGCTTGTTGGAGATTATCCTTAAGCGATTGCACGAGCAGTCTCCTCTGCTGCACCAGTTCGGTTGCTGCAGAATCAGCGACTCTGGGTTGTTGAATCATCATAGGAGAAGGTGGAGGATATCCATACAATGCTCAGAAGGGTGTAGTGCCAATGGATGTGTGGAAGTGTGTATTGAACCAAAATTCGGCTAAGGAAAGCCAACGGTTCCACTCTTTGGGCCTCGAGAAGACCATACTCCGAAGATATTGCTCCACACATTGGTTAAATCGTTCGGTTTGTCCATCTGTTTGAGGATGGTAGGAAGAACTAAGAGCCAACGTGGTTCCCATTAGCTTGAACAATTCCCTCCAGAAGTTACTTGTGAAGATTTTGTCTCGATCTGACACGATGGACTGAGGTAATCCATGTAGCCTGTAGATGTTGTCGAGGAAGAGCTTTGCCAACTTCTCCGCAGTAACGGGTCGAGTAAGAGCAATAAAATGACTATATTTGGTGAAGCGATCCACCACGACCCATATGACCTCTTTGCTTTCGAATTTCGGTAGCCCCTCAATGAAATCCATACTAATGTGAACCCAAGCCCCGTCCGGAATGGGAAGAGGTTGAAGAAGTCCCTTGTATCGCGGATCTCCCAGCTTTGTTTGTTGGCAAACTTCACAACACTTCACATAGTCGCTCACATCTTTTTTCATGCTCGGCCATGTGAAATATGCTTTAATTCGTTGATAGGTGCCTTCCACACCCTCGTGACCTCGCCAAGTAGCGTCGTGTGAGGCTCGGATGACCTGATTTCTCAAGTCCATAGCAGAAATAATATACAGTTTGCCTTGGAAGCGTAACAGCCCATTCTGCACTGTCAGGTCTCGGTTCTCTGCAGCAAGGTTTGCGTCGGTCTGGAGCATTGCAGCAGCCGGATTTTCACGAGCAAATGGATCTTCCCCGTAGAACTTGTGTAGCTCTTCGACCCAAGAAGGAATTACCACCGAAATGGCTGAGCACGTGCCTGAAACAGTGTCCTCAAAATGCCTTGGCAGTGCATCTGTAGCTACGTTTTCTTTGCTACTTCTATACTCGATGTCGTAATCAAGGCCTAACATTTTCATCAAGCCTTTCTTTTGAATTCTTGACACGATCTTCTATTCAAGGAGATGTTTGAGGCTCTGGTGATCCGTCCGAATGGTGAATTTGTGACCCTCCAAATAATGCCTCCATTTCTCCACCGCTAAGAGAATCGCAAGGTATTCCTTTTCATATGTCGACATTGCCTGATGTTTAGGACTTAAAGCCTGACTTAAATAAGCAATAGGCCTTCCTCCTTGAGAGAGAACAGCCCCAATACCAGTCCCACTTGCGTCGGTCTCCAAAACGAAGCTTTCGGTGAAATTCGGCATTGTCAAAACCAGTGCTGCACACATAGCAATTTTGAGAGCTTCAAAAGCAGCTTGAGACTTCTCGTTCCACCCAAAAGCATCCTTCTTCAAGAGCTCAGTTAAAGGTTTGGCAATAAAACCATAACCTTTAATGAATTTTCGGTAATACCCGGTCAACCCCAAGAATCCTCGTAATTGCTTCAAGGTGATCGGGATTGGCCATTCTTGCATTGCTCGGATCTTGTTAGGATCAGTAGCCACTCCCTTTGATGAGATGATATGGCCCAAATATTCGAGCCTCCTTTGAGCAAACGAACACTTGGACAACTTTGCAAAAAACCGGTGTTGTCGCATCAAGACAAACACTTGTCGAAGGTGTGTGAGGTGAGCTTTATATGTGGAGCTATAGATCAGTATGTCGTCGAAGAACACCAGCACCGACTTTCTCAGATAAGGCTTGAAGATATCGTTCATAGCCGCTTGGAAGGTGGCCGGAGCATTTGTTAAACCGAAAGGCATAACAACGAACTCGAAATGGCCATGATGAGTTTGAAAAGCGGTTTTGTAAATATCTAATTTGAGGACTCGGATTTGATGGTACCCTTGCCTTAAGTCCAGCTTGGAAAAGAAGCACGCCCCATGAAGTTCGTCAAGCAAGTCATCTATGACCGGAATCGGGAACTTGTCTTTCACGGTTAAAGTATTCAATCGATAATCTATGCACATTCGGGCTATCCCATCCTTCTTCTTCACAAGGATCATGGGTGAAGCAAAAGGACTTCGGCTCGGTTTAATGAAACTTAACCGAAGAAGCTCCTCCACTTGTCTCTCTATTTTGGCTTTTTGGCCATGGGGATACCGGTATGGCCTAATTTTGAACGGATCAACGTTTCCTTGTAGAGGTATGGCGTGGTCCACACTCCTTTGAGGAGGGAGACTTTTAGGCTCCTCAAAGATGTCCCCGAACTCGTTAATTAAGGTCTGAACATCGGGAGGAGGATCCGGCTGCTGCATAACCGAACTCACCATGAACGAGTGCCCAATCCATTGAATCGCCTTCTTTTTAATTCCACCTTGCACATCCTTTACCTCGATCAATTTGAGCTGAGCTTCCTCGGACATGCCTTGCAAGGACACCTTAGTGCCATGAACTTCAAAAGCCACGATCATTTTATCGAAATCAAAGACAACCGGGTTGAAGGTCCTCATTTAATCTACTCCGAGCACCATGTCGCAACCACCCAAGGGAATCACTCGGAAATCGAAGGTGAAATGATGGCCTTGCATAGACCAAGGGAAGGCTATGCACTTGTTTTGTGTTGTCAAGGAGTTCCCATCAGCTACCATGACTGCCAAATGATGAGTTTTCGTCACTTCGTGTTTGACCTTCTTAATCAACTTCGGGTCAACGAAGCTGTGAGTGCTTCCACTATCACTGAGGATAATAATGGAGTGTTTTCCAGCCCGCCCCTTGATTTTGATTGTGTTATGAGCCCCACTTCCGGTTAGAGCCTTCATGGAGATCTCGACCTCGTCATCACTTGAGTTGCCTTGTAAATTGCATTCGGTCTCCTCTGATTCAGCCTCCGACTCGGTAATGTCAGCTTCAATTTCAGCAGGGACTCGGTTGCCTTTTACATACATAAGTGCTTGTGCTTTGCACCTATGCCCGAGCTGATACGGTTGGTTGCATCGAAAACAAAGTCTGGCTGAAAATCTGTCACTGCTTTTACTGTCGAGACTCTTGTTCTGCTGCACTGGTCTCGGTTTGTTGCTGGTTGGATGCTTCCCTTTATCATATGAAGGGACTTAAGTTGCTTCAATCAATTTTGCTTTGTTGTAAGCGCTTGACAAAGTCTTTGGACCAATGGCTTTCACCACGTTTTTGATCCTAGGCTTAAGGCCACTCACAAAGCGAGAAACGTAGTAAGATTCGGCATCCTCTGGAGCAATGGCTAGAACTGACATCAAATTTGCTCTCAAATTCTCAAATCTAAATGTATTCTCTCACACTTGATGTTTGGACCAACTTGTTGAAGTTATCCACAACATCCGTTGATTCTCCTTCACCATACCGTTCACACATCTCTTCTACGAAAAGGCCCCAAGAAAGATGTGGTTTGCTTTTCAACAAACTATAGTACCAAACCTCATGATCACCATGAAGATGGACTGCGGCTAGCTGGAGCTTCTCCTCGTCAGGTATATTGTAATATAAAAAGTATCGATCACACCTCCTAAGCCAAGATTCTGGTTGCTTTCCGTCAAATGGATCGATTTCTACCCTTGGTTGCCTGTAAGAGCCACTCCTACCCCCAGTTGTGTTGTCATTGGTCACGGTTCTATGCTGATATGGTTGATCAGGTGGTCTATCAATATGATCGAACACATTGTCTGCGACATTTTGGTGCATAACAGAATACTATGGCCTGCTGTTCTGTTCTGAATTTTCAGCATTGGTTCTGTAATTAGCAGGTCCGGATACTCGATCGTGATTTTCTATATTAATTTCAGGTAGAATAGGTTGATTTGCAGCTGATCTAATGTTAATTGATGGTCCTACACCAGGTTGTAACATAGGAGATTTACCTCGGGTGTGCATTCCTTCTTGAGGTCTGTCCATGCTGACTTGCTGCTGTTCGATACTCGGGTGCTACTGATCGACTTCAGCTGTTTGATGAATCTGACTTGCGGGTTTGAGGATGGCCTCAACACTTGATTCACCATGTTTGTTAACTTGTTCTTGCAAGTGTTCAAGTTTCTCCTCAATTTGTTGCAATCAGTCTTGCACCTTGACATCTTTAGGATCTTTGTCCATCAACAATGCCAAAATCTGATCCATTCTCTGATTAAACCCTTGCTGCATCTCTTGAAGATCTTCCTTAGTAGCATTTTGAGGTCCAGCTATGGGGTTTCCAGTGACAGCCGCAACGAAATCCAGATTGGACCCGGTTGCGTTCGCTCCTCCAGCTCTTGACCTTGTCCGAACTCCATCCGCCATTTTTGCTTTGAATTTTTTTTTTTAACAGCTTAATCAATGTTGTTGATTGATAAAACCAGCTCTGATACCAATTGTTAGCTTCCCAAAATTAATTTGGAAACCTAACCTTATAGAAGAGAGTTTGGTATGAGAAAAGAAGTGAAGGGGATGAGAAAATAGAGAAAGGAGATGAGAATGGGAGAATTTCCCTTAGGAAAGATTTCATTTCATTTGATAATCAAAATTACACTATAAGCTCTCCATTTATACATGAAATCAGATCAAAATTCCTAGCTGGAGCAACAACCGCATATTCCCTTGCTTGTAGCAAACTCGAACTGATTTTCTTTGCACAAGGCTGTCAACGTGCTTCTGAGATGCCTATATCCATTTTAACTAGTGCAATTTTAATTGTTGTTACGTCATATAGACTATAATCAAAAGTAATACTAAGAATTTAAAATACATTACAAGTAAAATTTATTAATTTGTAACACTTAGTTTGCAACTTCTTAAGGTATTAACTGCCCAGCTTCTATAGTGAACTAAGCAATATTGCTTTACACTTCACCATCTAATAACTCCCACTCCTAGTTTGAATATAAATTTTAGTGCCAAATGTCAAGAATCCTTAAAATCATGTGCAATGTATAACAAACCAACATATTTTCTCACAGTCTTGCAAAAGCTCGACTTAAGAACACAGTTGATTCATCCCAGGTCCTTTATTTTTGAAATAATTGGACAGTCAAATCTTTAACACCTTATTACAATTCTACTCCATTCTTGATGAGTAGAATGTAATCCAAATAAATCATCTAGAAAGTTGCTACTTTCTTATTATGTCATTTGTACTCATATGGTTCATTAACCATTTGTTCAAACCCGTAGGATTTGATGATTGTCATCGAATCTGCTATTCAATGTTTAAGATGCTAATTTAAGTCCATAAATATACTTCCCCACTTTGCATACTATGTGCTCTTTATATTTAGCAATAGACTTGTCCGACTGTATCATATACTTATGTTTCTCAAGATGACGATTCAAAAACCGTCGCCTTGACTTCCATTTGACATATCTCATCATAATGAGATATAATAGAAAAGATTATCCTTGTGGACGTAAGCATAGGAATTAGCCAGAAGGTTTAGTCCTTCCTATAGAGTACAACCCATTGCCATCTATCTTTTCCTTTAAGGTCTCTAACTTCTCATCCACTCCTCTCAAACTCTTGTAGATCTATTTAGGTCCAATCTAATGGATTTGATGTCTTTCGGCGTCTCTACAAATTCCTAGACTTTGTTGGAATACATTACTCCAACTTGGCTCTTATTGCCATGATGCATTGGTCTGCATCTCTATCTTTAAGATCTCCATTGCAGTCTAAAGGATCGGATTCATTTTCATGCTCAATCATTAAGGCTGATCAAATGAATCTATCAGATGCCCTGATCATCCTCCCACTACACTGAGGATCCCGTGTTTTATTAGTGTAATTTAAGATTAGCTTTATTACACATCAAATGCATCAGCCAAAAAGAAGTTGTATTATGTTGTTAAGACACAGTGTCTCATATTGTCAAATTCTTTAATAAAAGCCTACCGTAACCTATTTATTAAACTTCTTGCATAACACGCCTTTTGTATGCAAGATGGATCCATCATATGAATCTTATCATATTCAGTAACACATTATTGATCCTTTCTACAATACTTTGCTGTAAGGAAAAACTTAAAGCTCTCCTGAAATCTACCAACCTGATCTAATCGAAGTGACTTGAGTCATCAACTAAAAAAACTTGATGAAATACTTATAGCTTCCACTCGCTCGAACAATCATCAGTTCACAAACATTTTGTGAACCAGTTCAAGTAACTTAGTGGCTTTATCGCCTTTGCCCTTAAACACTCTTTAAGTGACCACTTATTCAAACGTGATTGGCAGATTGGTTATCATTTTGAATCTAGCAATCTTAAAGACCACCTTAAACCAGTCATTGAATTATATTAGACTAATGCGACCTAGGCTTAAGTGCCACTAAGAGCTATATCTACTTCAGGAAAATCTTCTTTTCATGGTAATGTAGCCTAGCTTGTATCAGACAAAGGATTGCCACTGACAAAGTTTTGACTTAGAAATCTATCTACCAATATACCTTTTAAATAAAGATTTTATTTATATACAATTCAGTTTATTTCAAAAATAATTGAAAATGATTTTATAAACAAAATTAGAAATAGAAATCAAATTTCTGTAAAACTAGTATACGAAGATAAATCATCGAAATCAAAACTACGTTCGAAAAACTTAAACCATTAATTCTTGGTGCCAAAACTAAAATTCTTGTACCATCTTCAAGTGAAGGATTCAATTTGGCATCTATAGGCTCCCTAGCTTACTTAAAACTCCACTACTTCTTGTCGATTCGATTGGTTGATCTGCAGTCCACTAGGACACTGGTGGACTACTGTAAGACCCGTGACACTCCGGACTGGGGCACAGGTGTGCGCCTTGCGCCTGTGCCGTGTCAGATGGGCTGCCAAAGATGGCATCCTGAGGACAAGGTGCGCACTCAGATAGGGGTGCATTAGGCCTCCACGGACCTAGGCCTAAGTGATGGACTAAGTGGGAACCAAGACGGATGCGGACCCAAGACAATGTCATGGCAAGGGCCTGGCACGGTCCAAGACATTGTCATGACAAGGGCCTGGCACGGCCTAAGACAGTGTCATGACAAAGGCCTGGCACGGCCCGAGACAATGTCATGACAAGGGCTGGCACGGCCCGAGACAGTGTCATGACAAGGGCCTGGCACGGCCCGAGACAGTGTCATGACATGGGCTTGGCACGGCCCCAGACCGTGTCATGACAAGGGCCTAGCACGACCCCAGACAGTGTCATGACATGGGCCTGGGATGGCCCAGACAATGTCACGACAAGGACCAGGGCACGGCACTAGGCCGGCCCAAGGTTGCGAACGGGTAAGTGATAGGCACGGGCCCAGTGCAGGGCACTGGCCCGGCCCGGGGAAGGGTAGGCCTAATAAGGCCTAATTAAGCCCAGCCTTGAAAGAGGACAAAAGGAGCATGTGATACATGTGGAGGACGGTTACCAAAGGAAAAAAGGTGGGAATAACCTTTGACCGGTTCAAACAAAGAAAAGAGCGGGAAAAAGGAAGAGTGGGCTTGAAGATGGAGGTAACCGCGGTTCAAAAGTGGGGCCTAAATTAAAAGAGCATGTGCATTGACCAAGCTTGACCATAACTGCCCAGGCATTCAAGGAGAACGTGGGACACGGCTTGAAGGAAGAAGGAAGAAAAGGCGGGAACGATTTACCCATGACCTTGGGGTTGTCAAGGTCTATAAATAAGTTTAATTTGTATTCATTTAGTGTGTTATGTACTCTTAGAAATTAATCAATGAAAATGGCCCTTTGTTTCGTATGAAAATTGTCCCTTATATTTCCTTTTGAGTTCTCTTGTGCTTGTTACTTTTTACTTGATTTTTGGTTGGGTGAGTAAACCTCACCGCCCTCACAACTAGTCCATAAAATAGCTGTGACAATTGTTATATCAGAGCCTTATGTTAATGATGGCTGGAGATCCGAATGAACCTTTGAAGAAACTTAAGGCTAGTGAACGTATTGCTAGATTGGAGGAATTCGTGGGAGCCAAAGTGGAAGATGGTGGTGATCCTCCTCCTGGAATAATTTTTTGTAACATTTAAATGCTTTCAAATGACATTCAAACTCTAAAAGAAATAATGAGCAATTTACTTGAGGCCCATAGGACACCGTCCCCAACACCTCCTGCGCCACCTAATGTATACCGTAGGGCAAATTCTACTACAGGTGGGAACTCAAATATAAGAACCTCAAACGAGACCCTTAATCCTACCATAGAGTCCCTTCAAAACAAAATTTATGTTTTAAGGAGAGCCATTGACACCAGTTCTCAAAGCCTAGAGAAAAGAGGAATTAAGGTCCCCACACCGAGATCCTATGAAGGAGAATGTAGTGCCCGGACCCTTGAGAATTTTCTGTGGGACATGGAGCAGTACTTTAATGCCGCCTGAGTAAGAGAGGAAGACAAGGTCGTGATTGCTTCCATGCACCTTAGTGGTGACGCAAAATTATGGTGGAGGGCCCGAGTGTCCGATGATCGTGCTGCTTGCCGTCCCGTGATCAACATGTGGGAAGTACTAAAGAAAGAGTTGCGGAGTCAATTCTTAACCTTTAACACCTCCTGGATGGCACGGGAAGCATTGAAGAACCTAAGGCAAACCGGTTCTGTCCGTGAGTATGTTAAGTCATTTTCATCTTTGTTACTAGACATAAATGACATGACTGAAGAAGATAAATTGTTTAACTTTGTAACATGCCTCAAACCGTGGGCCCAAATTGAGATGCGGAGGCAACGAGTCCCTGACCTTGCCACCGCAATCGTTGTGGCTGACGGTTTGGTGGACCTAAAACCGAATGGGAATGGAACAAGGGAAAATAGCCCGTTTCATTTAAAAAGAGAAAGAGGGAGTATAAGCCTAATTGTCACAGGAACAACAAAACTAAGCCTCCTCAAGCGGGGCCTTCCAAGGCCATGTTTAAGAAAAATGCACTTGTCCCTAAAAAGATAAAAACAAGGATGACTTGCTTTATATGTGATGGGCCTCATTATGTAAGAGAATGCCCAAAGAAACAACATTTAAATGTTTTAAGTGAGGAAGTGCAAGTAAAGGACCAACAAACGCAAAGTGATGAATTTAGGGCAACCTCTTTGAGGTTGCTCAATGCCATTAGTCATGACACACCTTCGTTGGAAGGGTTGATGTATTTTCGTGTATGTGTGAATGGGAAACCTATAGTTGCTATGGCTGACACTGGGGCTTCACATAACTTTTTGAACTTAAAATTTGCCCAAAAATTGAAATTGAACTTAATTCCTTCTGATGCTGGGTTAAAAGCTGTAAATTCCAACACAATAGCAACTAAAGGTAGGCCCCCTAATGCAATGCTAAAAGTGGGAGATTGGGAGGGAAAGACGGACTTTACAGTAGTGGACATAGATGACTACGAATTGATCCTAGGTAATGAGCTTTTCCGGGCAGCCAAGACCTCTGTTACCCCACACTTAGGAGGAATGACGATAAGTGACCCAACCAAACCTTGCTTTGTCAAGGCATGGTCCACTACCATGAAACCACCAGGACCCTTTCAGACCTTGTCCATAATGCAACTTAAGAAAGGATTTAAGAAAGGACTCCCCACGTTTGTGGCAACCTTAGTTGAGATCAAACCTGGGAAGGAGGTAGAAGTACCGGACGTGATTGCGGATGTGTTGGATGAATTTAAGGGCGTGATGCCCCCTGAGTTGCCTAAGTTTTTACCTCCTAAGAGGGCTATTGACCATAAGATCGAGTTGCTGTCGGGCGCGCGTCCCGTATCGGATGGGCCCTGCGGAGCTTGCTGAGCTCCGTAGGTAGCTTGGGGAGTTACTTGATGCAGGTTTTATCCACCCTTCAAAGGCACCATACGGGGCACCAATGTTGTTCCAAAAGAAGCAAGATGGATCCTTACGTATGTGCATGGACTACCGGGCCTTAAACAAAGTGACCGTGAGAAACAACTACCCGAATCCTTGTGTTGATGATTTATTTGACAAGCTGTCCAAGGCCAAGTACTTCACAAAGCTGGACCTACGCTCGGGTTATTGGCAGGTTCGGATTGCGGAAGGGGATGAGCTCAAGACCACTTGCGTAACTGGTTATGGTTCCTTTGAGCTTCGTGTAATGCTGTTTGGGCTTACTAATGCCCCGGCTACTTTTTTGTAATCTAATGAATGATGTCCTTTATGATTATCTTGATCGTTTTGTTGTGGTTTATTTGGATGATGTTGTTGTATACTTAGAAACTTTAGAAGAGCATGTAAACCACGTAAGAAAAGTGCTAGAAAAGCTTAAGGAGAATGAACTCTATGTGAAAAAGGGAAAATGTGAGTTTGCCCAAACCAAGATCATGTTCCTTGGGCATAAAATCAGCCAAGGGCATGTAAATATGGATTAGGTCAAAGTCAAAGCAATCTTGGATTGGCCCGCACCCAAGAATGTATCGAAGTTGAGATCATTTTTAGGATTAGCCAATTGTTATAGAAAATTTATCCTTGGCTATTCCAAAAGGTCTCACCATTAACAGATTTGTTGAAAAAGGATACCTTGTGGTCATGGTCCGAACCTTGCCAAGAAGCCTTCAGAGCCCTGAAGAGCGCAGTGTCAACGGAATCGGTCTTGAAGTTGCCGTGCTTTGACAGACCCTTTGAGCTTCACACGGATGCCTCGAGCCGTGCCATTGGTGGAGTGCTTGTCCAAGATGGGCATCCGGTTGCCTTTGAGAGTAGGAAGCTAAAGGAACATGAGGAGCGGTATTCCACACATGAAAAAGAAATGCTTGCTGTAATACATTGTTTACGTGTATGGAGGCACTATCTTTTGGAAGTGAAATTTGTAGTTCGCACCGATGATATTGTGAACATCTATTTCAAGTCATAAAAGAAGTTGTCTTCTAAACAAGCCCGTTGGCAAGAGTTTGTAGAGGAATATGGTTTTGTATGGGAGCATAAATAGGGAAGGCACAATGTGGTTCCGGATGCCCTAACTCGCAAGACCCTAGAGCTTGTCACAGCCTTGTAACGAGTTGAGACGGACTTCACTGGACGTGTCAAGGAGGCAGCCCGATCTGACCCTATGTACCAACGAATAAAACAACAGGTATTGAGTGGTGAAGTGCACAGGTACTGGATTGATGATGACTTGATCTTTGCGCAGGGAGCCCGTTTGTATGTTCCTGCAGGTAAAATCTGGGTGGAGCTACTAAGGGAATGTCATGATGCAAAGTGGCCGGACATCTGGGATGTGAAAGGACCCAAGCCTTGCTAGAACGTAGCCATTATTGACCAAAGATGGGGCAAGAGATTGAAGCATATGTCAAGTCATGCCTTGTTTGACAACAAGACAAGCTTGAGCAGAGGAAGGAAGCTGGACTCCTACAACCACTACCGGTACCGGACAAGCAATGGAAGTCTTTGTCAATGGATTTTATTTCTGGTTTTCCTTGTGTTGAGGGACAAAAATCTGTAATGGTTGTAGTAGATGGGTTTTCTAAGTATGCTATTTTTATGGCAGCCCCAAGCACTTGTCCAGCGGACCAAGTTGCCCAACTTTTTTATAAAAATGTGGTCAAGTATTTCGGTCTACCTGAGGACATTGTAAGTGACCGAGATTCTAGATTCACGGGTTGGTTTTGGACAGCATTGTTTAACTTGATGGGGTCTCAATTAATGTTTTCTACGGCTAACCATCCTCAAACAGATGGGCAAACAGAACGGGTAAATGCCTTGCTGGAGGAATACCTAAGGCATTACGTGACCGCGTCCCAAAGAAATTGGGTGGAGCTCATGGACACTGGTCAATTTTGTTATAACTTGCATAAGAGTAGTGCCACGGACTTCAGTCCATTTGAGTCAGCCATGGGCTGGCAGCCTCTTACTCCATACGAAATTGTGAAACAAAGTGGGGAAAGTGCCTGGCGGCACAACGTTTTGCATTGGACAAACAAGAGCTCCTTGACATGGCGAAGGACAGCCTTGACAAGGTAGCTAGATGAATGAAAAAGTATGCGGACAAAAAAAGGAGACCCTTAGAATTTAAAGTAAGGGATAAAGTAATGCTTAAACTAACGCCCCAAATTTGGAAAAAGATAAATAGCAAAACAGTACATCGTAGTTTAGTGCCTAAATATGGTGGACCCTTTGAAATTATCAGTAAGTTTGGACCCGTTGCTTACGGTTTGGATTTACCACAGCGGCTAAAGGTACACCCAACTTTTTATGTTAGTTTTCTTAAACCTCATATTGAGGACCAAGCGGGTGAACACTTGAAGCAAAGAAGGGTACCGCCCACCATTCGGAAGCAATTTTCCAAGGAAGTGGAAAGAGTCCTTGACCACCGGGTATTTGGTCAAAGTAAAAAGAACAGGAGACGAGACTTCCTGGCTCTTTGGAAAGGCGCTCCGTTAACGGAGGCTATGTGGGAACGAGACGTAACTTTGTGGCAATTTGAGGATAAAGTTGCGGGGTACCTTAATACCCTTTCGAGGACGTCAGGCCTTTCGGTGGGGGGAAGGTTTGTAAGACCCGTGACACTCTGGATTGGGGCACAGGTGTGTGCCTTGCGCCTGTGCCGTGTCAGATGGGCTGCCAAAGATGGCATCATGAGGACAAGGTGCACACTCAGGTAGGGGTGCATTAGGTCTCCACGGACCTAGGCCTAAGTGATGGACTAAGTGGGAACCGAGACGGACGCGGATCCAAGACACTGTCATGACAAGGGCCTGGTACGGCCCAAGACAGTGTCATGACAAGGGCCTGGCACGGCCCCGGACAGTGTCATGACAAGGGCGTGGCACGGCCCTAGACAGTGTCATGACAAGGGCCTGGCATGGCCCCAGACAGTGTCATGACATGGGCCTGGCACGGCCCAGACAGTTTCACGACAAGGACCAGGGCATGGCCCAAGGTTGCGAACGGGTAAGTGATAGGCACGGGCCCAGTGCAGGGCACTGGCCTGGCCCGAGAAAGCGTAGGCCCAATAAGGCCCAATTAAGCCCGGCCTTGAAAGAGGATAAAAGGAGCACGTGATACATGTGGAGGATGGTTACCAAAGGAAAAAAGGTGGGAATAACCTTTGACCGGCTCAAACAAAGAAAAGAGCGGGAAAAAAGAAGAGTGGGCTTGAAGATGGAGGTAACCGCCGGTTCAAAAGTGGCCCCTAAATTAAAAGAGCATGTTGTCACGGGACGGTTTTTGACACCCTTGTCAAGCCCGTGCGCCACTTAACTTCACTCCAAAAGTACCTCGCTAAGTCAGGCTCCTCGTTAACCCGAAGGTTGTGTTTATGCGGAATAAAGGCAAAAGAGTGTTTTGGAACAAAGGAAATAGAGTCACAATAACAATGCAAGTACACGATCAAAGGGACAAAGAGATTGGATTAATTTGGGTGAGTTTGGACACCCTTGGCAATTGCCATCACTTTATTATATATACCCAAAGAGATTTACAAGATGCATGAACCGTGTGTATTTCCCAAGGGGCACGGTTCATTACCTAGGAGACATGAATAATAAATAGGTACATGAATCTAGTCTAAATACATGGAATATTAAATGGACAAAATTGGGTGCACTCCCCTTGGGCTTTGCGTGTCAAGGGGACCGTGTAAATGGTCCAAGAGACACGCCTCAGCAGCAAGGGACGCGACCTTTGGGGAAGGGCATGGGCGCCCGTGTCTGGTCCGTGTCTGGGCCTTGTCAAGTGCCCTGGGACGCGTCCCAGACACTGTCAGGCGTGACCCAGACCTTGTCAAGGGCCCAGGGACGCGACCCAACGTTGTCAAGCGACATGCCTTTCCCTTACATACACGCATCAAGTAAAAATAAGGAAGGCCTAGTACTTCCTAGGTCCTTCTAGTACATTATCGAAATTAAAAAGTACTATGATATTGGCGGTCCGTGACAATGTGTATTGAACAAGCTTGACCATAACCGCCTAGGCATTCAAGGAGAACGTGGGACACGGCTTGAAGGAAGAAAGAAGAAAAGGCTGGAACGGTTTACCCATGACCTTTGGGTTGTTAAGGTCTATAAATAAGTGTAATTTGTATTCATTTAGCATGTTATGTACCTCACTGCTCTCACAACTAGTCCATAAAATAGCTGTGACAACTACCAACTAATCTCAATTACAGTCAACAAGATATCGAATTTCTTATTCTGATGGCTTTCAAACCTTGGTAACAAGAATAAATGAGTTTCTAGGCAACTCCTCCTAAATTTTTATGACGAGTTCCTTTTTTGTTTTTTGTTTTTTGTTTTAATTTACCCTTTAGATCTTTCTACTTCCTTGATATGATTGCTCCCACTAAGTAGACGTTTCTCTGAGTACACATGACGCCCTTTTTCTCACTCTTTGTATCTTCATCAGTTCAAACAACAAGTAATCACCATTAATTGATGCATACTGAACTGATTAAAGGACCTCGATTGGCAAATCAGGATCATATCCTATTGAGATTGACTATCAATATCTACGTCAAGAATTCCATTTTAATTGAAGGAGCTACCATCTCTATGACACGTTCTTGAACTGAAAATCTTTTAACACATTCTAGTGTCAATAATTTTTCTTATAAGGTGTTCTCATACTACCTAACAACCCATCAAACAATTTTCTCAAAAATTAGGCATCTCTACTATAATTGATTATTCAAGTGTCGCATAATAGCATACTTTGATACAAATGTTCGATTCTAGCACCCTACTAACTAGTTAGCCTAGGCCACTGTTCAAAAATGTTCTTTCAACTTAGTAGATATTTTAGCAATAAACTAGAGAACAACGAGCATTCTTATTTACCGAACATATATTTATTAGTGAGCTTAAGAGACATTAATATCGATTGCAATGCATTATAAAATTTAAAAAACTGGAAGCCTGAAAAATAAAACTGTAAACAAGTCACATAACATACATAGATATATTTCTTTTTCTAGCAAACAATCAAGTATTGAGTTCACAATCCCAGAATAAGACGTATGCCGTGGTGTCCCGACCAAACTACCCAATACTTCCTGGCAGCGAGGCCGCATCGAGATATTAGTAAGGTGAGAAGTTTTTCAATTAATTTTGTTTTTTTGTAAACTCTTACTAAACTAACACACCAGAGCTCCTTATGGAGGCTAATGTAGTACCCCAATCAAGTGTTTACCGCTACCCAGACGTCCATACAAGTCCGCAAAGTACTCCATGGCAGCGTGGTCGCACCCGCTTTCCTGCACTTTAGTCTATCTCTAAGAAGTCTAACCTTGTATACCGCAAATGAGTGCCCTCTGCAGGAAGTAGCATCCATCTGCTATACTATTAGACTGGCAACGGAGGCCGCGAAAATCATAGAAATTCGCTCCCACTTGATATTTGAGTAAGTGAAATTTCTAATTGGTTTAGCAAACAAAACAGAGTATGAAATCCGCCTAATTATTCTCTGATGTATGCAATGATGACCTAACTAATATGCCCGCTGCTCTATGGCGGCGAAGCTGTATCGGGTTATTAGATAGGTGAGAACTATTCTCAATTAACATGTCTCCTAAACATAATTAACCCGCCATTCTTTCTTGGCCTCTAAGATAATATCACAGTGCTCCCTAGGAGTCCTATATACTATCCTAGTCAAGTTTATACCATTGCCTAGACTTTGGTATAAGTGCACAAGATGCTCCATGGCGGCATGGCCGCGCATGTTTCCCGTACCTCAATCCATCTTGCAGAAGTCTAACCCTATACATAGTGGATAAAACACCCTCCTCAGGAAATAATGCTTATCCAGTATACTGTTAGACTAGTTATGGAGGCCACGAGGATTCAAATCATGAACCTCGCTCTCACTTGATGTTTTTAATAGTGGATCTTTCTTTTAGTCTTAATTATCTCATGATCGCTATCAGAATCATATTCTGAAATTTATTTAACTATTAAATGATTCTTAATCACATTAGGTTGCCCTTTTATTATTATTATTATTATTATTATTATTATTATTATTATTTATTTATTTAACCCTAATTTTATTAAATGTTACACAAAATTTTTTTTCTTTCCAAATGATTCAACCATTGAATTCTAGTCCCATTAGACCAATTTGGAAATGCTCCCACTTTTTTTTTGGTCCAAAAAATGCTCCCACTTGAGTTTTATAAACTAGTGGTTCTTAATTCATTTAAAGGGAATTTACAACTAGATTATTTTTTAATCTACATTAGAATCACATTCAAAAAATAAATTAAATAAATAATAAAATTAATTTAATATTATTATTTATTAAAACTGTATTGACGTCTACAGGTCCCAAAAAGGTTTTTTAAGTGACATGTCAGCGTTGACATCACAGATTAAAAAAATTATTATTGTTATTATTATTACTATTTTAAATTATATATTCTAATCTCATTAGATCAATAATTAAATTCGAATATCTAATCATATTAGATATTCAAAACATCTAACCTTGTCGGAGCTTTATCTTATCTAATCTTATTAGAATAAAATAATTTTAAAATCTAATTATACATTTAAAATCATATCTAAAATACAATTTTTTTGAAAGTCATAATTTATAGATCTAAATTAAACTTTAATTCAACTGGTACTTAAAATAATTTAAAACCAAATTGATAATTCAAACTATTATTAAACAATTTTAATAACACTTTCATATTTTTCCTTTTCTTATAATAAAATCTCTATTTTATTTATACGCAGATCTATTTATTTTTATTTAATATGTCTATTACATATATTATAAATGTAATCAGAAACTGACTCTGATATCAATTGTTGGGACGTATTTCAAAAATATTATCTAAATTAATCAAATTAATGGCAGTAGACCGCTTTCAAATTTCTAATTTTAAACCTACTAGTGACTTAGAATTCCTAATTACAAGTCTAAAGATTTAAAATTCCTAATTTTAAACCTACAGGCCTCTACTCTAATACATTCATAATAACAAGTGTAATAAAATACTGTAAATAAATAGAAAAGCGAAAACTAAAAGAAAATGAAAAAAATATTTGTATGTAGACCGCAGTGTCACTCCAAGAAATCACCAAGACCTCAAAACCTTCTACACAGTCTCCTCTTAACATCCAAAGTGTGGGCTCCGAAAAATATTAATTAGAGGAAATTTGTAAAAGAAAATTTCTCCTCTTTTTAGTTCTCCGAAAGTCAACATTTTTAGAAAGTTATTTAATTTTGATTGACTAATTCAATGCTAAACTTAATTCTAGGACCCTTATTTAAAGTAGGCTGCTGAAGTGGAAAAAAAAAAAACCCAAACAAAATTTTGATGTGGGGTACAAAAGCAAACAATAAAACGACGCCATTTTAACAATTAAAAAATCCGCGCAACATACCTTTATGCCTAACAGCTCGGATAGCTCCCGTGGGGCGTCCCAGAGCGTGCCATGTGGCGCGCTCTGATTAGTCCACGCTCGAATGCGTAGATCGCCCCTTAGGACGTGTCACGCACAGCGTAATGTGGATGGTGACCTGGTTTTGCATCTTTTTCCTTTTCTTTTATGTTTTTTTCCCACATGTCAAAATTTATCTTATAAATTTTATTTTAGCAAACTAATTTTATTAGATATTTTTTATTTTTTTTCATCTAATGAATAATGTTTAACAAAATTGAATTTAGTCATCTCATGAATTCTTTGATATTTTTCTGATGGTGTAAAATTAGAAGCTTACACAGGGACCTCAGGGACAATTTAAAACTAGCTCCAAATAGGTCAAAACTCATTATCATCCCATGATAATATTTGATTACATTTAATAGGATTTAATTCCACTAAATAAATCCTTAATTCCACTAAATAAATCCTACTGCACTCTAGAGTTAAATTATTTGTTCGATAATTCCCAATTTATAATAATTGAATGATCAACCCCTCTATTAGATATACATAAGATGCAATAACTAAAACTAGCATCATTATACTTCTCATCGCTTCTCCTTAAGTTCCTAGCTTGCCCTTTTCGAATTATTCTGTGACACGAGAACATATTCTTCGTACCAATTCTCGTGACGAACTCTAGTCATACTTTAGCCAAAGATTCCAAATTTTTCCAACACTTGCAAATCTACTTAAGGAGACATCTGTATTTCATAAGAGACTATAAACTCTATGTTGACTATTTTGTTCCCACTACATTTCATGCAGTCACTCAATGTAGGTAGACTATTGGCCACTTTACAGGACCTCACTTTGAGTACATTAAAGTGGCGAATACTACATGCACGAGCTTAAGACAATATCAGGATTTAGAGTTAGCGCCTAATCATAAAGAACTATTTATTTCTAGTAGCAGTTAAGAAATAAACAAATTCAATGGTCTAATCTTATTGATGAACACTAACTATGATACTTCTTGATACCTATCCTCATGACCTAGACAAGCCATCTAAGGTATCATGTTATAGTCTAATCAGACAAGTTGTCCATAACACTGACTATGAACATACTTTGACAACATGTCACAATTTTGATTTAAGTCTATCCGTGGTTCAATCTCATTAACCACTTAAACCAAACTATGACATGTCATAATGGACTACGTCCATCTCATAGAGCGTCTTAGAAACAATCATATGTATATTTGACCCATAAACCATAATCAGACATAAAATAGATAAAATAATTTTATTTATTAATATTTAATCACAAATAATTGGGTTTTCAGGACATTGGTTCCAACAGGAGGATAAGCGAGATTCAAACTCTTGGATCTTATTTCGGAGCATATTCTTCAACATCTGTCATCCCAAGGGGTATCGGAATTATAAGTTATTTAGTGATTGATCATCTCCTGCTCTTTTCAACTAAGTTTAAAGTTTATTGCTATCACTTCTCGGGGACCTGATCACTGGATGCTTCAGGAGATATTCCTCATGGTTACGGAGAATGGGCGCGACTATGAACTTACTGGGGTCACTCAATCGTTGTGGCTCTCCGATAGTATCTCAAGGGCTTCTTTATGATAACCTTACATGATATACTTTAGGCTTAACAAAATAAGTTTGTGGTACTCATACGTAATGTAACATATTAGGTTTGTAAACGCTTATCCCATTTTTGGCTTGTTTTCTAACATCGTATGGACGTTTTAGGTAATTTGGTCCACTTTTGCCATCTTACGGACACTTTGCATAGTCTGGCTCTTACCTCATTATATATGATCTGAATGTTTACAAATACTCCTTTAGCTTTTATTGGATGTACTTTTATGTCTGTCATATCAACATAGCTTGTAATTTTTGAACTACTGGCACAATGGACGAAGGCATCCTTGTACAATGTGCAACTCAATGTGAAAGGATATTACATTGTTTCTCTGTGTTAGTGTACTCATAACGAATGTGTGGACCAGCTCTTGCCGATAGCTAGCATAACCTTATTACCTTAAATTAGGAGAAATGTTATAATGTTATGATTTAAGATCAATCCTGAATCATAACATGAGATAGGTGAAGAATTAGGGTGATGAGAAGAGAATTGCAGAAATATATGAGAATTAGAGAGAATTAGGGTTGAGAAAAGAGGAATTCAATCTTATCATTCATCAATGAAGAACTTACAATACAAGCTAAATACTTTATACCATGAATCACTTAAGTCCATTGAACCAAATACAATGTACTAACCAGCTTAACTAACTCAAGGCAAAGACTAGCATTTCCTACCATACAACTTATTTGAAAACAATACATGAATTACCAGTACAATGACCACCTCTAAATTTGTATCATGACAATACCCCCTCCTTAACATCATTCTTGACTCAAGAATGAAATAAAGGAAATTGGCTCCTCAGAAAATTCAAATTCTCCCAAGTAGCATCTTCCTGATCTAAGTTAGTCCGTAGCACCAACACTTCTTCAATTGATCTGTTCTGCTTCTGAACTTCTCTGGATTCCAAAATAGCTGTAGGCTCCTGCTAAAGCCTCCCATTTGAAGTAACCACTGGTGCAAGCTTTGAGCTGATCCTGCCTTCTGCTACATGTTGCTTCAGCAAGGACACATGGAAAATAGGATGCACATACGAGTCAGGTGGCAACTCCAATCTGTAAGGATGCACATACGAATCAGGTGGCAACTCCAATTTGTAAGCTACTTGTCCTATCTTCTCCAAAATCTTGTATGGACCAAAGAAACGAGCACTGAGCTTCACATTTTTGCATACTACCACACTAGTCTTCCCATAAGGCTGCAATTTCAGATAAACAAGATCTCCAACTTGGAAAGACTTATCACTTCTTTTGTTATCAGCGAAGAACTTCATCCTAGCCTGAGCCAGCTATAGATTGTCCTTCAGCTGTTGTACCAACTATCTCCTCTGCATCAACAGATCATTAACTTCACTCACGGAAGAGGAAACACCTTGTATCAGCATGGGAGATGGAGGATCATAGCCATAAAGAGCCTTGAATGGAGTTGTCCCTAATGCAGCATGAGAGTGTGAATTGTACTAGAACTCAGCTAGAGCTAACCATCTGTTCCACTGTTTTGGGTAGCTAAAAGTCATGCTCCTCAACTACTGCTCCAGACGTTGATTCACCCTTTTAGTTTTCCCATCAGTTTGTGGGTGATATGAAGAGCTCATGGCCAAAGAAGAACCCAACAGCAAGAAAAGCTCACACCAAAAATTACTGGTGAACAACCTATCTGGATCAGATATGATGGATTGAGGCAAACCATGAAGTTTCTAGATGTTATCCAAGAATAATCTTGCAAGTTTTTCAGCTGAAATTGGATAACTCAAAGCCAAGAAATGCCCAAACTTTGTAAATCTATCCATAACTACCCAAATCACTTCCTTGCCTTTAGACTTAGGCAACCCCTTAATTAAATCCATGCTTATGTGTTGCCATGCTCTATTAGTGATAGGCAAGGGTTGTAGTAACCCCTAGTAGTTCATATTACTGGACTTAGTACGCTGGCAAACATCATAGGCCTGAACAAAATCCACAACATCGTTCTTCATAATGTGCCAATGGAAGTACTGCCTTAACCTTTGATATGTCCCTCCAATACTAGAGTGTCCTCCCCAAGCTGAACCATGTAATTTCATAAGCCACAGTCACATCAGACTCACCTCTAGAAGAGCTATTCTTTATGCTAAATGCTATGATATATTCTTGAGCAAGGCTATCACCATCATAAGACTTGTGCACCTCTTCCATCCAAGAAGGTAGAACCACAGAAATAGCTGAACAAGAAGCCTGTTTCAACCCCATCAAGCATGTGTGACAAAGCATCTGCAGCTAAGTTTTCTTTGCCTTTGAAATAATCAATTGAATTGTCAAGCCCCAACATCTTCATAAGGCCCTCACGCTGCACTCTTGTAGTGAACTTCTGCTCCAATAAGTACTTCAAAATTTGATGATCGTTTCTTATAAATAAGTGATGTCCATCCAAGTAGTGTCTTCACTTCTTAATTGCCAACAGATTGCCAAATACTCTTTCTCATAAATGGATAATTCCAAATGCTTGGGGCTCAGACCCTGGCTCAAGAAAACTATTGACCTGCCCTTTTGTGAAAGAACAGATCCCATACCAGTGCCACTAGCATCAGTCTCCAAGGTGAAAGGAGCACTAAAGTCAGGAATGACTAGCACCGAGGCTAAACACATTGCTATCTTTAAACAATCAAACGCTTCCTGAGCTTCCTCTACCCACCGAAAGGCATCCTTCTTGAGTAAATCAGTAAGAGGCTTAGCAATCATACCATATCTAGCCACAAACTTTTTGTAATAACCTGTTAAACCCAAGAACCCCCTCAACTGCTCAAGAGAAACAAGTATTGGCCAATGTTTCATCGCATCAACCTTAGCTGGGTCAGTAGCAACATCTTCTGAAGAAATAACATAGACCAAATATTCTACCTTGCTCTGAGCAAAGGTACAATTGGAAAGCTTGGCAAATAACTTGTGCTACCTCATCAGATCAAATACTTGTCTTAGATGGTCCATATGTGCTTCAAGTGAGGGACTATATACTAATATGCCATCAAAGAAAACCAGGACAAACTTCCTCAACAAGGGGTTTGAAAACTGAATTCATCAAGGGCTGAATGTAGCTGGAGCATTTGTTAATCCAAATGGCATTACCACAAACTCATAATGCCTATGGTGAGTTCGAAAAGCAGTCTTGTGGACATCCTGCTCAAGGACTCTAATTTGGTTGTACCCTTGCCTCAGATCCAACTTGGAAAAGAAATGGGAACCATATAATTCATCCAGCAAGTCATCGATGATGGGAATTGGAAACTTATCCTTAAAAGGAATAGAATTCTACTGCCTGTAGTCCATGCACATACGTGAAGAACCATCCTTCTTCTTGACCAGATCAAAGGGGAAGCAAAGGACTGTGAGAATGTCTTATGAACTCAGTTTTGAGCAACTCACCCACCTGCCTTTCGATTTCACTCTTCTGCGAATGTGGATACTTATAAGGCCTCAAGTTTACTAGATCGGAGCTGGCCTTCAATGAAATTGTGTGGTCTAGAGTCCTCTTAGGAGGAAGGCACTTTGGCAGCTTAAACAAATCACTGTACTTCTTCATCAACTTCTGAATTGGAGGATCAAGCTTCTTCTCAACTTGAACTGATTCTGCTAAAATAGAGAAGAGGTGTCCTACCCACTGATAGTCCTTTGTCCTCAGTATCCCTTCAACCTTCTTGCCACTTAACATCTTAATTTGTCCTTGGTCCACAATGCCTTGTAACTTGATGGCTTTATCATGTAAATTAAACGAGATTGAGAGTTGGCTGAAATCAAGCACCAATGGACTAATAGTCTTCATCCAATCCACCCCAAGTAGCATATCATATCCTCCCAGCTTCAACACTCGGAAATCATAACAAAATTGGTGGCCTTGGATATGCCACTGGAATTGATTGCATTTCATTTGGATGAGCATGGAATTCCCATCAGCAACAGTTACGGCTAAAGGACTTGTTTTAATCATCTCATGTCCCACCCTCTTCACAATCTTTGGATTAACAAAACTGTGCGTGCTTCCACTGTCAATTAAGATCAAAAGAGATTTGTGATTTGCTTCACCATTGATTCTTATGGTATTGTGTGTCCCATTGCCTGTTAAAGCCCTAACTGAAATCTCCATTTGGTTCTTATTAACATTTGTCTCTTGTAACAATTCATCCTCAAGCTCATCATTTACCTCCTCCTCCTCCTCTTGATTATCTGATTCCTCCATAGCCTCAAATCCAGTAACAAACATGAGGAGCTTAGGGTTGCACTTATGTCCAAAGAAGTATCTTTGGTTACATTTGAAACATAGTCTTTAAGCCTTCTCCTCTTTAATACTCAAGGTTTTGGAAACAAACTTATTACCAGCTGATGTTGAGGAGTTACTGGACACATTCTTGCCTCGTTACAAATCTGAATTAGCAAGCACTGTGGCTTCATATAACTTTGCCTTGGAGAAGGCTCGAGACAATGTTAAAGGATTAATGGCTTTAACCAAATTCTTTATCTTTGGCTTAAGTCCACTAACGAAGCTCGAGACATAGTATTCCACACTTGCACCAGGGTTTATGTTACGCTCGGGCTTAAACCTCGAACGTAAACTAATATAAATTAGATAGAATTGAGAGTTTGAGATGAGAAAGAATAGGAAATTAAGATGAGAAAGTAGAGTTTTAGAGGTAGATGAGAGAAAGAAGGGAAAGGAGATGAGAAATAGAGAGAATTAGATGAGAGAGAGAAGATTTATCTCAAAATGAGATTGTTGTTTTGTATTTATATTCATTGATTGGATTTACACTTTAATCCTCTTATTTATACACAATGCAAGACTTTGAACCTAGACATTTAAGAAACCAGCTTAGGAACAATCTAGAAGTATCTAGAACTAATGCTAACTAACAATTAAACTTGTTATTGGCGCCAAAACACAAATGTAACAACAGTATGCAATGCAGTAGTAGGAGCAGCAGCAACACCAGCAGCAGATAGCAGTACCGGAATAGAGTTTTACAGAATTAAACTACCATCAACATTCCCGCCATTTCCCATGCTTTAAACCATGCCTCGTATTCTCGATTTATAACATTTCCTTCCCCTTGAAAATATTCTTGTCCTCAAGAATGAAAGAGAATGAGTCTTGGAAATCGCTTGTTAATGCCAAAAGATTGCTGAATTTGCAGCTGGAACTATACCTTGAAACCAACCATCTGATTGTTGCGGATTCATGGGATTGGCGTCCTGTTTCGACATATTGTTTGCGTTTGAATGCGTAATACCCCTCAGGAGGTCTGCCCAGGTCAAACCAAATGTCAACAACACATCCCCAACTCCTCTTGTTGCACTTATCATAGCTCAGAGTTCTAACTTGCTGCGGAGTATCACCAATGGCATATGTAACTCTGAAATGCTGTTTGTTGAATGCAACCCAATAGATTTTGAATGTCATAAACCAAACAAAATTGTATTCGAAGTCCTTTAACACCTCGGGAGGCCGTCCAAACTCAAGCCAAGAGAGCCAAACATTAAATTCTGCTTGTAAACATTCTGAAATGCAGTTCGAACAGCTCCAAAACAGAATTATTCCACTCCGAACTTGCCGATCGGCATGCCGAAAGAGCATAACAGCTTCTGGAATTGGATCAAGAGGACTAACACCAGCTGTTTTATTGATCTGTATAACTAACTCCAATTCTAACTTGTTCCATTCTATTTGATCAAGGAAGCTTTTGTTAGTGTTCTTAGTTGTACAAACTCTAGCTTCCCTCATTTGATCTTGCTCCTTGATCGAGTCATACAATACTTCAGACTGAAATGGATTGCTTGCTTGCATTGGTAGCAAGTTATGTTGCCCAAGCTGTAAATCAGCAACCAGACATTGAACTGAAGCTGCTACCTTCAACTTGGAAAGTTGATCTTGCACTTTTAAAGGTTCCAACACTTGCTTATATTGCCATGTGATCAGATTTTGTAAATTCTCCAGCCGAACAAGTGATTTCTTCATTGGAATTTGCAACTTTGCAGCAACAGCTCCTTGTGTGCATCTGGTTGGAGCGATCCTGTCTTCATCTAATTGAAGATGAACTTGAGGACTAACATTTACCTTAACAATTTGAGATCCTTCTTCACGCTTCAACTTCGACTTTGTCAACTTCTTTTTACCCCCAACGTCTTTCAGTGCTTCACTTAGGTGACTCCTCTTCGTCATATTCTTTGCATTCTTTAACATTCCTTTGATATGCAAATCGTATTCCCAATCCGGATGCAAATCATACTGTGCTTCAGTATCAGCAAGATACTCTATCTCCAGCAAGGAGTCTTCATATGGATCATCTTGTTCTAACTCAGGTTCTTCTACCTTGTTTTCATCAATTCCGGCATTGTCTTGGCCGAATTTCTCTTTAACAACAATCGCCTGTGCTTTCTCTTTTTGCTTAACTTTGAACTTTGGTTGTCTAACACTATCTGCTAGCTCCGGAAACTCATTTGCATCAAGAACACTAGCACCATCACAACTGATGTTAAGATATTGTTGAACTGTATATTGCAGATTCGTACTTTGCTGCCTCCACTCTTGTCTCGAATCTTCAAATACTTGTCTCATTTCTTGTCTAAATTTCTCAAAAAGCTCATCCCACTTTGATTGAAAAGAGCTCATATCAGCCATGAACAACCACCTCAATCTTGAACCAGTTCAAATCGTAGAAATGAGAAATTTGTTCACCTCTCCAACAAGCGATTGTTTTATGAAGTTGTACTCCTTCGATCGCACGACAGTCCCTTGCTATTGATTCCACGATCGTCAATGATTCCAAACCCTAGCTTGCAGAATTTCGCGCACAACAAATTCGACAAACCCTAACTTTCGAACGATGTCTGGCAATGATGTTTTCTTGATTAATTCGGACTGAGAATCTGAAATAAGTTCGATTTCTATCTATAGTGATGATTTTAACACGCGAAACACAACAATCTTCAAGAACAATATCGGCTTTCAACACCTGATTTCGCTTGTCAGAAATCGCCTCCTGTCAGAATTCGCCACCTTGTCAGATGTCAGAAATTGCCTTCGTTGACAAAAATCTGAATCGAACTTGAATCTGCACTTTGATCAGCACTAATTTGATTCTTTGAAATCTGCATAATCTGATCAACACTAATTTGATTTCTGAAATTCTTTTTTTTTAATTTTGATTACGCACTCGATCGGATCGAGGCTCTGATACCAATTGTTACTCTCGAGCTTGAACCTCGAACGTAAACTAATATAAATTGGATAGAATTGAGAGTTTGGGATGAGAATGAATAGGAAATTAAGATGAGAAAGTAGAGTTTTAGAGGTAAATGAGAGAAAGAAGGGAAAAGAGATGAGAAATAGAGAGAATTAGATGAGAGAGAGAAGATTTATCTCAAAATGAGATTGTTGTTTTGTATTTTCATTCATTGATTGGATTTACACTTTAATCCTCTTATTTATACACAATGCAAGACTTTGAACCTAGACATTTAAGCAACCAACTTAGGAACAATCTAGAAGTATCTAGAACTAATGCTAACTAGCAATTCAACTTGTTATTGGCACCAAAACACAAATGTAACAGTAGTATGCAACGCAGCAGCAGGAGCAACAGCAACACCAGCAGCAAATAGCAGTACCAGAACAGAGTTTTACAGAATTAAACTACCATAAACATTCCCGCCTTTTCCCACGCTTTAAACCATGCCTTGTATTCTCGATTTATAACAGTTTACTGCCATCATTCTAGCTCTTAGATTTTCAAATCGTGACATATACTCTTTCATAGATGTGGTTTGAGTCACCTTGTTAAAATGATCCACCAAATCTCCCGTATCCTCATCACCATACCTCTCACAGAATTCAACAACAAACTCATACCACAAGATGTCAGGATTACTGAGAATTAAGTTGTGAAACCATACCTCATGATTACCTTGCAAATGCACTGCAGCTAGCTCCCCCTTTTCCACATCCATCACATGATAAAAGCGAAAGCACCTCTCACATCTTCTTATCCACGGCTGTGGATGTGATCCATCAAAGGTATCAATTTTAACCATTGGTTGTCTATAACCACTACTCCTGCTATAGCCTCAGTCCTTTTCTCATATTCTTGAGGTTATCTCTGTTCAGTACGTCTCCCTTGCTGACTAGCAGGTGTTAAGAGTCCAGCTCCTGATTGCCGATCAAGATGCTGCTTTATCTCATTTATCTACTGCTGTAATTGCTGATTTGAAGTGCTAGTTTTATCTAATTTCTCTTGGAAGCCTGTCACTGTTGTTGTCAAACTTTGCATTTGAGCTAGCATCACTTCCATACCACCACCTTGACTCAAAATTACTCCTGCAGTGACTCCAGCATAAGTTCCAGCAGTAACTCTAGCATCACCAGCTGCATTAGCAGCAGCACCAGCTCGTGTTGTTACTCCTCCTGCCATTTGGAACTACTGCCACAGATTGTTAAAGGAAATAGATCAACAACAATCAGCATCTATGAATTAACTGATTGTGCAGTACTGAGGTGATCCAATGCCACTAGAAATTGATCAATTCAGTGTGGAAATTAGAGAATAACAACAATCTATCACGGTTTGATACCAATTGTTATGATTCAAGATCAATCTTGAATCATAACATGAGATAGGTGAAGAATTAGAGTGAAGATGAGATGAGAATTAGAGAAATAGATGAGAATTAGGGTTGAGAAAAGAGGAATTTAGTCTTATCATTCATCAATGAAGAACTTACAATACAAGCTAAACACTTTATACCATGAATCACTTAAGTCGGTTGAACCAAATACAATGTATTAACTGACTTTACGAACTCAAGGTAAAGACTAGCATTTCCCGCCATACAACTTATATGAAAACAAGACATGAAATGCTGCTACAATGACCACCTCTAAATTTGTATCATGATATATAATCTTTAACATTAGCGTAACTCATGACTCCCATATTTCAAGCTAAGGGGCGTACCACACAGCCTCTGGACCTAACATAATTTATAACTCGCATTTTTTGAGTCAGGGGCGTATTACACAACCCTTAAACCTTATACAACTTATAACTCACACATTTTTGGGTTAAGGAGGCATGCCACATACCCTTTTGTTTTTGGTAAGTTAGCATTTTTATTTTTTATTACCAAAAAGAGCAAAGTACAAGAGTACAGGGGCATACCCCCAACAAGTCCAAACAGCCTACATGTCAAGCGGGACAAAAACAAAGCAAAACGCATAGAAGCTAAACCAAGAAGGAGAAACAAGGTCAAAGGGGCCTAAGAGAAAGGATAAAAGACTCCTAAAAATAAAGATACAAGAGAAAAGGATAAACAAACGAAAAGAAAAGAAAGGGGAATCAATCCCCAAGAGAAGCAACAACAGCGGCAGCCTTAGCAGCTGCTCGAGTCATCCGGCGCTCAACCTTTCTTGAGCGACGAGAGGAGGTATCGGTCTAACCAGTGTCAGTAGAGTCAACAATAGATGAATACATCATAACACTAGCACCTCGGGTAAGAGGAGCAAGACTCGGAACACTAGCCTCGCGATTTAGAGAACACTGAATAGGCATAGCCAATATTGGCGAGTCAGGAGAATCCGAAGAGATACAGAAATTAGAAAGCCCCGCAGGAACTAGACGACCACATAATCGATCAAAGGCAGCATCAGGATGGGACTCAGAGGAGGTCCTATGAAACCGAGAGCCCGAAGAGTCCGGGGAATTCAAGAGTCCGGGGAAAGAGACTGCATCCAAAGCATCCCGAAACGAACCTGGAGCAATATCAGTAGCAGCAGCCCGGGGAAAGAAATAGGGGCCGCGTGGGCCTGTCCCACCCGAGCCTAATGGCCCAGCAGGGGGCCGCACACCCCCTGTTGGGGCTAAGATGGGCCTAAGAGGCCCAGTGCCTCTTAGGCCCATGGCCCCCTGCTACCTGAACCTAAGGCCTTTGAGGCCCAACCGGACGCTGGGGGTCTGTCACCCCAAGCCAGAGCAACAGGCCTAGCAAGAGAGGGTGGGCTAATGGGCCCACCGGAAAAAGACTCAAGGAGTAATCTCCTTGGGCTTTGAACTTGTTTTGCTGGCCCAATACCATCTTGAGCAATAATTTCAGGCCCAAAATCATGTGTTTCCATCCCATCAACCTCCATATTTTCCCCAAGCCCAT
Organism: Simmondsia chinensis; assembly: GCA_018398585.1. Lineage (NCBI taxonomy): Eukaryota > Viridiplantae > Streptophyta > Magnoliopsida > Caryophyllales > Simmondsiaceae > Simmondsia > Simmondsia chinensis. The sequence goes on along the minus strand of JAGTTD010000009.1, from coordinate 23,340,393 downwards.
GATCCGCTCTCATTTTGCATTGCCACCCTCGATGATGGGCGTCGGCCCCATGAATGATCTCTATCGGTGGACGAGGAGAAGAGTCCAGACAAGAGTGACCAAAAGTCAAACACTTAGAACATATAGGGGGCAAACCTTCGTACTTGAAACTGATTGGAATTTGAAGATCCTCAAAGTGAACCTCCATATCACTAGGTAGCAGCCTCCGAGCATCAACGTCCACGCATATGCGAGCATATTGAATTGAAGTCCCATCAAGTGTCTGTTTGTCCATATAGAGGGGGCGACCCACCCCACTAGCGATCGAGCTTAAGGCCTTGCTTGTCCAAAGGGGCGCATGTAGCCTATGAATCTGGACCCAAATCGGAAGGGTTGAAGGTTCAACCTGAGGTGTGACGTCATCAAGAAACAATTGATGAAGGGCCAAATAACGACCTTTAAAGTGCCAGGGGCCACCTTGGAGAACTCTATGGGCGTCATCATAAGAGCGAAAACGGAAGAAATAGCCCGTTTTAAAGGGGATTACGCATTCAAGCCCTTTAGAGCCCCAAACAGATGAGGCAAGAGCAGAACAACACGAGAGTGCAACATACCCTCCGATAAAGGGACCCGTGAGGCAACGACTCTATTTGGCAAAACCCGGGGCTACATCATCACGATATATGGTTGCTACGATTTTGTCATTGGTAGATTTCGAAGGAACAAAAGAGAGGGTGCTTGTTGGAGGGGCATTAATTCGGGCATGCCAATCATCAAACGACTCCCCCGAACTTGTGTCCCAAAAATCATTCGTTAACCAATCCGGTAGCATTTTGTCATCCCGAGGCATAGGCCCCGAGGCCATAACGGTAACCAAGAGAGAGAAAAAAAGAATCTCTATCCACCTTAACAAACCTCCTAACAACCTAACAACCCAACCACCTAGCAAGCACCTCCAACCACCAAGCACAACCACCAATCCCCCATCGTCTAAGCCACCCACCACCACTGAACCACATGCGCCAATGTGCCACCCCCCAAACCACCACCAAATGACCCAGAAATCCCAGCCAACACCAAACAACCACAACCACCACCAAAACCAAACATAACCCCCCCCCCCCCCCCCCCCCCCCCCCCAAAAAAAAGTCCCAAAACACCACGTCAAGGCCAAACAACAAGATTGAATCTGAAAATCTAAGAAATTATGCGCAAGAAGATGACTAAATGCAAGAGCAAACCCACACGAAAACAAGGGAAACAATCGAAACAAGCAAATCCAACACTGGAGCTTCAAAAAACGATGCAATTATTAAGGGCAAGCCAAGAAAAACAAGGATCTTAAGCAAAAAATCAAAAACCAGTAGCACGGCCGAGCCAAAAGCCGACCCCTGTGCTACTGAAAAATAGGGGCTAACAACGCCTCCAGTCAAAACGTGAAGCAAAGCACGAATCAAGCGCCAAAGCAGCAATTTGGCACTAACTAAGAGCAAATTAATGAGTAAGACACCGCTAGCCACAAGCACCACCACCACCACTTCAAGGATCAAAACCAGAAGCGCCAGGAGGAGGACAAATAAGCATCCACAACCTTCAACTCCCTTATTTACATGTGTTTACGCCCTCAAAAAAATGATTGGAAATGGTGATTGGAGTAGCCCACTGGATTCTACAGGCTTCAGGGATCACGGGGATGCTATTACACTCGGGCTTGAACCTCAAATGTAAACTAATATAAATTGGATAGAATTGAGAATACGAGATGAGAAAGAATAGGAAATTGAGATGAGAAGTTAGAATTTAGAATTAGATGAGAGAAAGAAGGGAAGGGGATGAGAAAAGAGAGTTTAAATCTCAAATGAGATATTGTTTCAGATTTCATTGATTGGATGCCCCAAATGAACATACATTCACACTTATTTATAACAATCTAATGTAAGCACTAAACAAGGAACCTAGACACTCTTAGGAACAATCTAGAATGTAAAGCTAACAAACTAATGCTCAAGATATTTATTATTGGCGCCAAATATCTGGAAATAATAGCAACTACACCAGCAGCAGGGGTCACGCAGCAGAACAGCACGCACCAGCAGCCTGAATTTAACAGATTTTTCCGCCACAGCTCTCCCGCCTTAATTTCTCATTTAAAATTCGAGTCTCGTATTCTCGGTTTGCAACATTCCCTTCCCCTTGAAAACATTCTTGTCCTCAAGAACGAAAGAGAACGATACTCGAAAATCACTCATTGGAAGCACTACCCTTCTGAAACTGAAGTTTTTTTGGACTTGTACAACTTCATAGTGAGGTCGTGCAATTCCTTCCTCTGAGCTATTGGATCCACTTCATCCTCACTGCCATGGTCCTGATCGGACCCTTCGTTTTCAGCGTCATCTTCATCACTTTCGAATTTCCCTTCAACATCAACTCCTCTTGCCATGATGAGAAGTTTAGGATCGCACCTATGACCGGGTACATAAGGTTGATGGCATTTAAAACAGCGGTTTCGAAACACCTTCTCAAAGTTTCGGGGGTCACTATGCTCATCCCATTTCTTGTGGTCTAACCCCTTGTGAGGGTGTTGGAAGTTCTCTTCTCGATGCTTGGGCAGATCAAGAAATGTCTCCCGATGCTTGGGCCGATCGAGAATCGTTAAGTCGGAGGCCTTAATAAATTTTTCCTTCGCAAAGGCTTGTGACAAGGAAGCAGGTTCAAGAGCCTTCACCAAGTGCATGATTTTCGGCTTTAACCCACTGATGAAGCTCGAGACGTAGAAGGACTCGGGGGCTCGAGGTGCAATTGTAATCATACTGGCTCGGAGATTTTCAAATTTCGTCATATAGGCCTTCACGGTAGTGACTTGCGTTAATTTGTTGAAGCTTTCCATGACATCACCCACTTCTTCATCATCATAGTGCTCGCATATCTCAGACACGAACTTGTCCCAAGTAAGAAAGGGATTGCTCTTTAGCAAGCTGTAGAACCACACTTCGTGATCCCCTTGGAGATAAATCGCGGCCAATTCCACCTTTTGATCATCGGGGATGGAATAGAAATGGAAATATCGCTCGCATCTTTGTATCCACGAGTGAGGTTGCTTCCTATCAAAATTTTCAAGTTGAACTCGAGGTTGTCGGAAGCTATTGTGTCTATTTCCATAGGTAACTTCATTGCTTAGGTCATGAATCATTTCAGAGGCATTTTGTCCATATTGTTGCTGCAGAACAGATGTGGACGGTTGAACAAGGTGTCCGAAATTCCAAAAAACAGGTCTCGTGCGTGTTGGCTCATAAAACGGATCAAAGTGTCCTGCATCCTGTTCTGTTCGGTACTACGGTCCTGGATGCAGATCTGAAAAATCTTGAGGATGCTCCTTCGGATCTGAATTTGTGCCTAAAGATCGAATATGTTCTTGATCCAATCGTTGCTCACGCATACCAGCTGCTACCTCAACTTCAGGGACCTAATTTCGTGGCCTGAAATGCTCGGTTTGAGCCTGCTTTTGTGGCTTGTTATGCTCAGTTTGGACCTGCACTTCAGCTGCAGCTTTACCTCTTTGAGGTTCGAACTCCACTTATGTCCTATTTAATCGGCTTGATGGCATTAGTGGTGCAAACGTGACGCCACATTCTGATTTTCAACCTGGTTGTGCAACTCTTTAAGCCTCTCCTCAAGATTTGAAGTTTGTTGGCCCAAATGGTTGGTGATTCTTTCTTCCAACATCTGAACTTGCTGATTCATGTGTTCGATTATCATTCCTTCAACACCTTGAGACATAAAACTTTCATTGTCTAAATTACTTCCTCCAAGAATTGGCCTATTGAACTGCTTTTGAATCTCGGTTATCCTCTCATTAAACATTCGAGCCTGCTGTTCTATTCTTCCAGTAATCATGTTCTCCAATTGCTGTTGGTGTTGCTTGATTTGAGCTTCGATCTTATCATCTACTTGTTGAGAGTGTAAGTTAAACCTTTCAATGAAGGCCTGCTCTTGCTCTTTCAACATGAGACGCATTCGAATATCATTCCTTTGCTCCATTTCTCGTACGGTCTGATTCGATTCCAGCATTGATTGATTCATTTGAGCCATTTGCTTCATCAAGGCTGCCAATTGAGCACTTACTCCATCACCAATGCTTGTTTGAGGTTCACTCTCAACATTTCCACAAACAACTTCAGCATATGACTGATTCGTTGCTGCACGAGCAGCTGCAGCTCGGGTAAGACATCACCACATCACCTAACTCCATTCACAACCTCAATCGCAAGCACAAAATTTCGTGTTTAATCGAATCTGAACGAGTTGGTACCTGATCGGGAAGATCCTGATTTAAATTTGGCAATTGTTGCTGAATATCGACCTGAACAATCAAGATGTTGCTGAGCTGAATCTTGATCTTGCTGATTTTCGATCTGAACTTGATTAAATTGTCCTCAACAGATCTGAATTCGCTGAGCTCGAGCTTGTGCCGAACCGCGATTTCTTTGTCTGAATTGAACTTGAAATCTGCACTTTGATCAGCACCTCCAGAACTTGAGATCTGGTTGCGTAGCTATTATAACAGCTTAGTCTGGATCGGAACAGTTCGCAGAATCGCAAATCTTCAACGATCGATTGCTTAATGAAGTTTACTCCTTCGAATGCACGAACGACCACTTGCTATTAGTTCGACAATCGTCACTGATTCCAAACCCTAGCTTGCAGAATTTCGCGCACAACGAATTCGACAAACCCTAACTTCGATCGAGTTCTGACAATGATGTTTTCTTGATTAATTCGGACTGAGAATCCGAAATAGGTTCGATTTCTATCTATAGTGATGATTTAAACACACGGAACACAACAATCTTCAAGAACAATATTGGATTTCAACACCTGATGTTGCTCGTCAGAATTCGCCTCCTTTGTCAGAAATTGCCTCTTGTCAGATATTCGCCTTGCTGACAAAAATCGAGATTTTTTGATTACGCACTCGATCGGATCGAGGCTCTAATACCAATTGTTACGCTCGGGCTTGAACCTCGAACGTAAACTAATATAAATTGGATAGAATTGAGAATATGAGATGAGAAAGAATAGGAAATTGAGATGAGAAGTTAGAATTTAGAATTAGATGAGAGAAAGAAAGGAAGGGGATGAGAAAAGAGAGTTTAAATCTCAAATGAGATATTGTTTCAGATTTCATTGATTGGATGCCCCAAATGAACATACATTCACACTTATTTATAACAATCTAATGTAAGCACTAAACAAGGAACCTAGACACTCTTAGGACAATCTAGAATGTAAAGCTAACAAACTAATGCTCAAGATATTTATTATTGGCACCAAATATCTGGAAATAACAGCAACTACACCAGCAGCAGGGGTCACGTAGCAGAACAGCACGCACCAGCAGCCTGAATTTAACAGATTTTCCCGCCACAGCTCTCCCGCCTTAATTGCTCATTTAAAATTTGAGTCTCGTATTCTCGGTTTGTAACAAATGCAAAGATCAGGGCTGTACGTGGCCGCTCTCGCTCTCATGCGCTGGGAGAAGATCCTGCAGAAACAGGGCACGCGACCCATGCGCCACCCTCCAGAAATCGCCAGTTCAGAGCCTCTCTCTCTAGTTTCTCTCTCTAGAAGTTTCGTGGCACATAGCCCCCAGACCTTATAACCCTTTATAACTCTAATTTTTGGGGTGGGGGGACCACACAGGACCTTATATAATTTATAATTTCCGTTTTTGGCTTAGGGGGTGTGCCGCACACGCCCTAGACCTTATGCAATTTATAACTCCCATTTTTAGAGTTAGGGGGCATGCCATACAAACCCAGACTCTATATACCTTATTCAACTTATATCTCCCTTTTTTGGGTTACGGGGTATGCCACATAGCCCTCGGACCTTATACAAGTTATAACTCCCGTTTTTGGGTTAGTGGGTGTGCCATATAGCCCCCAGACCTTATACAACTTATAATTTCTATTTTTGGGTTAGGAGATGGGCCAATACTTCATAGTAGGAGCCGTACTACCTGGTTCGCCCAGTTTCTCTGTTTCTTTTGCTCAGCCTATAAATGGCTTTCCATGACCCTTGAATTTGATTTCAACTGTTAGATTATTGCTAGGACCCCCTGTTTCCCATTCCCTACTTTGGCCCATTTTTGGATTTTCATTCTTCACCTTCTTTTTGCTCCATTACTCTCTCCATCTTCAAGCTTTCGTCACTTTGGGTACACCATTTTATCAAGGTTTTCACCTCTTCATTTTCGTTTCTTTTTCTCCTCGATTTTCTGGGGTTTATGCTATGGGATGCTCTAATTTAAGAAGTAAGGATGTAATTTGGCACAATTTGTTCATTTTTGTTGTTTGGGTGTGTAGTTGCTTTGTTTCTGAGGTATAATCTTACTATTTAAACCGTAATATCTGAGTTATAAGCCCACTAGAATTTGCGATTTATGGACACACAATTTTGATATTTAAGAGTGATGCTTCGTTTTGCTTTGACAATATAAAGTTTTACCCTCATTGGGGCAAATCTAAGGTCATGAGGAATGTAGTTTTGTGCAAGTCGTAGGGGAACCTGGTAGAGGGCGCCTAGTTTTTGCTTTTGATGTGTAAAATCTTTACCCTGAATTCACAAATTCGAAATGTCATTTCATTGACTCAACATTTTTCACTTATTTCTACTTTGCTAAGCTTTAAGTTGTGAATTTGGGGTGTAATTTAAAAAAAACTTGATTTTCAGCATTTGCACTACCCACTGTTTACTTAAGGATTACATTCTCTTATGTTTTCCTTTTGTTTTTCATTTTATATCTTCTTTTTTTTTTATTTCTAGCTTTAAAAACGTTCAAAAAAGGGTCGCACAAGATGACTCTGGAAACCCCGGGTCGTAGCAATAATTCTAGTTGCCAGCATATTCTGAAAAACCCCATAATACCCGACAAATTATATGACTTTTTGTTCTCTGTTAGCCAAAGAGCTCTTGTTGTTTTGTCACTATCTTCACCTTCATTAAGTTTACTCGTTTTTAATCAAAGCAATGTGCAGTCTCATAGACATATGTATGCTTCACTTTGATTTTCTTTTGCTGTACTTATAAGGAAAAGTTTACTGCAGATTATGATGGTGTGTGGTAGGGGTTGAACAAGGAGTTCAAAACGGCAATTTTGCGGGGAGGGTGATACTCCTTCGAACATCCTCAATCGATTGTCTGACGCTGCTATTTTTAATGTTGATAAGTTCCGAACCCGATTTTCTGATATTGCGATATAAGGCCTTTTAAAAGGCTTCTTTCTAAGTATTAAGGGGAAGCGGTGGTTCTCGCTCTTCGTGAAAATTATTACTTTCCACCATATTACGACATTTGGGTTCCAAACGAGGATGATTGTCTGCTATTTTCTCCTCATCATGATTGTTTAACAATTTCACTTGAAGCTGTAGATGTAGGCATTTGGTTTCCCCTTCCCCACTTCATATCTCGCATCATGTCACGTTATTCAATATGTCCTTGTCAAAGAATGCCAAATCGCTTAAGGAACATTTATGGGCTCATTTGCATGTTTTGTGAATGGTTTTGAACTAACTGATCCTGTTTTGACTTTTTATTTAAGCTTAAGCAAACTAACAGCAAAATTGTTTTTGAGAGTCGGGGTGGCTCTGGTTTTAGCCGTGATAACCCTTCTAATATTAAGAATTGGTTGAATAAGTTTATCTAGGTTCATCCACCTACTCTCCCCGACTACCCCATAGTTTGGCATGAGCTAGTCCATCCTCGTAAACCATGCACCAAAGAATTTACCAAGGAAGACTGGGTGATCACAACCTATTTTGATAAAGATTCAAATGAGACTCAATTTTTGGCCTCGTGTGCCCTCCTTAAATAGGATGCCATACTTGTTAAAGCGGGGCTTAGTGAGAAGCCTATATCGGGTACTTTCCTACTTTTGTTCGTATATGGGTTTCCCTTTATTCTTCTCTTTATTCTTTCTTTTTTTCTTACATAACAACTTTTTGATTTTTAGCTGAGGAAGTAGCTAATATAAAGATGGCCCACTTCTTCGTCCTCAAGCATACTGCAAGTGGTTCTCAACCAAGCCAAGCTGGTACCGAGCAGGCATCTCCCATTGTGGCCATCCAAGCTTCGCCTGCCGATTCCTCTACACGACGATCCTCGGAGAGCAGACGTCCAAGACTCCAACATTATCATTCTAGATGATTATCTCGAGGTCCTTTTAAGGCTCCTCCTTCCCACTAAAGTGCTTATTCTCTTCTCTGGAGTTTAAAGGAGAGGCAAGGCTTCAATTCCGATACCCGGGGCACAAGGTGCCCCTCCTCTATCTTTTCCTTGCCTGTTCCAATTGTTCCTCCCAATGAGGAGCTTGGAGCTGGGACCACTTTTACTGCTGAGCATGTGGACACTCCTTGTGTGACTAGTACTCCATTGTCCGTTAAAAACCTTGAAGCTCTTCATTACATTTTTGAAATAATTCTGCTTTCCCCCCGAGCTTCTCATGACGGCCCCTCTAAAATGGCCGAGTTAGAGTTCACGACTTGCTTACATTTATTCATTTCCCTTTTCTTTATCTTATATTTATGTTTTCGTGTTTTGTAGTATGTTATTGCTTTTGCTTCCGTGTGTGCTACCAGGATGCGAGGTGAAGATGCTATTCACTAGCTTCGCTGTTTACAAGATGATTTTCAATCCTTTAAAGATTCGGCTTGTTTTCAAGAGGAAAGGATTTGCCAAGAACTGGAACGGCTTAAGGCCCACTTTGCCAAACTACAAGGACAAATCGACGAGATGCAGGCCACTCTACAAGGTAAGGATTGCTAGATTGACTAGTGATTTGTCACGTGCTTGCGAGGAAGCTGTAGTTGCCTTTAAGTCAAGTACTAAGTATCAGTTGTTGAGGAATATAGATTGTTGGTTAGGCCTCCAATGGGGATTTAATCGCTAATTTGGGAGGATCAAGGAGGGTGGTCCCTCTTACACGATAGACGTTTTGGAAGATCTTATATGTCGCGTTACCAAAGAAATTGTAAATGGGTCTAAGTCTAAAGCGGGTGCTTTCCGTGATGGGAATGCCAGGTCCCAAGCATAAGCATTATCTTATTTTTGGTTGTTGTCTTGAGAAGGCACTCTTACCATACTTGAGACTTTGTTTCTCTTGTATGTTGTTTTGATTTGGTGTAGTGCCATTTGCATTTTGGGCATTTATAACATAGTTGATGACGGGATTGTTTTATTTGTATTTCAACTCTTTTGCTTATGTTATAACTTAGCAAAGTGTAGTCCCTATGGTTGCACAGCTTATGATGATAGATAACTATAAGTGTAAATTGTATTTTGCTTTTTGTTATGGAACTTATGTTGATGTGAATTTCAGATGTTGACGATATTTTGGCTGATGTTGACGATATTTTGGCTTAAATGGATGTTCGTGAGGGATGTTTGTGGGTATACTCCTTTATTCGCATGTAATGATGTAGGTTGTGTTGTTTTTGTGTTTATGTGCCTAGTGGGCCAAGCGTTTCACAGAGTCGTCGTAACTCAGCCTCTGTTCATGACTACTAAATACATATTTTATGACGAAAACGAAGGTTATATCTCATGACGAGAGATAGTGAGAATGTGTTTTATAGGAGTGCCTATTTATAACTAGTAGCGGGCAATAATCAACAATATGCACAAACATTTGAATTTCTATCAGTCAGACATAAAGGTTGTGTTTTTAGCTAGGTGATTATTTGGATTGTACCTTTTTCCTCTTCTTTTAAAGGTAAGTTAATGTTGGGATTGCACCACAGGGCAGACGAATGTTGATACTGTGCTTTTAAATAGGAAAATGTAGATGTGGCACCTTTGAACAGGTGAAAGTTGATATTGCACCTTTAGGTAGGTGAATGTTGGTATTGCACCTTTGAACAGGTGATTGTTGGTATTGCACCTTTGAGCGGGTGTCTGTCGTCATTGCACCTTTTGAGTAGGTGAATGTTGGTATTGCACCTTCGAATAAGTGAATGTTGATATTGCACCTTTAAGTAGGTGAATGTTGATATTGCACCTTTTGAGTAGGTGAATGTTGGTATTACACCTTCGAATAGGTGAATGTTGATATTGCACCTTTAAGCAGGTGAATGTTGATTTTGAAACCTTTTGAGTAGGTGAATGTTGATATTGCAACTCATAATGCACATATTATAACATATAATGCGTAGACCAACTTATAACACAGAGACAATAGCACGCCGCGTGCAGACTATTACACATAATGTGTAGACCATAGCACGTAGTATACACCGTTGCCTTTGTTTTATTAATATGATACATCAAATTTACATTAAGGCACAAAGTTTCACCATTTTCTATCTTCTAGGGATAATACCTTCGAAGATTACACTCATTTTAGCTGCGAGATAATTCTGCTCCATCCATTTGCTAAAGTTGATAACTTCCTTCTTTTAAGACTTTGTCCACCTTGTATGGACCTTCCCAATTTTGAGCGAATTTTCCCATACCAAACTCTTTCCCACCATATCCCACATGTCGTAAGACCAGATTGCTTGTTTAGAAACTTCGTGATCTAACTCTTTTGTTAAAGTAAGCAAACATCTTCTGTTTCTGCGCGTCCATTCTGGCTAGGGCGTTAGCTCAAACTTCTTTGATTAGATCTAACGAACCTCTTAATATTCCTAAGTTAGTCTCTTAGCGGTAGTGTCTTATACGAAAGGTTGGACTGTGTATCTCAACGGGTAGAACTGCCTCAGCCCCATATACTAACATAAAGGGTGTTTCTCCAGTGGCTGTCTTGACTGTTGTCTGGACTGACCATGGGATACTAGGTAATTCATCCACCCATTTTCTTTTTTGCTTCATCAAGTCTTTTCTTTAAGTCTTTTAGAATTTCCTTGTTGGCTGCTTCAGCTTGGCCATTAGTCTGCGGATGTGCCACGGCAGCAAAGTGGAGGTTGATCCCAATTTCCTCGTAATATGCCTGAAATCATAATGAGCTGAAATGTGATTTGTTGTCAACTATCTGGGCTCTAAGCACACCAAAACAGGTGATAATATTCTTCCACAAGAACTTTTGTATGGCTTAATCTGTTATTCAAGCCACTGGCTCCTCCTCAACCCATTTGATGAAATAGTCAACAGTGACTATCAAAATTTTTTTTTGTCTTGAGGCTATTGGAAAGCTCCCAATACGTCCATTTCCCATTGTGCAAAAGATATCGGACAAATTAAGGGTTGCAAAGATGTGGGGGGAGCGCGGTGTATGGGAGCAAATCTCACCGACATACCAAATCCTTAGCATCGTTTTTTTAATTGGGCTAGAAATATCCTGCAAGAAGGACTTTGTTAGTGTTATGAATCAAGATCAATCTTGATTCATAACCTAGGATTGAAAAGAGTTAGATGACAAAAGAAGTGAGAGAGATGAGAAGTAGAGAGAGAATTGTAGATGAGAAAAAGAAATCAAGATATTTTCATTCATGACTTTCACATACAAGATCTTAAGCTATTTATAACTAAGATACAAAGCAACTAGACAACCTTATTAATCCGACTTACAAAATGGACTGAACAAATGACTTAACTGACAAAGCTACTACCGACTGGCCAACCAACTTTCCCGCCTTCCTTTACTTCCAATAATTTACCTTTTGTAAGAATTGCGAACTGAACAAATGGCCTTATTTGCCTATTATGTGCCTTGCAGTTGTCTTTTGTTCGATTTACACTGTAGCGCTAGTTTTTTTTTTTTTTTTTTTTTTTTTTTTTTTTTTTTTTTTGTGCTGTGCCCTGTGCTTATGCTTTGTGCTTTTGCTTATGATTTCAGGATGCCTACTCTCATAACGACACAGTATTCAGGTTCGGGGTCCTCGGAAATAGCCTCTCTTCCACCCGGAAGGGGGAAGGCTACGTACATCCACCCCCCCAGACCCCGCTTTAGCTGGAGCCTTTGGCACTAGGACTGTTGTTGTTATTGTTGCGAACTGAATTTGTACTTCAACCCATCACTCTCATCTTATCACTATAATCAGACCCAAATCATAACAATTTCCCCCCCTTAAGACCATTCTTGTCTTAAGGATGGAACTCAGGGAATTGAGATTGAAGAAATGCGTATTCTTCCTAAGTAGTAACCTTGGGACTAAGATTACTCCACTGCACCAGCACTTCCCTCCTTTACTTGCCTTGCGGCTGTATCATTCTTGAATCAAAAATGACTTGAGGCTGCTGAATCAATAGGCCTTGTAAGGTTGCTTATGGCTATTCTACAGGAACAGCAGCCCCAGCTACAACGTACCGTTTGAGTAAGGATATATGGAACACAGGGTGCACCATGGAATTAGGGGGTAGTTCTAACTTGTAAGCAACCTTTCTTATCTTCTCCAACACCTTGTAAGGTCCAAAGAACCGAGTACTCAGCTTGATATTTTTACGCAAAGCTAATGAAGATTGCCTATGAGGCTGTAGCTTGATATAAGGCCTTGAACGGGGTAGTCTCAAGTGCTGAGTGATAATGCGTATTATACCAAAATTCAGCAAGGGAAAGCCACCTATTCCTGTTCTTAGGATGGATGAATGTCATGCCTCTCAAATATTGCTCTACACATTGATTAACTCTCTTAGTTTGACCGTCTGATTGGGGATGGTAAGATGAACTCATAGCCAAAGTAGTGCCCAACAATGAAAAGAGCTCAAGCCAAAAGTTACTTGTGAACAGCTTGTCCCGGTCTGAAACTATGGACTGAGGTAGCCCATGGAGCTTGTAGATATGATCCAAGAAGAGTCTTGCTAACAGTAGTAATAGGGTGATTGAAAGCCACAAAATGATTGAACTTTGTAAAACAATCAACAACCACCCAAATGACTTCCTTCCCTTCAGACTTAGGTAAGCCTTCAATAAAATCAGTGCTAATGTGTTGCCAAGCCTTATCAGGTATGGATAAGGGCTGTAATAACCATTGATAAGGCCGATGCTCACTCTTGATCCTTTAACAAACCTCGCACTGTTGCATCAAGTCATGAATCTCCTTCTTCAACCTGGGCCAATGGGAATACTGCTTCAACCTATGACAGGTACCTTCAATACCTGAGTGGCCACCCCAAGCAGAGCTATGGCAGCCATAATAACCTGCTTCCTCAGATCCGAACCAATTCCTCCATAAACCCCGGCTTTTACTCTGATGACCTCTTGCTGATCTGTGATTTCAAAATCAATATCTGTAGCACTGTGAACTAGACGAGCCCTGACCTATTCCTGAGCAAAGGTGTCCCCCTCATAAGACTGAACTACTTCTATCATCCAAAAAGGTACAACTTCAGATACAGTAGCACAATCAGCCACCTCCTGACCTTCTAATCGTCTTGATAAGGCATCCGCTGCTCTATTATCCTTTCCCTTCTTATACTCAATGGTACAATATAGTCCTAGCATCTTCATAAGCCCCTTCCTCTATACCCTTGTACGGATCTTCTATTCAAGCAAGTACTTCAAACTTTGATGATCTGTTTTAATTATGAAATGGTGCCCCTCCAAGTAGTGATGCCACTTTTGAACTGCCATCAATATTGCTAAGTACTTCTTTTTGTATATGGAGAGACCTTGATTCTTAAAACTCAAGGCTTGACTCAAATATGCTATAGGTTTGCCATTTTGGGATAGCACTACTCCAACTCCCCTGTTGCACGCATCTGTCTCTAAAACAAATGATAGAGTGAAGTCTGGCATAGCCAAAACAGGAGCAGAATTCATAGCCTCCTTAAGTAGTGCAAAAGCATCCGCAGCAAGTTCATTCCATTTGAAGGCGCCCTTCTTCAACAATTCAGTTAAGGGTCATGCAATGATCCCATGTCCAGCAATGAACTTCTAATAATACCTTGTCAACCCAAGGAACCCTCTAAGCTGCTTGAGAGTCTTAGGAATTGGCCAATCTTTCATGGCTTGCACCTTGCTCATATCAGTGGCTACATCCTCAGCTAAAATGATATGGCCCAGATACTCCACTTATGTTTTAGCAAAAGAGCACTTACAGAGCTTAGCATACAATTGATTCTTCTCATGATCTGGAAGACCAACTCAAGATGATCCAAACGAGTCTCCATTGAAGGGCTATAAACCAATATATCAGCAAAGAACACTAGTGCGAATTTCCCGAGGAAGTGCTTGAACACTGAGTTCATCAATGCCGGAAATGTGGCTGGGGCATTAGATAACCCAAAAGGCATCACCAAGAACACATAATGCTCATGATGTGTTTGAAAAGCTGTTTTGTAGATGTCATTCTCCTGGACCCTGATCTAATAATAGCCTTGCTGCAAGTCCAACTTGGAGAAAAACTTAGACCCATGAAGCTCATCCAGCAAGTCATCAATGATCAGAATGGGAAACTTGTTCTTAACTTTCACAGAATTCAATTGACGATAGTCGATGCACATTCTTGATGTTCCATCTTTTTTCTTAACCAATATAGCTGGTGAAGCAAATGGGTTATGACTATGTCTGATAAATTTTGTCTTGAGCAACTCTTCTACTTATCATTCAATCTCACTCTTTTGGGAGTGAGGATACTTATAGGGTCGAAGATTCACAGGATCAAACCCTTCTTTCAAAGGTATGGCATGATAGAATACTCTTCTAGGAGGCATGAACAAGGCTGTTCAAACAAATCTTGATATTGCAGCAACTTAGAGTTAATAGCTGGATCAGAATTCTTCTCTCCTTGTTTCAAACAAGGCTCTACCTCTTGATTGAGAGCACTGATGGAGTGGAGTTGCCCCACCCAATGATAATTCTTCTTCTTGAATACTTCTTGTAATTGCTTCCCATTGATTTCTTACAATTGTACTTGCTCCTTTATTCCCTACAGCTTCACAGATTGTTCTCCTCTCTTAAAGGAAATAGTTAATTGAGCATAATCAAATAGCAAGGGACTAATGGTCTTCATCAAATCAACTCCTAAAACCATGTCACAACCACCTAATCTCAATACTCTAAAATCATATTCATAGCTTTGTCCTTGCATCATGCACCTGAAATTACTGCACTTAGTATGCGTCAGAATTGTATTTCCATCAGCAATGGTTACTGCCATAGGAGTGGTTCTGATCATCTCATGCCCCCACACTCCTTACAAATTTTGGATCAATGAAGCTATGCGTGCTCCCACTGTCGACTAAAATCAGCAATGATTTACTCCTTGCTTCTCCTTTTATCGTAAGGGTGTTATGTGAACCATTTCCTGTCAAGGCTTGCACAAATATATTTATGTCCTCATCTTCTAGTTCCTCAACTTTGACATTTTCTTGCACGTCTTCATTACCATACTCTGCTTCATCCTAAGTCCCATCCTTAGCCTCGCATCCAGAAGCTAACATCAAATACTTGGGATCACACTTATGACCAAAGAAATACCTTTGGTTGCACTTGAAGCAAAGTCTCTGAAACCTTTTCTCTTTAATGCTTAGTGGCTTGTTTCCAGTTACAGTGGGTTTAGACCAAGATCCTCTTGGCTGAGGGTTTCTTGCTCTAGGAATTTCATCAGGAACTATGACTGTGTTCTCAACCGTCCTAGCTTTCGAGTAGGCTTGAGACATGGAAGTAGGTTCGAATGCTTTAGCCAAAATTTTGACCTTTGGCTTTAGGCCACTAGTAAAGCTGGAGATGTAATATTCCTTAGTAGCATCCGGATAAACTGCCAACATCCTGGCCCTAAGGTTCTCAAACCTTGGCAAGTACTCTTTCACTGAAGTTATTTGCACTAACTTGTAAAAGTTTTCCACCACATCACTGATATCTTCATCTCCATACCTTTTGCACAACTCCTTTTCAAATTCTAGCAATGTTATCAATGGTTTAACTCGAATAAGGTATAGTACGCGCCTCCATTTCTCCCTTCAGATATATTGCTGCTATTTCTACCTTCTCTGACTCAAGAATGTTATAAAATTGAAAGTACCTCTCACATTTCCTGATCCATGACTGAGGCATTGTTCCATCAAATGTTTCCAGCTTAATTTGAGGCTGCCTGTTGCTATATCCTCTGGAATTAGCTGACTTTATATCATTGTTTGAAGAATCAGGCATTGAAACATGTGTTGGAGCTAAATCATGCAGCCTTTCAAGCTGACTAGCGGGAGCGAACAATCCTGCACTAGGAGATTATTGTTGCTAATGAATTCAACCTTCAACTCCTTCAATTTGTTGCGATTGCCTCTCAGATTGTTGCGATTGCCTTTCAAATTTCTAATTTATGTTCATTTGACTCTGCTAGGACATAGCCATCAGGTTATCCATCTACTGAGTTATCCGATCAAACTGCTCATCATGTCTATCTCTGACAGCAGTACCAACCTCATTTCTAGTAACAACGTCTGCATATGTAGCTGCATTTGAAGCTACATTGTTATTAGTAGCTATCCCAGCTCTCGTTGTCACCATTGTGATCTAACTTTTAAGTTCGATCAATTCAATTCTAAGCTGAATCAGCAGATTAAGCTCAAAAACAATGATCTGAAGTTATGACAGCACCTTATCAACTCTTGAATTCAGAAGCAATTCAAGCTCTAATACCAATTGTTATGAATCAAGATCATTCTTGATTCATAACCTAGGATTGAAAAGAGTTCGATGACAAAAGAAGTGAGAGAGAATTGGAGACGAGAGAAAGAAATCAAGATATTTTCATTCATGACTTTCACATACAAGATCTTATGCTATTTATAACCAACGAAGATACAATGCAACTTGACAACCTTATTAAACTGACTCACAAAATGGACTGAACAAACGAATTAACTAACCAAAGCTACTATCGACTGGCCAAGCAACTTTCCCGCCTTCCTTTAGTTTCAATAATTTTTCTTCTGGAAGAATTGCGAACTGAATTTGTACTTCAACCCATCACTCTTAGCTTATCATTTTAATCAAGCCCAAATTATTACTGTTAGCCTATGCATACCCTCCGACATATCCTTCGCATTCCCCTTTGTGAATTTCCTTCAAGATATCATATCCTTCACTCCTTTCTATACTGCAAGAGTGGGTGCGAAAATGACCATTTGTACGTCTAGTTTTCCAAGATCACAAAGCGAGATGCCTAGCGCCTTAGTCTTTTAGCCTCTAGGAGATCTTCTAGCTATATTCCCCAGCAAATGTAATCTGTTATTCGCTTAATCCAGCTATGCATTTCACCAATACTGCATATCATTAGTACGATAGGTTCCTTGGAAGTGTTCTGATAGACTTGTTTCAGCACTATTTTCATTCCGGTATTAAGTGCTTGAAATGAGCTAGCAAATTTACTCAGTGCATAGGCTACCCGGTTCTCATTTCGCTTAAGATCTTGTACTCTTACCCTTATTGGTTTAGTTGTGAACCTTAGAAAGACTTGTAGGTATTTAGCCATATCAAGCTTTTAAGGAAACATCTCCAGAATTCCCTTTTTCCCCTTGTCTTGCCTTTTCCTTTTTACCTCCTCTCTTCCTGCTTATAGAGAATTTTATCCCTTTTAGAAGTGTATTTGGTGGAGAGGAATGGGGACAAGTGCCTCCTTTATTTGAAAATGAAGTCAATGGTTATCTAATAAAAGTCAAACTTAATATGTGGGGGAGTGGTAGAAGATTTTCCAGGTCCTAAAATAAGATGTTCAAGGGGTATATATGTTTGGTGGTGTTAGAATGGGCTTCCTCGGAAGGACCATTAAGTGTTTATAGGCCGTTCACGCAGCATAGGTATGCCACTTGCCTTATCATGGTCTGGACCATTTAGCGGTGCTTTATCTCTCTCCTTGTGCACATCTTGAAGTTCGAATGCAATGAATCCTCCATGGAAACAAATTGGGTAATCTTCCCTCGCTCTCATTAAATTGCTCCTTGTTAGTACCAAATCGATGTTTTGGTTCTTGATTCGTGTTTTGATTACATGTTTGGGCTTGGGCAACTTAGTTCCCTGTTTTTCGGTTGAACAGGGGCCTCGACTTTGGCCTCGTTTTGCTGCTGGGTTGATCACATAGTGGTGGTTCATCCCTTGATTATTGCTTGGCGTCTTCATTTGTTGCTTTATTCAACTTATGTAAGATCGGGTTTCTTGTTCTTGGCTTGGGGTTCTTAATTTTTTTAACTCCTGTTTTAATCTTCTCCGGCTGGTTTTGGGCTTGTTCGGTGGGACTTGGTGGTTGTTGGTGGTGGTTTGTGACTGTAAAGGGGGGCTGGGTTTGGGAAGGTATTGATGGGGGGATGTGGTGGGCAGCGCTCCAGCGTGTGCGGTGACTAGCGGTGGTTGGTGAAGGTGGAGGTGGTGGTGCGTGGGTGATAGGTGGTTCGGAGGTGATTGTTTAGGTGGTTGTTGGGGTTGTTAGAGATATTTTGTTTTGTTCACTAATCAGCTTCAAGATATTTTGTTTGCTTGGGTATGGCCTCGGGAAACGTGCCTCGAGATGAGTTGTTTCCAGATTGGTTAACGAATGATTTTTGGGATAAGAGCTTGAGGGAGTGGTTTAATGATTGGCATGCCCGCATTAGTGCCCCTCTGACAAGCATCCTCTCTTTCGTTCCTCCTAAAACTATTAACGACATAATCTTTGCAACAGTAACTTGAGATGATGTAGCCTCGGGGTTGGCATATGGAGTCATTGCCTCACGGGTCGTTTTATCGGGGGACGAATTGCGCTCTCATGCTGTAATGCTATTGCTACTTCTCTTTGGGGCTCAAGAGGTCATGAATGTGTTATTCCCTCTAAAACGGGATACTTCTTTCATTTTCGCTCTTAAGACGATGCCCATAGAGTTCTCCGAGGTGGCCCTTGGAACTTTAAGGGCCGTTATTTAGTCCTTCATCATTGGTTTCTAGATGATGTCGCACCTCGGGTTGATCCCTTAACCCTTCCGATTTGGGTCCAAATACACGGGCTCCATGCGCCTCTATGGACGGGTAAGGCTTTAAGCTCAATTGCTAGTGGGCTTGGTTGCCCCCACTATATGGATCAACCAACACTTGATGGGACCTCTATTCAATATGCTCGTGTATGCGTAGAAATTGATGCTCGGAAATCGCTTCCTAGTGATATGGAGGTTCATTTTGCGGATTTTCGATTCCCGATCACTTTCTAGTATGAAGGTTTGCCCCCAATATGCTCTAAGTGTTCGAATTTTGGTCACTCTTGTCCGGAATCTTCTCCTTGTCCACCGATTGAGATCGTTTATGGTGCTAAAACCCGACATCGTGGTCAACAGTGCAAAACGAGGGCAGATCGTGGGCTCGGGAAGAGTATTGAGGTTGATGTGATGGGACCACATAATATTGGGCCTGAAAATATTGCTCAAGACTCACAAAATGGTATTGGGCTAAAAAATCGAGGTCAAAGCCCAAGAAATTTCATTCACGAGCCACAGATTGGTGGGCCTCTTAGCCTACCCCAAAATTTGGCCCAACACTATCACTGCTGGGGGCGACCGGCCCCCAGCCTCGTTGGGCCCGGGAGGCCCAGGGCCTTCCAAGCCCAACCCGCTGCTATGCGCCTCTCAGGCCCAACTCGGCCCCAGTAGAGGGCACGCGGCCCCCTGCTGGGCTCTCAAGCCCGAGTGGTGGAGGGCCCACCCAGGCCCTCTCGTGGGCTAGAAGCCGTGGTGCTTCTAGCCCACCCAGCCCCTTCTACTTCTTCCCGGGCTGCTGCTACTACTCCGGGTTCGTTTCGAGATCGTCTAACATTAGAATGTTCGGGCTCTCGCTTTCCTTTGGCTCCCTCTACTTTGGATGCGGGTCCTCCTCATGAGTCGAGACTCATTAGTTTGGGTTCTCTTGGCCCTAGGGGCACTCAGCCCCATGCTTCGGATGCTTTAGATGCCGTTTCTTTCCTCAGGCTCTCGTTATCTATCGAGGTCCTACTCCGAGTCCAGACCTGATGCCGCCTCAGATCGGGTCCATGGTCATTTAGTCCCTGCGGGACTTTCTAATTTCTATATCTCTTCAGATTCTTATGATTTGCGGATATTGACTTCAATCCCCCGGGAGTTTCTTCACCTACTCAGTGTACTTTGAACCGCAAGGCTAGTGTTCCGAGTTTTGCTCCTCCTCACCGAGGTACTAACGTTGTGGTGTACTCATCCTCTTATGCTGTTGACTCTTCAGACACTGGTTGGACCGCTGCCTCCTCTTGTTGCTCGAGAAAGGCCTAGCGTCGGATGACTCGAGTAGCTACTAAGGCCACAACTATTGCTTCTTCTTCTGGGGATTGATTTCCCCTTTTCTCTCTTCAATTTCTTTGTTTTCCTTGTCCTTTCTTTCTGTTTTGTATTTTTATTTGTAGGAGTTTTTTCTCCTTTTCTTAGGCTTTACTTGCCTTATTTCTCCCTTCTTTGATTTGGATTTTGTGCATTTTTTTTGCTTCATTTTGTCGTGCCTGACATGTAGGCTGTTTGGACTTGTTGGGGGTTTGCCCTTGTACTCTTGTACTTTGCTCTTTTTGGTAATAAAAAATAAAAACGTTGACTTACCAAAAAAAAAGGTTTGACCGCTAGGTTTTTGACCACCGTGTTCTCGGTCACCTGGTATTTGGCTCGCCGCATTGTTGGACGGCCTAGTATGTTGCTTACTACAGTCTTACCAACTCTGTTCACACTGGCTCTTGTTAGGTGTTTATTTGGTCAGTCTTCATGCTTACGCCCAGCACATATCTTGATTGTTGTGTTTCGTCTACCCTGTTTTGGTATGCCGCTTGGTGCTACTTATTTGCCATTTATTTGCCAGGGGAGGGTATGACTATAAATCGGTACCCTAAGGTTTTATCATTTATCACCTAGTTATTTCAATATATATATAATAAGGTACACTGAGGTTTTAATTTTTATCATTTTGGTACCTTGTATTAGAATTTGATGAATTTTTGTACAAATCTGACCAATTTTATATAAAAAATATTGATTTAGTACATAATTATGCTCGTAGAAAAAGTCATGTCAATGTTTTCAATAAATATTCAATGGGTTACAACAAAAGTTCACCAAATTTTTATGTAAACTATATATTTATATTTACAAAATCTTATGTCATGTCAACATTTTTAGTTAAAAATAATCAAATTCTAATGGAAATACTTATTTTTTTAGTAAGATAAGGAAAACGCTAGAACTACTAAACAAAGTTAGTAAGACCTAGCGAACTCATGATACGAAGCCCAGTGAAATTACATGTAAATACCATTATGCTAGTCTTGTTGGGAAGAACCTAATGCTGCCGTCTTATCTGCGGCCTTATTACCTTCACCAGAATACATCAGAAGGATGATACTCCACAAACTGCAATATCCTATTCCAAATATTCTTAATAGCAGTTCTAATTTGCCAAGGACACGGAAATTCGTGTCTTATTATTCAAACAACCACAAGATTATCCCCTTTAATATGCAAATTGTCAAAAGCTAGATCAGACATCTTCGAATCCCTTTTCTAGTAGCCCTAGCCTCCGATAAAATAATAGGAGTGCTACTGGTGCTACCATAGTCAAAATCAAGGGTTCTACCGCACCAATCATGAACAACAAAACCATAAGAAGACTCGTCGTTTCTTTCTGAACCATCAAAATGAACTTTAAGGTGTCCACTTGATCCCATTTCTACCTCTCGTTTTCCTCCTACCCTTTGTCTGGTTGTTAGCATTAAGCCACCAATCATTCCTCAAAATCCATTCAACAAAATTTCTGTCAATCTAAGGGACCACAATTTTTCCTTTAAAAGCAAAATCATTTCTAGTCTTCCATAATACCTAAAGAGTCATTTGCAACTTTCTCCAATTTTTTAAGATTATCTCGCTCATTAAATTGCTTGAGTTCTTGGAGCCACCTAAGAATTCCTTCATCCAGAGTTCTAATCATAGTTCTTACACACCCTAACAAAAGCTCCCAACATTGCTTTGCAATATTGCACAGGAGAAATACATGATCAATGGTCTCTGCACCTAATGCAACGAGGATAAGTGTTGGGTAACCTTAGCCCTTACGACGCTATAATAGCTAGGGTTGGGAAAGAGTTATGACATAACTGCCATAGAAAAATCTTGATTTGAGAGCTGCATTAAGCTTCCAAATTCATCTGAATGCCCAATTGTTCCTTTCTTCCCAGGTAACACCTTGAGCTAGCCAACTAGCATATTTAACTGAGAATTCTCCATTTGCTATAAAACCCCAATAAAAGCTATCAGATCTATACTTGTAAGGAATCGGGGTACCCCAGACCAAAGGAAAAAGTCTATCAAGAACGAACCTTTTCAAATCATCCACCTTCCATTTCCCACCCTTGATAAACTTCCAAACCTTTAAGTTAGGATCATTATGGTAATGATCATCAACTATCAACTCAGCCAATGGGGCAGGCGTGCACCAACCATCATACCAAAAGGAGATGCTATTGCCATCATCAGCTAGCCATTGAATCCCCTTTCGGATTAGATCGCGAAAAGCTACAATATTTTTCCAGGCCCAAGAATCCTTAGTTTTGTCACATAGGGAAAAAGAATATCCATGTTGAAGATACTTAGTTCTTACTAATTGAGTCCAGAGATTATTTGAGTTACGATTTACCTTCCTCCTAAACTTGCATAACAAAGCCTTGCTTACCACAGAGGAACATAGGAACATACCTAGTGCCTCAAGGGCTCCCGCCTACGCAGGGTCTGGGGGGGTAGATGTATGCAGCCTTCCCCCTTCAGGGTGTTAACCTGAAGAGAGGCTGTATCCCAGTGCCCCCAACCTGAGGGTAAGGACTTCCCAGGAGGTCACCCATCCTTGTTTACCATAGACATACGCTTTAACCCAAGGCCACTTTCCCCTTTAGGCTAGCAAATTTTGTTCCAAGAAATCATAGGCATGCCTCTATTAATATTTCCGTTTGGGGTTCTCGGAAACATCCTCCCTTTATGGTACCACCCTAAAGGGGAAGGCTACATACATCTACCCCCTCAAACCCTGCTTATGAGGGAGCCATTATGGCACTGGGACTGTTGTTATTGTTGTTGTTGTTGTTGCCTCTATTAATATTTCCATCAGAAGAAGTCCCCGCTTAATTTATCCACGAACTCAGAGATCAAAATTTTGAAGCATTGCATTGTGTGCGCTAGGATGGACTCTAAAATAGATTGAATCAGCGTCATTCTACCTGCTTTAGAAAGGATTTTGGCTTTCTAAGGAGTTAATTTTTGTAAGATTTTATCTTGAATATCTCTAAATGCCTCTTTACTTGGTCTACCAAGGATCAAAGGACAACCAAGTATCTATCAAATCCAGTTGACGTACAAAAATTAAAAATTCCACTAACTTGGCCTTGCCTTAGTGGTAGGAGGTAAGTGAGGGGATAGAGTGTAGTTTTAGGCCAAAAAGGTTTGGAGCTCGATTCCCCCTTGAACTTCTCCCTGAGGAATCTTTGACTTCACTGGCTCCTGTGCTGTGTGGGTCACAGCATAAACCGAGGTTTACTAGGGGACTGGGTTCGTCATTAGCGAAAATATTTATATATTACCAGAATCATGTTCTACTTTACCATTTTTCAATGAAATTCAATTGGATTTTAATAGAAGGATATCTAATTGATAAAATTTTAAAACCTAAGGATACCTAAGTGATAAAATTGTAAGACCTCAAGATACCCCATTGTATATATTGAAATGCTAGAACACCTAAGTGATAAATGACCAAATGTTAAGGTACCTAAGTGAGAATTTCTCTATATAAAGGGATGTCTTGCTCCTCCAAAAGCAAATAAGGAATCCGGGGGGGGGGGGGGTTTCATACTTAGCAGTCTCCTCCTTCGCCCCGCCCTTCTATTTCTGCTCCCTTATCCTTGTTTGTTCAATCATCACTCTCTTTCTCTCAACCTTACTTCTCTCTCCCTCCTCACCCCTGCCATCCTTGTCTTAACTCCTCCTCTCTTCATTGGCCCCTATTCTCCTTCTCTCTCTCCTAGGGATGGCAATGGGGCAGGAAAAACCCACCACCTGAGGCTACCTATCCCATTTTGGGCGGGTATGGATACAAGTGAGGCGAGTAGTGGGTCGAGTTGGATAGAAATTACAATACCCTCCATGGGTATGGGGCAGGTACAGGTATAATATTATTCTTGCCCTGCCCCAACCCATACCCACCATATACCTATTGGATACCCACAAGTAATGTGGCGGGTATGGGTATGAGTTTATACCTATCGAGGTGGGTATGGGTATGGGTTTGTTCCCGTCGAGGCGGGTATGGTTATCTAATTCATACCTATGGCAGGTAATGGGCGATTATGAGTATGAATTTGGGGGGGGGGGGGGGGGGGGGGGGGGGGGGGGATAGAAATGGAGGAGGCACCTCCCATACCTGCCTCAGCCCCATTGCATCACTGCTCTCTCCTTTCCTTTCACCACTGTCTCTTGTTTATTTCTCTTAGTTTTCTTGGACCTTTAGCTTTTCTACCTAACCTAATCTAAGTATTTTATTATGTTTATTTATTTTTTATTTATTCTTGTTGTTATTTTGGGATGTACACTAATTTAAGCATCGGAGGGGTCCCTTGTGAGGTAAACCCGTGGGTCCCTCTTATGTTTTATTCAGCTTGTAGGCTATTTCAAGCACTAATCCTACCTCCTTTCCCAAAGAGCCTGAGCTCAACCCTCTTTATGAAAGAACCTAGAAACCTGTACCGAAACGATTGACGCCCTTTGTGGGAAAGGAAATGAGAGATGACGGGACCACTAAGCTAACCTTATCTTTCTTAAGATCACTATAAGTTTTCTTTTCATAGAAGAATGGTAAGTGAGATTTCTCGGGACATTTTATCCTCTAAGAAAGACCCATTTTGTATAATTAGATAATTATCAATCATTGATCTTTCTATCTTTTTCTTTATGTGGATTTTCTCTAGTATTTTCATTTTTTATTTTAAATGCTTTTTATCGTATTTAAGCCTTACGGATTTTTAGCATACTTCAAGCTTATCCATTTTCCAATTTCTTAAAAATTGGAAACAAAAAAATTATATCAAACATGCTCTTAAATTCCTCAATTTGGTGAGTTATTTCGAGCCTCGTTCCTTCAGGCATCTTGGCTTTTGTATATTAATCCATTTGCATATTTTCCTGTTTTGATGACTATTCTTTAGTTTTCATCTCGACTGACTAATGAAACATGTTACCTACATTTCATACCTGAGCCGAGTATAAATTGAGAAAACAAGCCCCAAATAGGGCTCAAAGTTAAGTAAGCAACTTAAAAATAAAATAAAATTTCATGACAAATGTAGATATGAAAATTTTTTCATGTTGATAAATTTAATGCAAGCCTTGAAGATGAAGTGATTTAAATGAAAGACTAAATCTGAGTCAATAAAAGTCAATTATTAACTTTGCTCTAGTGGGCTTAAATAAACAAAAGCACCACAAGGATTATCAGGTCAAGCTAGATCTAAAATTGACTTCTAAGTCTAATCTAAGCTTCAAATGGCTCTAAAGTCGAACCTCAAGCCGAAATGACCTTCAAGTCAATCCAAGCCAAATGACTCCTAAGTCAATCCAAGCCTACAATGGCTTCCAAGTCAAAGTTAAACTCAAATGACATTTGAGTCAAACTTTGGCCCAAATGACTTTCAAGTCAATTGTCAAAATCCAAGTCGGCAAAGCTTTAGAGCTAAAATAAACCAGCCCAAGAAGCTTTAAAAGTATGCAAACCAAGTTTCACTAAGTTAAGCCTATTACTCATAACTTATGTACTCTATAAATAGAGGACTTCCTCTTCATTTTGAGGGAGACTAGGGAAAACTAAAATCATAAAACCTCTATCAAAAGGCCTAGGATGAACTAGTAGAACTCTTCTAATCAGGCTTTCAAGTGCCAAATCATCCTTTAACGGAGAGATCAAGCCACGGGCTCTCTTCATTGAAAAAGAATCGCTTAATTGTGATCAAGCCTCATGAGCTCTTTCAAATTTCCAAATCCAAATCATCCTTCAAGTCAAACATCAAACCACATGCCATCTACATTGAAGAAGAATCCCTTGATTGAGATATAACCTCGTGCGCTTATTCAAGTTTCCAAAACCAAATCAATCATCAAGTTAGATCAAGAATCCCTTAATTGAGATCAAGCCTCATGCCCTCTTTCAATTTTCTAGGTTAAAGCCATTAATAAAGGACTTATTAAATTTCAGAGGATTTTGTACATTTTGTATGCAAAATATTGTGCTCATGTTTTTCGATGAAATACAAATTTTTATATTTGTATAGCATTAATTCGTTTGTTTATTTTATTGGAATTTTGTGGTTGAAAATTTTGGCACGCCAGGTGGGACTTCTTTGGCTCTCAATCTCCTCCTCCACACTTCAAATATAAAGTCCATCAATTCCAATGGCAACAAAGAAGAGTACTTCCCACTATTCTAAAAAAAAAAAAAAAGGATGGAAAATCTGACTCTCTCAAATATGTTTGCTCTGCTCTTAATGCCAACCACCACATTGTTGGCGTCAATATCATGAAAAGACAAATGTTATCAGCAGTGCTCTCATTTCTACTAGGGATTCGACCCACCACCTTACTACTTGTAGGAAGTTGCTAGTCCTAACGTATGTAAAGCCAAAAGCAAGATTCATCAATTGAAGTTGCAAAGGTGGAGGAATTCGTGACTTAATGCAGTCCCCTATTCGAGCCATTTGATGAAACACCGAAGGACTACACCAACAATGTTTTGTTTTCAATGACTCCACAAAATCCTTTGCCTTTGGTTGAATGGAGTGTTCTAAATTGATCGTCATACCAGCCATGGTAACCTCGACGATCACCACAAAAGAGTAAGTAATAAAGATGCAAGGGCTCTTTAATGACTTTAACAAGGTTATAGCTGAAAAAGACATGCAACTTGAAGAACAAAGTCTTCGAATAGCTACTCTAAACAACAAGTTGGCAAACGTGACTAATGCAACAAGAAACAAAGTGGTACAAGATGATAGTGATGACGATGAGTCTAAACTTGAAGTGGCCTCGGCTAAAGCTTCCACGGTCGATGCAATTGGAAGTCTGGCATAGTACTGAAATCATTGTCCATTGTTATTGTGTCTATTTAACTAATTTAAGAGTTCATTTCCGAAGTGGTTAATTCCCAAACCGGTGGCACCTCCTATGACGACTATGATGCAAAAAAGCCTTACACTCAAAGGATTGATAAGCTCAGGTTGTTCACTTGTCACTAACCACCCAAGTTCTAACAGTTTGATGGAAGGGAAAACCCACACCAACACCTAACCCACTTCATCCAGACTTGCAGTAATGTTGGCATTAGTGGCAATCTCCTATTAGACTAGTTGTTTCATACCCTGAAAGGTATTGCATTTTATTAGTACACCAACTCATGACTTGAGTCTATTGATAGTTGCAGAAGAAATGGAAATTTGATTCTTTAACAAGCTCTATAATACCCAATGTACTATCTTTATGGAAGAACTTGCCAACATAAGACAATAAGACGTTGAGTTCGTCATGGACTGCATTCACTGTTGGCATGCTCTAAGCCTTAGATTCAAGGATTGCCTTTCGAAAACTTTGGCGGCTGAGATACGTACACAAGGGATGAAGCTAAAGTTGTCTTACATTATTCAAGCCCTTAACTCCTGCCATAAATTAGTCTTCAAAATTTTCACCAACAATTTGGGCGGCGTTTATACTGGTAAACATTGGACTACTTGTGTGAGAATTGCTCCCTCCCTAGTGTTGTGTCCTCTTGATGCACACCATTTCCTGAAAAAGATAAGGGAATTCAACAAAAAAAGAAAAAGAAATGGTCTCAATCGACTAAGTAGATCTGACTTAGACCTAAGCTAGAAAGTAACAAAACAACATCCTACGAAAAAAGCAAATCTAAAGGGGGAGATGTAAAGACTTAAAGAAAGTATGATCCTATCCCAAAACTCCAAGAACCCTATCATGGAAAACCCCAAGCATGATGAAAATGGCAAGAAAGCATAGACCTAGAAAAGATATCCCAAACTTTGGCTATGATTATGAACATGGAAGTGTAGAGTAAACGAATCAAGGCAAAACGTAGCATCATTCACATTCTACACCCTAAGACATAAACTCAGGTAAAAAGCAAAACAAAGCTCAAAGTATAATACTCTATAAAGCCCTAGCTCAATACATAAGTGAACAAGGAAGGTTAAAAGGTCTAGTACTCAAGGTAAAGCTCTAGACCAAACTGTTATGATTCAAGATCAACCTTGGATCATAATCTAGGAGAAAGAAAGATAGAGATGAGGAGAATAGGATAAAGATGAGAATTAGAGAGAATTGAGATGAGAGAATAAGATATTTGTCATTACATTACAATGAATCTTATAAGGGAAACAACTAACTACTTATACTACTTTCAGCTTAAGGAGACTAAGAGCAATACAAGGCATCTAGACACTACACTTAACCGACTTAACTGCCTTTGGCGCCAAAACAGCAAATCAATCTTATTACAGCAGCATAAGAGAAAGAACAACTCAAGGGCTTATTAAGCAATACAAAGATAGAATCACAATCATGACAATACCCCCTCCTTAAGAACATTCTTGTCTAAAGAATGAAAGGTAGGGAATTGATTCTTCATAAACTTCAAATCTTCCCATGTAGCATCTTCATTCCTTAAGTTTGCTCATTGAATCAAGACCTGCTCCAATTCCCTAGCATTCTGCTGCACGGTGCGAGTGTTCAGGATTGCCAAAGGCTCCTGTAAAATTAAGCCATTTGAAGAATCTGCAGGAGGAGTAGATGAACTCGTTATACCCTTTGTGACCTGCTTCTTCAATAGAGAGACATGAAACACTAGATGTATACTAGCCTCCGGAGGCAACTCTAATCTGTAAGCAACATTACCCAACTTTGCTAGCACCTTGTAAGGACGAAAATAACATGCATTCAACTTAACATTCTTGCATACAGCCACTAAAGATTGCCTATAAGGTTGTAATTTCAAATATACCATATCTCCCACTTGAAAGGTCCTATCAGATCTTTTCCTGTTAGTAAAAAACTTCATTCTTGATTGAGCCACCTGCAGATTGTCCTTGAGTTGCTGTAGCAATTGCTTCCTTTGATTCAATAAGTCATTCACTTCTATTACAAATGCTGATGAAACTTGTGAAACGATTAGGAATGGTGGATCATAGCCATAAAGTGCCTTGAATGGAGTTGTTCCCGGGAAGAATGAGCATGCGTATTATACCAAAACTCAGCCAAAGATAACCACTAATGCTAATGTTTAGGATGGAGAAATGTCATGCTCCTTAAGTACTGCTCAACACACTGATTCATCCTTTCTGTTTGTCCATCAGTTTGAGGATGATAAGAAGAGCTTAAGGCAAGAGAAGACGCAGGCAGCAAGAACAACTAATGCCAAAAATTGCTACTAAACAAACTGTCATGATTAGATGTGATGGATTGAGGGAAGCCATGGAGCTTGGAGATATTATCCAATAATAATTTTTTCAATCTTTCAGCTGAAATTGGATGATTGAGACCAATGAAGTTATCAAATCTAGTAAATCGATCCACCACAATCCATATGAATTCCTTCCCTTCTGACTTGGGTAATCCCTCTATAAAATCCATACTGATGTGCTGCCAAGCTCTATCAGGGATATGCGATGGTTGAAGCAGACTTGGATAAGGCACATCACTTTTGTTTTGCTGTCACACCTCACATACTTGAACATATTCAACTACTTCTTTCTTCAATCTTGGCCAATGGAAATACTGCTTGAGTCTCTGATAGGTTCCTTCAATACCTGAATGACCTCCGCAAGCTGAATCATGGAATGCTAGAACAATCTGCTTCCTCAAACCAGAGGAGGACCCAATGTAAACGTTCCCCTTCATTCTCACAATACCATTGGCCATAGTTATATCAGAATCACCATCAAAATAGGTCTTAATGCTGAAGGTCATAATGCAATCTTGAGCAAAACTATCTCCCTCATAAGATTTGTGAACTTCTTCCATCCAAGAAGGCAATACATGTGAGATAGCATTACAAGCACTTGACTACACTCCCTCATCTTCTTGCTTCTTAGATAAAGCATCGGCTGCTAAGTTTTCTCTTCCTCTAAAATATTCAATAGAGTAATCCAATCCTAACATCTTCATGAGTCCATTGTGCTGCACTCTTATTGTGATTCTTTGCTCTAACAAATACTTGAGGCTTTGGTGATCAGTCCTGATGATGAAATGATGGCCTTCAAGATAATGCCTCCACTTCTGTTCTGCCATAAGAATAACTAAATATTCCTGCTCGTAGATGAACAAATTCAAATGTTTGGGATTGAGTGCTTGGTTGAGATAAGCCATTGGTCTCCCCTCCAGTGACAATACTGCTCCCACTCTTTTACCACACGCATCTATTTCAATAACTAACAGAACACTAAAATCTGGCATTGCCAAAATAGGAGCCAAGCACATAGCTATCTTCAACCCTTTCAAATGCTTCTCGAGCTTTGTCTGACCACATAAATGCATCCTTCTTAAGGAGATCGGTTAAGGGTTTAGAAATCACTCCATAACCAGCCACAAACTTTCTAATATCCAGTGAGACCTAAGAAACCCCTTAACTGCTTGATTGAAGTAGAAGTTGGCCAATGTCTCATTGTTTGTACCTTAGTTGCATCAGTGGCAACCCCATCGCAAGAAATTACATGACCTAGGTACTCTACTTGAGATTGGCCAAAGGAACATTTGGAGAGTTTAGCATAACGTTCATGCTTGCGCATGATTTAGAACACTTCACAGAGTTGTGCTAGGTGAGAATTAATGGAAGGGCTACACACCAAAATATCATCAAATAATACAAGAACAAATTTCCTCAAGAATTATTTAAAGACTGAATTCATTAATGCCTAGAAAGTGGCAAGAGCATTTGATAGACCAAAAGGCATAACCATATATTCATAGTGTCCATGATGGGTTCTAAAGGCATTTTTGTGGATATCCTGGTCCAGTAGTTGAATTTGGTAATAGCCTTGCCTCAAATCCAATTTAGGGAAGAATATGGAACCATAAAGTTCATCCAAGAGGTCATCCATGATTGGAATTGGGAATTTATCTTTAATGGTAAGGGAATTAAGTTGTCTATAGTCAATACACATCGTTGAATATCCATCTTTTTTCTTGACCAAGATAACGGGAGAAGCATATGGGCTATGACTGTGTCTAATGAAGTTTGTCTTTAAAAGCTCCTCCACTTGTTTTTCTGTCTCCCTTTTTTTTTTTTTTTTTTTTTTTTTTGCGTGGGGATACTTAAGGTTTAAGATTGAATGGATTTGAGTTTGATTGGAGGGTAATAGCATGGTCCAAAGCTCTTTTTGGAGGTAATGAAGTTGGTTGCTCAAATGGATACTTGAATTCATGGAGAGAGAATAATTGGCCAATCCATTGATAAGCACCCTTCTTGATCACTCCTTCTAGCTTCTTCCCACTCATCAAATGCAATTGTCCACGCTCCACTATGCCTTACAACTTGATAGCTATGCCATTTCTTTCAGAGAAGACTGATAGCTGAGCAAAATCAAACACCAAGGGATTGAACGTTTTCATCCAATCAACTCTCAAGACCATGTCACAACCTCCAAGCTTCAATACTCTAAAATCATACTCAAATTGATAGCCCTGCATCTCCCTACAGAATTGTCTACACTTGATCTGTGTAAGCATTGAGTTCCCATCAACTATTGTAACAGCTAAGGGACTTGTCTTAATCAACACGTGCTCCACCAACTTCACAATTTTAGGATCTACAAAACTATGCGTGCTACCACTATCAATCAAAATCAGTAGTGACCTGTGACTTGCAATTCCCTTGATTCTTATTGTATTGTGAGAACCACTTCCAGTCAAAGGTCTCACCGAAATCTCCATTTCATTATTCTCAGAATCCTCTTGCCTGTCCTCCGCCTAAATTCCAAGTTCTGTTTCTTCCTCTTGCTTAAAATCCTCTTAACTTTCATTAGTTTCATTCGTAGTGCTTGGGATTGCACTTGTGAACAAAGAAGTACTTTTGATTGCATTTGAAATACAATCTCTGAACTTAGTGGCTTGGTCATACTAGGAGCTATCTATTGCAGAGGTTGAACAATAACCCAGCTTTTCTGTCTTGCCTCCGGATAAGCTAAAATAGTTGATTCAAATGATTGTGCTTTGAAGTATGCCTTGGACAATGTAGGAGGATTAAGAGCTTTAAAAAGATTCTTGATCCTTGGCTTGAGTCTACTAATAAAACTGGAAACATAATAAGCCTCCTTCGCTCCCAAATTTATGGACATCGTCCTTGCCTTCAAGTTCTCAAATCGTGTCATGTACTCTTTAACACGACTTACTTGAGCTACCTTATTGAAGTTGTCAATCACCTCTCTTAGATGCTCATCAGCAATACCATTCACACAATTCATCCATGAATACTTGCCAAGTTACATTAGGATTGCTCAAAATCAAGCTATGGAACCAAACCTCTTGATCACCATGGAGATAGATGGCAGCCAATTCCACCTTTTGTGAGTCTGGTATAGCACAGAATCGAAAGTATCTTTCACATCTTCTAATCCATAACTGTGGTTGCACTCCATCAAAAGCATCAATCTCAACCTTAGGAAGGCGAAAACATGATCTTCTCACAACAGGCATTTCCTTTGCTTGTTCTTCAACTGGTTTTGCAAAGAGAGGATCAGTAGGTCTTCCTTGCTGTAAGATGCTAGATCCAGAAGGTGTAGATTGTCTATAGATCTGCTCTTGCATTCTAGTCAGCTGTTGTTGCAAGCGTTGCTGCGATTGCTGTTGATTCTATTCTTATTACCAATAGCCAGCACCAAATCTTGCATTAGCTAACACAATAGATCCAATTGCTCAGCCTGTTTAGCTCTAGCATTTGCATTTCCAGCCATAGATGCAGCTTTCTTGCCTTTTTCCAGCTTGATCAGAGCAAAGCCCAATGAATTCGCAAGCTCAAGCTCTGATATCACTTGTTATGATTCAAGATCAACCTTGGATCATAACCTAGGAGAGAAAAAGATAGAGATGAGGAGAATAGGATAGAGATGAGAATTAGAGAGAATTGAGATGAGAGAAGAAGATGTTTGCCATCACAATTCAATGAATCTTACAAGGGAAACAACTAAACTACTTATACTACTCTCCAACTTAAGGCGGCTAAGAGCAATATAATGCATCTAGACACTACAGCTAATTGACTTAACTATCTTTGGAGCCAAAATAGCAAATAGCAAATCAACCTTATTACAGTAGCATAAGAGAAAGAACATCTCAATGACTTATTAAGCAATACAAAGTTAGAATCACAATCATGACACAAACATTGTTCACAAATTAGGGCTATAACCTTACAAGCTGACAATGTTAATAAGAAACCTCAAAATCAGACCCAAAAGCTTCAATCTCAAAAAACATCAAGGTAAAAGATGGACGAATAACCCAAAAATCATACATTGTTAAAAAAAGCGAGAAGAGGAGAGAGAAGCGGGTAGGAGGAGCTGGGGTTGTGAGGAGAGAGAAACTGAGGTGGGGGGGGGGGGGGGTTGAAGAGAGAGAGGGTGGTCCGGAGTGAGTTTAAGAAGGAGAGATAGGTTGGGGGGGCTCTTTTTATTTCTTGGTCGTCAATCAGCCAATTCACACCCCGTGATTAATCGGGCAAGATGCTCGATTAGTCAGGCGTCATCAGATAACATGCAAAGAGCTGCTTGCTCGATTGAGTAAAACTCCAATTGGTCCAGCTTCGACAGAAAGTACACAATCTACTAAATTACTCCAGACAGTCCCACTACCTATTTTTTTCAAAATGAAATAAAACAACAACAAGAAACTAAAATAGGCTGGGTTGCCCCCCATGACCGCTAAATTTAACGTCTTCATGGAAACATAGATGAGAACTAAAAATCAAGTAAATTCTGAGGACTGGTCCTAAAAGTGAACTTCTTTAGACTCGTGAGGACGATCTCCTAGTCCAAAAGCGTGCTTAAGATAGGGGCCATTCACAGTGACTACAACCATCAATGAGGTCCCGAATTTCACTTGCCCCCAAAGGGTACGTGTAGATCACTTCATAAGGTCCATCCCATTAAGATTGTAACTTTGCATAAGAAGCCCGGCTTAGAGTTACAAAGCCACACTTTTTTCCCAATTTCAAAAGTATTCTAGGAAGTTCTTTTATCCTGAAAAGCTATGGTCCTTTACTTGTAAAGATTAGCATTTTCATATGCTCTAAATGTCATCTCTTTCATCTCGCTGATTTGGAATTGTCGATGTGACCCCATAGTGTGCATATCACAGTTAAATTGTTTAATGGCCCAATAGGCCCGATGCTCAAGCTTTGCAAGCAAGTGGCATGCCTTTCCAAAGACTAAGAGATTAAGATACATACTGATTGGAGACTTAAAAGCTGTGCAATAGGCCCAAAGGCATCATTTAGTCTAAAAAACCAACCCTTGCAATTCGAGCGTACAATCTTCTCAAGGATGGATTTTATTTCACAATTCGATACCTTAACTGGTCCACTAGTTTGAGGGTGATAAGGGGCCACTAATTTTTTGAGTGACTGAGTGCAGAAGTGCTACAACCGAACGATGAGTAAAATGCATCCCCCATCACTAATAAGCGTCCTAGGAATACCAAAAACATGAGAAGACGTTCTACTAACTGAACAACCACCTTATGGTCATTCATCCTAGTAGCTATAAAGCCTACCCATTTCAAAACCTAATCAACAACCACTAAAATATAGAGAAAACCATTCTAGTGAGGAAAAAGTCCCCATGAAGTTGATGCCCCAAATATGAAAAATTTCACGAACCAAAATCAGGCACTAGGGTATCTCATCATGCTTTGTATGGGTGCCAATGCACTAACACTGATCACAAGCCCTATAGAAACCACAAGTGTCCCGGAAAAGGGTTAATCAAAAGAAGCTTCTTTGTAAGATTTCTACAACTGTATGTCATCCTCCAAAGTGTCCTACATAAGCTAGACTGCGACAGAAGCACAAAACACTCTCCTTGTTCAAATTTTGGGACACAATGACATGTAACTTGGTCAGAACTTACCTTAAATAGGCTAGGATCGTCCCAAAGAAATGCTTGAGTTGCGAAAATAATTGGCCCTTTTCATGCTTTGTCCAGTGAGTAGGTAGCTTCCCCATTGCCCAATGTTTCACAATGTGTGCATACCAGGGGGCCACCCTCCTAATAACAAACAATTGTTCATTAGGAAAATAGTCTTCAATGGGGCAAGTAATGGAGTCAAATGAGAGTACAATCCTAGAAAGATGATAGACCACTACATTATGAGAGCCCTTCCTATCTCTAAACTCTAGGTCAAATTCCAAGAGTAGCATGACCCAATGAATCACTCTATGTTTCTTATCCTACTTGATGTGGTTTTAATTAGTGTTACAAACTGTGTACTTGGAAACGTATGAGCAGGTCGTAGCGATGACAGGTATAATGGTGTCTTATCCACATGGAACTAGTATAAAGTTAGTTTCAGTGATTATTAAGTGGTTAAATCTGGGCTTTTGTTGGGAACATGAATGGTTAAGTAAATTAATGGACTTATATAGTAAATTGAGTTTGTCAATAAATCAAGGTTAGTGCAGGGAATGAATTCAGGTTAGCTAACTCAGATCCCGTCATTATATTTCATCACAACAATGACTTTATTGATTCAGATCGTAAGCTCTAAATCCAGATTAATACTTAATTAGGATTTAGGGTGTAGTCCCAGGGCATAATCCATTTAATCACTCTAGTTCTTAAATGAGTTATCTCAGTCGCACTACTTAATTCCTTTACCACACCTAATCTAGTATTAGTTTATTTAAAGGTTATGAGGGACGGATACAACCTCAACCCTTATCACTCATGAAATATTGTAGTCTAGGCTACAAGAACAAGATGTTATGTAAATAAATTGGTACTCTAATCATGATTATAAGCACATAAATGAAAAACCAACCTCATATATGAAACTCCCTATAGTTGTAGAAAATAATATGACTACAGTCATTATCACAAACAAAACATAAATCTAGGATTGGATGACTAACTATCCTTTACCCCTAAATTACGAGTCTACTCCTCTATAAGAGTTTCACAAATAAAAAAATTCAAAAAGAAAAGACCCAAAAAAAAAAAAAAAAAAAATCATGGATTGAAGATTCCCTTAATTGGTGTTGACTTGTCTCTAGCTTTGATCCCCTAGTACTCTGACCACTTGCGTTTTAGCCTTCATGACTAGTCTTTTAAGGTGACTCGAGTAGGGGGGGAACATGTGGAAAGAGCTAAAAGTGTTGAAAGCTAGCCTCCACCCCCCTCCATACTTGTGGTGCACGCTGCATGTATGGCCGATCGGTCAGCTGACAACAGAAACGATATTATCATTGTCTGATTGATGAATAGAAAACTAGAGGCCTAAAATATGTGATTTGAAAATCCAAATTTTTTTCACACGTGGTTGAGTTTGTCAACCTAGTCTTCGAATTTTTCCATTTCCACTTGTTCTTCACTGCTTTTCACATTGTCCTTGCTTCAACACATTCCAAGCTGAAATACACATAGATCATGCCATAACACACATATAATAGCCGAAAATATCATAAAAATAGGGTACAAAACATATAAAAAATGAGACTAATCAGGTATCATTAGGGGTAAGGCCGCATACATCTTAACCTCCCAACCCCGCCCTTGCTTTGGCGGGAGTCTCTTTGAGGCACTGGATTGTTATTATTGTTATATAAATGAAAAATATATTCCTAAAAGTACATCAAAAATCTCGTTAAAGAAATCAACATCACAATATAATTTCCTATAATCATAAATAGCTTATGAAAACAAGGATTAAGAAAAGCCTTAGAAACCCTTTGCTCAAGGCATTTACATAGTTAAAGCAAAGTAGTTGACAATACATCAGTCCTGAAATGTCACTTAAGTATGAATATATACATAGATCCATACACTTTTAGCAATATATTATCCTAGCCCCTACAAGTTCATTTTTTCTTTTATCTATAAGCATTTGCCCGCATTATTACTTCATTGTTAAAAAAGGTGGAGAATAAACCATGGGCGTGTATTCTTGTTATATTAATGCATTCGATTTGCCTGTATGTTCTTTGTAAGGCATGTTTCTTTTCCTTATTACCTAGTATGTAATTATTTAAGGGCATTGGTCTTGTCCGGTTGCAAAGTATAGTGAACGCAAAAGCTATAAAACATTATATTGGAATTTGGGGATATGGTGCTTCAATTTTTATCAACTTGTATAAACTCCTCAATCCCACGTAGAAAGACTAGAGGTGGGAAATCCACTTTATGTACCTCCCTTCCCTTTGACTTGGTAAAGTTTTGTGGGCCTAGAGTGAGCATAGCCACAAGTGTGCGCACCCTGCCCTGCCGGGCTAGCCGGCACGTCGCAGCATGGTGTTCCTTTCTCAGCTATGCTCTAGGCTGCAAGCTTAAGCCTAGTTGCATATCCTTAGACGAGCTCGAGACGTTAACCTCAGGCTTATAGTTGCCCATTTAGCGATTATAATAGGGCTGAGCTCGAGGTTACAAGCTCGAGCTTGAGTTCGATGGATGCATTTTGACCGTTTCAATGCCCACTATTTCCATACCCATTCTTTCCATAACTGAAGCCGAATTCTTTACTTCTCCATATCCTCTACTCTCCATATTGAGGCCAGATTTTCATCTACTTCCTATTGACAGTAACCTAACGTGTAGACTTCTGCCTATAAATTCAATATGTTAGAGCTTGTTGGAGAAATTTGTAAAACCGGGTACTAAAAAACAGTCCAACAGTCTTAAGGTGTGTAGCGAACCACTATCCTTATGACTTATTTCGTCAATACCGAAATAGTCTCGGGGATACAATGAAACCAAAAACAAAGTGAAGTAAGAGTGTAGAAAGGATTTCCGAGATAAAAAGAGAAGAAGATTTTCAAGTATTTTGCAAATGCCTTTGGTGGGGCTTTAAATAAACTTACTTGTGCATTGGAAAGAGACACATCTCTTCAAAAAATCCTTTTGGGAAGAGACACATTCTTTCAAAAATTAAATAAAGTTAATTTCCCAAAAATACAAAAAAGTAGCGCAAAATATTGGCCAAAACTACCTTGTGCGTTGGCACGCACCATCCCGAGAGTGTCTCTGTAACTATGTGTGTCGACGCACACCATTTTTAACCCTCACTTAATTAAGACACGCTAAATTTAATCGGAATAATATAACAGACAAAGTTTTGAATCATACATCCCATTTGACTAATGGAATACATCTCTACACACAAGACTTGCTCCTTACACTTACCCCATCTTCGACTGACACATTTAGCCCCTGTGTCATGTACCCTTTATGAGTGTTACAGAGACAAATTCATGTCGTTAAAACCTTCTTTAAAGTGGCTAAAGTATTTTTCTACGTCTATTAAATTTTAATATTTAATCCTAATCACTAAACACACCTAAATTGAAGTGCAAGGCGAGAGGGTCTCGAACCATACGGATTAACAGTACGTGAAATTATTGTATGACCTAAATTGATTTGAATAAAATTGAGAGGTTTTTGTCTTAATTAATCTAGAATACGACAATTAAACTAAAACGATCTACTTCTAAGCGGAAAGGTGTATTAAATTGGAATCTAAGGTTTCGAATCCATCATTAGCTAATTGTTTTTGTGTTAACTTTTAAATTGGAATTATTGATTGTCACAGGGTAGTAGTTTAGGCTACAAGCTTCAACCTACTAAGGAGATGCTGTTAGTATCGCGTATTGACCCTATCTAACTAAAGCATAAGGAAAATAGGCTCTACCTAACGTATTGTTAATTATTATGTACTGACTCTATCTAACTAAAGCATAGGAAAGATAGACTTTAATTAACAATTCGATTAATACTATTGCTTGATTAATTAATCCTAAGGATACAAGCACAAAGAATTAATTTATAAATATCAATATCAACAATTAAGGTTACAAACTCAATAATCATATTAATTGAATAAACGACTAAAGCACAATACTTCATAGTATTTCTTATAATCAAGCAATTCATATAACAAACAAATTATCCCAAAATTAAAAGTAATACAAAAATAAAAAGGCTAAGACTTCATCTAATCCTAGAGAGCAAGTTAGCTTTCCATCAAGGATGACCCGGTGAAGAAGGAGATGTATGAACTCATGTTGGTCTCCATGCTAATTCCGCTCTTGTTCCAATTTAACAAAAAACAGAGAAATAAAATTGAAAGCAGGGAGAATTCGTGAGAGAGAGAGGCGTAGTTCCCAAACAGAGCTGCTCACCCCCAATTTAAACGATGCCCTTGCTAGTGTGTAACCCTACGTGCTGGTGGTTGGACTGTCGATGTTGGGCTGAGGACGAAGCTGGGCCAGAGTTAGGTTCACGAAGAACTCTGCAGAGGTGGGCTGAGGTGAGCTAGGCTTGCGTTCTGTAGGTGATGAACAGGGAATGGGCTGTGAGCTGGTGTGGGCCTGGTGATGATGGGCAGAGGAGAACGTATGTGATGGGGTGGGCCTGAATTTGTGATGTCGGTGAAGTTGGGCCGGTGTGCTGCAGCAGAAGATGATGGGCCTCGTGCTGATGGGCTTGAGATGATGGTGAGCGGGTGCAGTTGGGTTGTATTGGACCCGACGCATGTCTGGGCTAATGTGCGTTTGTGGGCCGAGCTTATACGCACTTGTCCTAAATCTTTCATGCATCGAATTTGTCTTATTTGCACCAAATTTGGCAATTTTTAAAATTTAATCTAGGAACCTCTAAAACATTAAAATTCCCAAAGTGAGTATCTAACTATAATTAAACAAGCACAAAATAACAAAAATAGTAATTAAAAGATGCGTAAATATGAAATGCATCAACACCCCCACACCTAACCTTTGCTAGTCCTCGAGCAAAGCATAGGATAAACTCAAATGCTCAAGCAGTCAACTACCCCAACCTTCACCAAGTTTTCCGAGATTAACACATACATTACAATTCAAGACAAGATTTAGTCATTTAGAGCATTATCTAATTTCATGAATTTAGATGATTAAACTTCAAAACTCATCATAGAATTTCATTAACCATGTATCAATTAATAAAAACTACTAATGCAAGCACACAAGTGAGTGTGAATAGGATCTCATGTCATAGAATCTCATCAAATTCTTGTATCCAACAAAATATACCAAGGTTTTGTACACTCGCATCATTGTGAAGGTCCAAATAGCAACCTAAGAGGGGGGTGAATTAGGTTCTTTAGTGATAAATGAAAATTTAAATTTATGAAACAAAAATTTAATTAAAAGCTAAACATTAAATATTAAATAAAAAAGATAAAGACAAAAATAGAAGGGATGCACAAAGATTTTTATAGTAGTTCACTTCTAAACCGGAAGCCAGTCCACTTCTCAAGTGACTACTCTTAGTCACTTGAGCCTTTAACTAAGCTCGATGATCCTTTTTTAAAAAAGGCTCAAGATCCAACCTTTACAACCGGTCTTTTTATACGTAGGCTCAAGACCAACCTTTTACAACTTATCCTTTTATAACCGTAGGCTCAGGATCCAACCTTTACAATGCAACAAATTTGAATAAAGTAATGAAAGAATTAAAGCACTCAAATTCTTCACTCTTTCAAGAGTGAATTGACACTTGATCAAGCTTAGCCAAAGTTAAGGATATGCCAATAAAGCTCAAAGATCGACAATAAGAGAACAAGTGATGCTCTAATAAAAGTTTTAAACAAAACTTAAAAACAAACCTTTAAAGCGCAAGTATGTAAGAGAACTTTTTGTCAAAGAATGCTTAGAGAGTATTGGATAATTTCAACCAACGCATTCAAGCCCTATTTATTGGCAAATGAGGGCCAATAAAACGTTCAAAATTTGGGAAAAGGTTTTGGAAAGAAATCAAGTCAAAAGTAGCCGTTTTGAGCTTTTTCAGTCTGTGTGTTGACACACAGCATCTCTTGGTGGCTACTGTAAGCCTGTGTGTTGACACATACCATCTATGTGTCGACACTCAGCCTACCCGGGTGCATTTATACGTTTTGATCAATTTGCTTGATTGGTGGGATATTTTTATCATATTTCCTAAGTTAAAAAATTGATTGATTGATTGTTATATTTGTTCAATTTTTTGAATTTATTTCCCACTTAACTTTGATCATAAAAATGATTGGTTCCATAAATCAAGCTAAATTATCACCCATTAAAATTTTATCTTTATTTGATTTGATCATAGTTTTTAAAGTACCAATCTTAAAAAATATTTTAATTGAAAAGCTAGATTGGTTTAATTTTGACTTGAATATTTTTCAAATAAAATTTGATAAATCAACTTTGTAAAATATTTTTCAAAAATATTTTTGTAAGAGCATCATATATCAATATTGAGACTTGGACTCAAGTGATATATCCTGATCCTAAGTCCTAGACAATAAAAATAAATAACTTTAGGATGCTCGGACTTAGATCACGTTCTCTTCAATTTGGATAAATCTTCTCTTCAGCTTTTATCTCTTTTCCTCTTGATTTATCATCTTTTGGAAAGCTTTGTATCCATGATTAATCTTGATGTTCCGAGCTTTCTTATAAGTCACTTAAAAATAAGATTAGAACAATTTAAATCTCATGACTCATTAAATGGTTGTTATCATCAAAATTACAATAATATTGTCTTTAGGGCCAACACATTGAATCATCTAAACACATGCTCTTACATAGAGAATTTTAAGTGGTATATGAGTGACCACTTTACAACATTTTGACCTTGATATAGCACAAAAAGAAGAACATCTT
Source organism: Simmondsia chinensis (assembly GCA_018398585.1). Taxonomy (NCBI): domain Eukaryota; kingdom Viridiplantae; phylum Streptophyta; class Magnoliopsida; order Caryophyllales; family Simmondsiaceae; genus Simmondsia; species Simmondsia chinensis. Next base: position 23,298,560 of record JAGTTD010000009.1, on the reverse strand, counting down.
TATCATGAATGGACTTCAATTTTTCCTTTCTCCTTTTTCTTTTGCCTCTTGTTTTTTCTTTGAAGGGAACTTTTTTTTTTCTTCTTTTTCTGTCCAATTTTTGGACTTTCGCATAACAAGTACCACAACTTTACAATTGACATTAATCAACAAGTACTTTACACTGTATCAAGAGGCAAGGATTAGGATAAGTCAATAGGACAAGCCTGCAAAACTCAAGACATATAAGATTATTTACTCAATTTTTTTAGATTATTCACAACACGAAAGTCCTGTGCATAGTGAATACGTGAGCAGCATTAGTAGAACCCATTAATATAAACAATGATCGACGATACTCACTAACAAGTATGGAGTAGAATCATTTAATCTCATGGAATCAAGAGAAGGAAATAGACAATTGATCCCACAATCATCATAACATACACATCAGTCAAGGAAAAACTTGGCTAAAAGATTATAATGCACACTCAAAATGCACAAAAAATGTTAAAAATTTGACCAAAAAGCACATGCAAATGAGCCTCACCCCTAACCTAAATCATGCATTGTCCTCAATGCGACAACATATTGAATTAAAGCACAAGAAAGAGGTGAGATGGAGCAATACAACCTAACAACGCGATGATCATGAATGGGCATGAAGGAACATGTATGACTTCTCCAACACAGGACAGGACCTGAAAAGAGAGAAAACAAGCCTCCAAGCAACTAATTATTTCAAAATCTAGACTAAAAACAAGAAATAACAAACATAGCCTGCCTCTTAGTAGTGCTAAGTTTAACGCCTTCAGGCAGGCGCAATGGGTCTAGCAAAGATCAAGTAATGACATCAACCAAAGAAGCCACTTCAATGAGCTCACCTAAGACGACACATGCAGCAAATCCAATAGCATCACACATGATTTCAGGAGGGAGAGAGTAGTCGGGTGGATGCCTAATGGGGGCGACACCAAGCATAGACCGAAGCTTTCGAAAAGCTTCTAACCAAGACTCATCGAACTCAACATATATGTCCTTAGGTAGCAAACTAGTTAATGGTCTAGCTAACTTCCCACGGTCCTTAAGGAATCCCCTGTAGACTCTCCCACGACTCAGGAAGGTTCTAACTTGCTTCACCTTTGAGGGAGGGGGCGAGTTAGCATTCATATCTAACTTAGCCTTATCAACCTCAATACCTTCCTTAGACAACCTACGACCTAGTTCAATTCCCTCTTGAACTATAACGTCGTGATTTTTCATCCAACCCAAAACTTCTTTCATGTCCGGGTTTAACCTTCGTCACATCTCTTTAGAAGGTTTAGCATTCTCATCCAGGGGGTCACTAACTAGGACAGAGGGGGTGTTTGGTCTACCAAATCATCAACAACATCCACACAAAAACACTCCGACTCACCCTCACTAGTGGGTGACACAGAAGCCTTAAAAATGTTCAACCTAATAATCATGTATACAAAACTAATATCCATTACCCCAGATCTATAGTTAATGGTAGCATTGGCTGTGGCTAAGAAAGGCCGACCTAGAATGACAGGGATGTGGTTTTTAAAAATGACTAGAAGCTTCCATATCAAGCACAAGGAAATCAACAGGAAACATGGCTTTGTCTACCTTCACTAGTACATTAGTAAGCTCACCACAAGGGACTCTAGTTGATCTATCCACTAACTACAAGGTCACTGTGGTGGGTTGCAACTCTCCAAGGCCTAACTTTTCATAAACCAAGTAAGGAATAATGTTGACATTCGCTTCTAAGTCCAGTAAAACTTTATCGATCGGATAGTCTCCAAGTGAACATGAGATGGTAGGGACACCAGGGTCTTTGTACTTAATTGGAGAGTCACACTTCATAATAGAGCTCACTTGCTTGGCTAAAAATACTTTCTTAGGCAGATGTGCTCTAGATCGCCTCTTTTGGTTCAGTAAGTCCTTAATGAACTTCGCATAGACTAGGATTTATTTAATCGCATCAAGAAAGGGAATGTTTATCTTGACTTGCCTAAATGTCTCCAAAATATCTTCCCACTTCTTGTCCTTCCTATTTGGATTTGGTGCAACTAAAGCTTGGGAGAAGGGAACTCTAGGTATATATGAGGAAGGAAGATCAAAGGTCTTAGGAGCGGAAGAAGGGTGCATGACCTCATTGGTCGCCTTCTCTCTTTCCTTGCTCTTCTCTTCACCCTCACCACTTATGAGTACTTAACTCTCAGCACTCACCCCATTGTTAACATCTTTCCCACTTCTTAGCACTGTAATGGATTTACTTGTTCTTGATGGGGAGAATAGTTGTCTTGCCTCGCACAGTTCCTAGGGTTCTCTACAGTTTGGCTAGGGAGTCTTCTCTCAACTCTCCTACTCAAAGTGTTAGTTAGTTGACCTATTTGGGTTCTAGCTTTCAGATCGATTGTGTATGGGAGTGGAGGAGTTGGGAATTAGCTTCTAAACGTTTTAGTGCACTCAAGACCTTCTCTTCAAAATTCGAATTAGAGCTCAAATTAGAAGGTTGAGAGTAGTTAGAAGCATATCCTTGCGGTTGAAAACCGAGAGGTCGTGGCATACCGGATTGTTGAGGTCGTGGATGCTGTTGTTGTGGCATGAATTGTCCTTTTTCTCCTTGCCTCCAGGAGAACTTTGGATGGTTTCTCCTGCCCGGATTGTATGTGTTCGCGTATGGATCTTTCCTCGAGAATTTTTGGGCTGCATTAACCTGTTCTTCCGACCACTCAACAAAAGGTGAAGTAGAGGGGCAATCAGGTATAGAATGAGAGACACTAGAACATGAAGAACAAGTACTATGCATGTTTTGAATATTTGATGCATTAGGTATAGTAGGGGGAGTCAACATCATCTTAAATAAGGAATTAAGCTGCTCCACAGAAGAGGTAAGAGAGTCTACTTTCTTATCCAAGATAGAGGGGTGAGCAATTTCTTATACTCCTCCTCTATTTAACCTAGCAGTATTTAAACGTGCATGTGCAGCATTCTGTTATGAGTTCTCATTCAAATGTTCAAATAGTTCCCATGCCTCATCCCCATTCTTCTTAAGGAACTGACCACAACAAGAAGCATCAACAGTTTGTTGACCCTTTTCATTCAACCCATAATAAAAGTTCTGGACCAGTTGCTATTTAGGGATAGAATGATGTGGACTGTTAGGAACAGTGTCTTAAAATTCAGATTTATTCTGGATATATTATTTTAATTAATAAATAAGATTGAAGTTTCAGTCATTTCCTAGTTAAATTTGTGTATTTGAGCATTTATACTACACGTGATTTTCTTTCGGGAGGCATCCATGAGATAGGTGTAGTCCTCATACTACAATTTACAAGTTTGATCTAAATGGTTTATGAGACTAAGCCACAGATAGACTTGGAACAAATGACATGGATTGTTGTTTGAAAGACTCGTAGTCGAAGGCAAGTCTGGACCACTTGTATGTTAAGACTATAACGTGACACTTTAGATGGCTTGTCTTGGTCATGTGGATGGAGATCCAAAAGTGTTAGGTTAGTGTGTTTGACACACTGAGTTGGACCATGTGGGTTACTTATTTCTAGACTACTATCAGAGATGAGTGATTCACGTTGTACTATTTGAACGACGACTCTAAATCCTGAGGGTATTCTGGACTTGTGCATGGAGCGTTAGTTACTTTGGTGTACTATAAGTAAGATCTAAATGAATGATTGAAATCCCACCACACTGGGTAGCGGCATGAAGTGTGACAAAGATCAGGTATTCAATAGAGAATCTACAGTCTCTTATGAGATACAGATGTTCCCTTAGTTGATTCGCAAATATTTGAATAGTTCAGAAACTTTGGCCAAAGGATTCTAAGTGTTTGACATTTGGAATTTATATTGTGAATATGTTCAAGAATAAATGAATTATTCAGTGAAGGGTGAGTCGGTAACTAATGGAGAAGCTGTGAGAAGGATAATGCTAGTGGTTATATTTATCCTTTGTCATGGACATCTAGTGGAGGGGTTGTTGTCATCAATACAGTATATTAGAGAGATATCGAATAAATAATTTAAGTCTGGAGTGCAGTGAGATTTATTTAGTGGGATTAAGTCTCATTAAATGGTAATTAAATTAATATCATGAGATAATTTAATTTAACCCATTCGGAGCTAGATTTAAATAGTCCCTGAGGTCCCTGCCCAAGTCTCTGTATTTTATTGCCATTGAAAAAATATTAAAGAATTCATGAGATGAATTATTTATCCATCAGATGGGTAAATTAATTTTGCCAAATATTATTCATGAGATGAATAAATGTTAAAAAATATGAAATAAAATAATTTTGGAAAATTAAAATTCATAAGATGAATTTTTACATGTGGAAAACAAAGCAAAAGAAAAAGGAAAAATCGCGAAAATAACAGTGTAAATCCGTGTACGAGCGTGGCAGCCAACAAGCGCGCGACACAACGGATGGTGATCCGTTCCTTAAGGCACGGACCTATCACTGCGTGCCACGTTGCACGCAGTGACAGGTTTAAAAATGCTTCCACTGTTGAGAAATGACGCATTTTGCCCTCCTTTTGTAATGATACGCTGCGTTTTGAAGTTAACCGGCGAACCCTTTTTCGATAATAATTATATTTTTTCGCTCCGGTATATTTCTATAAATAGAGGGACTTATTCCGAGGTTTGGCAATTGAAGTCCAAATATTTCTTGAGGGTTTCTGAAACTGTTTTGGAGACCAAATTTAATATTTTTCGGAGCCCACCCATTGGGCAGTTCGAGGTCATTGCGTAGAAGGTCTTGAGGTCTCAATTTTGAAAAAAATTATTTTCTTTCTGGTTTTTCTTTTATTGGAGCCACTAAAGGTATGTTCTTCTTTCCTTCGCCTTTTAGTTTTGCTTTTCTATTTATTTATAATATTTGTTATTATACCTGTTTAAGTTTATGTATTGTTATGAATGTATTAGAGTAAAAGGCCTGTAGATCTAAATTAAGAATTTAGATCTAATGATTCAAATTACGAATTTAAGTTAGTAGATTTAAAATTAGGAATTTTAAATCAACCCTAGGTTTAGAATTATGAATTCTAAACCTGTTCCGCTTCGTAATCTTTAGGAAGAATTTTTGAAACTCATCCCAACAGCTGGTATTAGGGCAAAAGGTTTATAGAGATATACTTATTCCCGGGAACTCTCGCACGTGAGGTGTCACGAAGCGTGACTCTCCGAACGGGAGCTTAGGTAGAGAGAAGAGTCTCCTACTCTAAGTGCTCTAATAGGTGCCTATTGTTGTGACCATAGTTGAAAACTGTGAATCCAATAGTCGGCATCAGAGTTTATTTTTCAACAAAATTTTTATGTTTTCCCAACAATTGGTATCAGAGCCAGCCTCTAATTACATTCATAATACACATGACTAGGTATAATAAGATCGAAATAAATAGATTTACGGTTTAATAAAATAGAGATTTTATAAAGAAGGAAAGTTAGTTTAATTTGACGGTTTGATTTAAATTGTTTAAATCAATAAAGAATTAATAACTAATTGAGATGATTGTTTGTATTTGGGATTTAAATTGTTTGAATCATTAAAGTAATTAATTGTTAATTAGATTGTTTTAAAGTATCGATTTAAATTGTTTAAATCGGTTAAAAGAGTTAATAGTTAATTAGGTCGTTTATAGTGACGATTTAAATGGTTTGAATCGTTAATGAATTAATCGTTAATTTGGAACAACCCATAAATTTGCGATTGTGTTGTTCGTATAATGAGATTGTACGTTCTCAGTCATGATTTGCGAAATCGGACAAAATTGATCAAATAGGATTCGATTCAAGTATTTTTATAAATTTGGATAAAGTTGATCTAATGAGATTAGATTTAATTATTTTATACGAAATTGGATAAAATTGATTTAATGAGATTAAATTCAATTTATTTTAAAATTAAATATTTTCATTTTAAAATTAAAAAAAAATTCTGAGGCGGTTGTCAGCGTCAGGCTGACGCTGACGTCATGGACGTCAGCTGTTGACGTCATGCTTATGTCAGCGTCAGGTATTAAAAAAAATTTGTTTTATTTTGACGTGTAGGCGTCAATACTGATTTCATAATAATTATGGTAATTATTTTTTTTAACTAATTTCCTTTTTTTAGAATATGATTCTAAATTAGATTATGTGATAATCTAAGTTGTGAGTCAGAGTATTTTATAATAAAAGTTAAATTTTGTCAATTAAATTTTAGAATAAGATTCTAAACTAGGCTATTGGATAGTCTAAGCTCGTTTGATTTTAAAATAAGATTCTGAAAAATAAACTTTGGGATAGTCTAAGCAAAAAATAGTTTTTCAATAAAATTATTTTAATTTAATTTGGGATTAGATTTTGAAAAGTAGATTATGTGATAATCTAAATTAAAATTAATTAATTAATTAATTTTATTGATTGGATTTTAGAATGAGATTCTAATGTAAGATTATGAGATAATCTATACCGTAAAAAGACAATATTTTGAATAAATTAATTAATTAATTTTGGTTAATCTTAGAATGAGATTCTAACGGAGATTATGAGATAATCCAGGTTGTAAGTGCAACTTAATAAAAAACCACTAGTTATAAAAATCAAGTGGGAGCGAGTTTTCAATTGTTTTAACCTGACGGTCTCCAATACCCGTCTAGCAGTATAGTAGATCGATAGACCTCCCTGCGGAGGATGTCGGTTTGCAGATTACAGGGTTAGACTTCTTTAGGATAAAACAAAGTGCAAAGAAGAAGATGCGACCACGCTGCCGTGGAATATTTCGTGTATTTGTATGGAGGTTTAGGTAATGGTTTACACTTGACTAGCGTGATGCATTAGCCTCCCCAAGGAGCTCTGTTGTGTCATGCTAGAGACTCAGGTAAAGTGGTGAGTTAATCATGTTTAGTAAGAGTTACAAGAAAAATAGGTTAATTGAGAATAGTTTTCACCTGAATTAGCTTTGTGCGATCCCGCTGCCAGGGAGTAAGGATTGGTGTGTTTGGGTCATCATTATATGCATGATAGTACAGTTTGATGGATATCTGACTTATTGTGTATGCTAAATTGAAAGAATATGCATTACTGCATTATACATGACTCTTGTTAGACAATTATACATATGTTTGCATTTACTATATTTTATATGGATAGGGCTGGCGAACTTTGCTTGTTTTTAAATACATAATGTACTCACTGAACCAAATTACTTTGCCTTAAAAAATAAGTTAGACTTAGTTATTACTCACTAGGGACCTACTAGAAAGAAAGGAAAGGGCAAGGTTGTTATTGTAGCAACCAAGTTCATAAGGAAGTCAGCAAAAGAAAAGTGTTTCTTTTGCAAGAAAACTAGGCCACTGGAAAAGAAACTACACTAAGTACCTAGCTACTCTTCCCACAAAGACTGCTAAGCCATCTCTGGTGAAGGTATGTTGATATCTCACTGATTTGAGTCTCGTGTAGTTGTGAGTCAACCAGATTCCTGGTGTGCGGACTCAAGTTCAACAGACCAAGTCTGTAATATGTTACTGGAGCTTGGACTAGGCTAAGGGCTACACAATGGGCGTTGTACTTGATGGTCAAGGACAGTCCAATAATGGTGGTCTTAAGTGTAGGAGATGTTAGCTTAGACTTTAGTGATAGAGTTTTGTTTTAAATGATTGATTATTTAAACCTTCTCTACACAGGAATTTGCTTTTTATGTCTTGTTTTATTTATAATTGTTATTCAAATGATTTTGATAATGGAGATTTTAATATGAGAAATAAATTGTTTATTTGCAAATGTATATAAATGAATTGTTTATTCATGTTATTTCCTTATCAAAACTATGGTAATTATTTAAATGAATTTAACGTAAGTTCACTTGTTCAATCTTCTAAAAGAAAACACCATGAAAGGGATATTGCCTACACATGGCACCAACGTTTAGGTCACACTAATTCAAATAAGATCCAAAGACTGGTGAAAGATGGACTGATAGAGTTTTTGGAATTGAGGTCATTACCAGTTTGCGAATTCTGCATAGAATGAAAGGTGACCAATTCTGTCTTTAAGAGTAAAGGCAACAGGATTGGTGGCTTGCTTGAGCTGGTTCACATAAATGTATGTGGACCAACACATGTTCAGGCAAGAGGTGGATATGAGTACTTATTCACATTTAGTGATGATTACTCAAGATATGTATATGTTTACCTAATTAGACAAAAGTCGGACTCTTTTGAAAAGTTCAAAGAGTACAAAGCTGAATTTTAAAAGCAATTAGGTAAACAAGTTAAATCACTTCGATTAGATTGAGGTGGTGAATATTTTTGGTGAGTTTTTGGATTTCTAAACGGCAAAATGAGATGAGATCTCAGCTTTCTACTCCAGTTACGCCGTAGCAGAATGGTGTTACAAATGAAAGGAACAAGGACATTTTTTTCTACAATTTTGATTTAAAAGGTCTTTTGTAAATACAATGCAAAATACTTAGGGAAGGATTTTGCAAGTAAGCTGTAAAAACAAAAACAAAAACAAAAAATAGTATTAAAGAAAAATGACAATAATTCTGAACAGCTAGACACAACTTAAGACACAGTGGATGCATTAGATGCACCTACTGATAGGAATGAGAATGTTACAGGTACACGAGAGCTTAGGTGTGGTGGGAGGATTGTCAGGACACCTGACGGGCTCATAGCGGGAGCCTTAGTAGTTGACCGTGGCATTGAATCTGATCTTATTAGCCATAATGAAGCAATTAAGTCCTCTAGTTTTGTGCAATCGGTTGCTCAAATCATGCATGTACAAATGATATTAAGAGAGAGTAGTGACTTTCTTGGTGTTATATTTCAACGATATACTACTCATTGAGAATGATGTAGGGGTGTCATTAGCTGTAAAGGTTTGGTTGTCCGGATAGCTCGATATGAAGGATGTAGGAGAAGCCAGGTCCACTCTTAGGATTAAACTTCTGCGAGGTCGTAAGAGTAGGATGTTGAATCTCTCTCCAGCCACTTATATTGACAAGACGTTGTCAAGGTATAGCATGGATTCTCTCTCCTTTTGAGCAGTGTTCTAGGACACCTTAAGAGGAAGAGCAATTGAGGAATATTCCATATGCTTCGGCAGTGGGAGCCTCAGGTATGCCATATTGTGCATGAGACTTGATGTCTGCTATGCTATGGTGTAGTAAGCAGGTGTTAGTCTAACATGAGTCCAATAGACTAGGTGGTAGTGAAGTGTTTTCTCTAGTTCTTGAGAAGAACTACAGAACCTATGCTAATTCTTCAAAGTGATGAGCTGGTTCCAGTTGGTTATACTGGTTTAAGTCTTCCAGTAAGATTAATATGATAGACGTTCGACGTCAAAGTATGTCTTTACCCTTGGAGTGGGAGCCATTAGTGAGGGAAATTTCAAGCAGTATTGTACCGTTGACTTCACAATAGAGTAATTGTGCTCACTAAGGGTTAGGCTCAGTAGAATTTTGGTTCAAACTTAAAAAGGGGTGAGTATGGACTTTGTCATAAATTGGATTTAGGACAAGTGGGAGATTGTTAGGAACAGTGTCCTAAAATCCAGATTTATTTTGGATATATTATTTCAATTAATAAAGAAGATTGAAGTTCCAGTCGTTTCCTAGTTAAATTTGTGTATTTGAGCATTTATACTAGACGTGATTTTCTTTCGAGACGCATCCATGAGATAGGTGTAGTCCTCATACTACAATTTACAAGTTTGTTCTAAATGGTTTATGAGACTAAACCACAGATGGACTTGGAACAAATGACATGGATTGTTGTTTGAAAGACTCGTAGTCGAAGACAAGTCTGGACCACTTGTATGTTAAGACTATAACATGACACTTTAGATGGCTTGTCTTGGTCATGTGGATGGGGATCCAAAAGTGTTAGGCTAGTGTGTTTGACACACTGAGTTGGACCATGTGGGTTACTTATATCTAGACTACTATCATAGATGAGTGATTCACGTTGTACTGTTTGAATGACGACTCTAAATCCTGAGGGTATTCTGGACTTGTGCATGGAGCGTTAGTTACTTTGGTGTACTATAAGTAAGGTCTAAACGAATGACTGAAATCCCACCTACACTGGATAGCGGCGTGAAATGTGACAAGGATCAGGTATTCAATAGAGAATCTACAGTCCCTTATGAGATACATGTGTCCCCTTAGTTGATTCGCAAATATTTGAATAGTTTGAAAACTTTGGCCAAAGTATTCCAAGTGTTTGACATTTGGAATTTATACTGTGAATATGTTCAAGTATAAATGAATTATTCAATAAAGGGCGAGTCGGTAACTAATGGAGAAGCTGTGAGAAGGATAATGGTAGTGGTTATATTTATCCTTTGTCATGGACATCTAGTGGAGGGTTTGTTGTCATCAATACAGTATATTACAGAGATATCGAATAAATAATTTAAGTCTGGAGTGCAGTGAGATTTATTAAGTGGAATTAAGTCTCATTAAATGGTAATTAAATTAATATCGTGAGATGATTTAATTTAACCCATTTGGAGCTAGATTTAAATTGTCCTTAAGGTCCCTGGGCAAGCCTCTGTATTTTATTGCCATTGAAAAATATTAAAGAATTCATTAGATGAATTATTTATCCATAGGATGGGTAAATTAATTTTGCCAAATATTATTCATGAGATGAATAAATGTTAAAAATTATAAAATAAAATAATTTTGGAAAATTAAAATTCATAAGATGAATTTTTACATGTGGAAAACAAAGCAAAAGAAAAAGGAAAAATCGCGAAAATAACAGCGTAAATCCGTGTACGAGCGTAGCAGCCAACCATCACGAGACACAACGGATGGCGATCCCGGCCTTAAGGCACGGACCAATCACCGCGTGCCACGTTGCACGTGGTGACAGGCTTAAAAAACACTTGCACTGTTGAGAAACGACGCGTTTTTCCCTCCTTTATAATGATACGCTGCGTTTTGAAGTTAACTTACGAGTCCTTTTTGGATTATAACTAGATTTTTTCGCTCCAGTATATTTCTATAAATAGAGCGACCAATTCCGAGGTTTGGCAATTGAAATCCAAATATTTTGTTAGGGTTTCTGAAATTGTTTCGGAGACCCAATTTAATATTATGCGGAGCCCACCCTCCGGGCAGTTCGAGGTCATTGCGTAGAAGGTCTCGAGGTCTCGATTTTGAAGAAAATTATTTTCTTTCTGGTTTTTCTTTTATTGGGGCAACTACAGGTATGTTCTTCTTTCCTTCTTCTTTTAGTTTTGCTTTTCTATTTATTTATAATATTTGTTATTATGTCTGTTTAAGTTTATGTGTTGTTATGAATGTATTAGAGTAAATGGTTTGTAGATCTAAATTAAGAATTTAGATCTAATGATTTAAATTATGAATTTAAGTTAGTATATTTAAAATTAGGAATTTTAAATCAACCCGAGGTTTAGAGTTATGAATTCTAAACCTATTCCGCTTCGTAATCTTTAGGGAGAATTTTTGAAATTCATCCCCACAACCGGTATTAGAGCTAAAGGTTTATAGAAATAAACTTATTCCCGGGAACTCTCGCACGTGACGTGTCACGAAGCGTGACTCTCCGAATGGGGGCTTAGTTAGAGAGAAGAGTCTTCTACTCTAAGTGCTCTAATACGTGCCTATTGTTGTGACCATAGTTGAGAACTGTGAATCCAATAGTCGGCATCAGAGTTTATTTTTCAACAAAATTTTTATATTTTCCCAACAATTGGTATCAGAGCCAGCCTTTAATTACATTCATAATACACATGACTAGGTATAACAAGATCGAAATAAATAGATTTGCAGTTTAATAAAATAGAGATTTTATAAAGAAAGAAAGTTAGTTTAATTTGACGGTTCGATTTAAATTGTTTAAATCAATAAAGAATTAATAACTAATTGAGATGATTGTTTGTATTTGTGATTTAAATTGTTTGAATCATTAAAGTAATTAATTTTTAATTAGATTGTTTAAAAGTATCGATTTAAATTGTTTAAATCGGTTAAAAGAGTTAATAGTTAACTAGGTCGTTTATAGTGACGATTTAAATTGTTTGAATCATTAATGAATTAATCGTTAATTTGGAACAACCCATAAATTTACGATTGTGCTGTTCGTATAATGAGATTGTACGTTCTCAGTCATGATTTACGAAATTGGACAAAATTGATCAAATAGGATTCGATTCATGTATTTTTATAAATTTGGATAAAGTTGATCTAATGAGATTAGATTTAATTATTTTATACGAAATCGGATAAAATTGATTTAATGAGATTAAATTCAATTTATTTTAAAATTAAATATTTTTGTTTTGAAAGTAAAAAAAAAAAATTTCTGAGGCGGTTGTCAGCGTCAGGCTGACGCTGACGTCATGGACGTCAGCTGCTGACGTCATGCTTATGTCAGCGTTAGGTATTAAAAAAAAAATTTGTTTTATTTTGACGCATAGACGTCAATACTGATTTCATAATAATTAAGGTAATTATTTTTTTAACTAATTTCCTTTTTTTAGAATATGATTCTAAATTAGATTATGTGATAATCTAAGTTGTGAATCAGAGTATTTTATAATAAAAGTTAAATTTTGTTAATTAAAATTTAGAATAAGTTTCTAAACTAGGCTATTGGATAGTCTAAGCTCGTTTGATTTTAAAATAAGATTCTGAAAAATAAGCTTTGGGATAGTCTAAGCACAAAATAGTTTTTAAATAAAATTATTTTAATTTAATTTGGGATTAGATTTTGAAAGGTAGATTATGTGATAATCTAAATTAAAATTGTTCAATTAAAATTAATTAATTATTTTTGTTGATTGGATTTTAGAATGAGATTCTATTGTAGGATTATGAGATAATCTATACCGTAAACGATAATATTTTGAATAAATTAATTAATTAATTTTGGTTAATCTTAGAATGAGATTCTAATGGGGATTATGAGATAATCCAGGTTGTAAATGCAATTTAATTAAAAACCACTAGTTATAAAAATCAAGTGGGCGCTAGTTTTCAATTGTTGTAACCTCACGGTCTCCATTACCTGTCTAGCAGTATAGTCGATTGATAGACCTCCCTGCGAAGGATGTCGGTTTGCAGATTATAGGGTTAGACTTCTTTAGGATAAAACAAAGTGCAAAGAAGAAGATGCGACCACGCTACCGTGGAGTATTTCGTGTATTTGTGTGGAGGTTTAGGCAAGGGTTTACACTTGACTAGCTTGATGCATTAGCCTCCCCAAGGAGCTCTGTTGTGTCATGTTAGAGACTAAGGTAAAGTGGTGAGTTAATCATGTTTAGTAAGAGTTACAAGAAAAATAGGTTAATTGAGAATAGTTCTCACCTGAATTAGCATCGTGCGATCCCGCTGCCAGGGAGTAAGGATTCGTGTGTTTGGGTCATCATTGTATGCATGATAGTACATTTTGATGGATATCTGACTTATTGTGTATGCTAAATTGAAAGAATATACATTACTGCATTATACATGACTCTTGTTAGACAATTACACATATGTTTGCATTTACAATATTTTATATGGATAGGGCTGGCGAACTTTGCTTGTTTTTAAATACATAATGTACTCACTGAACCAAATTACTTTGCCTCAAAAAATAAGTTAGACTTAGTTATTACTCACAAGGGACCTACTAGAAAGAAAGGAAAGGGCAAGGTTGTTATTGTAGCAACCAAGTTCATAAGGAAGTCAGCAAAAGAAAAGTGTTTCTTTTGCAAGAAAACTAGGCCACTGGAAAAGAAACTACACTACGTACTTAGCCACTCTTGAGTTCACCAGAAAAGTGTTTCTTTTAGTGTTTGAAATCACACTGATGTTGGAGCTCACTTAATGAACTCAAGACCAGTTATTGTACCAAGCGTTGGTTTGAGGGTCCATCATGGGTGATTAAAATTGACGGGTTTAAGACCCATCCCTTTACTTATACTTATGAATAAGTCTCTAACAAGGATTTTCATAAAATGATCTGCCAAATTCTGAATTATTTGCATGAAGTCCATAGTTATTACCTCATTCTTGATGAGTTGTCTCAAATAACTATTTCACACACCAATGTGCTTGCAGCGTAGCCTAACTATCGTAATGGATAGAAATAAGTGAGATTGGCTTAGGCCACAAAGAATCTCATACAAGAGATCTTTAACCATTATGCTTCTTTTACCATAGAAGCTAGAGTAATGAACTCTGTTGCCATGGTGGATTAAGTAACACATGTCTATTAACCCCCACCAAGTAAGAAAACTCATCTGTTTGTAGAAGCATAATTATGCATATTGGAGATCCAACTATCATCCAAGTATCCTTCTAAAGTAGGAGGATCCCCATGAAAAGAAATACCATAATCTATGGTTTTCTTAAGATATTTCAGTACTCTATGTGGCCCATGCCAATGTATTCTACTTAGGGGCTATTTTTATGTGGAAATGAATTTATGGGAGTGGGAATGAGGGAATAGGAATGATTTTTTGGGAGTGGAAATGGACCAATCATTTCAACTCTTCGTTTGGTACATAGTGTTATGGAGATGGAAATGGGATTCAAATAGTCATTCCCATATTTGGTATGCACACAAGTGGGAGTAAGTATAAACAAAATGGTTTACCAATTTACCCTCCAATAAAAGTAGTAGTAATAATAATAATATAATAATAATAATTATAATATTAATAGTAGTAGTAGTAGTAGTAGTAGTAGTAATAATAATAATAATAATAATAATAATAATAATAATAATAATAATAATAATAATAATGCTTAAGAACTTGTTGAGATTTGTTATTTGAGTGTAATTACATAAAATAAACATTAGATTGAAATTAAAATAGTAAAAGAAAAATAGTGGGACCTGAAATTGTTTTTTTCATTCCCATTCCGACATTTCCAAACCCAGCCCTCCCTTCCCCCTCCCCCTGGGTATGAAAATGTGGGAATGGAAGTGTTTTTCATTCACACCCATTCCCACTCCTATGTACCAAACAGCTAAAAATTGGGAATTGACTGCCCATTCCGACTCCCACCCTTCATTCCCACCAACCAAATAGCCCCTTAGATTGCTAACATATCTACTTAGCTTTCTAACAACAAAGGCTATACCAGGCCTTGTGGTAGTCTTAGCATACATGAGACAACCTATGACTCTAGCATACTCAAGTTGTACCACTAAAGTACCATCTAGTACAAACTTTATATTTGGATCCATCGGTGTGGATGCAGGAACACATTTATTGAAATTAAAAATTTTCAACACTTTTTTAATGAAGGGATACTAAGTCAAGGATATTGACTCACTAAGAAAAACTTCAGCCTCACCCATGTCATTCATATCAAAGTTGTTAGAGAGAAATTGTTTAGTTTTTTTCTACTTGCTCCGTATGAGTACTAAACATTAACATTTCATAGATATATAAACAGATAATGACTTCTTTATCTTTTTCAAACTTGCTACAGGCACATATATCTAATTCATTAGTCCTAAATCTGTTGTTTAGAACAACTCGATCAAATTTTTGGTGCCACATTTTAGGGGCTTGTTTTCGCCAATACAAAAAACCCTATGATTTTACATACTTCCTTTTCTTAACCAGGAATAACAAACCCTTCTGGTTTTTCTACATACATCTCTTCTTCTAACTCACCATTTAAGAATGTCATTTTCACATCCATTTGGTGAATCTTCAATTTATAGATAGAGGTTAGAGCAATCAACACTTTAATAGTCGATAATCTAATTTCCTTTTGGTTATTTTTTTTAACTAATTTCCTTTTTTTAGAATATGATTCTAAATTAGATTATGTGATAATCTATGTTGTGAATCAAAGTATTTTATAATAAAATTTAAATTTTGTTAATTAAATTTTAGAATAAGATTCTAAACTTGGCTATTGGATAGTCTAAGCACGTTTGATTTTAAAATAAGATTCTGAAAAACAAACTTTGGGATAGTCTAAGCACAAAATAGTTTTTAAATAAAATTATTTTAATTTAATTTGGGATTAGATTTTGAAAAGTAGATTATGTGATAATCTAAATTAAAATTGTTCAATTAAAATTAATTAATTAATTTTATTGATTGGATTTTAGAATGAGATTCTATTGCAAGATTATGAGATAATCTATACCGTAAACGATAATATTTTGAATAAATTAATTAATTAATTTTGGTTAATCTTAGAATGAGATTCTAATGGGGATTATGAGATAATCCAGGTTGTAAATGCAATTTAATTAAAAACCACTAGTTATAAAAATCAAGTGGGAGCGAGTTTTCAATTGTTGTATCCTCACGGTCTCCAATACCCGTCTAGCAGTATAGTAGATCGATAGACCTCCCTGCGGAGGATGTCGGTTTACAGATTACAGGGTTAGACTTCTTTAGGATAAAACAAAGTGCAAAGAAGAAGATGCGACCAAGCTGCCGTGGAATATTTCGTGTATTTATATGGAGGTTTAGGTAATGGTTTACACTTGACTGGCGTGATGCATTAGCCTCCCCAAGGAGCTCTGTTGTGTCATGTTAGAGACTAAGGTAAAGTGGTGAGTTAATCATGTTTAGTAAGAGTTACAAGAAAAACAGGTTAATTGAGAATAGTTTTCACCTGAATTAGCTTCGTGCGATCCCGCTGCCAAGGAGTAAGGATTGGTGTGTTTGGGTCATCATTGTATGCATGATAGTACATTTTAACGGATATTTGACTTATTGTGTACGCTAAATTGAAAGAATATACATTACTGCATTATACATGACTCTTGTTAGACAATTACACATATGTTTGCATTTACAATATTTTATATGGATAGGGCTGGCGAACTTTGCTTGTTTTTAAATACATAATGTACTCGCTGAACCAAATTACTTTGCCTTAAAAAATAAGTTAGACTTAGTTATTACTCACAAGGGACCTACTAGAAAGAAAAGAAAGGGCAAGGTTGTTATTGTAGCAACCAAGTTCATAAGGAAGTTAGCAAAAGAAAAGTGTTTCTTTTGCAAGAAAACTAGGCCACTGGAAAAGAAACTACACTACGTACCTAGCTACTCTTCCCACAAAGACTGCTAAGCCATCTCTGGTGAAGGTATGTTGATATCTCACTGATTTGAGTCTCGGGTAGTTGTGAGTTCGCTAGATTCCTGGTGTGTGGACTCAAGTTCAACTGACCAAGTCTGTAATATGTTACAGGAGCTTGGACTAGGCTAAAGGATACACGATGGGCATCGTACCTGATGGTCAGGGACAGTCCAATAATGGTGGTCTTAAGTGTAGGAAATATTAGCTTAGACTTTAGTGATAGAGTTTTGTTTTAAATGATTGATTATTTAAACCTTCTCTACACGGGAATTTAATTTTTATGTCTTGTTTTATTTGTAATTGTTATTCAAATGATTTTGATAATGGAGATTTTAATATGAGAAATAAATTGTTTATTTGCAAATGTATATGAATGAATTGTTTATTCATGTTATTTCCTTATCAAAACTATGGTAATTATTTAAATGAATTTAACGTAGGTTCACTTGTTCAATCTTTTAAAAGAAAACACCATGAAAGGGATATTGCCTACACATGGCACCAATGTTTAGGTCACACTAATTCAAATAAGATCCAAAGACTGATGAAAGATGGACTGATAGAGTTTTTGAGGTCATTACCAGTTTGCGAATTCTGCATAGAATGAAAGGTGACCAATTCTGTCTTTAAGAGTAAAGGCAACAGGATTGATGGCTTGCTTGAGCTGGTTCACATAAATGTATGTGGACCAACACATGTTCAGGCAAGAGGTGGATATGAGTACTTATTCACATTTAGTGATGATTACTCAAGATATGTATATGTTTACCTAATTAGACAAAAGTCGGACTCTTTTGAAAAGTTCAAAGAGTACAAAGCTGAATTTTAAAAGCAATTAGGTAAACAAGTTAAATCACTTCGATTAGATCGAGGTGGTGAATATTTTTTGGGTGAGTTTTTGGATTTCTAAACTGCAAAATGAGATGAGATCTCAGCTTTCTGCTCCGGTTACGCCGCAGCAGAATGGTGCTACAAATGAAAGGAACAAGGGCGTTTTTTGTCTACTATTTTGATTTAAAAGGTCTTTTGTAAATACAATGCAAAATACTTAGGGAAGGATTTTGCAAGTAAGCTATAAAAATAAAAAAACAAAAAGTAGTATTTAAGAAAAATGACAATAATTCTGAACAGTTAGACACAACTTAAGACACAGTGGATGTATTAGGTGCACCTACTGATAGGAATGAGAATGTTACAGGTACACGAGAGCTTAGGTGTGGTGGGAGGATTGTCAGGACACCTGACGGGCTCATAGCGGGAGCCTTAGTGGTTGACCGTGGCATTGAATCTGATCTTTTTAGCCACAATGAAGCAATTAAGTCTTCTAGTTTAGTGCTATCGGTGGCTCAAATCATGCATGTACAAATGATATTAAGAGAGAGTAGTGACTTTCTTAGTGTTATATGTCAACGATATACTACTCATTGAAAATGATGTAGCGGTGTCATTAGCTGTAAAGGTTTGGTTGTCAGGATAGCTTGATATGAAGGACATAGGAGAAGCTAGGTCCACTCTTAGGATTAAGCTTCTGCGAGGTCGTAAGAGTAGGATGTTGAATCTCTCTCCATCCACTTATATTGACAAGACGGTGTCAAGGTATAGCATGGATTCTCTCTCCTTTTGAGTAGTGTTCTAAGACACCTTAAGAGGAAGAGTAAGTGAGGAATATTCCATATGCTTTGGCAGTGGGCGCCTCAGGTATGCCATGTTTTGCACGAAACTTGATGTCTGCTATGCTATGGTGTAGTAAGCAGGTGTTAGTCTAGCATGAGTCCAATAGACTAGGTGGCAGTGAAGTGTTTTCTCTAGTTATTGAGAAGAACTAGAGAACCTATGATAATTCTTCAAAGTGATGAGCTGGTTCCAGTTGGTTATACTGGTTTAAGTCTTTCAGTCAGATTAATATGATAGACGTTCGACGTCTAAGTATGTCTTTACCTTTGGAGTGGGAGCCATTAGTGAGGGGAATTTCAAGCAGTATTGTACTGTTGACTTCACAATATAGTAATTGTGCTCACTAAGGGTTAGGCTCAGTAGATTTTTGGTTCAAACTTTAAAAGGGGTGAGTATGGACCTTGTCATAAATTGGATTTAGGACAAGTGGGAGAGTGTTAGGAACAGTGTCCTAAAATCCAGATTTATTTTGGATATATTATTTTAATTAATAAAGAAGATTGAAGTTCTAATCGTTTCCTAGTTAAATTTGTGTATTTGAGCATTTATACTACACGTGATTTTCTTTCGGGAGGCATCCATGAGATAGGTGTAGTCCTCATACTACAATTTACAAGTTTGTTCTAAATGGTTTATGAGACTAAGCCACAGATAGACTTGGAACAAATGATATGGATTGTTGTTTGAAAGACTCTTAGTCGAAGACAAGTCTGGACCACTTGTATGTTAAGACTATAACGTGACACTTTAGATGGCTTGTCTTGGTCATGTGGATGGAGATCCAAAAGTGTTAGGTTAGTGTGTTTGACACACTGAGTTAGACCATGTGGGTTACTTATTTCTAGACTACTATCAGAGATGAGTGATTCACGTTGTACTGTTTGAACGACAACTCTAAATCCTGAGGGTATTCTGGACTTGTGCATGGAGCGTTAGTTACTTTGGTGTACTATAAGTAAGATCTAAACGAATGACTGAAATCCCACGCACACCGGGTAGCGGAGTGAAGTGTGACAAGGATCAGGTATTGAATAGAGAATCTACAGTCTCTTATGAGATACAGATGTCCCCTTAGTTGATTCGCAAATATTTGAATAGTTCGAAAACTTTCGCCAAAGTATTCCAAGTGTTTGACATTTGGAATTTATACTGTGAATATGTTCAAGTATAAATGAATTATTCAGTGAAGGGTGAGTCTGTAACTAATGGAGAAGCTGTGAGAAGGATAATGGTAGTGATTATATTTATCCTTTGTCATGGACATCTAGTGGAGGGGTTGTTGTCATCAATACAGTATATTAGAGAGATGTTGAATAAATAATTTAAGTCTGGAGTGCAGTGAGATTTATTTAGTGGGATTAAGTCTTATTAAATGGTAATTAAATTAATATCATGAGATGATTTAATTTAACCCATTTGGAGCTAGATTTAAATTGTCGCTGAGGTCCCTGCGCAAGCCTCTGTATTTTATTGCCATTGAAAAAAAATTACCGAATTCATGAGCTGAATTATTTATCCATCGTATGGGTAAATTAATTTTGCCAAATATTATTCATAAGATGAATAAATGTTAAAAATTATAAAATAAAATAATTTGGAAAATTAAAATTCATAAGATGAATTTTTACATGTGGAAAATAAAGCAAAAGAAAAAGGAAAAATCGCGAAAATAACAGTGTAAATCCGTGTATGAGCGTAGCAGCCAACCAACGCGCGAGACAACGGATGGCGATCCGTGCCTTAAGGCACGGACCAATCACCGCGTGCCACGTTGCACGCGGTGACAGGTTTAAAAAAATCTTGCACTATGAGAAACGACGCGTTTTGCCCTCCTTTTGTAATGATATGCTGCGTTTTGAAGTTAACTGGCGAATCCTTTTTCGATTATAATTAAATTTTTTTGCTGCGGTATATTTCTCTAAATAGAGGGACTTATTCCGAGGTTTGGCATTGAAGTCCAAATATTTCTTTAGGGTTTCTGAATTGTTTCGGAGACCCAATTTAATATTTTTCGGAGCCCATCCTCCGGGCAGTTCGAGGTCATTGCATAGAAGGTCTCGAGATCTCGATTTTGAAGAAAATTATTTTCTTTCTGGTTTTTCTTTTATTGGAGCAACTGCAGGTATGTTCTTCTTTCCTTCTTCTTTTAGTTTTGCTTTTATATTTATTCATAATATTTATTATTATGCTTGTTTAAGTTTATGTATTATTATGAATGTATTAGAGTAAAAGTCCTATAGATCTAAATTAAGAATTTAGATCTAATATTCAAATTATGAATTTAAGTTAGTAGATTTAAAATTAGGAATTTTAGATCAACCCTAGGTTTAGAGTTATAAATTCTAAACATGTTCTGCTTCATAATCTTTAGGGAGAATTTTTGAAATTCATCCCAACAGCCGGTATTAGGGCAAAAGGTTTATAGAGATAAACTTATTCCCGGGAACTTTCGCACGTGAGGTGTCATGAAGTATGACTCTCCGACCAAGGGCTTAGGTAGAGAGAAGAGTCTCCTTCTCTAAGTGCTCTAATAGGTGCCTATTGTTGTGACCATAGTTGAGAACTGTGAACCCAATAGTATCAGAGTTTATTTTTCAACAAATTTTTTTTGTTTTCCCAACAGTGGACAAGCTTTCAATAGTTCTCTAAACCTATCCCAACTCTCATGAAGCTCTTCACTTGGAAGTTGGGCAAAGATGTTAATGGTTCTCCTAGCGGTGTTAGTCTTACTAATGGGATAGAATTTCTTAAGAAATTCTTGCTGCATGTGAGTCAAAGTATTAATTGTCCCATTAGGTAAGATGTCTAACCAACACATAGCCTTATCTTTCAGAGAGAAAGGAAAAAGGCGAAGTAAGATGGCGTCATCACTAACATTAGGAATCCTGAAGGTTGAGCAAACCTCCATGAAACTGTCCAAGTGTGTGTATGGGTTCTCATTACCAAACCCATGGAATGAAGGAAGCATCTATATGGTATGTGGCTTAAGCTCGAACTAATGGGCTACAGGTGGCAACCCAATGCATGAAGGTGAGGTGTATGTGGTGGAAGTAAATACTCCATAAGTGGACGTGATTTTTGTTCGTTAGCCATTGTAGTGTGTGCTCGGTGTTGGGCTCTAAAGTCTCTTATGGTCCTTTCAATTTCAGGGTCGAATATGGTAAGATCAAGATATAAAAAGCTACGACCGTGCATGAGCAAACAACCATAAGAAGCAAACAAATCTGAAAACTAAAACTAGCAAAACAAAACAACACTTAAAAAGAAAAACAAACAATAAGCTATCCTAAAATCTACCTAATTGCGAAAAATCATAAAATAAGAAATGCTAAGAAAAAGAAAATAAATTTTGTTTTTTAAAGAAAAGTAAAGAAAATATTTTTTTTTATTTTTTTTAAAGAAAAGAGACAATAACTCAAAAAAAAGAAAAAAAATAAAAATAAAAATAATAATTAGAAATCGTAAGTTAAAAATCAAAGAAAATCACAAAAATAAAATCACTAGTGTTGCCTAGCCTCTGGCAACTGCGCAAAAATCTTGATGTGTTTTTCTATGTCTATCAAAATTTAATATTTAACCCTAATCACTAAACACATCTAAATTGAAGTGCAAGGCGAGGGACTAAGAGTACGTGAAATTATTCTATGACCTAAATTGATTTGAATAAAATTGAGAGGTTTTTTGTTAATTGATCTAGAAAACGACAATTAAACTAAAACAAACTACTACTAAATGGAAAGGTGTACTAAATTGGAACATAGGGTTTCGAATCCATCATTAGCCAATTATTTTTGCATTAACTTTTAAATTGGGATTATTGATTGTCACACGGGCGATGGTTTAGGCTATAAACTTCAACCTATTAAGAAGATGTTGTTAGTATCGCGTATTGACCCCATCTAACTAAAGTATAAGGAAATAGGCTCTACCTAACGTATTGTTAATTATTACGTAATGACCCTATCTAACTAAAGCCTTGGAAAGATAGGCTTTAATTAATAATTCGGTTAATATTATTGCTTGATTAATTAATCTTAAGGCTACAAGTATAAAGAATTAATTTATAAATATCAATATCAACAATTAAGGTTACAAACTCAATAATCATATTAATTGAATAAACGATTAAACCACAATACTTCATAGTATTTCTCACAATCAAGCAATTCATGTAATAAACAAATTATCCCGAAGTTAAAAGTAATACAAAAATAAAAAGGCTAAGAATTCACCTAACCCCAGAGAGCAAGTTAGCTTTCCATCAAGGATGACCCGGTGAAGAAGGAGATGTATGAACTCATGTTGGTCTCCATGCTAATTCTGTTCTTGTTCCAATTTAACGAAAAAGGAGAAATAAAATTGAAAGCAGAGAGAATTTGTGAGAGAGAGAGGCGCGGCTCCAAAATACCGAGCCTGCAGCCCCAAACAGAGTTGCTCACCCCCCCCAATTTAAACGATGCCCCTACTAGTGCTAAACCCTACATGCTGGTGGCTGGACTTCCAATGTTTGGCTGAGGACAAAGCTGGGCCAGAGCTGGGTTGACGATGACTTCTGTAGAGGTGGGCTGAGGTGAGCTGGGCTTGCGTTTTGAAGGTGATGAACAAGGAATGGGTTGTGAGCTGGTGTGGGCCTGGTGACGATGGGCAGAGGAGAACGTAGGTGATGGGGTGGGCCTAACTTGGTGATGTCGGTGAAATTGGGTCGGTGTGCTGCAGCAGAAGATGATGGGCTTGAGATGACAGTGAGCAGGTGTAGTTGGGCTGTACTGGACCTGACGCAGGTCTGGGCTGATGTGCATTTGTGGGCCAAGCTCATACATTCTTGTCCCAAATTTTTCATGCATCGAATTTGTCTTCTTTGCATCAAATTTGGCAATTTTCGAATTTTAATCTTCGAACCTATAAAACCTTAAAATTGCCAAAGTGAGTATATAACTATAATTAAACAGGTACAAAATAACTAAAATAGCAATTAAAAGATGGTTAAATATGAAATGCATCAGTGGCCAAACTTCAAACTCAAATAGGTAGACCCCATTTATTATGTCCTTGCAATATGACATTCAATAATTTTTTTTGGGTCCAATAAGAGCATATGCTCAACCTGTTTTCCCTTTGTCATAGGTTACCAAGCACTATTCTTGGGATGAAATTTTACTTGTAGTGTTTGAAATCACACTGATGTTGGAGCTCACTTATTGAACTCAAGACCAGTTATTATACCAAGCGTTGGTTTGAGGGTCCATCATGGGTGATTAAAATTGACGGGTTTAAGACCCATCCCTTTACTTATACTTATGACTAAGTCTCTAACAAGGATTTTCATAAAATGATCTGCCAGATTCTGAATTATTTTCATGAAGTCCATAGTTATTACCTCATTCTTGATGAGTTGTCTCAAATAACTATTTCACACACCAATGTGCTTGCAGCGTAGCCTAACTATCGTAATGGATAGAAATAAGTGAGATTGGCTTAGGCCACAAAGAATCTCATACAAGAGATACTTAACCATTATGCTTCTTTTACCATAGAAGCTAGAGTAATGAACTCTGTTGCCATGGTGGATTAAGTAACACATGTCTATTAACCCCCACCAAGTAAGAAAACCCATCTGTTTGTCGAAGCATAATCATCCATATTGGAGATCCAACTATCATCCAAGTATCCTTCTAAAGTAGGAGTATACCCATGAAAAGAAATACCATAATCTATGGTTTTCTTAAGATATTTCAGTACTCTATGTGCCCCATGCCAATGTATTCTACTTAGGGGCTATTTTTATGTGGAAATGAATTTATGGGAGTGGGAATGAGGGAATAGGAACGATTTTTTGGGAGTGGAAATGGACCAATCATTTCAACTCTTCGTTTGGTATATAGTGGAATGGAGATGGAAATGGGATTGAAATAGTCATTCCCATATTTGGTATGCACACAGGTGGGAGTAAGTATAAACAAAATAGTTTACCAATTTACCCTCCAATAAAAGTAGTAGTAATAATAATAATAATATAATAATAATAATTATAATATTAACAGTAGTAGTAGTAGTAGTAGTGGTAATAATAATAATAATAATAATAATAATAATAATAATAATAATGCTTAAGAACTTGTTGAGATTTGTTATTTGAGTGTAATTACATAAAATAAACATTAGATTGAAATTAAAATAGTAAAAGAAAAATAGTGGGACCTGAAATTATTTTTTTCATTCCCATTCCGACATTTCCAAACCCAGCCCTCCCTTCCCCCTCCCCTTGGGTATGAAAATGTGGGAATGGAAGTGTTTTTCATTCACACCCATTCCCACTCATGCATACCAAACAGCTAAAAATTGGGAATTGACTGCCCATTACCACTCCCACCCTTCATTCCCACCAACCAAATAGCCCCTTAGATTGCTAACATATCTACTTAGCTTTCTAACAACAAAGGCTATACCAGGCCTTGTGGTAGTCTTAGCATACATGAGACAACCTATGACTCTAGCATACTCAAGTTGTACCACTAAAGTACCATCATCTAGTACAAACTTTATATTTGGATCCATTGGTGTGGATGCAGGAACACATTTATTGAAATTAAAAAATTTCAACACTTTTTTAATGAAGTGAGACTAAGTCAAGGATATTGACTCACTAAGAAAAACTTCAGCCTCACCCATGTCATTCATATCAAAGTTGTTAGAGAGAAATTGTTTAGTTTTTTTCTACTTGCTCCGTATGAGTACTAAACATTAACATTTCATAGATATATAAACAGATAATGACTTCTTTATCTTTTTCAAACTTGCTACAGGCACATATATCTGATTCATTAGTCCTAAATCTGTTGTTTAGAACAACTTGATCAAATTTCTGGTGCCATATTTTAGGGGCTTGTTTTCGCCAATACAAAAAACCCTATGATTTTACATACTTCCTTTTCTTAACTAGGAATAACAAACCCTTCTGGTTGTTCCATATACGTCTCTTCTTCTAACTCACCATTTAAGAATGACATTTTCACATCCATTTGGTGAATCTTCAGTTTATAGATAGAGGTTAGAGCAATCAAAACTTTAATAAACGATATTCTTACCACTGAGGCATATGTATCAAAGTAGTCAATCCCATATTTTTGGTTAAATTATTTAGCCACTAACCGGGCTTTAAACTTATCAATAGTTCCATTGACTTTCGTATTATTCTTGAAAGTCCACTTATGCCCTATGGGATTATTTCCTTATGGAAGATCGACTAGAATCCGGGTATTATTACATATGATAGAGTCGATTTCATGATCTATAGCCTCTTTCCAAAAAGCGTCATCAAGAGACTTCATAGTCTCATCAAACATCATAGGATCCAACTTTATGACACGACAAATCGGAGTTTCATTATTCATATTGTCTCTAGTTGCTTCCACTAGAAATGTATAGGAATTTGGATCTAAAGACTTTTCTTTACTTGTTCTTTTACTTCTTCTAAGTTCTAGAGCATTTTCATGGATTTCTTCCCTCACAACATAATTTTCATCATGTGACAAAGACATGTAATTTTTCACCGAAGTGTTATCCTTTAGTCTCGGAAAAACTAAAACAGTTTTCAAAAATGGCATCTCTCCATTCCATTATTGTATTAATATTTATGAACTCATTTGGTTCAATAATATAAAATAGGTAAGCCTTACTATGCTTGCATAACCAATAAAGAGACATTTAATTCCTCTTTCTCCCAACTTTTTCCTTTTAGCTTCAAGGACTTTAACAATTGCCCAAACACCCACCCCACCCCCCCCCCCCCCCCCCCCCCCCCCCCCCCGAACTTTGAAATAACTCAAGTTACAAGTTTGTTTGTTCCAATGTTCATATCGGATTTATTTTACTTTTGTTACTCGGTACTCAGTTCAATAGGTGACAAGCCGTAAGAATGGCCTCATCCCCAAACCCATCAGTGGGTCTTGGATTTGAACACCATCCTCGGTTAAAGTCTAATTTTTCTGCTTAGCCACGCTATTTTGTTGTGGCGTATAAGGTGCCGTGACCTTATGAATAATTCTCATATTTTCAAAGTATTTAGGATTATATTACTCCCCACCATGATAAGTTTTTAGGCGTTTCAAGAATGTTTCACAATGTAGTTTGATTTTAGACTTGAATACTTCAAATTTATCCATTAATTCATCTTTATAATTCAAAAGAAATACATAGCAATATCTTGAATAATTATCAATAAAAGTTATGAAATATTTCTTTTCTCCTAAAGTAGGGGTACTTTTAAAATCACACAAATTACTATGTATTAGATCAAAGTAGACTCGTATTCCTTTGAACTGAAGGATACGTAAATTTGACATTTTTGTGAGCATACATGTTTTACATTTATCATCAACTTTATTAAAGCATAGAATTAAACTCAATTTAGCCATTTCATGCATCCTACAAAAATTAACGTGTCCAAGTCAATGATGCCAAGATAAGAAGAATCAGCATGTACACCAAACTATTTATATTATTAACAATCAATTTAAACATGCCTTCAAATAAATAGCATTTTCTAATAGACACACCATCCTTAGACACGATAAACTTATCAGCCTCAAAGACCAACTTAAAACTGAACCTGTTGAGTAGGCTACCAGACATAAGATTCTTTTTAACATCCGATGCATAATATACATCAGTCAAGGTAAGAGTTTTTCCCAAAGTGAAAATGAAATCTTCTTTTCGCTCACCCTTGATTGGTTTGGTTGTACCATCGCCCAAGAACAACGCCGACCCATCATCTATGGGTTTAGAAGATTTACATAATCTCCTATCTTTACATACATGTTTTGTAGCCCTCAAGTCAACCACCAAGACTCATCGTCTTGGACAAGATTGATCTCAGATATCATCACCACAAAATTTTTTTTGGAATTTTTATTGCGATTATCCAGCCCCTTGCCTCTCTTATTCTTGAGGTAATAACAATCCTTTTTCACATGATAGGGCTTGCGACACTTCCAACACACATGCCTTTGCCTCTTCTCGTCACGTTTCTTTGAGAAGTGACTGGTTCGTTTAGGTCTTTTGCTTGGTTGCCTTCCTCCATGACATTGATTTTACTAATGTCCCAGGACAATCCTTGTTTTCATCTTACAACCCATATCCTTCCTTAATTTGAAGATGGTTAGCCAATTCCTCAAGAGACAAATATTCCTTTTTATGTTTAAGTCATTTTTAAATGCCTTTCCAAGAAGGACGAAGCTTATCTATTAAGGAGGAAATAATAATAATGTCATCCATATTCATGTTATGTTGCTTAAAGAGATTTAAAATATTTTCAATTTCATGAAATTGCTATAAATAAACAATTATCCACCAGCTTAAAATTATTAAATTGACTTACAAGGAATTTCTTACTAGTTGCATCTTCTGCCATGTACCTTGTCTTGAGGGCATCCCATAGTTTTGGTGGGAGAGATATTGGAGTAGATACCAAAGGGAGCGTCCATCATAACGTTGAGGATACGATCCCTACAAATGTAATCATCATTCTCCTATTTGAGTCTCGAGTGTTGGTTGGCCAAGGTTTCATCAACCTGCGCGCGGGGGGGGGGGGGGGGGGGGTGGGTGGTGGGCGGCGCATTTGTGTATTTAGAACATACACCACATTAAGAGTTGTTATCAAAAAGTGAAATTTTTTAGCAACCAACGACAGAAGTTTCCACCATCAAAACGGTCTAATTTGACAAAGTCCATTGTCATCTCTTAGAGAAGAAGCCATTTTCAAATAGAAACTAAGTCTTAAGAATGTTAGAAAAATTTGTAAAGTCAGGTACTAAAAATAGTCGAACAGCAAGGCTTGTGGTGCTATCTTTAAGACTTATTTCATTCATACAAAAATATTCTCGGGGAAACAATGAAACCAAAAACAATGTGAAGTAAGAGTGTAGAAAGGAAGGATTTTCGAGACAAGAAGAGAAAAAAATGATATGTTTTTCAAGTGTTTAGCAATTTCCTTTGGAGGGGCTTTGAATAGACTTAGATATGCCTCTTGGGAAGAGACACATCTCCTCAAAAATACCTTTTGGGAAGGGACACAACCCTTCAAAATTACTTAAAATTAATTTCCCAAAAATCACAAAAAAAAAACGCACAAAATAACAGCCAAAACTACCCTTTGTGTCAACACCCAAATCCAATTTCTGGGCTCTGTGTGTCAAAACACGTCTTTCCGAGAGTGTTTCAGTAATTATATGTGTCTACACACATTTAGCATGTTTCGACATACCATTAAGCCAAAACACATCAAATACGTATCTGAAATACTTTATTTTGAAAAATACATCAACAGAGCTATGATTAACACACTACAAATACATTTTCTCCACTGATTTACATCCTCTCTCAAAGTTAATTTTCTATTCTCCATTACTGAGCAAGTCGAAGCGTGCTGCAATCCATCTCCTCGGAGTACACTACTCAGATGGACGATGTGTTAACCCTGGGGTTGGAGTGTCATTGGTCCTATTGTACCTTTACCGGGGCATAAACGACTTACGGCAGTAAAGTTCTCTACAGCACGACAATTCTCTGGTTTAATCTCTCCTTATTATTCTTTATACTTTTCGTCCTTTTTGGTATGCTCGAGGTCCTACAAGATAGTATACAAGATAGTATTCCTATACTTCAAGTTCAGATTATTTGATTTAAAGTTATATTTTGGTTGCTCATTACTATTATTTTCCCAACACATTGTACCAAAAATATAATTCATCCTTCCCCAAAGCTCCATTAATCCTTAATTTCAAGCTTTGTTTTTATTTTTTCATAAACTGACCAACATACAGACTAAAGAACTATAAAGATTCAAATGTTAGATCAATGAGGGAACCCAATAATAATTGGTACCATGAAATCATAAATCAAATTGTGCGGTCCAACATGAATTTTAGTGTGCATCTGTGTTCTAACACTCCTAGTTAGTTGTTCTCTTTAACTCAGAATGGGACCGAATAGCAGTACGGGTTTAAAATATGGACAAAGGACCAAATGAAATAGCAATGAATTCATAGACTGTTGTAAATATTGAATATTTTTTGGGTACAATTTTTATGGTCAAATTTGGATATTATTACATATCCTAGAAAATTAGAAATTATGTAAAAGACTTTATATATATGTGAAATTATAATGAAGCAAAGGAATGTATTGTGTTTGCTTGAATGAATAGATGTACAAGCCTCCCCATACATAGGAGAGGTAGAGAGATGTAATTACATATAAGCCCCTTCTATACTAGTAACCCCAAGGGCAAGAATGTAAATACATAATAGAACCCTAGTTGACTATATGAGTCATCTAATACACCCCCTCAATCTGAACGGGATGGTATAACGTGAAGATTGGTCTTGTGATAGAGGAACCGATCAGAAGGAAGCCCTTTTGTGAATATAGTAGCAATTTGATGAGTGCTAGGTGTGTATTGAACCTGGAGATTACCTTTGAGAACTTTCTCTCTCACATAGTGGTAGTCAACATCAACATGTTTGCTTCGGTCATTAGATATTGCCTTAGCAGCTAGATATGATGTGAAGACATTGTCACAATAGAGAACAATTGGGCCTATGTGTTTGAGTCCGAGGTCCCTCATGAGGTAATTAATCCAGTCAGTTTCAGCAACAGCTTGAGCCATAGCGCAGTATTCATATTCAGTAATAGATTTGGACACAGTGATCTATATCTTGGCTCGCTAGGATATGAGATTTGGACCAAGAAATAGAGCATAGCCTGTGGTGGAGCGTCGAGTGTTAGGTCAACACCCCCCCCCCCCCCCCCCAAAATCAGCGTCTGCATAAGCCACGATCGAGGTGCACCATCCAAGGATAATCATTAAGCCGTGGTTGATAGTGCCTTTGAGGAATGGAAGGATCTGTTTCACAACCTGCCAATGACTAGATCTAGGGGCATGCATAAATTGAGAGACAAGATTAACAACATAGTAGATGTCGGGGCGAGTCATAATGAGATATTGTAACCCACCTACTGTACTTCTATATTCTGTAGGGTCAGGCAAAAGGTCTCCTTCAGTGAGGGAGAGAGGGGTGTGGGTGGGTAATGGGGTTTTAATTGGTTTTGCATCTTGCATGTTTAGTCGGGTGAGGAGGTCAATGGTGTACTTGTGTTGTGATAGGAAAAGCCCCTTGGTATCACATTTGGCATCAATGCTAAAGAAAGTAGTGGAGAGGTCCTAAGTCTTTCATAGCAAATTGCGAGGATAGGGTTTGTATGAGTGTGTCCAAGGTGTTTGGGTGGGTACCTGTTAGAATAATGTTATGAACATGCAGCACTAAACAGGTTAGATCGTTAGTGGTACAGTGAATAAAGAGTGATGGATCAACTTTACTACAGATAAACCCAATGCCATAAAGGAATTGACTAAACCATTGGAACCAAGCTCTAGGAGCCTATTTTAGGCCATAAAGAGCCTTTAGCAGGCGACACACATGATCAGGAAACTTTGGATGTATAAACCCTTGAGGTTGTCGCATGTAAACCTCTTCTTAAAGATGGCCATGTAAAAACACATTCTTAACGTCAAGTTGCCTGATGGGCTAGGCGTTGGTGATACCAAGGGAAAGTATAAATCGGATGGTTGAGGGTTTGACTACAAGACTAAAAGTTTCCTTGTAGTCAATGCCCTTGCATTGGAGAAAACCTTGAGCAACAAGTCGTGCTTTAAAACGATCAAATGAGCCATCCGCTTTATATTTAACTCGGTATTTCCGGGTGCTTCCTACTATGTTCTTGGTTGGGTTCCAAGTATGACTTAGATTTAATGCATTAAATTTATTAGCCATTGCCTCCTGCTATTTTGGATTTTTCACAGCTAGAGAGTAACATGTAAGTTCTTGTACAACTATTATTGATGAGAGTGAGAGGGGATATTTAGGCTTTCGAATATCGTCCTTAAGTTTAATGCGCATTTGGTGAGTGTTTTGTATTAAGGAAGGGGGTGCAATAGTACCTGGGTTGGGTTAGGATATGTTTGGATCTTTATTTTAGGTAGCAAGTCTAGAGGGGTGCTCGGGTGATGAGAGGGGGGTTCGGGTGGAGGAGGAGACGGGAGATCGAGATTGGTACTGGGAGTGCCGGTGACGAGAGAGGGGTGACAGGGTTCTGGGTGAGAGGGTGCCAACAATTGGGTTGTCAGGTCGGGTTCGGTGACAATGTTAGTTAATGGTGCAGGTTGGGTGAATAGGGGGGAGGCAGCGACGGGAGATGGGTTTGGGCTTCGGTCGGAGGAGTTGACGAGGCTGCCAGTGGTGACACCGAGGTAGTGGCCAGTGTTCGTGGTTGGGGTGAGGGTAATGTGAACAGGGGGAGTGGCGCTGTGGGTGGAGTGGAGGTGGTGATTGAACTAATGTGAAGATAGGGGAATTTCCTTTCATCAAACACAACATGGCGACTTCTATAAATGCGACCAATGTTGGGTTCTAGACACCGATACCCTTTGCAGCGGGTGGCATAACCTAAGAAGATGCATGGGGTAGACCGGGGAGCAAGTTTGTGAGGAGGCCATGGTGTGAAGTTTGGGTAGCACGCACATATTCAAAGGGAGAGACGTTTTGTAAAAGTGGTGTTGGTAGGCGATTTATTATAAAACAAGAAGTACATATTGAGGCATCCCAAAATTTATATAGTAGTTCAGCTTGAAGAAGCAAAGTTCGTGCCATACCAACTAAGTGTTGATGCTTACGTTCAGCCACTCCATTTTGTTGGGGAGTGTAGGGACACGATAAGCGGAAGATTACATCTAGGTTTTGGCACAATTTGTTCATGGCTCGATGGTCAAATTCACCTCCACCATCACTTTGAAAAATTTTGATTCTTGTATCAAATTGATTTTCCACAAGTGATTTAGAATTTTGAAAATTTTCAAAAACGTCCAATTTATGTCGCATTGGGTATAGCCATGTGAAACAAGTATAGTCATCAACGAAGAGAACGTAGTACTTATTCTGAGAAATGGAAAATATAGGGGATTGCCAAGTGTCCGAGTGTATTAATTGGAGTGGAGTGTTAGTTGTGTGAGTGGCATGTTCAAACGGCAACCGATGAGATTTATCTAAGCAATAAGTTTGACAAAGATTTATAAATGTATTACTCGAAATAAAGTTGCAATTACAAAGAATTCTGAAAACATTACTGCCAAGGTGACCTGATGTGTTTTAAATGTGTGTTTTAAAACCGTCTCCTCGCAAGCGTATGAGATCATCGTAGCTAAATCGGGTATACGGGTCGTATCCGCAGGGAATCGGAGTTAAGTTGGATTTTGTTATTAACGAGCGGTTGAAATCGAGTTTGGGTTGGTTTAAATGATTTGTTAACTAAAATGGCAAAACTGACGATAAACTAAAAATGTCAATTCAATTGAAGTTAGTTTAGGGAGTGAGTTTAGGGTAGCTTAACACGTATCCTGTCATTATATTTTACTTAGGACGATGATTTGAAGGACTTAGGCTACAAGCTCTAAGCCTGGGTTAATATATAAATTAGGCCTTAGGGTAATGAACTAGTCTAAAAGCATAACCTATCTTAGCACTCTAGATATAGCATAGGTTATCTCATTAGCACTACTTAATTCTTTTGTTACTCCTAATTCAATATTAACTTATATAAAAGATTGGGTTCAGGGTTGGGTACAACCTCAACCCTGACCACGCGTGAATTCCTGTTATGTTCGGGTCTAAGCTACAAGCACAAGACTAATCGCTGCAAGGTTGGAGATCTAGTCATGGCTACAAGCACACATACAAAAATATCCAACAATTATGAAGAACTCCCCACAGGGGTGCGAATATAACATAACTAAACCAATCGTCAAAAGTATAATATAAATTAGGGATACGGGCGGCTACCCGCCCTTCATCCCTAAATTAAAAGTCTACTCCTCCATAGGAGTTCTGAACATCATGAAATCCAAGAAAGAAAACAATAATGATAAAACTAAGGATTTGAAGACTCCCCCAATTGATGTTGACGTTGATCCTTGCTTTAATTCCCCAATACTCCGACCACCTACGCTTCGGCGTTTGAGAACCCTTTGGATCTCGTAGTGACTTCGGGAGGGAGAGGATGAAAGGAGGCGTGGCAAAAGATGTCAAATTAGGTCTAGCAATCTATATTTATAAGTGGCGTGTTGTGCGGCCGCCGCCGCGTCCTCTCTCACCCACCGTGTATATATATATATATATATATATATATATATATATATATATATATAATATATAATATTTTATAAATATAAAATAATATAATATTATAATATTAAATAATATATAATATACAATATTGAAATATATATAAATATATATATTAATTATCCACGAGACCTATTTGAATTACCGAATTACAGTCCGATTGGTCATTTTTCGCGCACGTGGTCGGGTTTCTCAAAGCAGTCTTCAATTATGCCTCAATTATACTTGATTTTGCCGCTTTTCAACATTTGTTTGCTCCGTTGCATTCTAAGCCAAAACGTACCTAGATTACAACAAAACACACATGTAAAAGTCGAATATGTCGCAAGAATGAAGAATAAAATATGTAAAATATAAGGTACATCATGACCTAATCTATTATGCTAGATTTGAGCAGTATTGGCTTGAGCGATGAGACCAACAATTTGAGGCGAAAATATATATAGCGGGCCGTTACTGTGAACTCGTAGCAAAAGTGTCCCCGTAGCCTTATCCTTGATAGAAAAAAAATTGGAGTCAAATTCAACGACACAGTTATTATCTTGACATAGATATTTTATAGATAATAAATTATGTGTGAGCTTGGGGATAAGTAATACATTTTTAAGGGAAAGTGGACCATGTTTTGTAGTTAAAGTAGAAGATCCAATATGCGTAATACGAATTAAAGCACCATTTCCAACTTGAATGCGTTTGTGGCCAAAATAAGGGAGAGGGCTATGTACGATACCTGGATTTGATGTCACGTGGTTCAAGGCTCCGGAGTCAGGGTACCAGTTGTAGTCATTGCTAAAAAGGATTGAGATGGATCAGGATAGGAGATCTAGTCAAAGCGATATGGGCAAGTGAGAGCCATATGTCCTAACTGGCCAAAGATCTGACATAGTTGAGGGAGTGAGCCGAGGATGCTAGTGCCAGAGTTGAAAGGAGAGGAGCCTGTAGGTCCGACGGAGTGAGAAGTGGTAGACGGGTTGCTATACTGAGATTGACTGGAGTTGCCAGGACTGTATGATCCAGGTCGATGATGCTGATTATAACCATGTCCCCCATTACGTCCCCCTCGACCGCCACGACGGTGTTGGGAACATCCTCTACCGCCTCTGCCACGCCCTCCGCGACCTTGATGGTGTTCGCTGGAGCCTGCATTGTTAGCAACTAGAGCATGTGCTTGGTCATTAGTGGGGCGATTTTAGTAACAGGTTACGGCAACCTCCTCATTGAAAAAGGCAGTTTTAAGTTATTCATAAGACAAATTTTGAGAAGACTAACGCATAAAAATGCCAAAGGCAGCGTATTCTGGAGGGAGTCCATAAAGAGCGTGATGAAGTAGTTCTCTATTTGTTATTGGTGAGTCTATAGCAGCGAGGTCATCCACAATTTTTTTGAGTTCATATAGATATTTGTCCATGAGTTTGCCATCTTTCTTAAGGTTTTGGAGGTGAGTGCGGAGATCAAAATCCTTCGCCAACGAATGGTCCCCAAACTGTTTGACGAGGGCTTCCCACATGGCTTTTGATGTGAGTTGTCTTATGACATCGTTAATGAGAGATCTAGTTTGTTCTAACCCAGGTTGTATAATCATGATTGGGAGGGTTCCATTTAGGTTGGTTATAGTGGGTGGGGGACAAGGAAAAGATCCATCAATATATCCAATTAATTGGTGAGCGATTAAAATTACATAGAATTGTTCACGCCAGGCTAAGTAATGTTTTTTCCAGTTTTATAGTTATAATATTGGTAATATTAGTTAAGGGAAGGAGGACAAGGGGAATGGAGTGGTTAGTAGGGGTTGGTGGGACAACCACTAACGGTGTTACAGCTGTTGGATGGGACAGCCCAAGTACCCACGGTGGCCGGGCCACCGGTAAGGTGGGTGGTGCCTCCAGTGCTGGTGGCGGTTTGAAAGGGAAGGGGGGGAGATTATATGAGATGCCTAAGCCAAGATTCGGGGACAGTGTTGACCTCAGAGAGGGAAACGACATACCGGAGATGGTGACACCCGAGTCGATTTGCCCCGAGAGGAGAGAAGGTGGGGCGGTGGTGCCGACATGGGGAGGTCGGTCACCACCCCAGATTGTGTGGTGGTGGTCGGCAGGGAATCGCCATGAGTATGGGCGGCCCTGGCTGACTCACTACCGTCCACGGGTGGGGCCACGGCGGCGCCCACAGTGGTGGCCATGGGGGAGGGACGGGTAGCCATGGGGGAGGGGGTAGGGTTAGGTGCTGCCATTGAAGTAAAAAAAAAAAACAAAAAATTATAGATTCGCAGAAAGTTGTGGAAATTATAGATTCACAGAGATTAATGACCAAAAGAGGGAAAGAAAAAAGAGAAAATTGCAGAATTAATGAGGAGGAAGAAGATGAACTTGAGCAGAGAGAGAACAGAGGAACCGGCGGGGGTGGAGTGATTTACTCTCCCATGTAAAATTATACGTATTACAGAATTTTGATGTTTTTGAGTAGAAATAGTGATATTGAGTATTGGTAATTCTGAGTACATGTGTGTGTCGACACATAAAACTTGTGTGTTGATACATATATTGGTGATTTTGAGTACATAATTAATGATATTGTGTACACGGGTGATAATCATGTATTGTGTTTGCTTAAATGAAAAGATGTACGAGCCTCCCTATATATAGGAGAGGTAGAGAGACATAATTATATATAAGCCCTTTCTATACTAGTACCCCCAAGGACAAGATTGTAAATACATAGTAGAACCCCTGTTGACTATATAAGTCCTCTAATAATATATACATACACACATATTATACTTTTATATATACATATATATATATATATGTCTGCATGCATCATAGGTGCATGTCATGATGCAAAATATATAACTCATGCAGATCCCTTGAGCCTATATATATTAAAGGAAGTGGTTTTGTAAAACTTGTCAAGAAAGAAGAAAGAATTGAAAGGAGAATGAAAAGTGAGAAAGTGGGATCGTAATTGAAAGAATAAAAATTGAGTAAATTATTTAAATGGAAGAAAAACGTTTTTGATTTATAAGTTCTAAAATAAAATACTTGCTATTTTTCTATAGATGTATTTGAATTTATATTTTTATTCTCGACTTTTTTAATATAATATGTCCTTAGTTTTATAACATAGATCATATAATCCGACACAATCCAGTTTTATACTTCATTTGTGTTAAGAAAGCTACTCGATTCAGAGCTCAACTAATCTTACTGACAAAACTAATCCATATTGGCCAACACCAACTCTGATACTAGTAGGGTTACAAAGATGCTAGCCAAAGCAGAGCTCATCACAATCGAGAATTGAACTCGTGATTGCTTGGCTTAAAGTTTGAGTCAAGTCCCTTTGAGCTTGATCCTAGTCCAGCTAGGTTTGAGCTCAAATCTAGCTCAATAAACTACGAATCAAGCTTAGATAATTTACACTCAAGTTAGGCGCAGTAGAATTTATTTATTTTAACCTTGGTTTATTGAGGCTCAAACGCAACTGGTATGGGCATAGATAGACTCATACTTCAGCTTGAGATTATCATACTAAGGCTCATTTACAATTATGAGCTGCTAAGCCTAACTAAGATCGACTCAGTCAACTAAACGACCCCGGTTCAAGCTCAAAATTCGTGAAGCCTTCTAAGAAAAATAATGAGCCACATTTACACCTTTACATACTACCCTAAAAGAAACTACAACAGTATATAAAAAGACGCAAGACGCATTGAGGCAATAGGTGATCCTAATGCCTAGGCAAAAGGCAAAGGTGCACGTCTTAGCGAAGCGAGGCTATACTTTTATAATTTGCATTCATATTCTATATTTATAAAATATATTATGAGCATAAACTATAAAATTAATTAATTATATAACATAACAACTTCAATTAAAAATATATATAGTGTTTGAGAAAAATACTGCTAAAAAATATTGATATTCATCAAAATAAGCTATATTATATATTAACATAAGCTTTTTTACAAAAATTGCAAGGCCCCATAAAATTCAAGGATTAGTAGCATCTAAAAGTGAAGGAATAATACTCCATCTTTTGCACACACAATAAACAGAGTACAAAAATACACATAATATAATATGTTCAACTTGAGGCAAAAATGTTGCCTAAAAACAGGACTTATAGGCACGCCTTGGCACTTTGTGTGCCTTAGCCCGCCTTGGCGTGCCTTGTCAAAGTCGCCTCACCTGAGGCCTGCAAGGCGAGGAAGCCGTGCCTAGCCTTGCCCCACCGCCTAGGCGCGCCTTATACACCGAACTACAGACCTACAAGAGGAAAGGAAAGGATCAGCTGAATTTTACACTTAACAAGATACAATAGTCTGACAAGGGCTGAAAATGATTCAGATCTCAGAATCCTAGCTAGCCTAGATAAGATACGGACCCTTCATAACTGTAATAAGAACTAGCCTAGTTGTTTTGCTTCAGATGCCCCAACAACCGTTCCACCCCTATTTTACAATTTCATAACTGCAATCTAAAACTGATACAACACATTTTAAACACTTCACCGAATCTGATATCAATATCTGATTAAGAAGACAAGTATCCCGGTACTATAGAAGGGGCATTTTCCTGAGATGCCGTTAGTTTGATGGCATATTTTTCACCTATGGTTTCAATCATCAGAGTTCCGATAAAGAAGATATGTCCTTCAGGCGTGTCTCGCTCCATCATCATGCAACTGAGCAGAACGGACATTTGGATCATCCTGCCATGAACAAAGATTGTGTAAGGATAATAACATGGTTATAAAGCAAGAAGTTCAACTCCAACGGCACACTGGAGAACTAACCCGGATTCCAAATCCAAAGCCTGTTGCTGTTCGGAAAAAATCCATCTGTGACTGCTCATGCAGCAACCAAATGTGTTAGACAACAGGATGTTACCAAACCAAAGAGAAGCTTCTTTTGGCATGTAATCAGGGTTTGGACTTTGGATGATGGGACTTGAACCTAAGACCTTTGCTGGTCATATGGCTTCAGCATTCATAGTGTTTCATCATCAGACAAGAAACTCATTGGCCTCACACTATACACAACCGAATAGAGTAAACTAGAATTAGATCGTTGAGTTCCAATTTGCTTCAAAGCCTAGTTCCAGTACACTTAGTTTTTGTTAGCAAGCAACTGGCTTAGTTTTTGTTAGCAAGCAGCTGGCTTCTTTGGCTCTTGTTCCGGTACACATTTATAGATTTGATTTTACAAAGAACATGACTATAGCAAAGATCTGTTCTCCAATCAGTGTTCTTAAATGCCTTGAACAGAGGTGGAGGGGGAGGGGTTGGCCACAGAATTCATAAGCATTTTCAGATCAAGGGTTAGTGTCAAGGCGTGTTTAGTTTGAGAAGACTTTTTTGGTTCACGATCTTATCTACCAAGTGGTTTCAAAGAAAATGAAAATTTGGAATACACTAGGAAAATTTGGAAAATAGAAAAATGATCATTCGCCAGTCTTAACAGAGTAGAGTATAAAACTCAATTTTCTTGGCTAGTGCTTAGCATTAAATTTATTTTGAAATATCATGCTTCAACAATTCAATTATTGAAATTTCTACAGTTATTGGTGCTAGCTTCCCTACTCCCATTCTTACTCCCACTTTGTGCAACTATAAGGACAGCAGCTAGTCAATTGAAAATTACCAGCTCCGAAAAGGCAAAATTAATCCTCTAAAATGACATAGAAAAGAGGCATGCAGGTTGAGGGACTTGAACTTAGGGCACATTGAACCAAGGCCTCACTAGCAACATAGAAAATAATTCTTTATCTATAGCCACAAAATGACATTCAGGAAGAATAATCCTCTGTAATTCAGCTGCCAATGCGAGGCCATTCTGGCCTTATTTGACAAAGAAATATTGCAGGAATCAGTAGAGGTCACATACCAGCCCATGCATGCTCTGCTGAGTCCCATAATAACTATCATGGCTAGGTGCTATCGAATTTAATTGCCCCTGGAAACAATTATTCAAAGAAAATTAGAACAATACCAGTAAAATGACCATGTTTAGCATAACAGTTGGTATAGAACATACAAGTCCTTGGATGTTCGTCTGACTTGCGTAGTAAGTATCACGCGTTGGAGCCATCAAGTTCAACTGAACCTGCAAAAGAAAGAATATAAAGCAATGAATCTATTAAATTTCATAAGGTCTTTAGGCCCAACCCATGGACGTAGAACATAAGAGGTCCACGTATAAACCCAAGAGGGGTTCCATTCTAAAACTAATTGGCCTTATGTGGAGTAGCTCACTAGGCTTATATATTGATCTCTTTTCTCTCAATACTTCAATGTGGGATTTAAACTAGACTCACGTGTGGACTCCTTAACACTCCCCCTAACATGTGAGCCTTTTTCAATCGCACCCCTCACATCCTCCGATCCAATTGGATCCAACATTCATTGGAGAGGCCCTCGGGCTGTCAAACTGAAATGCAACCCCCCTTATGAAGATATGGAGCAACAAACAAGAGATTGGGATCATCAACCTGCTCTGATACCATGTTAAATTGCATCGGACCTTTACGCCCGACCCACGGAGTTAGAACACAAGAGGTCCATGTATAACCCCAAGAACGGTTTCATTCTAAAACCAATTGACCTTAATGGAGTAGCTCATTAGGCTTATATGTTGATCTCTTTTCTCTCACTACTTCAATGTGGGATTTCAATGAGGCTCACATGTGGGTTCCTTAACAGAATCATCCACATCTCTGAAAATTATTGTGAATTCAAGAATATTATATTGCATAATTATCAAGGAATCAACCATCTTAAAAGCTTAAGTTATTAGGAGAGAAGGCCCAAGAATCAATTTATACCCTAACTTACCCTCTAATCCAAAATCATAATTGCAGGAAACACCTAAAATACCAACTTAAAATAGTTAGAAAGGTGACTCGATGTTTCTAACTAAGAAACACGCATCAAACTCAAACAAAGCGCGATTCAATCTACGGCTAAATCATCTGGATAAAAACAAGAATAAGTTTTGTAGATTATTTTTATTTGTCTTATCTGATGATTTAATTGTTGGACTCAATTTTCTTGCGTTTAACCTTAAGGTCATTAG
Organism: Simmondsia chinensis; assembly: GCA_018398585.1. NCBI lineage: Eukaryota > Viridiplantae > Streptophyta > Magnoliopsida > Caryophyllales > Simmondsiaceae > Simmondsia > Simmondsia chinensis. The sequence goes on along the minus strand of JAGTTD010000009.1, from coordinate 23,257,501 downwards.
ATAAGTAGGTAGTAAAGCATGAATGAAAAAGAAGAAGAAGACGACACGACCAGGGAACCCTAACCTAGAATATCTAAAGAAGAAATAGTTGGGAACGGTTGTCATGCACCCACCCAAAACAAGTGCCAAAACAGGGAAAAAAAATACGTGAATAAATTAATATCTTCTCTTATGTACCAAGAAGGTCCCCTGCTGGGGGTGCCAAGCCATTAGTGAGATACCTCTATACAAGAGCTAGAATTCTAACCTTGTGTCAGGAAAGTGTAAGCATATGAGAACATCAAGAGGCACGTGGGAAACAGCCATGCGAATTCCAAGATTGGATATTTAATGATAGATATTGAATGGAATAAATGAAGACAAATACAAATAAAGACTGACGACTAAAATTCAATGATTAAGGTGACTTAGTTGATTCCCAAATTTAAATGGTTATTTTTAACAGTTTCATGTGATGAAATTTTAAACTTTTTATACATGTAACATATTTTAATATAAACTGAACATGGAATTCAATGCCTTTCTTTTAAGAGATTTGGATATTATATCAAGGGATCAATTATCCTAAATGCTCAAGTTGTGAGACAGAGAGCAGTGAATGCTTTTGATACTCCAATAATAACTTACCATTCCTTGCACTCCTTGTGGAGTGCCATAGAATCTATCAAGAGTTGTCACTGGTGGTCTAGGGCTTAGCTTGTCCTGCAAATGGAGCAGCCATCAAAACAGAAGAAGAGAACTAAACAGACTTCCTTCAAAAGGTAGTCACATCCCTAAATTTTTCCCTCCCAACATATTATAGAAAAAGCTAAGGGTGTGTACAATTTGTGAAAAAATTGTCCCATTTCTGAAAATTTTCCGAAGAAAACTGCATTTCCATAGAAAATAAGTTAAAAAAAGACCCATTTGCAGTTTTTAGAGAAAGATGATATCCCAATATTCTATCCTTCATACAAAAATTTGGAAGATTGTCTTCCCTTGTTTCTGGAATTGAAAGGGATGTTTTCCAGTATCCTCCAAGTGCTTTCTAATTTCTGCTTTTCTTTATAGGAAACACTTGGAAAAATAAAGTCACAAGACTTGGAATTTTTCGCAAACTGAACACACCCTAGGAACTTCAAAATCGAGACAAACCATTTGTTGCAAACTGTCCTGCAGACCAACAGTCATGACTTCAGTCTCTGCATTTGCCTGCAAAAAATTTAAACTTAGCCAGTATGTTACGACAAAAGATAGCCCAAATTCAAGGGTACAAGAAGTAATGCATCAACTCACCTTTCTTTTCTTTGGAGGGTGCTTCTTTTTAGTTATCTTGTTCAAACTCCTGCTAGGATCCTCATCTTCAATGCTGAGAAACCCATGATTTACTGATGCCCCAACCTCTGGAAGAGCCTTGCAAGAGTTATTCACACTGACACAGCTGGTAAAAGCATCTTCTAAGGCACGGAAGGCAATACTGTAACTCTCTTGAGACAATGATCCTTCTTCACCCAATTTCATTGCTCGTTGACACAGCTCATTGTATCTTTGGACCCTAGTTGGCACTTGTTCAGATGCTTCTCCCGGATACCCGTTCTTTGCATCCTTTGTCCATCGTTTCAAAATGTACTGAGGTGGAATCACGGAAAGGCCACAGATTTGGAGAACAATCAAGGCATGTCTACAAAGAAAACCTTTGTATTCAAACAAACGACATATACAAGAGACTTCTGATTTCATCTCATTACACGTAACAACAAAATCTTGATTCTTTTCTAAGTCCAGAACCCGAAAAGTTGTTGTCATCTCATCTTGCCCTTCTCTCTTAGGATGACAGGCAACTGCACCTAAGACCTCAACTTGAAATTTCTTGAACACAGCATGAGTATACTCTGTTGACATATGCTTCTCAAATGGCGAGGGAGATCTTAGTGCTGGCTGTTTGTTCCATGTATCAGATTCTGCTTTAGCCTCCTCATCATACCGGTCTTGAATAATGGCTTCATATAATTTCACAAACTCTGGCACAGTGGTCTTTTTGTGAACATATTTATCAAAAAAAGAGTTAACACTATCACACCGTTGCACAGTGGACATTCCAGCTAAGAAAGTATCCTTCATATACGTTGGGACCCATAACTTTCTATCATCATATAGTGACTGAATCCATACATCATCTTTTAGACCAAATCTATCCACGAGTTTCTGCCACCTCTTCTCAAATTCCTCATCAGTTGACGACCTGTAAATGCATTTTTCACATTTTGCCATAAAATTTTCATGTTGTTTGATAACATGTCCAAGATTTTCAGAAACCTTCCCCAGTATATGCCATAAACAATAGGAATGCTGCGTATCAGGAAAAACCTCAGAAATAGCTGATTTTATGGCTTTGTCTTGATCAGTAATAATCACTTTTGGCGCTTGTCCACCCATTGCTTTCAACCATGTCCGCATTATCCATGAATATGTTGACATACTTTCATCAGACACCAAAGCGCATCCAAGAAGCAAAAACTGATAGTGATGATTGACCCCAACAAGAAGAGCGAGAGACATTTTATATTTGTTTCTTACATAAAATGTGTCAAAAGAGACAACATCACTGAAATTTGCATAATCATGCCTGCTTTTGGCATCAATCCATAATAAAGTCTTCACGCACAGATCATCACTCAGCTCAACAGCATAAAAGAAGTTGGAATTGAGATTCTGCATCTGAGTGAAGAAATAAAGCAAGCACTTCACATCCCCTACTTCTAAGGTGAAGCTTCTGCCTTTATCGAACAGATTTTTGGATTCATTTGTTAGACCAACCACGCTCTTGTACTCAGCAAACTGCCTAGCCATTGCTGCATACATCTTTCTCGTCTGTTCACTGACAGCTTGAGCTGGTAAAAGATCGTGGTTATGCTCCTTAATGAAACTATGTATGACCCATTTTCCATCTGACCTTCTCTTCACATGCATACTTGCTTTGCAGTCTGTCTTTCCACAAGATCGACGGCCAGTAGCACTTCCAGATTCTTGCTTATGTCCTTGCCGGGCATTAGGTGGATTACCTTTATCATACTCCCTCTTGGTCCCATATTTAGAGCATGCAAACTTAGCATCTATAAACTCTCTCGATGTCTTTGAGCGGCGACTGTTCTGTATGGCAGTGTTAAATCCCATAGATCTTGCATATTCTTGATAAAAGGCATATGCTTCCTGATGGGATGCGAATTCCATACCAGACAGAGGCTCGAGATTGACATCTTCTTTAAAAACTACCAAATCTGTGGAAGAATTCACAGTTACTCCATCTTCGCCATCTACTCCTTTGACATTTATCACGGCTCTACTGTGTTCTCCATTATGCAGCACCGGCTTGTCTTCACCATCCAACATATTGTCAATGGCATTTGGCTCTTCATCTTGCTTATCATGTTCCCCAGATGGTAACCTAAGATCTATATCCATGATGAGAACCTGGTTTTGACAATTATTTCCTTGGTACATGAAAAATTAGAAGGCTCAATCAATATCATTAATATATGACAGTTACCAGACCCAGTTACATGGGTGAACACTAAGAAAAGGCCACAAAATATGTGAATCAAAATGCCACTATTGGCTATGAGTAGAAAATTTACCATGTTTCAATTTTTTTAGTAAAATTTCTCAGCACAAACTCCCAGCTGAGAGGAATTTAGACGCAATTTCCAAGCCAATTGAGATGTCTAAGAAATTGTGACACGATATTTTGTAAAAGGAAGACCTGCTGCTAAAAGCATAAGCGTATAAACTAGAGAACATAGTCTTTCTCAGCCATTGATCACACACACTGAAAATCATGATCTAGATTTCTGGGTACGTACTACTTTCTGATAAAAAGACATAAATTGCATGCCCTGCAGAATGGCCAGCAAATTAAGAGCACAAAATGCCAAGTGGCAGCTTGAGAAGAGGCTGATGAAAGATGAGCTCCTTTTTATAACTTACCATACTATCAGTTCAGTGGCCAACCACAGAAGATTAGTTAGTGAGGCCCTGCTAATGAAAGGAGGTACCTTTGCAGGCCTTCCTCTTTCGCTAATGTCAATCACTGAAGTTCTTAGGCAACAAAACCTCAGAGCATTAGATTTGGGATTGGCAAAACAAAGACAAGTATTTCGGTGAAATGTTTGAAAGGAATATAAGATCCTAAAGAGAAAAGCAGTGTAATAGTCCGGCATTGAACATATATGTGTCTCCATGTGGAAAGCGGTGATTTCAAGTATTTCGGTGAAATGTTTGAAAGGAATATAATATCCTAAAGAGAAAAGCAGTTTAGTAGTCCAGCATTCAACCAATATGTGACTCCATGTGGAAAGTGGTGCTAAAACTTATTCCCACACTATCTATTGAGTAAGGATGTGGAGGACAGCTGTCATAGCCTCGAACAAGCGCTAAAAGCACTGCAAAGATTGAGGCCCTAGAAGAGATCCTAGGTTTAAATCCCCTCACCACCACCATGCTTTCCATCCAAAAAAAAAAACTTTGTGGGAAAAGAAACAGTGTCTGAATTTTCTAGGTATGGGTCCACAAGACTTAGATATTGACATGAAATGCAAATAAGTTACACTAAAATCAATGAATGATTGAAAGAAGGGATGGTCCCTTGTTTACAGACATTTTTGCATGCAGTTCATTCTTCTCTCAAGGAGGACCACTTAACATACTATGGACTAGGAAAAAAGCATGGTAATCCAAGTTAGCTGTGACTAAAAAGTTCTCAAATAAATGAATGGTTCTCCTGTTCTCTTATACTTCTAGGTATAAACATCATCTCCTTTCATTTTTCACACGTAAAGCAGTGATTTTTCAACAATAAAAAAACAATTACACCACTGCAGCAATATAGCAAAACCAAAATTGTACACAATGTAACCCTCTTATAGGCAAGTAATTTCCTTATTATCTGAGAACTAAAATCAAATGTTCATCCAATGATATGGAAGATGCCACGCACCAATGAGAATGGTAGAACAAGAAACATATGATTCATAGTTGCGCGAAATAGGAATAGGAGCGGGAGAGGAAATTGAGGTAGGAACAGAGAAGCGGCTAGTTATAGAAGTTTCTAAGGTAAGTAGCGTGGAGGCAACACTATATTACTACTCTTAGGTATACAAGAAATAGCAATGAAATGTCATTAAAATGAATCGATAAACCATAAGACATCAAAACAAAGTCAATACTAAGCAATAACCAAGAAAAATAGAGTAATTCAATAATAAGATCAAGGAAATTAACTCCAACATGCGCACATGATTCAATCATTCATTGAATTGAGAGATTCAATCATTCATTGATCAAGAGATATAATTACCAAATGAATCAACCAATCAGTACCATCTTATCAAAATGATTTTACAATTGTTTAATAGTGTTTTTATTGAGTTCGATAAGCATTTTAAATGCAAATCTGGCTTCAACCAGTAAATTGCGTTTTGAGCATGAAACATTAGTATTTTAGGGGTTCCCTGCAATTATGATATCACCAACAATACCAAATAGGATGCACGAATTTTTTAAAAATGATTATTATAAATGACATACAAGATCAATAAACCAGGCTACGAAAATCCAGAACAATTAACCAGTTCATCTAATGCATAAATATTAAATATTGGAGAAACATGATGGTTAATAGGCACCCACATCAATTTGCAACAAAATACAGTGAAGTCAACAGTAAGCCAACAAACTAAGGGCTTGATTGGCCAGGCGGTGAAAAAACTGTTCTTTTTTTTCCGAAACACTTTCTACGGAAAAGTTGCTATTAATAAGGGTATTTTTGTCTTTAGTTCTTTCTTCAGCTTTTGCTTTAAAGGAGAATAACTATTTTCTTACTTTTGCTTTTATTTAAAAGACTTTTTCTTTCCAAGCTGAACATTTTTAAGATCTGAAACAAGTGTTTTTTTAGGGGAAAAAAATGTTTTTGTTCCAAAAAAGAAACTTAGTCAAACAAACTGTAAATCATAGCAACTATAATACTACAGTTACATTGTTGCAAAGGTAGCCAGACTACTATTACTCTAATAATCAACCCTCAATAATGCTGGAATACCAAACAAAGACATCCCTCACAAGGTGAAAGCTACATGATTCTCATGTCGAAGCATACATGGCTTAATACGCAACCATTGATGATGTTTGTATTGGTAGCAAATTTTGATAATTCTGCTGCCTTTAATACCCTACTCTCCATCAACAGGTGGAGACAGATGTGTAGCCACCAATTCTTACATTCCGCATATCCTAGACTGGATATCACAGCACTTTATTAGCTCTAGCCTCAAGAGCCAGAGCAGTTTAGAAAAGCATCAAATGATGCCCTGAAAACACATGACAAGCATTTGGAATTGCATAATAGAAGAAATGACATCATTTGGTGAAGGGAAGGAGTTTCTGATTATCATTTATCCATGAGGGATGTGATATGCAACCATTGTTGTTTTAGGATTTCATAATATAGAATTCACTCTGCAAGAAGCGTTAACACATCCCCTCAATAATGGGATGAAACTGAAGTTGCACCAAGTTTACCTTCTTCTGTGCAAGCGAGAGGCACCTTGGACGGTTCTTCTAGCGCTCTAATTGATATGAGGGAAAATATACTTGTTTAGGAAATTATTAAGTGCATTTTTTCTAAATTTCTTCTATTTAGTGATAGACATTAACTTGATCATATCCATTATAGTATGGTTTGTGTGTTTGACCCATTTGAAATTAATGACAGATTTGGATGAAAAAGGATCTCTCATGTGACGGTAGCGGGAGATATTTTCTTTTAACAATCATAAGATAGAAGGCTTTCCCAAAAAGCATTACTTCTGTTAGATTTATACAGAAGGCCGCAAGCAAGCCGATCAATCGAGAAAGTACGTAGAAGCATGATGCGTCCAGGAAGAGCCCCAATCGATCAAGACTCTAAAACACGGAACCCTTGTTCCGCTAGTATATATATAACGTGATGTTTACGTTTTACGTATCCAATTAAAAAGAGAGAGCGCCGTTATCATTAAGAGAGAGAGAGGAAGTGAATTGCAATTCTTCCATTGTTTCATTCAGTAAAGATTCTCCATCTCCGCCCGTGATTTTTCCCCCTCTTGATTGAAAAAGGGTTTCCACGTACATCGCTGGGTTCTTCTGTTTGCTCTCTTTTATTGTTGTTTTGCTTCTCGTATTTGTTATAGTATTTGAATCGAATCTAGTTCTCGGGTTATTTATTCCGTACAAATTGGTATCAGAGCCCTAGTTGTTTGATTTGGTACTATGACGTCTGCAGTTAAATCTGAGGTTGAGAAGTTCGGTGGTCAAGGGAGCTTCAGTTTATGACAGGTTCGCGTTAAGAGCCTCTTGACTCAAAATGGCTTGAAGAAAGCCTTGGACGGAAAAGAGAAGAAACCAGAGAGTTTATCAGAAGGACAATATGAGGAGTTAGACGAAAAGGCTCTAACCGCTATTTAGATAGGTCTTACAGATGACGTTTTGATAGAAGTTTTGGAAGTGAAAACCGCAAAGAAGTTGTTGAAGAAATTGCAGGAGATGTTTTGCTTCAAGTCTGTCTCCAATAAACTTGCAGTTAAGCGACGGTTATTCAACTTTCGTATGTCAGAAGGTACGTCTCTTAAGAACCATATTAATGAATTTAACTCTAATATTCAATAGTTAAAAGAATTAGATGATGCCCCTAAGGATGAAGATCAGACTATGTTATTATTATGTTCACTCTCAACCTCCACTAAAGGCTTCGTCGAAGGCATGATCTATGGTAGTAGAAAAACCATCTCTGTTGATGAGGTTACAAAAAACTTGCTAAGTAAGGAAAGAGTAGATAAGGAATTGTCAGATTCTGTAAATGACTCAGGAAGTGGTTTGTTTGTGAGAGGTAGAACTAAGACCAGAGGGTCTGATGGTGGTGGAAACAAGTCTAGGTCAAAGTCTAGATATAAAAACCTGTCATGTAATTACTGTCACAAGAAAGGGCACATAAAGAAGTACTGTTATAAGCTTAAGGGGAAACCAAAGAAGATAACAGGAAAGACCAGAAAAGAAACGATAAGTCCGCAGAGGCTAGTGTAATTGAAGATAAGAGTGATGCTGATGTTCTATTAGTTACCGAATCCCAGTCCAGATCTAAAGATAAATGGATCATGGATTCGGGTTGTTCTTAGCATGTTTGTCCCAATAGAGACTAGTTCGCCACATACGAGTCGATTCAGGGTGGAGTTGTTCTGATGCGCAATGATGCAGCTTGCAGAGTTATGGGTATAGGAACAATCCAAGTTAAGATGTTCGATGGTACTGTTAGAACTTTGAGTGACGTGCGTCACATCCTAGATTTGAAAAAGAATCTCATCTCTTTAGGTACCCTTGAGTCACATGGGTACAGGTACACAGTTGAAGATTGAGTATTGAAGGTCAGTAAGGGTGCCTTGATTGTAATGAAAGGTAAAAGGGTAGGAACCTTGCATGAACTTGTTAGTTGCACGGTGACAGGGTCAGTAGCTGTTTCTACATCATCTATGACAGATCCTGATATCACTATGTTATGGCACATGAGATTGGGTCATATGGGTGATAAGGGACTATCTGAGCTTAGTAAGAGGGGTTTATTGTGTGGTTAGTCAACAGGACTGATAGAGTTGTGCGAGCACTATGTTTATAGGAAGTAAAAGAGAGTTAGCTTCAAGCAGGCAGTGCATCAGAGTAAGGAAACATTAGATTATATTCATTCAGACCTGTGGGGACCGTCCAAAGTTGCTTCCAAAGGTGGTTCCAGGTATCTTCTAACGTTTACTAATGATTTCTCAAGAAAAGGTTGGGTTTATTTTCAAAAACAGAAAAATGAAGTTTATGACACCTTTAAGATATGGAAGGCATTACTTGAGAAACAAACAGGGAAGCAGATTAAAAGGTTGAGGACAAATAATGGCCTTGAATTTGTTGAGGTGATTTCACCAAATTTTGTGAGTATCAAGGCATTGTCAGACACAGGACCAATACAGGTCGACCTCAACATAATAGAGTGGCAGAAAGACTGAATAGGACATTATTTGAGAAGGCTCGCTGTATGTTGTCAAATGCAGGATTGGGGAGAGAATTTTGGGCAGAGGCAGTTAACATGGCATGTTACTTAGTGAACCGATCACCTCATTCATCGCTTCAGTTGAAGACTCTAGAAGAGGTATGGTCTGGATCCCCTGCTAATTACTCTCGTTTAAGAATTTTTGGTTGTCCTACTTATGTTTATGTGAATGAAGGAAAATTAGAGCCTAGAGCCAAGAAGTACATCTTACTTGGTTATACGTCAGGTGTGAAGGGATTTCGTTTATGGGATTCAAAGTCTCATAAATTTCTGACTAGTAGGGATGTTACTTTTGATGAGTTTTCACTACTACATCAGACAAACACGCCCTCCACTATTTGTGACACGAGTCAGGTGCAGAAGCCAGCTGCTATTCAGATATAGTTAAATAACACAGTTCCGCAGCAGGTAGTACCCACTAAGTGTATACAGGCACCTCCAGTACAGGTTACTGAAGAAAATGAAGACGTTGAAACATTTCAGCAGGTGGAGCAGTATACTATAGCTAGTGAGAGACAGAAGAGACAAACTAAAGCACCGCAGCGTTATGGTTACGAAGAGATGGGTGCTTATGCTCTTTCAGTAGCTGAGACTATGGAAGACTATGAACCTTCCACTTATTCAGAAGCTGTGTCTAGATCTGATTCAGAAAAGTGGCTGATGGCTATGCATGAAGAGATGGAATCATTGCAGAAGAACCAGACCTGGCAGCTTGTCAAGCCTCAAACTGGGAAGAGAGTTATTGGTTGCAAATGGGTTTTCAAAAGAAAAGAAGGCATTCCTAGAGTGGAAGATGCAAGGTACAAGGCTCGATTGGTAGCCAAGGCTATAGTCAGGTACATAGTATTAACTTTCATGATATCTTTTCACCTGTTATTAGACATACTTCTATTCGAGCACTACCTGGTTTAGTAGCCATGCATGATTTAGAGTTACAGCAGCTTGATGTGAAAACTGCATTCCTGCATGGTCAGCTAGAAGAGAGTATTTACATGCATCAGCCTGAAGACTTCATTGTTAAAGGAAAGGAAGACCATGTTTGTTTGTTGAAAAGATCTCTTTATGGTTTGTAGCAATTGCCAAGACCGTGGCACAAGAGATTTGATCAGTTTATGATCAGTCATGGGTAATTCAAAAGCAAATATGACAGTTGTGTTTATTTCAAGCAAACAGATTCAAGTTCATTCATTTATCTTATGTTATATGGTGATGATATGTTGATTGCAGCTAAGGATATGTCGGATGTTGATAAGTTGAAAGCAATGTTGAAGAATGAGTTCGAGATGAAGGATTTAGAAGCAGCCAAGAAGATACTTGGTATGGAAATCAAGAGGGACCGAAAAGCAGGAAAGTTATACTTGTCTTAGGAGAAGTATATTGAGAAGGTCCTAGATCGTTTTCATATGAAAGATGCTAAGCCAGTTAGCACTCCTTTGGCAGCTCATTTCAAGTTTTCAGCATTAGCTTCGCCTCAGACAGAGGAAGATATCGCGTGCATGTCACAGGTCCCGTACTCCAGCGTAGTTGGTAGCATCATGTATGTTATATTGTATACACGTCCAGATATTGCATATGCTATTAGCAAGGTGAGCAGGTATATGGCGAATCCAGGTAAAGAGCATTGGCAAGCTGTTAAATGGATTCTCAAGTATTTGCGTAGCACTCCTGATGTTTGTTTGGAATTTGGGAGGAGCAGAAGCTGTTTAGTTGGGTATGTTGACTCAGACTACGGTGGAGACCTCGATAAGAGGAGATCTACTTCAGGTAATGTGTTTTGTTTGGGTAATAGTGTTATCAGTTGGAGAGCATGTTTATAGTCAGTTACCGCACAGTCAACTACAGAGGCAGAGTATATGACAGTAACAGAAGCATTCAAGGAAGTCGTTTGGTTAAAGGGCTTGGTCAATGAACTCAGTATTGATCAGGGCACAGTTGGTGTTTATTGTGATAGTCAATCACCAATTCATCTAGCTAAGCATCAGATGACCCACCATGACAGGACGAAGCATATTGATGTCAAGTATCACTTCATTCGAGATCTGATTGAAGAGGGCAAGGTTGAACTGAAGAAGATTGGCACAGCAGAAACATCCCGCTCATATGTTCACTAAAGTTCTACCCAGCAGAAAATTCGAGCATTGCTCGGATCTGGTTAGCCTTTCTGTTTTGATGAGATAACCTCGATCGAGGGTATTTTGTGAAGAAGGTGGAGAAGTTCTTTTGTTTGAAATTTTGAGCCAAGGTGGAGATTTGTTAGGTTGTGTCTCAAATTTCTTGGATTTATGGAGAAGGCCGCAAGCAAGCCGATCGATCAGGAAAGTACGCAGAAGCATGACACGTCTAGGAAGGGTCCCGATCGATCGGGACTCCAAAACACGGAACCCTTGTTCCTCCAGTATAAATATAACGTGATGTTTACGTTTTAGGTATCCAATTAAAAATAAAGAGCGCCGTCATCATTGAGAGAGAGAGGAAGTGAATTGTAATTCTTCCATTGTTTCATTCAATAAAGATTCTCCATCTCCGCCCGTGGTTTTTCCCCCTCTCGATTGAAAAGGGGTTTCCACGTAAATCATTATGTTCTTCTGTTTGCTCTATGTTATCCTTGTTTTACTTCTCGTATTTGTTATAGTATTTGAATCGAATCCATTTCTCGGGTTATTTATTCCGCACAACTTCCTAGTTGAACCTCATATTCCTCAAAAATGATACAATAAAAAATATAGTAGTTAAGTGAGGGGTACTTTAGGTATAAATAAATAGGGTAAGTTATATATTCTTACACTACCCCTCCCATAACTCTATATATAAGAGCTTAGTTAGTCGAGGAGAGTAGGATGAATTATGAAATGTTGACCCCCCCCTCCCCCTTCTCTCGCTAAGTCTCCCTCCCCTTTCTATCTCTAGTTTCTATCTCCCTCTCACTTCCCTCCTACTATACAAATTATATCATATACTTGTAATTCCCTATATTTGATACTAGTTATACACAAATATACTACTAAATTTGTAGATTTGTTGATCGATTCGATTGATTTCGTTGGTTGATCGATTTTGGACCACAACATTGGTATCAGAGCAAGGTGTTCCCCGGCATAGCATCAACGGAAGTCCTAAGAGATTCAGCAATGGAGATTACAACAAATTTATTAGCAGAATGCACTAAAATGAAAGCAATGATCGATGATTACCTGAGAAGTGTCAATTATAAGTACAAATCAGAGCTTGTTGTTCAAGATCTGAAAGTGGAGAAGAAGAAAACAGATCTGGCCACCACGGAGCACCGGAGCTACCGTCTGTGACCAAGATCGAAGTAGAGGTGATCGATCTGTCACCGGTGGAGCTGGATGAGGAGAACGTCGACGATGGAGACAACACCGAAACACCGGAGCCAGATCTGACAAAAATCGAGGTGTCGGAACATCCGACACCGACTGAGAGCTCCGACCACCAGAACGAGGAGGAGATTGGAGAGGAATCGCCACCACCGTTTCCGACCGAGAAGGTCGAGGTCAGGGAGCGCCACCACCGTCAAGGCTCGCCGGAGAAGGAGGGTAATCCACCGTTGTCGATGGCCAGGGTGAAGCGACGAGGTCCAAAAAACGGGGCAAGCACGGAGGACGCCGCTGTCTAGCGGCCGCTGTCTAGCGTCCGCTGCCGCCTTGCGTTCGCGTCGGTCGTCGTCCACCGAGCGCCGCCGCCGAGGAGTGGTCAAGGGTAGGGCTGCGCGTGGGGTTAGGCGAATGAACGGGATGTTGCAGCGCAGAGCTCAAGAATTAAGATTCCTTTATTTTAACGGAAATTACCGTTTTACCCTTGAAATTTATTTATAAGTACCAAATTTTATTAGTTTGACAATTGGATAGAATTTATAATTATAATATTTGATCCTTAAGGGTTATCAATTTGGATATTAATATCTTGATCTTTGGGGACAAGGGTCTCTTAAAGGAAAAGGTATTGATAGAATCCAAAATATAGTAGTTAAGTGAGGGGTATTTTAGATATAAATAATTAGGTTAAGTTATATATTCCCATACTACCTCTCTCCTAACTCTATATAGGAGCTTAATTAGTAGTGGAAAAAGAGTCTCTTCCTCCCCCAAGTCTCCATCCCCTTTCTATCTCTAGTTTCTCCGTCCCTCTCACTTTCCTCCTACTATACATATTATATCATATACTTGTAAGTCTCTATCTTTGATACTAGTTATATACAAATATACTATTAAATTCGTAGATTTGTTGATCGATTCGATTGATTTCGTTGGTTGATCGATTTTGGACCACAACATTAGTGTCAAAGCCTCTCCTTCCTCGGCTTAGGTCTAATGGTGTTCCCACGCTACCATAAGAGAAATGGAGGAGAGTTTGAGGGCTACTTTTACTGCACAACAAGATGGTCTATGAGATTCGTTGATGGCACAACAAGATAAGCTTCGATCGGTTTTCACTAATCAACAAGACGCACTTGAGGCCTAGCTTACTCAAAACACTTAGACCATGGATGGGTTTCAGCGATTAATTCAAGGGTTGTCGATTCAAATGGGGTCGATGGTGAATATTATCACAAATTTGCAAGGGGCCCTGGGTGATCGGGGTACTCGGATCCCAGATCGAGCTCCCACCCCTGCATCTCGTGCTTCAAATGGTGGTGAACACTTTCCTATAGCGTTGACAGGTCAAACTTCGCAACCTCAGGTTGAAACCGTCGTGCCTAAAACTAATGAGCTCGGAGATGGTAACTATCACTTCCCTAATCGTGTTACTAAAATCGAATTTCCTAGTTTTGAAGGTAGAGATGTTAGGGGATGGCTATATAAATGTGAGCGGTATTTTATTTTGGATAGAATACCTGAGGAGGGTAAAGTGATGCTAGCTTGTGTTGCCCCTGAGGGCGACGCATTGGCATGGCACTGTGCTTATATGTGCGCATGGCCACAGGGTAGTACCATACCATGGGAACCTTACGCGAATAGGGTATGAGGCCCTTTTTTGGATAAAATAACAATCCCTTAGCCGAATTAAGTTGGTTGAAGCCCACGGGTGAGTTGAGTGAGTATTTGAGTAGGTTTGAGTTACTCATTAGTCGTTGTGGGTTGAGCAAGGTGCAACAAATTAGCATGTTCTTTGGAGGATTGAAGGTGGAGTTAGCGGAATGGGTTTAGTTGTTTAAACCTACTACCCTATAGGATACCATTGTATTAGCTCGCTTACGAGAGCGAAAATTGCACTCACTTGGCTCGGGTAGCGGGAAGAAGCCCCAATAAAATAGCCCCCCTCCTCCCTCTCCCTGCAAATTCCTCACGTGATAGCCCAATTAACGCTAACAAATGGCCCCCAACCATGCTTAGCCCCACTTTGACCCCCTAGCCCCAAAGCTCAAACACATTCCCAAACCGCTCAAAGAACCTAATGGGAAGTCAAAGAGCCTTAACTGAGAAAAAGGTTGAGGAGCATCGGGCTAAGAATCCTTGCTTCTATTGTCTTGAACGTTTTACCCTGGGACATAATTGTCCAATGAAAACGAGGGTGCAAGAATACTTAGTTGAGGTGAGAGATAAGGCAGAAGAGGCTACGGTTGATGTTGTAACTAAGCCGAAGTTGGATCCCGATCCTGATCCACACATTTCGATTCACGCGCTTGAGGGAATTGCTTAGCAAACTCTTAATATATTTATTGAAAGTGGTAGTACCCACAACTTTATTGATCTTTTAACTGCTCAACAATCAAAGTTTGTAGTGGATGAGACAAAAGTGCCCCTTCTTGACTATGGCTGATGAAAAACAACTTGTATGTGCTAGATTGTGCCATGGCCTGAAATGGCGTATGAAGGATATCAAATTCGTCTCGAATTTCCTTGTTGTCCCTGTATCCGGATGTCATATGGTGTTGGGCTTCCAATGGTTACAAATACAATGGGACTTTCGTGAGCTCATTATGGATTTTGAGTGGCTTGAGCAAGCTGTTCAGCTGCATGGGACACCAAATGACCATCTCAGGGTCTTCTCTCAGTCAAATTTTAGCTCCTGCAGTATCCTTGTTTGCGCTGCAAGTGGACAAAACTGTGAATGCTACTGCCTTTGGAGTCCAGCTTTCTTATGTGCCTGAGTCCGGGAATAATACTGAGTTAGACGAGCTCTTGCTAGAGTATGGGGATTTATTTGTTGAATCTCAACAGTTGCCACCGTTTTGGCCCGGTTTTGACCATTAGATTCGGCTGAAATAGGGAAGTAACCCAGTTAACCTTTGGCCATACCGTTACCTAACTTTTTAAAAGGATGTGATTAAAAATTTGACTCAAGAGATGTTGGACACAGGAATAATTTAGAATAGCTTGTCCCCGTTTGCATCTCTGGTGGTCCTTGTAAAGAAGAAAGACAGTAGTTAGTGTTTGTGCATTGACTACCGGGCTCTTAACAAAATGACGGTGAAAGATAAATTTCCAATACTGATCATAAAGGAGTTACTTGATGAGTTGGGATGTGCCACATATTTTTCGAAACTTGACCTTCAATTCGGGTATTGGCAAATCCGGATGTCTTCTGAGGACGTGCATAAAACAACCTTCGACACCCATTTCGGCCATTTTAAGTTCACAGTGATGCCCTTTGGGCTCACTAATGCTCCCTCCATATTTCAAAGCATCGTGAATAGTATTTTTTTGCTGCACCTACGCAAGTTCGTATTGGTATTTTTTTTATCACATACTCGTGTACAGTGCTACATGGACTACGCATCTGCAACACTTGCGGTTCGTGCAGGACATATTGTGCACAAATTCGTTTTTATGAAACGCTCTAAGTGCTCCTTCACGGCCCGAAAAATTGAGTATTTGGGTCATTTTGTGTTAGGAGAAGGGGTGGCGGCTGATCCGGAAAAGCTGCAAGCGATTCGAGACTGGCCCCGACCGATGAACCTCAAGCAACTTCAAGGTTTTTTGGGCCTAAGTGGTTATTATTGCCACTTTATAAAACGATACACAATTTTAGCTCGGCTATTAACTAACCTCCTCAAAAAGGATGCTTTCATATGGTCTATAGAGGCTGAAATCGCATTTGAGAAGCTTAAACACGCTCTCACGTCAGTCCCCGGTCCTTGCTTTACCTAATTTTCTGAAGGAATTTGTTATTGAGACTTACACCTTGGGACATGGGATCGGTGCCATCCTTAAGCAAGAGGGACATCCTTTAGCTTACATTAGTCGCGTGCTTGCTCTCAAGCACCAAGCTATGTACGTATATAAGCGTGAGTTGCTAATCGTAGTATTTGCGATAGACAAGTGGCAACAATACATGACGGGTCGACATTTTACCATACATACCGATCAGTAAAGCTTGGAGTTTTTGTTGGAACAAAAATTATCCACTCCTTTCCAGCACTTTTGGTTATCCCGCCTGATTGGATTTGATTATGATATCGTCTACAAACATAGGATCGAAAAATCGAGTGGCTGATGCTCTCTCCCGTTACAGCGCTACTGAGATCTTATGCATGGTGTTGTCCTCTATATCCTCAGACTTTCTGTCATAGGTCAAGGACAGTTAGGCCTTAGATCCATTTTTAGCTTGTATTATCAGTGACAAGGAATTTGACCCGCTTTCTCACCCGTGGTTCTCATGTAGCAACGATACCTGAGGAAAAATGGCTGCTTAGTCGTGGGTGTTGATCTTGCTCTACATGACTTTGTACTTCTTGGGCTCCATGACTCATCAGTTGGAGGACATTCGGGGGTTGAGGCAACTTACCGTTTCATTTGTACCCTTTTCTTTTGGAAGGGGTTGAAGTCTGATATTCGTGATTATATTCGACAATGCGCCACGTGTCAGCGGCACAAGTATGAAACCGTTGCTTCTCCAGGCCTTCTTCAACCATTACTGGTTCCCCACATAGTTTGGAGTAGCGTATCCCTTGACTTCATTAAAGGGCTTCCCCTATCAGTCGGGTGTACAGTCATTCTGGTAGTGGTTGACCGCTTGAGCAAGTACGCATATTTTTTAGCTCTAAGTCATCCATATTCCGCCACTACGATAGCATAGCTCTATCTTGATCAAATATTTCATCTCTATGGCCTTCCAGATACACTCATCAATGATCGAGACCTGGTTTTTGTGAGTACCATGTGGCAAGAGTTGTTTTCTCCGTTGGGCACTCAGCTCAATCTCTCTTATCGTATCATCCTCAGTCGGGCGGTCAAACCGAGGTGTTGAATCGATGTTTGGAGACTTATTTTCGTTGCATGGCTAGCGAGAGACCTCGCAAGTGGAGCAAATGGCTTTCGCTAGCATATTGGTGGTACAACACCACATTTCACACATCGGCCCACTTTTCTCCATATGAGATCTTGTATGGACAACCCACTCAGGTGCACTTACCGCACCTACCGGGTGAGTCCCAATTGGAGGTCATGGATTGTAGTCTTCGCACTAGGGAGGAGGTGATAGCTTTTGTTCACTTTCACTTACACCGAGCTTGCAATCGTATGAAACAAGAAGCAGATATGCATTAGTCGGACCATGAATTTGAGGTTGGCAACTAAGTTTGGCTGAAATTACAGCCCTATCGCCAACAAAGTGTGGAATATCGGCCTCATCATAAGCTCTCGCCTTGATTTTTTGGACCTTTCAAGATTATAGATTGTGTGGGGCCCGTGGCATATAAGTTGGACGTCGCCGCACACGCTATGATTCACCATACCGTCCACATCTCTTTGCTCAAGCACTGTTTTTCTATGCCAGCCCACAACACAACGCTCCCTACCGTATGGCCCCCGCCTCACCACCCATCTAACTAGCTTGCATTCTAAATCGGCGTACGGTCAAGTGTCGATGTGTGGCTGCGACACAAGTTTTGGTACAGTGGCTCACCGCGCAGTTGAGGATGCGACATGGGAGTTTTTATTTGATTTACAATGACGCTTTTCGGACTCCAAGGGTAGGCTCTTGGGGGCGGTATTGTTACAATTGCGGACCCAAACATTGCCATGTCAGCTCCAGCCACGTTAGCTTGGGTGGATTAGCTTTGTATTAGTGAGGTATTAATCAGGTTTAGGCTCATTTTAACATTAGTAAATAAGGGGCCTTGTAAAGAGAGAAGGACATTGATGAATCACGTATTTGATCTCTCTCTCTCTCTCTCTATCTTTCTCTTTCTCTCTTCTTCTGAACCCATAGCTCCTTTCCCTATTTTCTGCTGTTTCTACCTTCTTTCTCTTATACTCATACTATATTACTAATAACTGGTTATACAGTACTCATATATTGATATCATATATACAATACCCTCATTGGATTGATTTGAATTTTTAGAGGATTTGAATTCTTGATTGCTACAAAAACTACCGGAATTGCCATTACAATTATCATCTTCCCCATCATCAACTTCTTTCAAGATCCATATAAAGAACATAACACCTGCCCTCATTGGACATGAAACTGACACCAAATTGTCCACCAAGATTCCTCTTTTTTGACGATCCACCTCACATAAAAGGATGATCTCAATTTAAAAACTATCAGTCCTACGATAACCATAAAGAACTGACCAAGATTGTTAATGTTACATTTAAATAAGTAATAAAGAGCATAAATTAATGTTACATTTAAATAAGTAATAAAGAGCATAAATTTTCACTAACTAAACAACATCATGACAATGCAGTGTGATCGATTACAAGATCATAATCCTCAGATCGGATGGAGACTAAGAGAGAGAGAGAGAGAGAGAGAGAGAGAGAGAGAAGGACAGTAATTGAGTAGATAAAGAGAGGGGGGGAGGGGGTTAGGCTGACCTCCGATCAATTAGGGGAGATAAAAGAGGGAAAACTGGATGATCAGCTGCACTGTGGGGCCACGCGAGGGGGAGAGGTGAGTGGTGATCTCTCTTTGGGTTAGGGTTTCCACCGCAATTTGCGCTGCTGTTCCACGCTCTTCTTTTTTCACTCGCCTTTTGTTTTCTCTTTTTCCCCCTTCCTTTATTAATGTGTCTCGTGCACTTGTAGTTTGCAGCAGTATATGAATTTTACCTGTTCTGAAATGGGTCACGCGTGCGAGACTCCCTTTTGTTTGGCTGCAACTTTTTTTTATTGTTGGAAATTTTTTAACAAAATTTGGTCAATGTTATAAAATAGGGTAACTTATATATTAGTATTATAACAACACTAATTTCCTATTATGTTACTTATGTACATAGTTCATCAACCATTTGTTCAAATCCTTAAGATCTAATAGCTTCATTGATCTAATAATACATGATTGAAATCCTTATTTGAGTCAATAAATATACTTTTTCAGTTTGCATATCTTATGCTCTTGATTCTTGGAACATATCCATCTTGTTGTATAATAAAGATATCTACCTCAAAATAACCCATAAAAAAGGTTTCCTTGGCATCCATTTGTCATATCTCATCATGATGAGATGTAAAGTATAATAGTATCCTTATAGACTTAAGAATAGTAATTGGCAAGAAGGTCTTGTCATAGACAATTCCTTCTTTTTGGATATAACCCATTACCGGCAATCTTGCTTTCAAGGTTTTTACCTTCTCGTCCACTCCTTTTTCTCTCTTGTAGACCCATTTGGATCGTATTTACATCCCAAACTCAAGGGAGTCAGAACGATGTTGTCTTGGGATAAAAGGACACATGTGGAACATGTGGAGCCATACTTGAGGGATGAAATGCTTAAGAAATGGAAATGGTGGTGTAAGGGTAAGGGTAAATGAGGTCCTCATGAACGACTTAGAGCAAAAGCCCTTACTCTCGACAATGGATGATTTGAGACCCACAAAGTGCCATAAGTGAATCTATCAGGTGTGCTGCCTCAAACCACTATTACAGACAATTGACATTATTAAGAGTATTAAGCTCATCCTCAATGTCATGGCAGATGAGTTATGCTACCCAAAACCACCATTATAGGCTACGAACATCATTAAGAGCATTAAGCTCATTCTCGACATCAAGGCAGATTTGACAGATCCATAAGCCACAAAACAACATTATCTTGGAAGGGGCTAGGGTGCCTTTAATCGAATAACTATGGCTTTGCTTGACCCATTGGACATTGAAAATTACTCTCGAGAGGGGCATCCACCAAGATCAAGACACACAAGCGGGCTAAAGCCTCATTACCTCTACTACATCACATATCTCCTTCCTAAAGGCTTTTAGTGAGAAGATCTGCCAAATTTCTCTCACTCCTTACAAACTTGAGTGAGACCACATTGTTCTCAATCATGTGCTTCATAGCACCATGCTTCAGGCCAATATGCTTGCACTTACCATTATATATCTTATTTTGCGCTAGTCCAATGGCCGCTTATAAATGTATAGACATTTATTGCTTGGGCTTCCCCCATAATGGAATGTCTTCCAGCATATTTTTCAGTCATTCAACTTCTGAACTTGTGATCTCTAGAGTAATAAACTTAGATTCCATTGTGGATTTAGCAGTGCGGCTCTGTTTACAAGATTTCCAAGACATAGTACCCTTAGCAAGCATAAAAATATAGCCACTAGTAGAATTAATTTCATCACTTTAACACAATATGGAATTGTTTATAGTATAGACCCCAATCCATAATACCTCGAAGCTATCTCAACAAACTAATAAGAGCTCATCATTCAGATTATGGGTATAATGACTCTATCTACTAAAGCCATAGCCAATATCAGGATGAGTGTAATTCACTAAAAATATTATGCTACCAATAATTTTGGCATACTTAGCTAGTGACACACTATCACCTATGTCCCTTTTCAAGTGAGAATTATAGGAAGTCTTAGCAAGAGTGTCATCATAATGACCAAACTTCCTCATTAATTTATCCACGTAGTGGGATTGACTAAGAATAAAACCATTAGGTAATCTTATTATTTTATGCCAAGTTTCGTAGCAGCCTCGCCTAGGTCTTTCATATCAAAACATGAAGTCAAGAAAGACGACGTAGCATTTACAGCATTCACGCTCATACGAAAAATAAGCATGTTATCAACATACAAGCATATAATCAGACAATCAGTATCATAATGTTAAAATACACACATGTATCACCACAGTTTACAATAAAATCCAGTGTGATCAAAGTACAATCAAATTTTTTATACCATTGTTTAGGAGCTTGTTTAAGAACATATAAAGACTTTACAAGTTTACACACTTTATGCTCCATACCAGTAACCTCACACCTCTCTTGTTGTTCCATATGAATTTCCTCCATAATGTCAACATTCAAGAAAGAGGTTTTAATGTCCATTTGCTGCACTACAAGATTACTTATGAAGGCTAGAGCTATAACAGCTCTCACAGTGATAATCTTAGTATGGTTGAGTAAGTATTAAAGAAGTCAATACCTTATTTTTGAGTGTACCCTTTTGTCACTATTATGGCCTTAAATTTTCAAATCAACCCATCGGTCCACAATTTCTTTCAAAACATCCATTTGCACCTTATGTGTTTGCATCCCCTAGGAAGGTCCACTGACACTCGTGTTATATTCATTATTAAGTCTAGTTCATTATTATGTCATATCTGCAAAGAAGAGCATCTATAGATCTCATGATCTCATAATATGTTTTGGGATCTTCCCCTAACATGAATGCACTAACAACATGCTCATTAAAATAAAGATGTTCAAAAAGAAATGTAGCAATGAAATTAGGTCCAAAAGTAGTCTTGGTTTGAGCCCTCTTACTTCTTCAAAGTTCATGAACTTTGAGTTTAAGGGGTGAGTGACTGCATGATGGTGTAGATGCAACATGAAATGACATAAGCATAGATTCTTTTATAGGACAAACATGCTCGAGGAATTGAACATCTCAAGATTCCATAATCTTCAAGCCTTATATTTGAGTCATTTGATAGCATGAATCTATATGCAACACTATTCATAGCCTAACTAATAAACACAACATCCATAGTTTTAGGACCTATCTTGCTTCTCTCAATTTAGGTATGCTTTTAGCTAGACACCTCCATACTTTGAGGTATTGAAGATTAGGCATACAACACTTCCACAGTTCATAAAGTGTCTTATCTAGCTTTTTATATAGAACCCTATTTAGTACGTGACATGGATACAATATAGCTCCCCCCTCTTCCAACACACAAGCTTGAGGGTAAGCTGGAGTCAATCATCATAGCATTCATCATATGTTTTATGGTCCTATTTTTGTTTCAGCTATACCATTTTGTTGGAGTGTGTAAGGGGGTGATAATTTGTGAATTATGTCATGTTCATCACAATGTCTCTTAAGGAAGGTGGTATCATACTCACTTTCTTTATTAGACCCACTCCGCTTGATTCTGTGCTATAATTGGTTTTCAACTTTTGCTTTATACTTGGGGAACATCTCCTCAACCGCATCTTTCAAACTCAGGAGATACACCATGGTGAATCTCCAATGGCAATGAATGAAGATAATATAATATCTTTTATGACCTTTAGTTATAGTGTCCTTATATTCACCTAAGTCACTATATAGGAGTTCAAGTAGGCTAGATGTCCTTTCTATTGATTTTTCAAAGGGCTTTTTAGGATGCTTGGCCTCGACAAATAGTTCACTTTTATCAGGTACGGTTAAATTACAATTAGGATTTTAAGTCTCTTAACGGAATTATAGTTTACATGTCCGAACTTATATGCAACATATCTAAAAATTCAACAATATAAGAAAATGTAGATGCATATTTATTCATGTCTATTTCAACATCCATTATAGAGCGAAGCCCATTACAAAAATCCTTCGCAATGAAGTTTGTCTTCTTAGTGATAATCAACTTATCATATTAAGAGGTCAACCTCAACCGAACTTTGTTCAGCAATGAACTAGAAACTAAATTCCTAGGCAAGTTACGAACATGAAACACATTTTACAAAGATAAATATTTCCAGAGTTAAGTTTTAGAAGGACCTTTCTCTTGCCAACAATAGAGATTGAATTGGAATTTCCCATGAATACACACTTCCCCATATCGCCTTTCACATACTATTGGAACAGGTCCTTATTGTGTAGAATTTCCTAGTAGCACCAATATCCACAACCCAATTGACCATGTTCCCAACCATTTTCATTTTGGAGATCATGGTAGCAAACATATCTCCAACATCGGTGGGATTGGCCTAGCGCTTTTATTCTTTGGGTTTTTTAGTCCAAATCTCTTCTTCTAGTCTCTCGAGGTGTTGCCCATCTCGCCACAGGTTGAACATCCCTTGACGAGTTTCTGTCCACCTTCAGGGTTGTTTGGAGCCTGTTTCAAGGGAACGGTTTTGGCCTTGAGTTCAAGCTTTGGCCACTAGATAGGCAGTTGGTACGCCCCTTGTTCCATGGTTTCTTGTACCTTCCTTTTTTCCCGGATTCCTTGACTCAACCACGTCAGAAGAAAGATGAGTGCTCACCGCACTTCTCTTTCTCTTGCTTACAGTTTTCATCCTCCAAGTTTATGCGCAAAAGCAGCTAGTACATGGTCCTGTCTTTCTTCTTACTTTTTATTGATCCTTACAGTTGTCCTAAGAGGGAGGCCACTTCTGAATGAGACAAATTAAAACGTCTCACACCTTATCATTCCTTCACTAAGGATTTCAACCCACAAGTTTTCACGCTCAAGAATTTGCTTTATAACCATTTTATTATCAATCTTGGTGAAGGACAACCACCTAGAGCAAACATACGTTTTGGTGGCACTATCATTCATCCCATATTTACTACATAAAGCCTCCTAGATTTTCTTAGCAGTTTCCATTTTACTACATATCTTATACAGTGTTTTTGAGAAGGGGGGGGGGGGGGGGGGGGGGGGGGACGGCGGTCATATAATGTAGCAAGACTCCTCTACAAGTTGGATTATCTTTCTCAAAGTCACCGCTCGACCTAGTAGGATCATTCGTTGGCATATAATGGACGTTAATTTGCTCAAGGAAAAACTCCCAATTTTTAGACCACATTTTATTGTTTTTCCCAGCTAAAGGTTTTAGTTTCTAGCATGTCGGGAATTATATACCAGTGTTTAGCCATGTTTAGTGTACTCTTTATTAAATGACTCAGATTGTTGGAAAAATAGCTCGAACCAATAACTAAAAGAAAAGCAACCTCGAGATCCTAGAAGCTAACTCGAGATGGGGGCAGAACAGACTCAAACCGATTGACAGAGAGATTTCAATAGGAAGGCCTCTAATTGAACACTATCGACCTTGAACTTACGTAAATGGCCTCAAGACAAGATAATTAAATGACTGAAAGAAAGAGATCAAAAGCGAAAAGATCTAACTGAAGGAAATGGTCGAATCATGGAGTTCACTTTTGCCCTGTGTCATTTATGCCCCTGCAACGATACAAATGGGATCGTTAGGTACTTCAACTCCAAGGGTTTACATGCCATCCAATGTAGGACTATACTCTCGGGTGATGGGTTGGAGTATGTCCCAACTTGCTCAGTAACAGAGGAATGTAGAAACTTAGAGAGAAGGAAGAAGATGAGGTTTTCAATATATGTCCAGTATGTTAAACAATGTCCTAATGCACTAAATTTATAGGCATCGATCTATCCATTCAAGCAATTGCCAAACATGGAAGGTGGGCAAAAAATCCAGCCTCAGTATGGACAATTGGTGAATACGGAGAAGCAATGAATCTGACCTTAGTTACAGGAAACATCTCGAGCTTGATATCGAGCCAGGATTAATAGACTAGCAGGCTTGAGGTCGGCCTATATGATAACTAGAGCTTGAGCTAGCCGCCTCGAGCTCAGCCAAGGGAGAGAACTCGACTGAAGTTTGACGTTGTCACAACGATTAAAGATACAACGGTAGTAAAGATAAACGTCCAAATCAGAAAAAGTCCACAACACCACACCATAACATGATGCATTAGCCCTAATACATAAGATATTGTTCAAGATATTATTCCAAACACATAAGATAACACAATATGTTTTCCCTCTTGTCATTTATCATTTCAAAGTAAAAGGTTTGTTTCTTAGGTTGTATGTGTATAACCAATGCAGCTAGCCAAGATGAGTACGACAACCTCAATCTGGCGAGAGGGTAGCACTGGCGTGAAGGTTGACAACTAGGAGACTTGGGTTGACGCCAAGTTCAGCAGTGGTACCAGCTTACAAGATTCCAGCCGTGATTTTTGCTGATTTGTTAACTAATTTGATTAGTTTCCTTTTTAGTTGCTTATTTGTTTTTATTGTTTCCTTAATTTATGTAAATTTGAATTCAAATTTTGAATTCAAATCTCCCTAGTCTTCCTCTTTATAAAGAGAGGGTAATTAGTGTTAGAGTTGGTCAATTTTCAGATTTTCAAAGTGTAATTTCCTTGTATCCTCGATTTCTCGAATTGTGAGAAACGGGTTTATGAGCCTCTTTGTTATTTTATCTCAATAAAACTCAAAGGGAAGGCCATTCAACCTTCCCGTACCTTTATTTTTCTATCACGCGCTGCATCAGTTGATATCAGAGCCCCGCAACGTTCTTTGAGATGGCCCGTGGATGTCCAAGGAACATCGTCATCGAAGATTTTATTGACCGTGACCAACATCAACAACACAAGAGAAGATTTGAGGAATTAGAAGAGAGATTCCGGTGAATCCGTGGTGGAGGACGTCTAGAGGAGTTCCTAGATTGGCTTGTTGCCGTTGAAGAGGTCCTTAAATTTCGAGAAGTACAAGAGAAGAAGCAGGTGCCGCTTGTTGCTACCTACCTTTAAGGTAGGGCAGCAGCTTGGTGGCACCAATTTAAGCAAACCCGGTTCTGGCAGGGGAAATCCAAAGTTGAATCATGGGAGAAAATGAAGAAACACCTTCGAGGCGGCATTTTGCCTCACAACCATGCTCGGATGATGTACCGGCACCTACAGGGGCTACGCCAAGGCTCAAGGTCCGTTGAAGAGTATACCGTAGAATTTAATTCTCTAGTTGCCAGAAACGACTTGGCAGAATCAAGAGAGCAGCTAGCGGATCTTTATATTGGCGATCTGAGAGAGTCCATTCAAGATGTGCTCAACATGTTTGACATCTTCACCATGGCAAAAGCAGCCCAGAGAGCCGTAAATGTGGAATGGCAGTAGAGGCGCCGCCACCTGGCAAAACCTGGAACACACAAGTTAGTGGGAGAGTTTGAACCGTACACCGCCAACCCAAAATGCTCCAAACAGACCACCACTCGCTAACATCGGGAGACAATTAAGCCAAGAGGTAGCAGGTTCATCAAGAATGCGTTGCTTCAAGTGTGGGGAAATGGGTCACCGTGCCACAAAATGCGAGAAAGGTGACAAATCGGGTAAAACCCTTTTCATTGACGAGCCAAGGGAGGAAGAGGAGAAGGTCATTGATGAGGATGGCCAAGAAGACTTGGCGGCTCCAGGGGAAAATGCCATAGAGGGAGATGAAGGGAAACTGCTAGTTATTAGGCGTGTCTGTTTCGCGCTAAGAGAAGAACCGAGGGACAGTTGGTTGAGGAATAACATTTTCCAAATGACTTGCAAGATTGGCGGCAAAGTTTGTCGCGTGGTTATTGAACGGAGAGCTGTGAGAATGTAATTTCCGAGGAAGCGGCTACTAAGTTAGGGTTGAAGACGGAGTCACACCCTCATCCCTACAAACTCTTATGGCTGAAGAAAGGGAACTAGGTTACGTTTGCAAACGTTGTCTTGTGAATTTTTCTATTGGACCCAAGTACAAGGAAGGGGTTTGGGGCGATGTCGTGGCTACGGATGCATGCCACCTACTGTTGGGACGCCCTTGGCAGTATGACCAAGGGGCTATTCACGATGGGAGAAAGAACACATGCCGCTTCCTCTTTGAGAGAGTTAAGACTGCATTGTTGCCTAAGAAAGAGGAGAAGCCAAGAGTATTAGAAGCTCAGCTTCCTAATGTCTAAGGCCGCGCTTTGTTTGCTAAAGAAGTTGGCTAGACCAAAGTCGTGTTCTGATTGGGAAAGAGAGCACCACCATTTCCAAAGACTTATCGCAAGAGGTCAAGACACTACTTGAGGAGTATGCTAATGTGTTCCCGGAGGAACTCCTTGCTACTCTACCACCTTTGCGAGATGTTCAGCACCGCATTGATCTGGTGCCTAGCCCTTCCTTACCAAACCGACCTCACTACCGGATGAGCCCAGCAGACCGCGAAGAATTGAGGCACCAAGTTGAAGAGCTTCTTGCCAGGGGTTTCATCAGGGAGAGTTTAAGTCCGTGTACCATTCCAGTTATGCTAACACTCAAGAAGAATGGAAGACAATAGGGCCATAAACAAGATCATGGTACGATACCGCTTCCCATAACACGGCTTGATGACTTGTTAGATCAGCTACAATGCGCCAAGGTATTCACCAAACTAGATCTCAAGAGCGGGTATCATCAAATCCGCATCACGCCTGGAGATGAGTGTGATAAGTCTAATTTAATATATAATTATTATCACTTTTATTCATTTTTTATCAAACTTCTATCACTTTTGCTCGGTTTTGCTCGTTTTCGATTATATTGTTATTTTCCTGCAAAAACACCCATTTTATGTTAAATCTTGCTAGGTTATATCATCAACATCAACAAGTAGAAGCAAGATACATCAAATAAAAGTTAAAAAAAAAATGAAAAAAACAAACCCAAAACACACGGTTGTACAAGGATGAACAAGAACATGTATAATTCACTTCAAAGTGCAAAAAGGGGTGGCAAAATGAACAAATCAAATGGAAGGATGAATTAAAAAATACATTAAAATCTTCAAGTTGATGGCAAGGCTGAGTTTTGGGTGGCAAAAGTAGAAAAAAAATGAAGAAAAATCAACAAGAACAGCTAGTGTAGAGAAAGTACAACCAACTTGAACAATCCATTTCAACTTGCAAATTTGGGTGGCAAAATGGATGAATAACGTGAAAGAACTTCTTGTACACTTCATGAACATGTTCAAATTTATTTTAAAGCTAATTTTGGGGGGTTCAAAGAAAGAAAAAATTGAGAAAAATCAACTTGTATAAGATCTGCAGAAACTGGGCGGCAGAAGCAGAATGGTGGTGCAATGAGGTTTTAGCTTGCAATATTTTTTATTTTAAGCAATCCCAACCTTATTGATTATAAATAGGGATGCTTGGGAGGTCTTTAAGCATCATTCAATCAGAAAAAAAACTCAATACAAAGTAGAGAATAGGAGAGAAAACAGTGAGGGAAAGAAAGAAGGAAGAAAAGAAAGTTTGGTTTGTAGTTTTGCATTTTTAAGTTATTTCTAACCTTTTTTCTTTAAGTTCATGAAATTTTTCTTAATTATGCTTTATATTATGTTTATCATGAACAAAATTTGTTATTCCAAGGCTACGATGTAGCCTAAGTTGTAACATACGCTCTCTTCTAATTCAACGTATTTAATGTTTTGTTATTGCATTGTTGAGCTATTTATCATTATTTTTCATGAGTTTTAAATGCTTGATCACCATTTAAAGCCTATAATAATTCATAATGAGTCTGAAAGGAGATTTATGATGATTGCTAAGGTGATAAGTACTAGAAATTAAGTGAATGCTCGAGAGAGATTAACGCAATTTGTGTGATTTTAAGTGAAAATCATAGATCTTTAAGAACTCTTTTCTTATTTAAATTCATGAGCGAGAGTGATGGGTTAATATGTAAAAGAGCATCCTGAATGTTGCTCGAAAGAGAATATTTAGTAAAATAGGGTTTTCAACCATCAATACGTAATAACAACTTGAATAACGAGAACAGAAAGACGTATTGATGCAACTAGATGAATAACTAAGTCCGACTTGGTTTTTCTAGGTAAAGTAATTTGGTCCAATGAGTTTATTATGCATTAGTAATCAAGTGTAGTTCACCAGACGTATCCATTTCAAAATATTGTAAATGCAAACATTCGTGTAACTGCCTAACAAGAGTCATGTATAATGCAGTGATATCTATTATTTCAATTCAGCATACATAATAAGTCAGATATCCACCAAACTGTACTATCATGCATACAATGATGACCCAAACACACCACTCCTTACTCCCCGGTAGCGGGGCCGTACGAAGCTAGTTCAGGTGAGAACTATTCTCAATTAACCTGTTTTTCTTGTAACTCTTACTAAACATGATTAACTCACCACTTTACCTTAGTCTCTAACATGACACAACAGAGCTCCTCGGAGTGTAAACCATTACCTAAACCTCCATACAAATACACGAAATACTCCACGGCAGCGTGATCGTATCGCTTCTTTGCACTTTGATTTATCCTAAAGAAGTCTAACCCTGTAATCTGCAAACCGACATCCTCTACGGGGAGGTCTATTGATCTACTATACTGCTAAACTGGTAATGGAGACCGTGAGGTTACAACAATTGAAAACTCGCTCCCACTTGATTTTTATAACTAGTGGTTTTTAATTAACTTGCATTTATAACCTGGATTATCTCATAATCCCCTTTAGAATCTCATTATAAAATTAACCAAAATAAATTAATTAATTTATTCAAAATACTATCTTTTTACGTTATAGATTATCTCATAATCTTACATTAAAATCTCATTCTAAAATTCAATCAATAAAATTAATTAATTAATTTTAGTTAAATAATACCAACATTTAATTTAGATTATCACATAATCTACTTTTCAAAATCTAATTTCAAAATTAAATTAAAATAATATTATTTAAAAATAGTAGCTATTTGTGCTAAGACTATCCCATAGTCTATTTTAGAATCCTATTCTAAACTTAAACAAGCTTAGACTATCCAATAGTCTAGTTTGGAATCTTGTTCTAAAATTTAATTAACAAAATTTAACTTCTATTTTAAAAATAAAGTTTGTCTTATACTATCTTATAGTCTATTTCAGAATATTATTCTAAAATAATTTCAAATAACTTTTATTTAAAATACACTGATTTATAACTTAAATTATCTCATAATTTAATTTAAAATCTTATTCTAAAATAAAATTAATTAATAAAATAATTAACTTAATCATTATGTAAATCAGTATTGATGTCTTTACGTCCCCAAATTTTTTTTTTTAAAATTTTACTAATGCTGACGTTAGCATGACGTCAACGTCAGCCTGACGTTGACAAAATGGGTCAGATTTTTTTTATTTTTTTTAATTTTAAAATAAATTGAATTAAATCAATTTTATCTGATTTTGTATAAAATAATTAAATCTAATCCCATTAGATCAACTTTATCCAATATATAAAAAAATTTAAATATAATCTTATTAGATTAATTTTATCTAATATATAAAAAAAAAATTTATAAATCTAATCTTATTAGATCAATTTTATCTGATTTCGTAAATCATGACTGAGAACATATAATCTTACTATACGAACAACACAATCACAAATTTATAGGTTATTCCGAATTAAAGATTAATTCGTCAACGATTTAAATAATTTAAACGTCATAAATTATCTAGTTAACTATTAACTTTTTTAATCGATTTAAATAATTTAAATCGATACTTTAAAATAATCTAATTAACAATTAGCTACTTTAATGATTCAAACAATTTAAATCACAAATACAAACAATAATCTGAATTAAATGTTAATTCTTTATTGATTTAAACAATTTAAATCAAATCGTCAAATTAAACTTACTTTCCTTTTTAATAAAATCTCTATTTTATTAAATCGTAAATCTATTTATTTTGATCTTATTATACCTAGTCATGTATATTATGAATGTAATCAAAGGCTGGCTCTGATACCAATTATTGGGAAAAGCATATGAATTTTGTTGAAAAATAAACTCTGATGCCAACTATTGGGTTCACAGTTCTCAACTATGGTCACAACAATAGGTACCTATTAGAGTACTTAGAGTAGGAGACTCTTCTCTTTACCTAAGCCCCCGGTCGGAGAGTCACGCTTCGTGACACCTCATGTGCGAGAGTTCCCGGGAATTAGTTTATCTCTATAAACTCTTTGCCCTAATGCCGGTTGTTGGGGTAAATTTTAAAAATTCTCCCTAAAGATTACGCAGCGGAACAGGTTTAGAATTCATAACTCTAAACCTAGGGTTGATTTAAAATTTCGAATTTTAAATCTACTGACTTAAATTCATAATTTAAATCAATAGAACTAAATTCTTAATTTAGATCTACAGACCTTTTATTCTAATACATTCATAACAATATATAAACTTAACAGATATAATAACGAATACTGTAAATAAAGTGAAAAGAGAAACTAAAAGAAGAAGGAAAGAAAAACATACCTGGAATTGCACCAATAAAAGAAAAACCAGAAAGAGAATAATATTCTTCAAAACTGAGACCCTGAGACCTTCTACGCAATAACCTCGAACTGCCCGGAGGGTGGGCTCCGAAAAATATTAAACTGGATCTCCGAAACAACTTTAGAAACCCTAAAGAATTATTTTTGACTCTGATGCCAAACCTCAAAATAAGCCCCTCTATTTGTATAAATATATCGGAGTGAAAAAATATAATTAAAATCGAAAAGGATTGCATAGTTAACATCAAAACGTAGCGTTTAATTCAAAAACCAAGCAAAACGCGTCGTTTTGTACACAGTGCAACCGCCTCTTAGTTTACATGAGCATGACATGTGGCAGCGTTTCATTCGCTGGTGCCCAAACACACGGATCGCCACAGTGGGCACGTGTCGCACCCTGGTTCGTTGGATCCGTTTCACAAGGATAGCCACCGTGCAGGTACTAAAAAGCGATTTTTTTTTTGCTTTGTTTCTGACATGTAAAAATTCATCTTATGAATTTTAATTTTCAAAATTATTTTATTTTATAATTTTGAACTTTTATTCATCTCATGAATAATATTTGGCAAAATAAATTTACCCATCGTATGGATAACTAATTCATCTCATGAATTCTTTAATATTTTTTTAATAGCAATAAAATACAGAGGCTTGCATAGGGACCCCGGGGACAATTTAAATCTAGCTCTAAATGGGTTAAATTAAATCATCTCATGATATTAATTTAATTACCATTTAATGAAACTTAATTCCACTAAATAAATCTCACTGCACTCCAGACTTCAATTATTTAATCGATATCTCCCTAATATGTTGTATTGGTGACAACCCTTCCACGAGA
Organism: Simmondsia chinensis; assembly: GCA_018398585.1. Classification (NCBI taxonomy): domain Eukaryota; kingdom Viridiplantae; phylum Streptophyta; class Magnoliopsida; order Caryophyllales; family Simmondsiaceae; genus Simmondsia; species Simmondsia chinensis. The sequence continues at coordinate 23,225,322 of JAGTTD010000009.1, read as the reverse complement.
TGTCCATGACAAAGGATAAATATAACCACTACCATTATCCTTCTCACAGCTTCTCCATTAGTTACCGACTCGCCCTTTACTGAATAATTCATTTATACTTGAACATATTCGTAGTATAAATTCCAAATGTCAAACACTTGGAATACTTTGGCCAAAGTTTCCGAACTATTCAAATATTTACGAATCAACTAAGGGGACATCTGTATCTTATAAAAGACTGTAGATTCCCTATTGAATACCTGATCCTTGTCACACTTCACTCTGTTACTCAGTGTACGTGGGATTTCAGTCATTCATTTTAGACCATGCTTATAGTACACCAAAGTAACTAACGTTCCATGCACAAGTCCAGAATACCCTCAGGATTTAGAGTCATCGTTCAAACAGTACAATGCGAATCACTCATCTCCGATAGTAGTCTAGAAATAAGTAACCCACATAGTCCAACTCAGTATGTCAAACACACTTACCTAACACTTTTGGATCTCCAGCCACATGACCAAGACAAGCCATCCAAAGTGTCACGTTATAGTCTTAACATACAAGTGGTCCAGACTTGTCTTCGACTACGAGTCTTTCAAACAACAATCTGTATTTGTTCCAAGTCTATCTGTGGCTTAGTCTCATAAACCACTTAGAACAAACATGGAAATTGTAGTCTGAGGACTACACCCATCTCATGGATGCCTCCCGAAAGAAAATCACATGCAGGATAAATGCTCAAATACAAAAAATTAACTAGGAAATGACTTGAACTTCAATTTTAATTATTAAATAAAACAATATATCCAGAATAAATCTAGATTTCAGGACTCTGTTTCTAACATCCCCATCATGTAGTCTTTTGGTTAGCCTGAGCCACTGTAACACATTACGGACATGGTCAGTTGAACTTGAGTCCAACAACTAGGAACTTGGTAAACTATCAATTGGCATAACTCAAGTAAGTGAGATATTAACATATCTTCACTAGATAGCTTAGTAGTCTTTATAAGAAGAGAAGCGAAGCACTTACCGCAGTTTTTCTTCTAGTGACCAATTTTTTCCCGCAAAAGAAACACTTTCCTTTTGTCGACCTCTTTGTGGATTTTGTTGCTATACTAGCAACCTTGCCCTTTCCTTTCTTTCCAGTAGCTCCCTTGTGAGTAATAGCTAAGTCCGACTTGATTTTTCTAGGTAAAGTAATTTAGTCCAATGAGTTTATTATGCATTAGTAATGAAGTATAGTTCACCAGACGTGTCCATTTCAAAATATTGTAAATGCAAACATTTGTGTAACTGCCTAACAAGAGTCGTGTCTAATGCAGTGATATCTATTTTTTCAATTTAGCCTACATAATAAGTCAGATATCCACCAAACTGTACTATCATGCACGCAATGATGACCCAAACACACCACTCCTGACTCCCCGACAGCGGGGTCGTACGAAGCTAGTTCAGGTGAAAACTATTCTCAATTAACCTGTTTTTCTTGTAACACTTACTAAACATGATTAACTCACCACTTTACCTTAGTCTCTAACATGACACAACAGAGCTCCTCCGGGAGGCTAATGCATCACGCTAGTCAAGTGTAAACCATTACCTAAACCTCCACACAAATACACGAAATACTCCACGGCAACGTGGCCGCATCGCTTCTTTGCACTTTGATTTATCCTAAAGAAGTCTAACCCTGTAATCTGCAAACCGACATCCTCTGCGGGGAGGTCTATCAATCTACTGTACTGCTAAACCGGTAATGGAGACCGTGAGGTTACAATAATTGAAAACTCGCTCCCACTTGATTTTTATAACTAGTGGTTTTTAATTAATTTGCATTTACAACCTGGATTATCTTATAATCCCCTTTAGAATCTCATTCTAAAATTAACCAAAATAAATAAATTAATTTATTCAAAAATACTATATTTTTACAGTATAGATTATCTCATAATCTTACATTAGAATCTCATTTTAATTTCAATCAATAAAATTAATTAATTAATTTTAGATAAATAATACGAATATTTAATTTAGATTATCACATAATCTACTTTTCAAAATCTAATTCCAAAATTAAATTGAAATAATTTTATTTAAAAACAGTAGCGATTTTTGCTAAGACTATCCCATAGCCTATTTTAGAATCCTATTCTAAAATTAAACAAGCTTAGACTATCCAATAGTCTAGTTCGGAATCTTATTCTAAAATTTAATTAGCAAAATTTAACTTTTATTTTAAAAATAAAGTTTGACTTAGACTATTTTATAGTCTATTTCAGAATCTTATTCTAAAATAATTTCAAATAACTTTTATTTAAAATACACTGATTTAAAACTTAAATTATCTCATAATTCAATTTAGAATCTCATTCTAAAAGAAAATTAATTAATAAAATAATTAACTTAATCATTATGTAAATCAGTATTGACGTCTGTACGTCCCAAATTTTTTTTTTAAATTTTACTGATGCTGACATCAGCATGACGTCAGTGTCAGCCTGACGCTGACAAAACGCATCATATTTTTATTTTTATTTTTTAATTTTAAAATAAATTGAATTAAATCAATTTTATCTGATTTTGTATAAAATAATTAAATCTAATCCCATTAGATCAGCTTTATACAATATATAAAAAATATTTAAATCCAATCTTATTAGATTAATTTTATCTAATATATATATATATATATATATATATAAAATATTTAAATCTAATCTTATTAGATCAATTTTATTTGATTTCGTAAATCATGACTGAGAACGTATAATCTTATTATACGAACAACACAATCGCAAATTTGTAGGTTATTCCGAATTAACGATTTATTCGTTAACGATTTAAACAATTTAAATCATCGTCATAAACTATCTAGTTAACTATTAACTCTTTTAATTGATTTAAACAATTTAAATCGATACTTTAAAACAATCTAATTAACAATTAGCTACTTTAAGGATTCAAACAATTTAAATCACATATACAAACAATAATATAAATTAACTGTTAATTCTTTATTGATTTAAACAAATTAATTTAAATCGTCAAATTAAACTTAATTTCCTTTTTAATAAAATCTCTATTTTATTAAATTGTAAATCTATTTATTTTGATCTTATTATACCTAGTCATGTATATTATGAATGTAATCAGAGGCTGGCTCTGATACCAATTGTTGGGAAAAGCATATGAATTTTGTTGAAAAATAAACTCTGATGCCGACTATTGGGTTCACAGTTCTCAACTATGGTCACAACAATAGGCACCTATTAGAGCACTTAGAGTAGGAGACTCTTCTCTTTAACTAAGCCCCCCGGTTGGAGAGTCACGCTTCGTGACACCTCACGTGCGAGAGTTCCCGGGAATTAGTTTATCTCTATAAACCCTTTGCCCTAATACCGGTTGTTGGGGTGAAGTTCAAAAATTCTCCCTAAAGATTACACAGCGGAACAGGTTTAGAATTCATAACTCTAAACCTAGGGTTGATTTAAAATTCCTAATTTTAAATCTACTGACTTAAATTCATAATTTAAATCAATAGATCTAAATTCTTAATTTAGATCTACAGACCTTTTACTCTAATACATTCATAACAATACGTAAACTTAAACAGGTATAATAACGAATACTGTAAATAAATTGAAAAGAGAAACTAAAAGAAGAAGGAAAGAAAAACATACCTGGAATTGCTCCAATAAAAAAAAAACCGGAAAAAGAATAATATTCTTCAAAACCGAGACCCCGAAACCTTCTACGCAATAACCTCGAACTGCCCGGAGGGTGGGCTCCGAAAAATATTAAACTGGATCTCCGAAATAATTTCAGAAACCCTAAAGAATTATTTTTGACTCTGATGCCAAACCTCAGAATAAGCCCCTCTATTTATAGAAATATATCGGGGTGAAAAAATATAATTAAAATCGAAGAAGGATTGCACAGTTAACATCAAAACGCAGCATTTATTTCAAAAACCAAGCAAAACGCGACGTTTTGTACATAGTGCAACCGCCTCTTATTTTACATGAGCATGACATGTGGCAGCGTTTCATTCGCTGGTGCCCAAACACACGAATCGCCACTGTGCAGGTACTAAAACGCGATTTTTTTTTTTTTTTTTGCTTTGTTTCTCACATGTAAAAATTTATCTTATGAATTTTAATTTTCAAAATTATTTTATTTTATAATTTTGAACTTTTATTCATCTCATGAATAGTATTTGGCAAAATTAATTTACCCATAGTATGGATAAATAATTCCTCTCACGAATTCTTTGATATTTTTTCAAAGGCAATAAAATACAGAGGATTGCGTAGGGACCCCGGGGACAATTTAAATCTAGCTCCAAACGGATTAATTTAAATCATTTCATGGTATTAATTTAATTACCATTTAATGAGACTTAATTCCACTAAATAAATCTCACCGCACTCTAGAGTTCAATTATTTATTTGATATCTCCCTAATATACTATATTGATGACAACAACCATTCCACGAGATGTCCATGACAAAGGATAAATATAACCACTACCATTATTCTTCTCACAGCTTCTCCATTAGTTACCGACTCACCCTTTACTGAATAATTCATTTATACTTGAACATATTCACAGTATAAATTCCAAATGTCAAACACTTGGAATAATTTGGCCAAAGTTTCCGAACTATTCAAATATTTGCGAATCAACTAAGGGGACATCTGTATCTTATAAAAGACTGTAGATTCCCTATTGAATACCTGATCCTTGTCACACTTCACGTCGCTACCCAGTGTACGTGGGATTTCAGTCATTCGTTTTAGACCTTGCTTATAGTACACCAAAGTAACTAACGTTCCATGCACAAGTCCAGAATATCCTCAGGATTTAGCAGTACAATGCAAATCACTCATCTCCGATAGTAGTCTAGAAATAAGTAACCCACATGGTCCAACTCAGTGTGTCAAACACACTAACCTAACACTTTTGGATCTCCATCCACATGACCAAGACAAGCCATCTAAAGTGTCACGTTATAGTCTTAACATACAAGTGGTCCAGACTTGTCTTCGACTACGAGTCTTTCAAACAACAATCCATATCATTTGTTCCAAGTCTATCTGTGGCTTAGTCTCATAAACCACTCAGAACAAACATGTAAATTGCAGTCTGAGAACTACACCAATCTCATGGATGCCTCCTGACAGAAAATCACATGCAGTATAAATGCTCAAATACACAAATTTAACTAGGAAACGACTAGAACTTCAATTTCATTTGTTAATTAAAATAATATATCCAGAATAAATCTGAATTTCAGGACACTGTTCCTAACATCCCCATCATGTAGTCTTTTGGTTAGCCTGAGCCACTGTAACACATTACGGACATGGTCAGTTGAACCTGAGTCCACAAACTAGGAACCTGGTAGACTGTCAGCTGGAATAACTCAAGTAAGTGAGATATCAACATATCTTCCCTAGATAGCTTAGTAGTCTTTATAAGAAGAGAAGCTAAGCATTTACTGCAGTTTTTCTTCTAGTGACCAATTTTTTTCCCGCAAAAGAAACACGTTCCTTCTGTCGACCTTTTTATGGATTTTGTTGCTATACTAGCAACCTTGCCCTTTCCTTTCTTTCCAGTAGCTCCCTTGTGAGTAATAACTAAGTCCAACTTGGTTTTTCTAGGTAAAGTAATTTGGTCAAATGAGTTTATTATGCATTAGTAATCAAGTATAGTTCACCAGTCGTATCCATTTCACAATATTGTAAATGCAAACATTCGTGTAACTGCCTAACAATAATCATGTATAATGCAGTGATATCTATTCTTTCAATTTAACATATATAATAAATCAGATATCCACCAAACTGTACTGTTATACATACAATGATGACCTAAACATACCACTCCTTACTCCCCGGCAATAGGGTTTTACGAAGCTAGTTCGGGTGAGAACTATTCTCAATTAACCTATTTTCTTGTAACTCTTACTAAACATGATTGACTCACCACTTTATCTTAATCTCTTACATAACACAACAGAGCTCCTCGGAGAGGCTAATGCATTACGCTAGTCAAGTGTAAACCATTACCTAAACCTCCATACAAATGCACGCAATATTCCACGGCAGCGTGGTTGCATCGCTTCTTCGCACTCTGGTTTATCCTAATAGAAGTCTAACCCTGTAATCTGCAAGCCGATATCCTCCGTAGGGAGGTCTATCGATCTACTATACTGCTAGACCGGTAATGGAGACTGTGAGGCTACAACAATTGAAACATCGCTCCCACTTGATTTTCAAAACTAGTGGTTTCTAATTAACTTGCATTTACAACCTAGATTATCTCATAACCTCCTTTAGAATCTTATTCCAAAATTAACCAAAATTAATTAATTTATTTATTCAAAACATTGTCATTTTAAAACATCAATTATCTCATAATGTTGCTTTAGAATCTAATTCTAAATTTATTCAATAAAATTAATTAATTAATTATTAATTTTATTTTTAAAAATGGTACCATAGATTATCTCATAACTTATTCTTTAGAATTCCATTTTAAACTCAAATAAATTATTATAAATTAATTAAATTTTTTTTATTTAGAACAATACCGAAATTTAAATTATCTCATATTCTATTTTTAGAATCTAATTCTAAAATTAAATTAATTTTATTTATGGTCAGTAGCAATTTAGAGCTTAGACTATCTCATAGTCTAATTTAGAATCTTATTATAAAATTAAATAATTTTTAAAATAATATTAATTTAGACTATCTCATAGTCTATTTTAGAATCTTTATTCTAAAAATAATTTAAAATTAACTTTTATTTAAAATAACACTGATTCACAAGTTAGATTATCTTATAATCTAATTTAGATTCTCATTTTAAAAGGAAATTAATTAATTTATGATTACTATGTAGACTAGTAATAACGTCGACATATTCCTAAAATTAAATAAATAAAATAATTTTTTTTGCTAATGTCAGCGCCATGTCAGTGCTGACATTGTCAGGATTTTTTTTAATAATTAAAATATTTAATTTAAAAATTAATTGAATCTAATCTCATTAAATCAATTTTATCTGATTCGTAAATCTTAATCAAATATGCATAATTTCATTATATAAAATTCATAATTGCTAGTTCATAGATTGATAGATCTGAATTAACAATTAATTTATTAATGATTTAAATAATTTAAATCGATACCATAAATAATCAAATTATCTATTAATTATTTAACGATTTAAACAATTGGAACCGTTACTTTAAACAATAATCTTTTTTTTTTGGTAAATCTGTGATAAATACTATATATAATCAAAATATATGTACAAGTCTATAAGGGGCATACCCCAAGCCAAGGCCAAAAGGCCTACATCAAAGAATCAATCAAAGATAGAAACAAAGCAAGATGTATCAACGATCAACATGATCAAACAGAGAGAACAAGCAAATGAAGGCAAACAAGCAAATGCTCAACCCCCCACTCCTGCAAAAGCTGAAAGTGGCGATGAGCACCGCGAATTATAGGGGCAGCAATCAGACGACTGCGAATCAATCCGGTGATCTCGTCAGTGATGACTGCAGAAGGCCTGGACTGGGGCCGATGAATCCTTAGGTTATGCTCATACCAGAGGATGTAAACCGTAGTGGAGAAACAAAGGCGGGCAAGGATCCGATCCAGCCCGCGACCACGAAGCCTGGTAGCAGCCCACTGAACCAGCTTGTGCCATGGAAGTGTGGGCCAGGCAAAAGAGGTGCGTGAGAACACTCTGGACCAAACAGTAGCAGAGTAGCTGCAGGTGAAGAAGGGATGGTCATGTGACTCAGCATCTGACCCGCACAACATGGAAGTAGCCCGAACATCCTACACTCAATGTCTCAGCAGTCTGTCAAATGTCTGTAGACGCTCACAGGAGGCAAGCCACAAAATGAAGGAGTGCCTTGGGATATGAAGCTGAAACCAAAGGAGATGATGGATGGAGTCCTCCTCCCTTCGACTGCGAATCGTCTCCCATGCCGGTCTAGTGGTGAAAACCCCAGATGGGTCCCTCATCCATCGTACATTATCAGCTACCCCTAGTCGGGGCCTGAAGTCAGCAGAATCCCAGATAGGAAGCAGCTCCTCAATATCCCGTGGGAAACGCCACTGATCACCCTCTATAATATCCGAAACTCGAGATCCCAAACGATGACCAGTGGAATGGAGGAGGCGAAAAGTGAACCACCCCTCTAGACGTCCACACGACAGCCAGTAATCGGACCACAAAGTAGTGTCTCGGCCATCACCAATGATATGCCGAAAAGCTCCATCACAAAGCGATCGAACACCAAGAATGCTCCTCCAAGACCATGAAATCGAACCTCTCGGCTAAATATCCCAGAAGGACTTCTCTTTGAGTCAGTTGGCATGAATCCACCGAGGCCAGAGAGAGTCACGATCGGTGAGTAGAACCCAAATATGCTTCATGAGAGAAGCCTGGTTCCACTCATGCAGACGCCGAACCCCGAGACGACCCTCCCTGCAACGGTAACAAAGATGCTCCCAGGAGACCTTAGCCCCACCCAGGCCCAGAGAAGCACCCTTCCAGAGAAAGGCTACAGTAGTCGACTCAATCTTCTTAATCATCATCTTAGGGAGAATGAAGACAGATGACCAGAAGACCTGAATAGAGAACAGGACCGATCTGATAAGCTGCAAGCATCCGGCATAAGATAAACCACGAGATGTCCAAAACTGGATGCGAGCAAGGATGCGATCTAAAAGAGGCTTACAATCGATGAAACGAAGCCTCGTCGTGATGAGCCGCACCCCCAAATACCTAACCGGGCACTGACCCAACTGGAAACCCAAAACATCAAGGAGAGTCTGCTGAAGCTCAGAGTTAACCCCAACAATGAAGACAGTGCTCTTTACTACAATCGAGGACAACCCCGACAGTGCAGCAAAACGGTCTAAAGTCTCACGAATAATTGACAAACTGCCCTCATCAGCCTCACTAAAAATCATAAGGTCATCAGTAAAGCATAAGTGAGTAAGGCTGGCACTCTAGCAATGGGGATGAAAGCAAAACCTCAAATCAGAAGATGCACGGTGAAGCAAACCCCGTAAGCCCTCCAAGGCAATAACAAAGAGGTAGGGCAAGAGAGGATCCTCCTGCCTGATGTCGCTGCTCGTGCCGAAAAAGCCATGAAGCTCGCCATTAATGGAGACTGAAAATCTGGCTGTGGAAAGACACTCCTGCACCCATCGAATCATAACCTTAGGTATACCCATACAGCGCATAGCGGTAAGAATGAACTCCTAGCTCACCGTGTCAAAAGCCTTGCAAAGATCAACCTTCAGAGCGCATCGAGGTGAAGGCGTCTGAAGGTGATTGTCGCGCAGAAGCTCCTGAGCCAACATAATACAATCAAATATCCTCCGCCCAGGAATGAAAGCAGACTGCGAGTCATCAATGAGGTAAGGAAGAACCCCCTTCAGTCTGCTTGCAATGATCTTAATGATGGACTTATAGATCACATTGCCACAGGAGATCGGGCGAAAGTCGGCGAAAGTGGAGGGATTCTCCACCTTCGGGATTAGTCTGATACGAATGGAGTTCAGGGTGCCAAGCATGCCCCCTGACTGAAAGAAAGACCGGACAGCCCGAACAACATCACGCCCCACCACGTTCCAAGCCCTCTTAAAAAAGAGGGAAGTATAACCATCTGGGCCAGGCACCCTATCATCACCAGAGGAGAACAGTGCATCTCTCACCTCAACATCAGTAACCGGAATAGATAGCGGACGAGCCTGATCCTCAGAAAGACGGGTCTGAAAGAGCTCCGAAATATCCTCACGAAGCGGCCCACTCGGCTCTGTCAATAAGTCTCGAAAGAAGGAGACTCCTGCCTCAAAAATCTCACTGTCATCGTACATCCTCCTACCATCAGCACGAATGATAGAAGGGATCCGGCTCCTAGCCTGCCTATGCGTGACAGACTTATGGAAAAATCGGGTCCCTTGATCTCCCAAAGAGAGCCACTGGATGCGAGACTTCTGATGATAGAAGGCCTCCTCATCCCTACACAACCGCAAGTACTCCCGAGACAAACGACGCTCCTCCTCATGAAGTAAAAAACTCTCGGGCCCATCATCTAAAGCTCGCTGAGCCTCCATCTAGGCATCCCTCGCCGCTACAACCTAAGTTGATATGTGGCTATAATGTCTGGCATTGAGGATCTTCAGCTCACCCTTAAGCCTTTTCAGCTTCTGAGTGAGCTGAAACATAGGTGTGCCCTCAATGCTAGTCTCCCAAACCCTCCTCACAGTAGGTAGAAACTCATCATGGTCTGCCCAAAAGTTAAAGAACTTGAAAGGGAGCCGTGATGTGCGGCGCTTTCCAAGACCTCTAACTACAAAGGGACAATGGTTTGAACATAACTCCCATGGAAGGAACTCAGCAAATGAGGAAAAATAAGTGCGAAGCCAGCCCTCGCTCACCATGCACCAGTCGAGACGCTTCAGAATGAGAGCGTCCCCATCTAACCCATTGGACCACGTGTAACGTAGCCCACAGAACGGCAGAACTGTGAGCTCAGAATCATGAACACAGTCCCTCAAGTCATTCATGTGGCCAGGCCAAGAGTCCTAACCACCTCTCCTGTCACTTGGACTGAGGATAGTGTTAAAGTCCCCAACGAGAATCCAAGGCTCCCCCTGAAGAGCCACGCTGGCTCCTCAAATATACCTCCATAGCTTTCGACGCTGCCCCGGCTAGTTAAAGCCGTAGACAAATGTTGCAGTGAAGTCCACATCACCTCGGATATCAGAAACTTGGTAGGTGAGATACTGATCTCCACCCTGTACTCTCACTACACGGTAGAAAGTCGGATCCCATAAAACGATGATGCGACACCCACGAGGTCGCACCCCGCTGATCAGAAACTGCCACCCCTCATCATAGCGGGTAACAGCGGACTCAACAAAAGCAGGGTTGGTCTTGGTCTCAACCAATCCAACTAGACTCAAATGACTAGAAGAGATCCAGGGCCGCACAACACTGATAGTATTGGGGTTATTAAACCCCCTCACATTCCACTATCCTATCATAGGGAACTGGAGAACTATCGCGAACCCCCACGGCCTTTACGGCCACCACGAGTATCTTGAGCAATCTGAGCGCCCCGAGTAGCCTGAACACCCTGAGTAACGAAAGCAGCAGCAGAGTGCGTAAGATGAACATCTAGAGCAGGGTTGGGAGGAGCATCTGACGTGGACACCTCCCCAGACTGCCGCTCAGCCAGAGGAGCGAACCGGTTCAGAGACTTGATACTAGGAACTGTCTCCGTCGGGTAGGCTCTCAACACAAGCAAGAGGATCATCAATCCCCAAAAGAGCACCCTGAGCCTCCTCAACCTCCATAGGAACAAGAGCCCAATTCAAATCCTCCATCGAGCTAGCTTCCTCACCATCAGTGGACGAATCAGCAGCAGAATGAGAAGTGTGGGCCGGTGTAGGGCCCAACATGGGTCTGATAGTACCCAACCCCAAACTGGGCTCGGTGTGAGCCGCAGGCTGGTCAGGACCGCCACCAATAGGCGGCCCACTTTCTCTCTCCCTACCAACAACTCTCCACTCCTCCACCGGTCTGGCGGCAATAGCCACGCCACCAACTCTGCCAACTATTAATTCATTAATGATTTGAACAATTTAAATCGTTATTTCAAACAATCATCTGAATAAAATATTAATTCATAATAGATTTAAACAATTTAAATCAAATAGTCAAATTAAACGAACTTTTATTGTTAATAAAATCTCTTTTTTATTAAATCGCAAATCCATTTATTTCGATTTTATTATACCTATTTATGTATATTATGAATGTAATCAGAGGCTGGCTTTGATACCAATTGTTGGAAAAAAAAAACTCTGATGCCGACTTTTTGGTTCACAGTTCTCAACTGTGGTCACAACAAAAAGCACCTATTAGAGCACTTAGAGTAGGATACTCTTCTCTCTACCTAAGCCCCCCCAGTCGAAGAGTCACGTTTTGTGGCACCTCACGTGCGAGAGCTCCTAGGAATAGGGTTATCTCTATAAATTCCTTTACTCTAATACTGGTAGTTGGGATGAATTTTAAAAATTCTCCCTAATTTTATAAAGTTTATGCAGCGGAAGGGGTTTAGAATTCATAATTCTAAACCTAGGGATGATTTAAAATTCCTAATATTGAATCTACAGATATAAATTCATAATTTAAATGTACAAATCTAAATTCTTAATTTAGATCTACAAGCCTTTTACTCTAATACATTCATAACAATACATAAAGTTAAACAGGCATAATGACGAATACTGTAAATAAATAAAAAAGCAAAAACTAAAATAAAGAAAACATACCCAAATTTGCTCCAAATAAAGAAAACCAGAAAATAATAGTAATCTTCAAAATCGAGACACCGTAATCTTCTATGCAATAATCTCGAACTGCCCAGAGGGTGGTCTCCGAAAATTATTAAACGGTGGAAAGAAAAATTTTAACGAAAATTTTTCTCTCCAATTAGGTCTCCGAAACAATTTCAGAAATCCAAATGATTTGTTTCAATTGAATGACAAACTCTTGAAATAGGTACCTCTATTTATAGGAGCATACTGAAGCGAAAACAAGCCATTAAATCAATGTGGGATTCGCAGCTTTTAAACAAAACACGTCATTTTGCAAAACAAAAGACTCAAAACGCAGTGTTTCAGTCCCATTAAATGCGTGCTCTTGCCCTATCACCGTGTGCCACGTGGCATGTGGTGATTGGTCCGTGCCTTTAGGCGCGGATCCTCCCCTCAAGCAGCCCAGTCGTGTGCTGATTAGCTGCCAATGTTAACCATGGATTGTGAGTTGTACTTTTGCAATTGTTTTGCTTTGTTTCCCACATGTAAAAATTCATCTCATAAATTTTAATTTTTAAAATTATTTTATTTTATAATTTTTAACTTTTATTCAACTCATGAATAATGTTTGGCAAAATTAAATTTACCCATCTCATGGATAAATAATTCACCTTACGAATTCTTTAATATTTTTACAATTTTAATTTGGCTCCAAATTGGTTAAATTAATCATCTCATAAAATAATTTAATTATCATTTAATGAGACTTAACTCCACTAAATAAATCTCACTGCACCCCAAACTTAAATCATTTATTTGATATTTTCCTAATAGATTGTATTGATGACAACAACCCCTTTACTAGATATCCATGGCGAAGAATAAGTATAACTATTACCATTATCCTTCTCACAGCTTCTCCATTAGTTACCGACTCACTCTTTACCGAATAATTTATTTATACTTGAGCATATTCACAGTATAAATTCCAAATGTCAAACACTTGGAATACTTTGGCCAAAATTTTCGAACTATTCAAATATTTGCGAATCAACTAAAGGGACATCTGTATCTCATAAGAGACTGTAGATTCCCTATTGAATACCTGATCCTTGTCTTACTTTACGCCGCTACCCAGTGTATGTGGGAATTCAGTCGTGCGTTTAGACCTTACTTATAGTACACCAAAGTAACTAACGCTCCATGCACATGTTCAGAATCCTCTTAGGATTTCGAGTCGTCATTCAAACAATACAACATGAATTACTCATCTCCGGTAGTAGTCTAGAAACAAGTAATCCACGTGGTCCAACTCAGTGTGTCAATCTTATTAAACACACCAACATAACATTTTTTAATCACCATCCACATGATCAAGACAAGTCATCTAAAGTGTTACGTTATAGATTTAGCATACAAGTGGTCCAAACTTGTCTTCAACTACGAGTTTTTCAAACAACAATTTGTACCATTTATTCCAAGTCTATATGTGGGTTAATCTCATAAACAACTTAAGACAAACATGTAAATTGTAGTCTGAGGACTACTCCCATCTCACGGATGTTTCCAAAAAGAAAATCACATGCAGTATAAATGCTAGCTTACACAAATTTAATAAGGAAACGACTGGAACTTCATTTTTATTCATTACTGAAATAATATAAATAGAATAAATCTGAATTTCAGGATACTATTCTTAAAAAAAGGCAGCTTAATGGAGAGTTGTGCATGAGTCTTGCCTGACTAAGCTCTCTCAAGAAGAAGCTAAGGTCCATAAGGGCACGCAAGCTGAGCATATGGATCTTTAAGACCCAATAACTGAGTTCAGGCCATTTACTTCTGGTAGAGTTAAAAAAAAAAGAAAAGAAAGATGGGCTGGTCTCTCATCTTCGGAAGGGCGAGAATCTTGGTGGGATCACCTTGCCAAGGACTCACAACAACAACAACAATGACAATCCTAGTGCCACATGGGCTCCCGCATACGTAGGGTCGGGGGGGGGGGGGGGTTATACATGCACAACCTTCGCCCTTTAGGTACTACTCCAAAGGGAGGCCGTTTCCGAGGACCCCCAACCTGAGAAACGTGTCATCGTGGATGCATAGAAGCCTGGAAGCATGAGCAACATAGTTACATAGTATTAGGGCAGTATAAAGGAGCAACTATCACTAGCCAAGCATTATGAGCAAAATTTAATGGCAGGTAACTGTAGGCAATAACTAGCTCGTACCCACATAATCAAATAAGTGCACTAATATGTGCGCCAAAGAGGAAATCAAGACACCTGGAGACCCTAGTGCTAGTAAATGTACTACTCGAAGCTGCTACAATGGCAATCCCTATGCTCGCTCTCCAACGTGCTCTATCTAAGACCATCTCTCATAAGTCTAATTTAGTATATAATTATTTATATCATTTTTATTCAATTTTTAACCATTTTTTTTTTATCAAACTTCTATCACTGTTGCTCAGTTTTGCTCGTTTCAACTTTATTGCTATTTTCTTGCAAAAATACTCATTTTATGTTAAGTCTTGCTAGGTTTTATCATCAAATTCAACAAGTAAAAGCAAGATACATCAAATAAAAGCAAAAAAATAGCAAAACTACCCAACGTTACACGGTACAAATGAAGAACACATAAAATAACACTAATTTTGCTACATTTTGCTTTGGGCGGCAAATGTTGTCCCTCTTTATAAATAAAATTCATTGCATAAACCTAATAAAATGAATATTTTTTTGATTTGATTTTGTAGGTTTGGGCGGTGGAAAGCAGAAAAGAAAAAAAAAAAAAATTTTTAAAGAACAATGCAAGTTGTGAGTAGCCGCAAGTTTAAGCAAATGAGGATGAACTTTGTTGATTTTTTTTCATTTTTTTATCACTTTGAAAACACTATAAATAGGGGTCTTGTAGGAGTGTTTTGATCATCCTTCACTCAGCAAAAAATCCATAAGAACAAGTGAGAAAAATTGAGAGAAAACGAGTGAGGAAAGAAGAAGAAAGGAAGGAAGAAAGTTTGGTTTGTAATTTTGTATTTTTAAGTTCTTTCTATTCTTTTCTTCATTAAATTCATGAATTTTGTGTTAGATATGCTTTATATTATGTTTATCATGATTTAATTTTGTTATTTCAAGGCTACGATGTAGCCTAAGTTATAATATACCCTCATTTCTAATTCAACGTATTCAATGTTTTGTTCTTGCGTTGTTGAAGTGTTTATCATTGTTCTTCATGAGTTTTAAGTGTTTGATCACCATTTAAGGCCTATAATGATTCATAATGAGTCTGAAAGGAGATTTATGATGATTGCTAAGGTGATAAGCACCACAAATTGGGCGAATACTCGAGAGAGATTATCGCAATTTGTGGTGTTTTTAAGTGAAAATCATAGAGCTTTAAAACCTCTTTTGTTATTTGAATTCATGCACGAGAATGATGGTTTAATTTGTAAAAGAACATGCTAAATGTTGCTCGAGAGAGAATATTTAGTAAATTAGGGTTTTCAACCATCAACATAAAATAACAACTTCAATAACGAGAATAGAAAGGCGTATTGATGCAACTAGGTGAAATCAGATGTCTTGGATATTATTAAATCGTAAAAACTTTATAGGAATCAGCAAGCCTTACCTAAATATCAGTTAACATATTTTGTTTCTTTTTATTTTATTTTATTTCGTATTAAAATCTCAATTTTCGGTTTTTCAAATAGTATTAAAGCTACTAATTTTGGTACTCACTCAAACACAATCCTCGTGAGAACGATACTCTACTCATTCTTTATTACTTGATACGACTAGTGCACTTGCTGAAGCATACGCAAAGTAAGCATCAAGTTTTTTGTGCCATTGCCAAGGATTGTCTATATTTGAATGATATCGATACCAACTAGTTTTGGTACTAATTTGAAATTGTTAATAATTTGTAAATTTTATTAAAGAAATTTTTTATTTGATTCATTTGTAAAGATAATTCTTAAAAATAAATAAATTAATTAAATAAATTCGTATATATATTGCCCCTCCCTAAAAAACAATTTGTAAGTTTTATGTTATTTTGTTATTTTTTCTTATAATTTGTCTTTATTTTCATTTTTATTTTGATTATAAGTTCACTTTGTTAGGGTTTTAAAAGTTAAAGTTGCTATTTTAAAGTTTTTCAAAAAAATTAGGATTATTGCCCTTCTCTTTTTCTTTAAATTTTGTGTTTTCTTAACTTTTATTTTAGATTGTTGTAATTTTAGGCTTTCTAATCAATTTTAACTTTAGTTTAATTTTATTTTATCATCCAAATAAGTTTTTTAAAGTTAGATT
The DNA here is from genome assembly GCA_018398585.1 of Simmondsia chinensis. Classification (NCBI taxonomy): domain Eukaryota; kingdom Viridiplantae; phylum Streptophyta; class Magnoliopsida; order Caryophyllales; family Simmondsiaceae; genus Simmondsia; species Simmondsia chinensis. The sequence goes on along the minus strand of JAGTTD010000009.1, from coordinate 23,208,658 downwards.
TATTATCTCTATGTTTTTCAAAACTTTTAGTAGTACTTATTTTTCCCTTAAAATTTGGCTTTGTTAAATTTTGTGTTATACTTTTGTAACTTTTAAGGATTTCTCTTTATTGTTATCTTTGCCTTTAACTTTATAGTAGTTTATTTTTACTTTGTATGCAAAATTTAATTGAAAAAGAAATAACTTATTTTGACCCTGTAATCGAAAGAATTCTTCGATTAATCAGGAAAACAATAAGGATTGAAACCATGGCTAATAATACTGAAAATGATGATGAAAGGACCTTAAAAGATTATGCTGTACCTACGGTTGGAGGGTGCACTTCCAGCATTTGACGTCCACTAATACAAGCAAACAATTTTGAAATTAAACCCGCTATTATACAAATGATTCAACAAACTGTCCAATTTGGCGGTCTACCTAGTGAGGACCCAAGCCTGCATATCGCTAACTTCTTAGAGATATGCGATACATTTAAGCGTAATGGTGTCAGCGATGATGCCATTCGCTTAAGGCTGTTTCCGTTCTCACTGAGAGATAAAGCTAAAGCATGTTTAATGTCATTACCTCCAGGAACTATCACCACTGGGGATGATTTAGCTCAAAAATTTCTTGCTAAATATTTTCCACCAGCCAAATCAGCTAAGATGAGGAATGACATTACCTCATTTGTACAATACAATACAGAATCTTTGTATGAGGCGTGGGAACGTTACAAAGAGCTTTTGAGAAGATGACCACGTCATGGTTTGCCAGTTTGGATGCAAGTCCAAACTTTTTATAACGGATTTGCACCTAACACTCAAATGATGGTAGAGGTGGCTGCGGGAGGATCCCTAAATCACAAAACCTCAGATGAAGCGTATGAATTGCTAGAAGTAATGGCTAGCAATAATTATACAAGGGTAACGGAGCAAAAGAAACCTGCATGAATATACGAGCTGGATGCAATAACAAAGTTAACCGCCCAGGTTTAAATGCTTCAAAAACAGATGAACATGAACGTGAATGCCATAAATTCTCCTGTACTCACATGTGAATTTTGTGCAGGGAATCATCCTAGCATAGAATGCCAAACAGGAAATCCTTTCGCCTCATCAACCCATGAACAAGCCAATTTTGTTTCAAATTTTAAAAAATAATCCCTATTCCAACACATATAATCTCGGGTGGAGAAACCATCCAAATTTTTCATGAAATAATCATGGGATACAAAAACAACCTTTTCATCCCTCTCAAAGAAAGACTGATCTCGAGGAATTATTTAGTAAGTTTATGCAAGATACTGGAAGTTTCATGTAAAACACTGAAGCAACTCTTCGAAATCAAGAAACCTTGATTCGCAATCAAGAAGCGACCATTAGAAACCTTGAGACCCAAATTAGGCAAATTTCAAATCACCTTTCTGAAAGATCTTAAGGTTCCTTACCTAATAACACTGTCATTAACCCTCGAGAGCAAGTAAAAGCAATAGAATTACGAAGTGGAAAAATTTTGAAAGAACCAACTCAGGTAGACCAAACCATGCCAATTGAACAACCCATAATTGACCTGTACACTGCAGCAAATCAGGAATCGAAAAATGAGAAAGGGACAAAAATCCAATAAGAAAATGAACCAAAAAGGGTTGAACCTCAACCCTACAAACTGAAGGTCCATTCCCTCAACGACTGAGAAAAATAAAAGTGGACGAACAATTTGCTAAATTTTTGGAGATTTTCAAAAAATTACACATTAATGTCCCTTTTGTTGACATGTTAGAAAAAATGCCCAAATATGCAAAATTCATGAAAGAAATTCTGTCTAACAAAAGAAAGTTGGGAGAATTCAAAATGGTAGCACTTACTGAAGAGTACGGTGCCATACTGGAAAAGAAATTGCCTCCCAAACTAAAGGATCCTGGGAGTTTCACCATACCTTGCACCATTGGCTCCATTAGTTTTGATAAAGTTTTATGTGATTTAGGTGCAAGTATAAATTTAATGCCTCTCTCTATTTTCAGGAAGCTTGGGTTAGGAGAAGTGATGTCTACCGATGTATCTCTCCAACTTGCGGACATATCAATTAAGTATCCTAGAGGTGTGATTGAAGACATCCTTGTAAAGGTCGATAAATTCATCTTCCCAGCTGACTTCATAGTACTTGACATGGAAGAGGGTCATAAGATACCTCTTATTTTAGGCCGACCCTTCCTTGCTACAAAAAGGACCCTCATAGACGTACAACAAGGAAAGCTGATCCTAAGGGTACAAGATGAATAGGTAACCTTCAACGTCTTTAATGCCATTCAATTTCCCCCTAACATGGATTCTTGTTTTGAGGTTGATATTGTAGATGAGTTGGTCACTGAGACATTCATGGACACATTCCCCAAGTTGCCCCTTAAAGCGTGTCTAACAAAGTTAAGGACCATAGACATGGAAGACAAGTTGATAAAGGAATGTGCCCACTACCTGGAAAGCTACGAACCTTTCGATTTGCACCACGAACTAAGAGTGGAAGACATTCGAGCAATTGAAATTCAGTAGAAAACGGAAGAAGAAGAGCCACTGAATCTAGAGCTCAAGCCATTTCCACCACATGTCAAATATGCCTATCTTGGTAATTCTAACACTTATCCTATTATTATTAATGCCTCATTGAGTAATATTAAACAGGAAAGGTTGCTTAGGGTTCTAAGAGAGTATGGATCAGCAATCGAATGGACCCATTCGGATATCAAGAGAATTAGCTTTTCCATATGCATGCACAAAATTCTCATGGAGGGTAGCTTCAAACCTTTTGTGCAACCTCAGCTGCGGTTAAACCCTGCCATGAAAGAGATAGTAAGAAAAGAAGTTGTCAAATTATTAGATACCGGGATCATCTATCCCATATATGATAGCTCATGGGTTAGCCCAGTGCAAGTGGTTCCAAAAAAAGGGGGGATAACTGTAGTAGAAAATGAGAATAATGAGCACATCCCTACTAGGACTATCACTGGGTGGAGGGTTTGCATAGATTATCAAAAACTTAATGATGCCACCCTAAAGGACCACTTCCCTTTACCATTCATTGATCCTTTGTTGGAAAAACTGGCGGGTCATTCGTTTTACTGTTTTTTTTTTTTATGGATATTCGGGGTACAATCAAATTGTCATTGCCCCGAAAGATCAGGAAAAGACCACTTTCACTTGTCTTTATGGTACCTTTGCCTATAGGAGAATGCCTATTGGTTTATGCAATGCTCCTACAATTTTCAAAGATGTATGATGGCAATCTTTAGTGATATGGTGGAAAATTTCATAGAAGTGTTTATGGACGATTTTTCAGTCTTTGGGGCCTCATTTGATGATTGTTTAGCTAACCTCTCCATAGTTTTTCAAAGATGCGCTAACACTAATCTTATTTTGAATTGGAAGAAATGTCATTTTATAGTACAAGAAGGAATTGTGATAGGGCATATGATTTCAAAAAGAGGAATTGAGGTTGATAGAGCAAAAGCTGAAGTGATAGAGTGATTACCGCCCCCTACTAATGTTAAAAGAATTCAGAGTTTCTTAGGACATGTAGGCTTCTACAGAAGGTTCATTAAGAACTTCTTTAAGATCACTAAGCCTTTTTGCAATTTGTTGATGAAAGATGTCCCTTTTAACTTTGATAGTGACTGCACGCATGTTTTTGAAACCTTGAAGAAAAAATTAGTGTCAGCACCTATAATCGTAGCACCTGACTGGACGTTACACTTTGAACGTATGTGCGACGCTAGTGACTATGCTGTAGGGGCTATGCTGGGGCAAAGAAGGAACAAAAATTTTCATGTAATTTACTATGTAGTAAAACATTGACCGACGCACGGGTTAACTATGCTATTCCTGAAAAAGAATTACTAGTTGTTGCGTTTGCACTTGACAAGTTTTGTTCCTACTTGCTTAATTTAAAGGTAATTGTTTACACTGATCATTCTGCTCTAAAATATCTTTTTACAAAACAGAATGCAAAACCAAGACTGATTAGATGGATTTTATAGCTTTAGGAATTTGATTTAGAAATCCGGGATAAAAAGGGAACAGAAAATGTAGTGGTAGATCATCTATCCCAGCTTGAACGAGAGGACGAAAATCCCTCTATCAACAAAAAATTTTCGGATGAAAGTCTTACGATGGTAAGCGAGAATCCTACTTGTCCATGGTACGCTGACATTATTAACCATTTGGTTGCATATGAACTGCCCAAGGACATGACTTATCAACAAAAGAAGAAGTTCTTCGCTGACTTGAAACATTATTTTTGGGAAGAACCATTCTTGTATAGGCATTGTGCAGACCAGATTATCAGAAGATGTGTACCGGGGGTGGAAATTGAGAACACTCTACGCCACTATCACTCTCTTGAAACTGGCGGCCATCATGGTGGAACAAAGACTGTAGCGAAGGCTTTACAATTTGGGTTTTACTGGCCTACACTCTTTAAAGATGCTTTTAAATTCATTAGTAAATGTGATAGGTGTCAAAGGACAGGTAACATCTCCAAGAAACATTAAATGCCCCTAAACAACATTTTGGTTGTTGAATTATTTGATGTTTGGGGGGATTGATTTTATGGGTCCTTTCCTTTCATCATTTTCTAACAGATTTATTTTGGTTACTGTAGATTATATATCAAAGTGGGTTGAAGCAGTTGTTTTTCCGACCAATGATGCTAGAGTTGTTGTAAACTTTATTAGAAAGAACATCTTTTTTCGGTTAGGAACTCCATGAGCAATTATAAGTGATGGCTGAAAACATTTTCGCGATCGCCAACTTAAGGCTTTATTGAGTAAGTATGAGTCACACACTATGTGGGTGCTCCATAACATCCTCAAACAAGTAGACAAGTGGAAATTTCAAATCAAGAATTGAAAGCTATTCTTGAAAGAACAGTTAGTCCTTCTAGAAAGGATTGGTCGAAAAAGTTAGATCCCAAATTCAAAACACCTATTGGAATGTCCCCATATCGACTGGTTTATGGCAAGACATGTCATTTACCGATAGAATTGGAACACAAAGTGTACTGGGCCATAAAAACCTTAAACTTCAATTTAGAAGCTGCAGGTGAAAAGAGGTTGCTACAACTCAGTGAGATGGATGAGTTCAGGAATGAAGCTTACTAAAATGCTCGAATTTACAAAGACCGAACCAAAAGATGGCATGACAAGCACATCCTGAACAAAGAATTCATAGTGGGACAAAAAGTTTTACTGTTTAACTCCTGATTACAACTCTTCCCAGGGACGCTGCGCTCTAGATGGTCAGGACCCTTCATTGTAACCCGTGTTTTTTCATATGGCACGGTTGAGATTTAAGATGAGAAAAAGGGTACTTTCAAAGTCAATGGTCAAAGATTGAAACCTTACATAGATGGAGAGCTCGAGCCACATAAAACTTCCATTCATCTCAACAACGCCGAATAATCCACTCAGAAAGTTGAGCTAACGACTATAACTAAAGGCACTTCTTGGGAGGCAACCTAAGTGTTTCTATCCTTGTTTATCTTATTTTTCCTTTTATTATTATTTTCTCATGTTTCTATACATTTTTGTTCAAACAAGTATTTTGAAACAAGTTTGGGGGTAACTGGATCACAACATTTGCCATCAAATGAACAATCCTCAAACCTGGGAAGTATCTCTCACCTACTGCTTCATTCTTTATATTTCTTTTAACATTGAGGACAATGTTAACTTTAAGTTTGGGGTGGGAGAGACAATTTTGAACAAAATTTTTCAAAAAGTTTCCTTGTTTTGTCTTTTAGAGTCGGCTTGAATGCCTCCCAGAGTTCAGAGTCTTTGTATGGGAATACAAATAGTGTCGGCCAACAAAAATATTGTCTATTTTTTTGTTTTTATAGTTTTTATCATTAGTCTTTTTATAATTAAAAAAAAAACTTATCATCATGCTTTTTAGGCAAATTTTCCACTCTTTTTAGCTCGTTCACTTTAATTAGATTTGAAAAATTGGATAGTCAATTGTTTTTTGTGTTTTAGTTGCAAAACACGATCTAGTCTAAGGCACTATCTTGATAAAACCATGGTATTTGACTTTACTAGTTGGCATGGCTGTTTTACTTTTTTTTTTTCTGATTAAAAGATGCTCAAATTTGAATAGATTGCATTAAGATTATCATTTACATAATAGATTTTGAAGAGTTATGCCCAAGTCTAAATAAAAGAAAAATATAATAAAAATAGAGGGAGAGAATCACTAAGCACAGCTATCCTATTAAAAACGTTTATCATTTGGATATGTGCTACGGTGTGATGGTTTCTTGCTTTGGTACCTCGAGCGAGTAGATCGGTAGGGGTGTTTCAACACCTGGCACCTTGGGCCAACTATAACGGGAGCTGTCATATTGAAAGCTCGCTACAAGAGGTACTTAGAAAGCTAACAAGGAACCAAGCACAAAAAAAAAGAGAAAAAAAAAAAAATCATCTCTAGCACCGCTATCCCATGTATAACCATTTTCAGATATGTGCTACCCGTTATAAGGATGTCTCAGTGGTGGCTTCTCTTACTTATGGGTCATCACCCAGGAGTCGGAGCTTGATTCTCACTGAAGATATACTCGGGAAGTCATAATGAAGGCATCTTAGTTGTGGCTTCTCTTACTTATGGGTCAATGCCTAGGAGTTGGAGCATGATTCTCGCTGAAGATGCACTCACACGGCAATATTGGGGGTGTCTCAGTGGTGGCTTCTCTTACTTATAGGTCATCGCCTAGGAGTCGGAGCTTGATTCTCGCTGCAGATATACTCATGAATCGAGATTGACTTGAGCAGATCAATTCCTCATAAAAAAAAAAAAAAGAATTTTAGTCTTAGGCATACTTGATAAAGCTTGTTATGAGTGGTATGATTTTTATCTTCTATTCGATTTGAATGTCTTGAGATTAAAAAGAACGGATAAACTTTATTTGCTTAGCTAATTTTTAAATTCGGTTACCTAGGTAATTGATAGATTTTTGCTTGGAAATACCGTTTTTCCTTTAGTACCTTAAACTTTGAGCCTTGGTCATTCTTTTCTAAATAAGAGTGCACTTGCTTTAAGTTGTGGAAGAATTCTTAAAAAGCATGAGATCCTGTGCTTTAAAGTTTAGCCTTGCTCGAGGACGAGCAAGATTTAAGTTTGGGGGTATTTTGATAAGTCTAATTTAGTATATAATTGTTTATATCATTTTTATTCAATTTTTAACCTTTTTTTTTTATCAACTTCTATCACTGTTGCTCAGTTTTGCTCGTTTTCAACTTTATTGCTATTTTCTTGCAAAAATACTCATTTTATGTAAAGTCTTGCTAGGTTTTATCATCAACTTCAACAAGTAAAAGCAAGATACATCAAATAAAAGAAAAAGAAAAAAAGCAAAACCGCCCAAAGTTACACGATTCAAATGAAGAACACATAAAATAACACTAATTTTGCTACATTTTGCATTGGGCGGCAACTTTTGTCCCTTTTTATAAATCAAATTCACTGTATAAACCTTATCCAACATTATATTGATCTGATTTTGCAGGTTTGGGCAGTGGAAATCAAAAAGAAAATTAAAGAACAATGCAAGTTGTGAGCGCAGCCGCAAGTTTAAACAAATGAGGATGAACTTTGTTGATTTTTTTTTCATTTTTTTTTATCACATTGAAAACACTATAAATAGGGGTCTTGTGGGAGTGTTTTGATCATCCTTCACTCAGCAAAAAAGCCATAAGAACAAGTGAGAAAAATTAAGAGAAAACGAGTGAGGAAAGAAGAAGAAAGGAAGTAAGAAAGTTTGGTTTGTAATTTTGTATTTTTAAGTTCTTTCTATTCTTTTCTTCATTAAGTTTATGAATTTTGTGTTAGATATGCTTTATATTATGTTTATCATGAGCTAATTTTGTTATTCCAAGGCTATGATGTAGCCTAAATTGTAATATACGTTCATTTCTAATTCAACGTATTCAATATTTTGTTCTTGCGTTGTTGAAGTGTTTATCATTGTTCTTCATGAGTTTTAAATGTTTGATCACCATTTAAGGCCTATAATGATTCATAATGAGTCCAAGAGGAGATTTATGACGATTGCTCAGGTGATAAGCACCACTAATTAAGCGAATGCTCGAGAGAGATAAATACGATTTGTGTGGTTTTTAAGTGAAAATCATAGAGCTTTAAAAACTCTTTTCTTATTTAAATTCATGCACGAGAATGATGGGTTTATATGTAAAAGAACATGCTAAATGTTGCTCGAGAGAGAATATTTAGTAAATTAGGGTTTTCAACCATCAACATGAAATAACGACTTGAATAACGAGAATAGAAAGGCGTATTGATGCAATTGGGTGAAATCAGATGCCTTGGATATTATTAAATCGTAAAACCTTCATAAAAATCAGTAAGCCTTACCTAAATATCAGTTAACATATTTTGTTTCTCTTTATTTTATTTTATTTCGTATCAACATCTCTATTTTTCAGTTTTTCAAATAGCACCAAAGCTTCTAATTTTGGTACACACTCAAACAAAATCCTCGTGGGAATGATACTCTACTCATTCTTTATTACTTGATACAACTAGTGCACTTGCTCAAGCATACGCAAAGTAAGCATCAATCTCCTCCCATAGGTTTAGGTGGGCGAGGTCCTGTCGGATCATTTCCGACCATCTCTTCTTCGGCTTGTCTCTCCCTCTCCTCCCTCGTTGAGTATGGGCTGTTCGCATCTTCTGACTGGAGTAGTGGACGGTCTCCTCCTAACATGACCAAACCACCTCAAACGCGGCTTTCTTAATTTATCTTCAATTTGGACCACGCCCTATTTGCCTCTTGTGATGTTGTTCTTGATACTATCCTTCCTTATGTGTCTGCACATCCATCATCGCATCCTCATCTCCACCACCTTCATCTTCTGTGCATGATATTTTTTCATAGGCCAACAGTCCGCCCCATAAGACATAGCCGGTCTCACTACCGTCTTATAGTATTTCCCCTTTAGCTTTAATGGGAACTTTCTATCATAAAGTACTGCAGAGGCCATCCTTCATTTATGCCATCCTACTTTAATCCGGTTGTTGACATCCTCGTCAACTTTGCCATTCTGCTGAACCATGGAACCTAGTACTTGAATCTCTCTTTACTCTGTATGGTCTTAGATCCTATCTTGACATCCTCTATGCTAGGCATGGTAAAGGGATCGAACTTGAGTTCCATATACTTGGTCTTGGATCTACTGATTCATAGGCCCTTCGATTCTAATGCTGTCCTCCACAATTCCAGCTTCTTTTTTACCTCTTTTAGAGACTCCCCCACCAAAACTATATCATCTACAAAAAGCATGCACCGAGGCACATCTCCTTGGATTGGCCTAGTGACCTCATCTATTACCAAAATGAATAAAAAGGGACTCAATGAAGATCCTTGGTACACCCCTACTGTTACTGGAAAAGCTTTTATCTCTCCTTCCAATGTATGCACGTTAGTTTGTGCATCATCATACATGTCTCTAGTGGCCCTAATATATGGCACTGGAATGCCTTTGCTATCCAGCACCCTCTATAGGACCCCTCTTGGCACTCTGTCATATGCCTTTTTCAGATCAATAAAAACCACGTGGAGGTCCTTTTGTCTCTCTCTGTATCTCTCTATTGTCCTCCTTAGGAGGTGCATGGCTTCTATTGTTGATCTCCCAGGAATGAATTCAAATTGGTTCTTAGATACCTCTGCTTGTTGCCATAACCTCCTCTCTATAATCCTCTCCCATTGTTTCAGGGGGTGGCACATAAAGTTAATACCCCAATAGTTGGCGCAACTCTGTATGTCGCCTTTGTTCTTTTAGATTGGGACCCATGTGCTCTTCCTCCATTCATTAGGCATCCTTTCCCCTAGCAGGATTTGGTTAAATAATTTACTCAGCCAGGTGATGCCCTTCTGTCCAAGGCATTTACATGCCTCTATGGGTATTCTATATGGGCCCACAACTTTACTCTTTCCCATACATCTCAATGCTTCCTTGACTTCTTCGGTACTAATTCGGCACAGTACCATTGGTTCCAGTGCCCTACAAGTGGTTGGGGATCCCTTAGGGCTATCTCAGTTTCCCTCGAATCGTTGAGCAGATCATGAAAGTAGGCTTTCTACCTAGCTTTAATTTGTTGCTCGTTCGCGAGCACTTAACCTTCTTCCTCTTTTATGCACTTTACCCAGTCTAAGTCCCTCGTTTTCCTTTCTCTTGCTTTCGCGATTTTATATGTATCGCTGGCTCCCTTGGTATCAAGTCTTTTGTAGAAATCCTCATATGCTCTTGATTGTGCTTCTCTGACTGCTCTCTTTGCTTCATTTTTAGTGTGTTGATATTGAGGACACTTGTTCTCGTCTCCACTGCTTGCCCACTCTTTGAAACAGTGTTGTTTGGCCTTAATCGTCCCTTGGACCTCCTCACACCACCACCAGGACTCTTTATTTTTCCGTGCCTCGCACTTTGACATGCGCAGAACCTCTCGTGCCAATCCTCTGACCTTCTGGGCCAAATGGTCCCATATTTGGTTTGTGTCTCCTTCTAAATCCCACTCAAGCTCCAACTTCACTCTTTCCTTATAGGCCATGTACTTCGTCGCCTTTAAATCTCTTCAGTGAGTATAGGTCTGCGTAGGTTTCCTCCTACTTCTGGCCCTCTTCTTGGCCTTTACATGAGCACACAACACCCTATGTTGTGCAGAAAGATCTTCCCCGGGATAACTTTACAATCCCTACAGTCTCTTTGTACCCTTTTTCTTTGTGTCCTTGTCCCACCGCTTTGGAACGTGGTGATGTGCTCATCCCGCTTCCTTAAGAAGGTGTTAGAAATTGATAGCTCATAAGTGATTGCAAAGTCTAGGAGCACTTTTCCCTTTGCATTCCTAGTTCCAAAACCAAATCCTCCATGGTATGGTGCATAGCCATCCTCGGTTGTGCCAACATGCCCATTGACATCCCCACCAATCACCACTTGTTCGCTTTAGGGTATGCCTTGCATTGTTGTGTCTAAGTCCTCCCAGAATGTTACCTTCTCATGTACCTTTAATCCAATGTGAGGTGCATAGGCACTAATGATGTTCCATATCTCCCCATCTAGGACCATCCTGAGGGCTATGATCTTATCGCCAGTCTTGGACACTTCGACTACTTTGTCCTTGAGGCTGCTATCCACAATGATGCCAACTCCATTCTTGCCTCTAACCTTGCCCACATACCACAGCTTATATCTTAACACGTCTCTGGCCTTCACGCCAACCCATTTAGTCTCTTGCAGATAAAAGATGTTGATCCTTCTCTTCATCATCATTTGGGCTACTTCGAAGCTCTTCTTTGCTAACATTCCGACATTTAGTGCCCCTAGTCTCAAGTTTCCTACCCCTTTTGTTTCGTCCTCCCCCTTCCAGATCCCCTGGGGATGGTCTCAAGTTTTGGGTTCCATGACTAGTAGCGCTCATCCATTAATTGTCACTATCACAGGTAATATAGTATTGGAGCATGACGCATTCCAGTAACAATTTATAAATCATGTAATTTAAATAGTAAAGAGGATAAGTGAGCAAATCATGATAATAATGATATTCACGATAATAATACCCAAGGCAGTAATTAGATGCTTAAATATTACCTTGCAGTAGGGAGGACGGTTCAAATATAAATCAAATAGAACCTATGACCTTATGGTATAAATACAAGGATGGGGGGTCTGACCTAGGAACGACTAGCTATTGCTTACCTAGTACTGGCCGTCTGTGCACCTTGGAGTGGAGGTTGTAGTGGCTTTGGTGTTGAGTTATGTTGATGGGGTTGAAGCCCGATGGTGGCTGTGGGCGGTAGTGGCCATATGATGACTTTGTCTGGTAGTGGTGGTTAGGGTGGTGGTGGCGGTGTCTTGGGGTCATGTTGATGGTCAGGGTTGGTGTTGGTGCTGGTGGTGAGGGTTGCCATGCGGAGTATGTGGGGCAGTGGGTAGGTAAAGGGTCGTGGGTGGTGAGCTGCTTTCCGGTTGCTGCTTGGGGTCGTGGAAAGCGTGGAGAAAGATGAAGGCAAGGGGTCATGGTGGAGGTTAGGTTTGGGTGGTGGGTTGTGGGTGTTGAGCGGCGAGCTACTTGCTGGTGGTCGGAGGGGTGGTCTGGGTGGGGCCATGGAGGGGGCTGCTGATTGGGGGATGAGTTTGGAGGTGGTCCAGGTGTGGCAATGGTAGGGCGGTGGAGGTTAGGGAAGGTGGTGGGGCGAAGATGAAGGTTAGGTGGCGGTGGTTGCGTCACGGTGGCTAGGGATGTGGTGTTGCCATCTAGGTGGCTTCTCCGTTGGTGGGGTTCAGACGTCGTCAGCAAGGAGCTCGACGTGACCTAACTGACGTGACGTGCAAGAGAGAGGGGCTTAGAGCCCGTTGCTTTTGTCAGTAGAGAGAGAAGAGACTCCTTAGCACTAAAATCAGTTGAGAACGAGTAGTACTCTCACCTTAGCATCAACTTGGTGGAACCATTAGACTGTGTCAATCCAACTTGGTCTGATGTTGAAAATGATTTCCATGAAGAAGATTTTCTCCAACCAATGGAGGAATCATGAACCTCAGAAGTTGATCTCAAGAACCAACCTCAAGAGCATGACATGCAAACTTAATGCAGTCCTCAACAACAAGATCAGGATACTACTATGGTTGATAGCCCTGAGAAGGGGGTAGACCAACAAATCCAGATACAATTCGAGACACTACCTAAAGAGGTTAACGTCAGAACTTCCCTACTTCTTCCCTTGGAATTCATGGCAGTTAATGCTCAAGAAGGTCTTGAGGGTGATGTGATAGCATCGATTTGAGGAGCCTCAAGTGGAGCTCGTGGTAGAAGTAGCAGTCACTAATGGTACACTCGATCCCTTGTCTTTTAAGGTTAATGCTACAACACCCAAATTACCTGATGATTTATCTAACATAATGAAGATGATGTTTGATGGGCCTAATATCACAAATAAACACATCAAGCCCCTATATCAGGGCCACATTCGATGGCATTTAGGTAAATAGGGTATCAATGGATAATGGTGTGGCCATCAATCTATTGCCTTCATATATGTTGGGGGTCATTGGTAAGTCTCGAGAGGACTTGATCACTTTGGATGTGGCGATTTATGGATTTTAGGGAGCTACAACCAAATCTGAAATAGTCATTCCAATTAACTTATCAGTTGACGGCTTAAGCAAGCTGACAACTTCCTTTGTAGTGGAGACTACCTCGAGCTGTAATGCTTTGCTTGATAGAGATTGGCTGCATGCCAATTATTGTATTCCATCTTCCCTGCACCAATTGCTAATCTTCTTGAGCCATGACAACTATGAGATTGTTATGGCAAATAACAGGCCATTCATGGCTTGCTCCAACTATGTTGAGGAAAAATTCTATGAAGATGGAGTGAGATCCTTAGATTTTTAGAGGATGACTCCACAACATGCCCAACAAGAAGACACAGTAGCCATCTTGGATAGCCCACTAACAGAAGCTAAGGTTGGTCAAGTGGAAGTCAAATCTAAGGATTCTAACTTCTGGGGATACAAGAGGACCCTTTTTGATGAAGGGGACTTCTAGGGCACTCTAGAATCCCAATGTGGAGACACCAAGACCTCTCAATAATGGTCAAAGAGGCCATGTCCTCAGCATTAGCGAAGCTCATGGCCTGGCATGCTGAGGATCAGCTCTGGGCTGAACAACCATTTCATGGTTTTCAATATGTGTAGGATAAGAAAAGGAGTTGGAGCTAACTGATTTAAGAGTGGCACCAGCCAAAATGAAGGATTTAAGGGCAAAAGTCCAAGACCCCCTCCTTAAGGTTAATTTAGGCTTAACAGAAGACCCAAGGCCTATCTATTTGAGCGCTCTACTTTTTGAGGAGTAGAAAGAGCAGTACTTGACTTTGCTTCACAAATTCAAGGATTGCTTTGCTTGGGACCACCATGAGATGCCTAGCCTAGACAAAAAAAAAAAGGTTGAGCCTAGGCTTCCTGTCAAGCTAGGCTCGAAGCCCATCATTCAGGGCCAGAGGAGGATGTCCCAAGTAGTAATTGGCTTGGTCAAGAAAGAAATTGAAAGACTTCTAAAGGCCAAATTCATCAGAACTGCCAAGTATATTTAGTGGCTAGCTAATATTGTCCCTGTCATAAAAAAGAATGGTAAAATTAGGGTCAGTATTGGTTTCAGATATTTGAATCTAGCCACCTCAAAGGATGAGTACCCAATGGCTATTGTTGATATGCTCATTAACTCAGCCTCAAGGCATGAGATTTTGTCCATCATGGATGGCTACTGTGGGTATTACCAAGTTATGATAGTTTCAGAGGATACCAACAAGACAACATTCAAATGTCTTGGTGTAATAGGGATGTTCGAATGGGTGGCCATGCCTTTTGGTTTGAAGAATGCTTGTGCCACCTATCCAAGAGCCATGAACATGATTTTTCATGACCTCATTGGCAGGACCATGGAAATCTATATAGATGAAATTGTGGTCAAATCAAAATCCCAAGTTAAAGACTTAATGGGGCGTGTTTCTTAGGATGAGAGCCCACAACCTTAAGATGAATACGAGCTGGAAACTTTCTAGGCTTTCTGGTACACTAAAGGGGCATTGAGGTGGATATCAATAAGACCAAGGCCATCTAGGTGGCTAAGCCTCCATCGAATAGAAAGGAGCTTCAATGCTTCTTGGGGCAGGTTAATTTCCTAAGACGTTTCATCTCAAATGTCACAGGAAAAACAAAAGTCTTCTCTCCACTGTTAAGACTCAAGTTTGAGAAGGACTTTAGGCAGGAGGAGCCACATAAAGCAGCGTTCAAGGCCATCATAGAGTACTTGATTAGGCCGCTAGTACTTATGCCACCAAAGCATGGCAAATATTTGAAGATCTATGTCTCTACTTCTGTGGAATCTATTAGTTGTTTCCTTGTATAGGACAATGAGCAAGGTTTTAAACAAGCTGTGCTCTACCTTAGTCGTTGTTTAAATGAGTGTGAAATAAAATATTCTTCAATAAAAAAATTGCGTCAATCTTTTTTTGTGCATCTACAAAATTAAGATAGTATTTCTTGGCGTTCACTGTATGTGTGGTTGCCCAAACAGATGTCCTTAAGGATATGCTAGATAGGCCATTTTTGAGATGAAGATTGAACAAGTGGAGCATAGCTCTGCTTTAGTTTAAGTTGGTTTATGTCTCATAAAAGTAAGTGAAGAGGCAAGCCCTGGCAGACTTTGTAGCAGACTACCCAAACATTCCAACTGGCTTAGATAATGAGCCAAAACAGCTCCTAACAGTAGAACTAGTTCCTTGGAAACTATTCTTTGATGGATCAAGGACCAACTCTAGTGCTGGAGTAGGAATGTGATAGAATCCCCAGAAGGAAACATCACGAAATTAGCTGTTACCTTGGTGGGCGGATGCTCTAATGACATGGCTGAGTACGAGGCTCTCATAATTTGCCCTCAAACTCTCTTAGAAATGCAAGGCCACAACATTCTTGTCAAGGGAGATTCACAACTGGTGATTTGCCAAGTGAATGGAGAGTTTCAATGTTTGAGTGATTCCTCGAACCAATATCTGTCATAGTACATAAGCTATTAAGTGAATTCAACGAGGTGCAATTCGACCACATGCCCAGAGAGCAAAACAAGGCAGCCAATGACTTGGCTCAGTTAGTATCAAGGTACAAGTTACCTAGAACTTGGTATGAAGAAACTATGGTCATTAAGACTACGGTTTTGGATCATGAGATCAAGTGGCCAAAGTCCTTCGATGGTGCACTAAGTGGATGTTTGGTGCTCTATAAAGCACATTAGACTGTCCTGAGTCAGTAAGGGGACTAGAGGAAGCCTTCAATGGATTACTTCAACAACTCTTAAGATTATGCTAAGGATAAGAAAATGAAAATGAGAGCGCACAGGTTCCATCTAGATGGTGAATCTGGAGAACTATACATAAGGGACACTAGTGGAGTGCTTCTCAAGTGCCTTGACTTAGATGAAGCAATGCTAGTATTGTTTTGAGCCCATGAGGGTATCTGTAGATCCCATTTGGCTGGCAATAAGATGCATTGGCTCATCAGGTGCTATTATTGGCCATTAATGATGGATGATTGCATAATGTATGCCAAAGGATGCAGAGCATGCCAAAGATATGGGCATGTACCTAAAGTCCCTGCTGTTGAGATGCATGCCATTGTTAAACCATGGCCATTTAGTGGTTGAGCAATGGACATTATAGGAGAAATTAACTCTTGTTCCAACAAGCAACATTCTTATACTCTTGTGGCCCCTGATTACTTTACCAAATGAGTGGAGGCTAAACCATATAGCAACATTAATCAGCATGATGTGATTGATTTTATCAAAGAATATATCCTGTGTAAGTTTGGTATTCCATTGACTATCACTGTGGGCCAAGCTAAAGTATTTAGTGGAGATGAGGTAAAGGAGTTTACTAAGAGTTTCAATACAGAAATCTTGAACTCAACATCTTATTATGCTTAGGCTAATGGCCAGGCAGAATCAACAAATAAGATTCTAAAAGCCAACACTGAGAAGATGATTAAAGATAATCCCAGAAGGTGGCATGAGTTGCTACTGGATGCACTTTGGGCTTATAGAACTTCTAAAAGGGATGCCACTGGGACAACTCTTTTTCATTTGGCATATGGCCATGATGCAGTACTCCCCATGGAGGTAGTAGTTCAGTTTATTAGATTAGCTCATCAAGGGAAGTTTTCTAAAGTTGAATACGAGCAGTCCCTGATGGATGAGCTTACTATTTTAGATCAAGTAAGGCCTGATGCTCTGCACGGATCTGAAACTTAAAAGAGAAGATTTGCCAAAGCCTACAACAAAAGGGTCAAACCTAGGTCTTTTGACTTAGGAGATCTAGTTTGGAAGGTGGTTTGACCCGCCGGCCAGAGAGATCTGGTCTTTGGAAAATGGTCTCCAAATTAGGAAGGCCCATTTAGAGCCATTGAAGTATTTGGAGGGAATACTTATTTATTCCAAGATCTATATGGGATGACTCATCTAAGGGCCATCAATGGTATGTTTCTGAAGAAATATGTGCCATCTATCTGAGATTCTAACAAGGAAGTCCTTATGTATAGATTTCTAGAATTATGGGCTTAGTTTCAGTATCAGTGCTTAAGGGATCAATCTTTAGATCTTTTGGCAAAATAAAAGAAGAAAAAGAAAGGAACCACCAAATAGAGAGACATATTGAATAAATGCGTATTTCATTAATTCTGAGAGAATACATGGCTTACAGACATTACAAGTGAGTAGCTTGTAGAGCTAATGTCTCTTTACAAAATTGAAAATGAAAAGAGTCGAGTCCTGATCCTCATTACAGACTCCTCAATTGAGGATAGTTGGTTGGTTGCATCATTCAGCTCATAGTCTAAAGAGAGAGCTTCCTCTTGAAGAGCTTGACTCTTCCTCTGAGCTTCCACAAGGGTCTCTTTAAAGCCCACCAACCATTGAACCTTAAGAGGAGTGCTGTTGTCTTAAAGAAAGCAGCACTTCCTTAAGGTGCCATAGTCTCTCCTCTAGGTGATGGATCTCATCCTCAAAGCCTCTAATCCCTTAAGCTTGTTGATCTCAAGTTTTCCTCACTGCTTGGAGTTCCACAAATAATAGCTGCAGGCCTCCTAGGCAAGCTGAGCACCCTAAGGTCCTGATGGCGTCTTGGCAGTGCCATTTCCTCAAATGGAGAGTTAGAACCTCTTTGCTGATCTTCAAAAGCACTTCCTCGAGGACCTTGAGTTCCTTGGTGATGGCTGGAGCTACCTTTGCATCTTCTTTTAAGGATCTCATGAGAGACATGGCTTCGTAAAAAATGGCTGCCTCGGTTAGAGTCAAAACATGGAAATACGTGATCTCCCTTGGCCGTTGAAGTTTGGGAAATTCCTGATCAAGCTGTTGAAAGGCTAGCCTACCACTTGCTCCAAACTTCTCTACCAGAGAAGATAATTCCTCTGGCCTCGAAGAGGGAATGGCCCTAGGAGGAGTGACCTAGAAAACAATTAACCAGATTAGTAAAAACTTTAACTTTGAAAAACAACCAGGGTTCAAAAGGAGTGCCTTTACCTTGAGGCCTCAGTCTGGGGCATGGAAGATGCTGTAGTTGGAGGAGTTTCTAGGGGAGTTTCCTATGATACTTCCACCACTAGGGTTTTAGCGGGTGCCTCAGCCAATGAAGTTGCTGCTGGCTCTTTAGCCAATGCTATGCCTTCCCCAAGGGAAGTTCCTGAGAATCAATACTTGCATGTTAGAACCAAAATAAGGTTTAAAGTCATCAAGGATGCAAAAGTTAGATAAGACTCTACCTTCGGAGTTCTCTTTAGTAGAGAATGGGTCTCCAGAAAGGAGACAAGGAGCTCGGACAAGGCCTTGGTACAAGGTGGCTAGGGAAGGATTTTTTTCATAAGGGAAACTGATAATTGGCTCCATGACTGAAGTAGCCATATCTCCTTCTTCTTTAGCACTTGAGCTCATTGATTCAATGTCTTGTGGAGGCTCTGAAACAACTTATGGAGGTGGAGAGTCTGGAATATCCACAATATAATGAGTAGGCTCTTCTTGTGGCTGTTAATGGCCATGTTATAAGTTACTTTAACGAAAAGATAAATGAGAATACAAAATGGGGAAGGCCAATACCTCTGCTGTAGGGAGCCTAGCTCTCCTTTTTCTCACTACTTGTAAGAGGGATACCTCTTCATCTTCTTCTCCTTCCGTTACAGTTGGGAGGGCTGGAGGAGAATCATCCTTCCTCGTCTTTTTAGAGCTACCAACCCTGGGTGCTGGTGAAGAGGCTCCTGAAGAAGATTCCTCAAGGATCATTTAAGTAAAGCTCCTAGTCCTGGCACTCCTAGGGGTCACCTAGACAGCTGCTATGAAAATAAAAGAACAAGGATTAGATCTTGTTCGAGCCACTACTTCAAAAGTGGTGAACTATCTCATTGTGTCTTCTACAGAGTAAGCCTAGGAATGACTGGCTAACTTTGCTTGAAGCTTGGACCTGCAAGCTTGGGCAAAGACATGAAATACTACTTCGCACCTCTGTTCGCCAAGGAGGACCAAGAGGCTTGGTATCAAGCTGAAAAATGTCGTATGGCACAAGGAGTGTACGAGCCAATGGTCTCAAGGATAAAGGGCCACCACTAAAGCTAGGTTGATGGTCATCATCTTTCAAAACTTGAGGACTGAGTTAAAAGAGCTTGCAAAGAAAAACTTGTTTAACCAAAACAAGTAAAAGCATACCTCCTCTTCTCTGAACCTTGCCCAATGCTATGGTCTCTTGTTGTAAACTTTTTAACGAAAGACTCATAGCCCCTATGCAAGTCTTTGAAAGAGAAGGGGGAGGCAAACGCTTCAGCCTTAGAAGCAACAAAAGAATCTAGGGGCAACTCTTTCCCCTAGAGGAATGACCCGTTAGTGCCGCTATGTCCTCAAGAGTAATGCCTAAAAAGCCCTCAAGGAGGACAAAGGCGTTGTAACATGTGGTCTAATAACATGTTAACGCTGCTACTATGGGAAAATCATACTTGAGAGCAATGGTTGAGAGCCTAATGGCTTCATAGATGTGAAGATGATTCCACTTCTCGCCATGGATCATCATCAGGTCATCTACCCATTTAGGGTACAGTTTGGTCAAGAAAGTCCATCCTTTAAAAGACGCCACTTTTCCTATGAATGCATCTACCTCCCCAAGAATGGCTTGAAGATGCTATACGAAGAAGAGGAGACTCATAAGTATCATAAAAGAATCCCTTCGAACTTGGCATGTCACGGGATGGAGCAAAGATTAGCCCTATGGCACAAGAAGGTAGTTTCAATGAAGGATCATCCTCTGGTAGCCAAGAAAGATCCTCCTTGATAGTACTGAGATCAATTGGACTCTAAAGTACATTAAAGACTATTGAAGCATCATATTGAAGGAATCGGGTTAATTGCTTAATGGGACTGTCAGCCTGAGGAGGAGGAACAGCTGTGGCATATGACAGTTGTGCCATTATTAGATTATAAGGAAGCAAAAGGATGGAAAGCATATAGTATCAAGGTTTCAACGTTCCAAGAATGAAAACAAGATTGCAACAGCGCCAAGATAACAGCAAGAAGAGAACAAAGCAAAAGTGAAAACTTCAAGCCCTAATAGTCATTCTTGTGGATGCGAGAAGGAAGAGCAAAAGACATGTTCTCTCGAGAAGACCCCTGTAGCCGTTGAGGGTCACATCTGTCATAGTTTTCCCGTTTTAAGTTCGAATTTACCAACAGCTAAAAGGGGGCATTTTTTTACGCCCTAATTTTGTTAGGGCTAGGATGATGATGTTTTTGGATAAAACGCCATGTGGTCATCACGTGAGGTCCTCCTTGAAGGGGTTTTGATCTTTGGGTATTGTGATAACGACATTGAGCCCAGTACTTGAGCACATCATTACCCTTGACAAGGGTAATAGCCACTCAAGGCTTGAGATGGCTGGAAGGTGATATAAGCTCGAGCTTGAGGGGCTACAAGAATGGTGGTTTCCATGCTCGAGATAGTTACTTGGGGCATAATTTCAACTGCTTAGGCATTGAGCTTAATTCATGAGAACGAGGGGCTTCTAAAGGGAACTTTTACTGGAAATCTGAATGTGGGCATCAAGGAATTCCCTCCAAGGCTCAAGACACATTGATAGAAGATAAACGCGTGCAAAGGAACAACTTATTAGCCAAATGTGGGTGGAGTTGCCGTGAAAATAGGAGTAGCCGTTAGTTTCTTTTTTCTATACATAAAGGACTCTGTGTCAGTCCAAAGTAGTATACATACACTCAATATAAAAACTTCTTCAAGGTTTTCTTTATAGCACACGTGCTCTTTTCCTAGGAGTGGCATAACTTAGTTAAGCATAGTGCAATGTAGATTATAGCTGTACTTACTTCGATTGTAATACAGTTCTCGAACTTCAGGTATGACTTTCTAGTTTTAATCTGTTCCCACAAATCGACAAGTTGGGATTTGAGACTTTAGTTTAAGGCTTGGACGGTTAAGACTTTGTTCCTTGATTGCGTTGGCCTTAACACTACTGTCACTACTTAATATGTTAGGTGAACTTAGGTTCACGTGATTGATTAGGGCTTTGACGGCCAAGACTTGCCCCTTGATTGCGTTAGTCCTGATCCAGTCACTTGAATGCAGTTTGCTTCACCTTAATCTTATCAGACCAAAACTCATTCGAGTTATTATAAGTCAAGGGTGCCAAGCTTAAAAACCTGATTGACTCGGACTTGTAAGTGGATTGCTGAGCTCTTGGGTTTGTCTCCACCTCAGTTCCTAACTTTTAAGCGTATGAGGAAAGGTGTATGTGGGCCTCACTCCGTCACTGTAACTGCTACTTGAGTTAAGTCCATATCCTTTAATTTTCTGTCATAAATATACATAAAAAAAAATCCAAAGGTGTATGTGGGCCTCACTCCGTCACTGTAACTGCTACTTGAGTTAAGTCCATATCCTTTAATTTTCTGTCATAAATATACATAAAAAAAAATCCAGAAAAATATTTAACAAAGTCTTCTTAATCGAAGCATACGCAGAACTGACGATGCAGTCGAAGTCAAATACACCAATATATCATAACCTTTTCGCAAAGAACAGTGAGTTGTTGAGGTCAAAGACCTGTTGTTCGTAATTAGGCTCACTCCTTAGTCACAGTGAGTCCCTTTTGCACTTTTTTTTCTTTGCATATTATAAAGCGACCACACATACATCACTTGAAATGAAATAGAGCAAACAATCACACCTAAACTTTTCAAAAATTTTCAATATTACACCTAATACTCACGCCGGTCACCTTCATGAAATGTAACACTGTGTTTTGTGGTATAAATGCATCAAAATACCAAGTTTTACCTAATTTAATTAAATTATATTAAGTAATGTATTTAGCAAATGACTAAATTACCCTTCACCCCTAAATTTGTACAATTATTAAGGGTTTGACTTGCGGTTACAGTCTTTTGCCACCAAAGAAATTTAAAAATATTTTTTATTTGTAAAATTACTTATTATTTATTAAAAAATACCCATTATTAATTCATTAAAAACCAAAAACAAAAGGTTGACTGGGGGTAGTTTGGTAATTTTAAATTTATTTTAACTGAAAATTAATACTGTCAACATTAGGTGTGACATTGAAAATTTTTGAAAAGTTCAGATGTGACTTTGAAAAAATTAGAAAAGTGAGGTAGTTTTTAAAACCACACCTAAAATAAAGATGGTAAAAAAAAAAAAAAAAACCCACATATTTTAGGCATAATATGAGGTTAGTTACATTTTAATATCTCGATGTTTAGAAACAATGGACCCTAATTTTTTTGAATTAATAAAAATGTTCCTAAATTTTATTGATATTAATAAAGAACCCCCTTTCCAGCGCGATAATGTTATTTTCCATCAATAGAGCTAACGTGACAACTGTTTTTTTATTAATACTACTATAAATAACAAAAGTACACTTCCATACTCTTATTCTTATTTTATAAGTACAAAATTCAAGATGTTGTATTATGTAAAAACTATATATTTTTGCTTAATTTTTTTTAAAATATGATTATTGAAGGATATTTTCATTAATAAGACAAAAACTTATTTGTCTTTTTAATAATTTACAAAGGACATGGTCTTTTTTATTATTCCAAAAAAAAATAATAATAAAAATAAGGTACTTAAATGTAAATAACCCTATAATATACATACTAGTTTAACCCTGTGCGTTGCGCGAATAGTATTCACATCTTGAAAATACATTAATTTAATATAGTGTCATTTTAGGGGGAAAAAACAAAAATTAATCAAAAAATAACCCAATTATATGTCAATATATCAAAAAATAATCCAACACTATTTTCTAAGCAAAAAAAAAACCCAACTTTAACTTTTCTATAAAAAAATAACCCAACTTTATTTTCTAACAAACAAAATAACCAACTCTAAATTTTTTACCAAAAAATAACCAAACTCTAAAATTAATTTTAAAAAAGATATTGTGTTGGCCCTAAAGCCATTTATATTGTGATTTTGATGATAATAACCATTTAGTAAGTCATAGTGTTTAAATTGTTCTAATCTTGTTTCTAAATGACTCATAAGAAAGCTACAAAAACTAAGGTTAATCATATTGATATGAAGCTTTCTAAGATGATGAATCAAGAGGAAAATAGATTAAAGTTGAAGAAAACATTCATCCAAATTGAAGAGAACGTGATATGTGTCCAAGCCTCTTAACGTTATTTATTTTTATTGTCTAGGACTTAGGATTGGGATATATTAATTGAGTCCAAATCTCAATATTGATATAAGGTTCTCTAACAATAATGCTTTTGAAATATTTTTGAAAATTGATTTTCAAATTTTATTTGAAAAATATTCAAGTCAAAATTAAACTAGTCTAGCTTATCAATTAAAATTTTTTTTTTTTTCAAGATTGGTGTTTTAAAATAGTATGGTCAATTATCCCACCAATTATCCTTATGATCAAAGCACAAGGGAAATTAATTCAAAAATTTGAGCTAATATGGCAATCAATTAATCAACTTAGCTAATATGGTAAAATTATCCCACCAATCAAGCTAATTGATCGAAAAACGTGTAAATCCACCGAAGCAAACCAAGTGTTGATACACAGAAGGAATGTGTGGACACATAGGCTTATAGTAGCCACCAAAAGCTGCTGTGTGTCGACACACAGCCCATGTGTGTCGACACACTTATCGAAAAAGCTCAAAACGGCTACTTTTGACTTGATTTCTTTCCTAATCTTTTTTTCAAACTTTTGAACATCCCTTGGCTCTCATTTGCCTATAAAAAGGGCTTGAATGCTTTGGTTCAAATCATCCAATACTCACTGAGCAGTCTTTGATAAAAGTTCTCTTACATTCTTGCGCTTTAATGGTTTGATTTCAAGTTTTGTTTAAAGTTTTTATTTGAGCATTACTTGTTCTTTTATTGTTGATCATTGAGCTTAATTGGCATATCCTTATCTTTTGCTAAGCTTGATCAATTGTCAATTCACTCTTGAAAGAGTGAAAAGTCTCATTGCTTTAATTCTTCCATTACTTAATTTCTATTACTCATTATAAATGTTAGATCCTTAACCTACAGTTACAGAAGGATCGGTTGTAAAGGCCGAGTCTTGAGGCTACGTACAAAAAGACTAGTTGTAAAAGTTGGATCCTGAGCCTGATTTTAAAAAGGATCATCAAGCTTAGTTAAAGGCTCAAGTGACAAAGAGTAGTCACTTGAGAAGTGGACGAGCTTCCAGTTTGAAAGTGAACCACTATGTCATGAATTGTCATGTATTACTTGTTACTTCTTGTATTGTCTTGTAATTCTTGGTCTTACTTATAATTCTTGTAATTGTTGCATACTGAGAGTAAGGGAGGGAAAAGTAGTTCGTTAGTTATATATTTTGAGTTGAAATATTCTTTGATTGTTGCTAAGATACAAATAGGTTGAATGTTGTTATGAAGAATCATTGAATGAAATAGATTCCTTCTTACTTCTCCTAATTCTCTCTATTCTTTTCTTCTCTACTTCTCTTCAATCTTGATTCTTTCTCTCTCCTAGGTTTTGATTCAAGATTTACCTTAAATCATTACAATTGGTATCAGCACTTGCCTTCGATTGGCTTCCTCTCCAAGTGATCAAGCTGGCCAGGAGCAAGAAACAAGCTTCGATGGTTGGGAATTCAGCTGCTGAAGTGAGTCAGAATGATCAATTTACCTAGCTACAACAGCAAATGCAAGACACGTTTCATGTATTGAATTCCAATCACCAGCAACTAGTCCAATCACAGCAGAAGGAGCAGAGATTGGATGGGATGCAAGAACAGATTCATAGATAGTCCTTACTGATTGGTACCGGAGTTATTCCTCAAATTGCTCCTCAAGGGAGACCTCCTGATCTGGCTGCCACAAAACCCATTGAGGACCAAAGTGAAGTAATACCTGCAGCCAAGAATTTAGGTTTTCGTCTGCCCAAGGTTGAGATTGACACCTTAGATGGGTTACAACCTCAATCATGGATAAGGAGATGTGAAAGGTATTTTTGATTTTATGCAATTGCTGAGTCTTAGAAAGTCAAATTAGCAGCCATTCACTTGCAAGGTGATCAAGACGTTTGGTTTCATAGTTTGATCTTGGGTAATCCAATTGTCACTTGGCAAGAATTTGTGGATGAGCTATGTGAAAGGTATAAGGATGAGGACATGGGAGAAGTGATTGACAAGTTCAATAAGGTGTCACAAGTGGGGAGTGTTAAAGAGTATTTGTCCCTATTTGAGAATTTGAAAGCAAGAATGATGGCAATTAATCCCAGGTCAATTGAAGAGTATTATATTTCTAGTTTCATCAGTGGGATAAAGCCCATGATCAAGAATATAGTTAAGGCTCTCAATCCCTCCATAGTGTCTAAGGCAAGCTCCAGGGTAGGTTGTTTGAATCTTTAGCTGCAATCTCTTATGAATCTGGACAGAAAGCAAGGGTTGTGACACCATTGCAGCAGAAAGACCCTAGTTCATCTAGACCTCTGAGTTTAGAAGAAAAGAAGGCATAGATATTGTGCTTCAAATGCAACCGAAGGTACTTCTTTGGTCACAAATGCAACCCAAAACAATTAATGACAGTCATAGGCGGTGAGGAATTAGATGATGATCAAGAGGTTCCGGCAGACTGTGAGGATGAATTGAAGGAAGTACAAGATGTGGTTGAGGAGCAGGATGAGGCTGAAATCTTTGTTAGAGCTTTAATAAGAGGTGGAACTCACAATACTACTAGGATCAACGGGTTAGCAAATCATAAGCTCTTATTGAATTTGATTGATAGTGGAAGCACTCATAGCTTCTTGGATCCCAAAATAGCAAGATTGGTGGGACATGAACTCATCCAAACCACTCCATTAGCAGTAACGATGGTCGATGGCAACTCAATGTTAACTCAAATGAAGTGCAAAGAATTTAAGTGGGAGATGCAAGGACATCCTTTCACCTATGATTTCAAAATCTTGAAGTTAGGTGGATGTAACATGGTCCTAGGAGTAGATTGGATGAAAACTTTCAGTCCTATTATCTTTGATTTTGTGCAGCTCACTTTGTCAATTGGGATGGAAGGAAAGCCAATTCAGCTGCAAGGATTGGTTGAGCAAGGGAGCTTATAAATCATGAGTTGTAAGAAGTTGCATGGGTTGCTAAAGAAGAGTAATGCGCAATGGATTGGTCATTTATTTTCTTTTAGTGCAGGACCAACCGATGCTCAGGTGATCTCTAACCCTTATACTATGCAGTTATTACATGACTTTCAAAATCTATTTGAGTTACCTGCCACTTTACCCCCTAATAGATCCCTTAACCATGCTAGACCTCTCCAAGCTAATTCCAATCCAATCAATATAAGACCATACAAATACCCACATTTTCAAAAGAATGAGATTGAAAGACAAGTGAAGGAGCTATTGAGAACCAATTTTATCAGGCATAGCCATAGTCCATTTGCTTCCCTAGTTATTCTTGTTAAAAAGAAAGATGGAACATCTCGCATATGTATTGATTACAGGCAACTAAATTCATTAACCATCAAAGATAAATTTCCAATCCCCATTATTGATGACCTATTAGATGAATTTCATGGTGGGGTTCACTTCTCAAAACTTGACTTGAGACAAGGTATTATCAAATATGAGTAATAGAAACTGACATATGCAAAACAGCCTTCAGAACACGTCATAGCCATTTCGAGTTTGTGGTTATGCCATTTGGGTTATCAAACGCTCCTCTCACATTCCAAGCTCTAATGAACTCAATTTTTAAACCCTTCCTTAGGAAATTTGTCCTTGTATTCTTTGATGATATCTTAGTCTATAGTTCAAATTTGAAGAATCATGTTGAGCATTTGAACCAAGTTTTCCATACCATGCCTAAACACAAATTATTTGCCAACTATCCAAATGTTCATTTGCCCAAACTCAAATAGAATATTTGGGACATGTAATCTCCTATGAAGGGGTAGCCACCGATGCGTATAAGGTTCAAGCTATGAAACAATGGCCAACTCCCTGTACAGTTAAACAATTGAGAAGTTTTTTGGGACTAACAGGCTATTACAGGAAGTTCATCCAAGGCTATGGAGTCATTGCTAAGCCTTTAAACGATCTTCTTAAGAAGGATGCCTTCTTACGGTCCTCTGCAACACAAGAAGCATTTGACAACCTGAAGTTGGTAATATGTTCAGCACTGGTATTAAGGATGCTTTGATTTTAAAGAACCCTTTGAGATTGAGACTGATGCATGCAACCAAGGAGTTAAAGTAGTCTGCCTCAACAAGGAAGGCCAATTGCTTTCTGAAGCCAAGCTCTTATTCCACGACATATGAACCTGTCTATATATAAAAAAGAATACTTAGCCATTCTCCTAGCAGTGTAAAAATGGAGATAGTGCTTGGAGGGGCATCATTTTGTGATCAAAACAAATCACCAAAGCCTTGAATTTCTGTTGGAGCAAAAGATAACAACAAGGGTTCAGCAAAAAGGTTTGATGAAGATGTTAGGATTGGACTATGCAATCGAATACAGAAAAGGGAAAGAGAAATTGGCTGCGGATGCTTTGTCCAGAAGACAAGAAAATATAGTAGATGGCTCTTGCTTGGCAATCACAATTATAGTTCCTACTTGGATGGAGGAAGTTTTCAAGTCTTATAAGCAAGATTAATTTGCTCAAGAACAGATAACAATCCTTGGCATTCAAGATCTGGTAATAAGGATAACAGCTAATGAAGTGACTTTGGTTAATGGCATTTTGAGAGTAAAGGGAAAGGTCTATATTAGGACAGCTATTGAGTTAAGAAGGCATATTATCATGGCTTTTCATGCTTCAGCAT
The DNA here is from genome assembly GCA_018398585.1 of Simmondsia chinensis. Lineage (NCBI taxonomy): Eukaryota > Viridiplantae > Streptophyta > Magnoliopsida > Caryophyllales > Simmondsiaceae > Simmondsia > Simmondsia chinensis. Next base: position 23,180,732 of record JAGTTD010000009.1, on the reverse strand, counting down.
TGGGAGGACACTCCGATATTGAAGGTTCATATCGGAGGCTGAAACAGCACTTCACTTGACAAGGCATGAAATGAGACGTGATTGAAATAGTGCAAAATTATGAAATATGTCAACGTACCAAAAGTGGACACACTCCTTATCCCAGATTATTGCAGCCTTTGCCAATTTCAGATGGAGCTTGGCAGCAAATTAGTATGGATTTTATCAAAGGTCTGCCAAAATTAGAAGGGAAAGAGATTATTTGAGTGGTGATTGATCGTTTTACAAAGTATGAACATTTAATAGCTCTTAGTCATCCTATTTGTATTAAGAAGCTGCAAAGGTATTCTTGGACAATATTTATAAACTCCATGGTCTTCCTCAAGCCAGTCTATCTAATAGAGATAGATTGTTCACAAGCACCTTTTGGAAAGAATTGTTTAAACTCTTGGATTCTTCCTCGACTTTGGCTCTACCAACCATCCTTAAACCGATAGGCAAACTGAAAGATTGAACCAAAGTGTGGAGCAATACTTGTAGGGCATGACTTTTAACAATCCAAGGCAATGGTGCAAGTGGCTTTCGTTAGCTGAATACTGGTACAACACTCATGCACACTCATCCTTGGGTAGTACTCCTTTCAAGGCCTAATACGGCTATGATCCTCCATTTCCAGTATTATCTCAGGGCAGTACTACTCATGTGGCTGAAGTTGAAGACATGATTCAGCAAAGGAAGTAGTTAGTTCAGCAATTAAAGGACAATTTGCTGCTGGCTCAAGCAAGAATGAATTTTTTTGCTGATAAGAAGAGGTTTGAAGGATCCTTTGAGGTTGGGGACATGGTATACTTAAAATTGTAGCCTTATGGGCAATCCCCAGGTGTAATCCACAAGAATATCAAGTTCATTGCACGGTACTTTGGTCCTTATAGGGATACACAGAAGATAGGAGCTATGGCATATCACTAGAGCTTCCTTCAGATGCAGCTATTCACCCGGTCTTCCATGTTTCTCTTTTGAAGAAGCAAGTTGCTATAGAGAAGACTTGCTTTAAATAGTCTCCAAGCGCTTCATCAAATGGCCTCATACTTCAAGAACCTACAGCTATACTGGGTTCCTATGTCATTTAGCAGCAAGGTAAGAAGACTCATCAAGTGTTGGTCCAATGGGAAAATTTGGAGAAGTCTGATGCAACCCAGGAGGAGCTTAAATTCATTAAAAGTCAATTTTTTGAATTTTGATTGTTAGGAAAAGAATCCTTTCATTTAGGGAGGAGTATTGTCATGAATTATCATGTATTACTTGTTACTTCTTGTATTCTCTTGTAATTCTTGTAATTCTTGCATGCCGAGAGAAAGGGAGGGAAAAGTAGTTAGTTAGTTAGATATTTTGAGTTGAGATATCTTTGGTTGCTGCTAAGATATAAATAGGTTGAATGTTGCTATGAAGAATCATTGAATGAAATAGATTCCTTCTTACTTCCCCTAATTCTCTCTATTCTCTTCTTCTTTACTTCTCTTCAATCTTAATTATTTCTCTCTCCGAGGTTTTGATTCAAGATTTATCTTGAATCATTACACTATAAAAATCTTTGTGCATCACTTTTATTCTTTCCTTTATCTTTGTTATTTCATATTTATTGTCTATCTTTTAATTTAATTTTAGGTTCATAAATTAATTTTTCATTTATTACTGAAGAACCTAATTTATGTCCTCTTAGATTACTCTTTGGACCTTCAATTAATATCAGAGCCAGTACTCTAATTTTTTTTTTTTTTTTGGGGTCTAACAACCATAGAGTGATCCTATGTCAAACCTTCACTTCAATCGTAGCCAAGGATCAATCTACCAACAAGCCTCCTCTTTTTGATGGGGAAAATTTCCCCTATTGGAAGCTTAGAATGAGACTTTACATTACATGCGTTGATTTTGATTTATGGCTTATAACAAAAAATGGTGATTATGTACCTTTAAAGAAACAAAGTGAGAAAACCATTGAAAAGGAGGAAAATGAGATTATGCAAGTTGATAAAGAAAAACTTGCACAAAATACAAAAGCTCATTATCAACTGTTGTGTGCTATTGCCCCAAATGTCTTTAATCATGTGTTCGGTTGTCAATCGGCAAAAGATATTTCGAACAAGCTAGATGTCACCTATGAAGGTATGGATCAAATAAAGTCTTCAAAAATAAACATGTTGGTAAGAGCTTACGAACTTTTTAAAAGGAGACCGGAGGAATCAATAAAAGAGATGTACATTAGATTTTCCGATATTAATAACAAACTCCAAGCTCTTGGAAAAATGTATTCAAATGAGGAGCCAGTTAGTAAAATCCTTAGGTGTCTTCCTATTTCATGGCAAGGCAAGGTGACCGCTATTCGAGAAGCTTCTAACCTCTCCACTTATAAGCTTGATCAACTAATTGAAAATCTCATGACCCATGAGATTGACATGGAAAAATTTAAAGAAGAAGAAAAACAAAAGAAAAGTAAAGACATAGCATTTAAATCATCTGGAAGTGACGAAAGTGATGATGGAGTTGTTATGTTGGCAAAAAGGTTTTACAAATGTCTTGAAAAGAAAAGGTTTAAGAAAAACTTTAAAAAGGGTTCATCTTTCTCCAAAGATGAACAACTTGCTATGAGTGTGGAGAAATCGGACATTACAAGAGAGATTGTCCCAAGCCAAAAAATAAGAAATTCTTCAACAAGTTCAAAAAGAAGGGCAAAAAGGAAGAATGGAAGAAAGCATTTGCGGCTTAGGGAGATAGCGATGATGATTCCGATGAAGAAAGTGAAGAGGAAGTAGCCAACTTTTGTCTCATGGCTATTGACAATGATAGCATTGAAGAAGTTGAGGTAACTGATCTATCCTATGATGAACTTGTTATTGGTTTTCAAGAATTGTATGAGAAATATAAAAAATTGAAAAATGACACAATGCTTTCATAAAAGGTCTTGAAAAGACGGGATTGGAAAGAGATTCAAAACAACATTTATTGCTTAAACTTGAAAATGAATCACTAAAGAAAAGAATGAGTCCTTGACTGAAGAAATCATAGAACTAACTAATGAAAAATAATCATTAGAAAAAAACACTTCATATTTTCAAAGAAAATGAAAATGGAAAATCCAAGGAAGATGAATCACTCTTGAAGGAGAATGATCCTTAAAAGAGAGAATGGAAGAACTTTCAAAAATCTCAAGCAAACTTTTTAAAGGGCAAGAAACACTTGACAAAATTCTATCATCTGAAAAACCGATCTATAGCAAAGAAGGATTAGTTATAATGGAAATGTCCAAAAGAAAAACTTGAATGTTCTTTTTGTTAAAGCCTCGTTACCTTCAACAAACTCTATAAGGTGCAACTATTATAGTGACCATAGGCACATCGTTTACCAATGCTCTTTCAAAAAGAAATTTGAGAAAGACAAAGATGGTTTGGGTCCCAAAGTTATCTCTACACCTAATATAAAGGCTAACAACAAAGGACTTAAGAAAATTTGGGTACCTAAAAGCGTTTGAAAATTTGGGTACCTAAAAGCGTTTGAATTGTGATAGGTGTGTATGAAAAACCAAAAGTTGTACTTGGATAATGGTTGCTCAAGACACAGATAAATCCAAGTCCACTTCACTAATGCCAAAAAAAGGAAATGTCACATTTGGCGACAATAAGAAAGGAAAAATAATCGGTATTGGTAATGTTGCTTCTAACTCTCCTCCTTGCATTGAGGATGTGTCACTTGTTGAAAGTCTTAAGCATAATCTTCTAAGCATTAGTTAATTATATGATAAAGGCTATTGCGTTAACTTTGAATCATCTAGATGCATAGTTAAACATGCTAAAACAAATAAAATTTTGCTTGTTGGTCTACGATGTGAAAATATCTATATGACTGATCTTGATTTTGTAGATTCATTAAAATATTTTAGTGTCTTGGATGAAAATGATCATTGGATTTGGCATAGAAGATTTGGACATGCTAGTATTGATTTGATTTTAAAAATTTCAAAAAATAATCTTGTTAGAGGATTACCAAAACTAAAATTTGAAAAAGATCATATTTGTGATGCATGTCAACATGGCAAACAAACTAGATCTTCCTTCATACCTAAGAATGTAGTTTCATCATCAAGGCATCTTGAACTCTTACATATAGACTTGTTTGGTCCCAGTTGTCATTTGAGCCGTGGTCCCACTTGTTTGGTTCAAAAAGATGCAAAATGAAAACGATTTGAAAAATATTTCGGTTAGAAGTGATCATGGAAGGGAATTTGAAAATGATGATTTTGAAAATTATTGTGATTACTTAGGAATTGACCATGATTTTTCGGCACCTAGAAATCCTCAACAAAATGGAGTGGTTGAAAGAAAAAATAGGACACTTGAAGAAATGGCACGAACCATGATTTGTGAAAATAACTTGCCTAAATCATTTTGGGCTGAAGTTGTTAACACTGCTTGCTACATCTTAAATCGAGCTTTAATAAGGCTAATTTTGAAGAAAACACCATATGCACTTTATAAAGGTAGAAATCCAAACATTGCATATTTTAAACCTTTTGGGTGAAAATGCTTCATTCACAACAATGGCAAAACAAATCTTGGCAAATTTGATTCATGAGTTGATGAAGGTATTTTCATTGGATACTCCCTAATAAGCAAAGCATATAGAGTCTATAATAAAAAGACAAAGGTTGTAGAAGAGTTAATATATGTAGTTTTTAATGAAACTAAGGGCTTGTCCTCTAAAACTCCTTGCAATGATGATATAGTAATCAAACTAGTAAACATCACACACTCATCCGAGGAGCAAGAAAAGAATAAACTTAGAGCTCAAATGGATGAACCAAAAGGAGATAACCAAAGTGTAGAATTCAAAGAGGAAGACTTATATGAGATTGGAAATACTTGAAGGATCACCCAATAAGTCAAATCATTGGCGATCCCTCTTAAGGTGTTAAAACAAGGCATGCATTGACTGTATATTGTCATTTAACCATAGGACAGAGAAGTGAACACAGATATCAACAACAGGATTCATATGGGATAGCATAAATGGAGTTTGGGTTCCGCAGTACTGTGCGATAGGAAGTTCCCATTAAAGCTAAAGGGTAAATACTACAAGACGGTGGTGGGACCTGCTATGACGTACGGGGCAGAGTGCTGGCCAGTAAGTGTCATCACACGTAGAAGCTAAAAGTGGCAGAGATGAGGATGTTAAGATGGATATGTGGACACACAAGGAAGGACTGGATTAGAAATAACGTCATAAGAAGTAAAGTAGGCCCCACACCGATAGAGGACAAGCTGAGGAAGCAACGGCTTCAATGGTTTGGGCTTGTTAAGAGGAGACCCACCGATGCCCCCATCAGGAGATGTGAACAACTCCATATTATAGATGGAAAAAGAGGGAGAGGCCAGCCTAAGAAGAGCTAGATGGAGACGATCCGACGGGACCTAGCATATCTCAACCTGAACGAAGGGTTGGCCCTAGATAGAACTCAATGGAGGATGGGTATAGGTGTACCAGATGTAGCTGAGTAGGAGCATCATACTATAGTAGGCTCATTTTGTTAACAGAGAATGCCTGGCCATGTCCCGACATGGTTTGGCTGCAAGTGCTCCTAGCACTGGGTGGAGACTACTCGACAGATGCGAATAGAGGAAGAGGCCTGCCAGGAGATGTGTACATCTACGTATAGGGATTTCTAATCTTCCACTTGAGACAAAGAAGATAAAGAAGAATTCCACGTAAACAATCCAACAGGATCTTGCCTACCCCAACCTGAAAGAAGAGACGGCCCTAGTCTGAGTTTAGTGGAGGAATACTATAGGATTAAATAATATAGCTATGTAGGCACATTCAGCATCATTAGATTGTGGCAGGCTTGTTTGTGTACACATAGTACGGGTGTTGGTTTAGTCGCTTAGGGCTCCTAGGATTTAGTACCGTGGGGTATAGTGCTATTCTCTACACTCCACTCTACTCTATTACGCTACTCCCTACACCCTCCCACTCTCTCTCTATCTCTCCCTCTTTCACTCTACCCTTTCTTGTCTCTTTTTCTCCTTCTCTTCTGTCTCCCTCTCTCTCTACTCTCTATACGCTCTAACCCCTACTATGATTGCACTATGTCATATGTATAACCTCCCTTCATGCTTGTATGCTCTCACGCGCATACATACTTCGATGCTTGCATGCTTATTCCATTAATTCATTTGCGAACTCATATATGATAAATTCATTGGTAATGAAATGATTACTTACTTGCAGACGTACACGCGTCAATCCTTAATTGGATCAAATAAAAGGTTGGGGGACCTCGGAAGCAGTCTCTCATCAGGGTCTCACCTTGATGGAGTAAGACCGCGTACATCCTTCCCCTACTAGACCCTGGGCGAGCGGGAGCCCTTCAGGCATTAGGTTTGTTGTTTGTCTGTTTGTTTGTTCGTCATTTAGCCGCATTCATCACTCTTAAAGAACCCAAGAACATAAAAGAAGCTCTTTATGACGCAAATTGGATAATGGCAACGGAGGAAGAGCTAAACCAATTCAAGAAAAGTGATGAGTGAGAACTTATAGATAAACCTCAAGATCATCAAGTCATCGGTACCAAGTGGGTCTATCGCAACAAGAAGCACGAGGGAGGTAACGTGGCAAGAAATAAGGCAAGGTTAGTAGCTAAAGGCTATAACTAAGAAGAAGGTATAGACTACGATGAAACCTTTGCTCCCGTTGCTAGGCTAGAAGCTATTAGACTCTTATATGCATTTGCTTCATTTAAAGATTTCAAACATTTTTCAAATGGATATAAAAAGTGCATTTTTAAGTGGTCTTACTGAAGAAGAGGTTTATGTTTAACAACCACCCAGATTTGAGGATGACAAAATTTCCAACCATGTTTTCAAACTGAAAAAAGCTTTTTATGGATTGAAACAAACTCCTAAAGCTTGATATGAGAGATTGAGTTCCTTTTTAATGCAAAATGGATTTTCAAAAGGAAAGGTTGACACCACACTCTTTATCAAACACTCCAGACATGATATTCTCATTATGCAAATTTATGTTGATGATATAGTGTTTGGTGCTACTAATCCATCTTTTTGTCAAGAATTTGCAAATCTATGAGTAGGGAATCCGAAATGAGTATAATAGGAGAACTCAACTATTTCCTTGATTTGCAAATCAAGCAAGGCAAGAAAGGAATTTTCATCAACTAAGCCAATTACATCAAGGAAACGCTTAAGAAATTTAGCATGGAAAATTCCAAGGCAATCGTAACACCAATGAGCTTGACTCTTAAGTTAGGTATGGATGAAAGGGGTAAAAAGGTGGATCAAAAGCTACATCGAGGTATGATCGGATCCCTTCTTTACCTTAGCACTAGTAGGCTTGATATATTGTTTAATGTACATTTATGTGCTAGATTTCAAGCATGTCCTAAGGAATCTCATTTGTGTGCCGTGAAAAGAATATTTCGACACCTAGTTGGTAAACTTAGGCATATTTTAACGTAAATGTGATTTCTTTGATTTAGTTGGATATAGTGATGCGGATTTTGCCGGATATAATGTGGACCGAAAATTGACTAGTGGTACTTATCAATTTCTTGGTCACGCTTTGGTGTCAGGGTTTAGCAAAAAGCAATATTCCATTGCTTTATCCACTGCTGAGGCCGAATATGTTGCATGCCGAAGTTGTTGTGCTCAAAAGTTGTGGTTAATGCATCAATTAAATGACTATGGCATTCATATTAACCATGCTCCTACATGTGCGATAACACTAGTGCTACATGCTTAACTAAAAATCCGGCTCAATATTCTAGAATAAAGCATATTGAGGTTAGACATCACTTCATTCATGATCATGTGCTTAAGGGAGATGTCATTGTAAAATTTCTTTCCCACCAATGATCAACTAACGGGCGTTTTTACTAAGCCTCTAGGTGAAGAAACCTTTTGTGAAATTAGAAGTAGAATCGGCATGTGCAATTATCTACTTGATTTTGATTGTGTGCATAAGTCATTTGCATTCAACATTGAGTTTTAATACTCAACATGAAAGAGCTCTAAAGGACCAAGTATTCTCATATAACTCATGGATATAGGAACTTGGATTATTTAAAACAAAAAGGGTATTTTTATTTTTTATAAAAATTCACACAAAAAATTCAGCCCTAAAAACAAATGGTATTTTCAAAATCAAGTTTTTATCTTCATTTTGATGCCAAAAAATCATCTATTTTCAAAATCATCAAAAAATCAAGTATTTTCAAAACCTAACTTAAATTAAATGAACCATAATTTTTCATAAAATTTGCTTGTTTTTCTTCACTTTTCTTACTTTCCTAATTGAAAAATCATCTATTTTCAAGGATATTTCATTTTCTTGAATAATTTCGAACAAATCTCCAAATTTGTTATGAATATTTGGAAAAATTTTGAACAAATCTCTAAAATTTGAAAGGAAAAAAAAAAAAAGAAAACGAAACCCAACTGCTTAGATTTATTTTCTTTGCTTTCAAAACTTTGGAGCTACTCTTTTCATTGTTGTACATCATTATATTTGAATGAAATGCTATGCTCATTTAAGAATGTGTATCATTTTCATGTGTTTATATATGCTCTTATTGACATTTGCTTTATCCCCTGCCTTGTGCTTTTTGTTGATGATAAAGGAGGAGAAAAATTAGTATATTGGTGTATAGTATCCAAGCTATGTCATAAAGATGATGCTAGGTGTAAGTTAATTGAATATCTAACCCCAAGAATGCATCTACCATGGCATGAAGTATGTGTTTGATTGAGAAATATTGAAAATAATGACAATGTTAATATACCAAAATATATGATTCCTAAAATGCATCAATAGGGGGAGCAATTGAGTTTAAACCTTAATAATGATATAAATTGCTCCATAAGTTCATTGTTATGTGTATGCTTTAGTAAGTGAATACTTTTATCGTAAATTTTCTACTTCAACTTTCACATTTCCTAGAGAAAACACCAAATATTTGTCATCATCAAAAAGGGGGAGATTGTTGGCCCTAAATCCATTTATATTATAATTTTGATGATAACAACCATTTAGTAAGTCATAGTATTTAAATTGTTTTAATCTTGTTTCTAAGTGACTTATAAGAAAGCTAGGAAAATCAAGGTTAGTCATGTTGATATGAAGCTTTCTAAAATGATGAATCAAGAGGAAAAGAGATCAAAGTTAACTAGAAGATTCATCCAAATTGAAGAGAACGTGATCCGAGTCCAAGCGCCTTAACGTCGTTTATTTTTATTGTCTAGGACTTAGGATCGGAATATATCAATTGAGTCCAAGTCTTAATATTGATATGTGATGCTCTAACAAAAATATTTTTGATATATTTTTGAAAATTGATTTTCAAATTTTATTTGAAAAATATTCAAGTCAAAATTAAACTAATCTAGCTTATCAATTAAATTTTTTTTTTTTCTAGATTGGTAATTTAAAAAAGCAGGATCAAATCAATTAAAATTTAAATGGGTGATGATTTAGCTTGATTTATGCAATCAATTATACTTATGATCAAAGCAAAGTAAGAAATTAATTCAAAAATTTGAGCTAATATTGCGATCAATTAATCAACTTAGCTAATATGGTAAAATTATCACACCAATCAAGCTAATTGACTAAAACAACGTGTAAATCCACCTAGGCAGGCTGAGTGTCGATACACAAAAGGTATATGTCGACACACAGGCTTACAGTGGCCACCGAGAGTTGTCGTGTCTCGACACGCATACCAAAAAAGCTCAAAACAGCTACTTTTGACTTGATTTCTTTCCTAATCTTTTTTTCCAACATGTCCCCTTGGCCCTCATTTGCCTCTAAAGCTTGAATTCTTTGGTTAAAATCATCGAGTACTCTCTAAGCATTCCTTTATAAAAGTTCTCTTGCATTCTCGCGCTTTAACAGTTTGATTTTAAGTTTTGTTTAAAGTTTTTATTTGAGCATCAGTTGTTCATTTATTGTTGATCATTGAGCTTAATTTGCATATCCTTAGCTTTAGTTAAGTTTGATCAATTGTCAATTTACTCTTGAAAGAGGGAAAAGTATCATTGCTTTAATTCTTCCATTACTTTATTTCTATTACTTATTGTAAAGGTTGGATCCTGACTCTACGGTTACAAAAGGATAGGTTGTAAAGGTTGGGTCTTGAGCCTACGTACAAAAAGACCGGTTGTAAAAGTTGGATCCCGAGCCTGATTTTAAAAAGGATCATCAAGCTTAGGCTTAGGTAACAAAGAGTAGTCACTTGAGAAGTGGACTAGTTTCCGGTTTAGAAGTGAACCACTATAAAACAATTTTGTGCATTGTTTTTATTCTTGCCTTTAACTTTGTTATTTCATATTTATTGTCCATTTTTTAATCTAATTTTAGGTCCATAAATTTAATTTTTCATTTATTAGTAAAGAACCTAATTCACCCCCTCTTAGATTGCTCTTTGGACCTTCATATTGAATTGATAGCTAAGCATAGCGTGTGGTATGACGCTCCAACAATATATTTTTCTTCTATATATTTTTGGTTTGGCTTGATTTCTTTTCTCACCTAACCAAACTAAAAATAGGTTTTTCCGATAATTGAGTACAACCCCACAAAAAAGAAACTTCCCGGGGCAAAGAATAAGCAAAACAACCTATTAATACAATCGGAGAACTAGGGCTGCAAATGAGCTAACTCGAGCCACAGCTTGATTGGCTCAGCTTGGCTAGTTAACTAAATAAAACTAGCTCGATATTGATATCATTTATCTAATCGAACCGCATGTCTGTGCTTGCTCAGCTCGCTTACTAAATGAGGCTGCCTACAGAGAACAAGCCAAACCAAATATATGTAGAAGAAAAATATACTCTCGGACCATCACAATTCAGTATTTTTTAAATTATATTTTTAGAGTTGGGTTATTTTTAAATTAATTTTAGAGTTTGGTTATTTTTTGGTAGAAAAGTTAGAGTTGGGTTATTTTTCTGTTATAAAATAGAGGGGTTATTTTTTGGAATATTGATATATAGTTGGGTTACTTTTGAATTAATTGTTGAAAAAAGTACTATCTTTATAGTCGGAACTTCTATGGTGCGGTTAAAAGTACCATTTTCCATGAAAAGCTAATATCCACAAGGTTTATAGTTCCGTTTATGGTCCAAACTAGTATTTCGCTATAAAACAAACTTACGGTTCCTAACCCTTCGCCATTTATCATAGCTTATGTTTAAAGTTACAATTTAATAGTGGGAACTATCAGTAAGAGATTTTCAACAAAATATTTCTAAGCAATTTAAACTCCATAACAATTATTGCAAAGAAAACTAAAAATCTATCAGGGTAGGGATCCTTTGAAACAGTTTCTCTTCAGGGTCTCACCCTGATGGGGTAAGACTGCGTATATCCTACCCCTCCCAGACCCAGCACAAGCGAGAGCTTTTGAGGCACTATGACTGTTGTTGTTGTTGCTGCATAGAAAACTAGTAAATTTAAAAGGGAATTTCTATCACGTACCCAAAAGGCACTTGTTAAGTTGTATTATTCATTCACCTTTTTACTATATCATTTAAAAATTTAAAAAAATTAATTCTTATTATTCTTGTATTGACCAATAAGATGATGGAATGTAGTGTAATTAATTTACCTTAACATGTGCCCAATGGGCACATAATCGACAATCCCATTTCAAATGCAAGGGGAAAACAAAAATCAAAGTTCTGTGCCTTTACTAGAAATAACGAGTTTCCATGTATAGGAGTCAGAAATTTTGAAGAAGACTTTAGGTAAGTTGAAAACGGCTGGGGGCGTTGCATATAAATAGAGGTGTAAAATTTTATTTTTTTTCGCCATTTCTATATGCTTGGGTATTAGACCAAAATGTGACATTTATCAAGTTGAAGAGGGGGGGAGAGTCCATTTCTACTGAGGTCCTGGTTTATTTGTTTCTGGGTGGTGCTTGTCCTGGTTGAATTCTCGGCTCCTCTGTGTCTGGTTGAGTTTTCGGTGTCTTTTTGCTGCTCTCTGGGGCGTCTGTTTTGTCTGTTGTTTCTTATTTGTTGCTGTGTTATCCTGTCTCTTTGCCTTTGTGATGGTTGTTTTGGTCCCCGTTTTTTAGCGGCTGGACTCAGGACTTGCTTGGCTAGTAGCTTGTTTGTACTGCAAGTTGTCACTAATTATTTAAAAAAAAATCAAAATCTAAGGTAAATACACAACCAAAAACAATAAAAATATTAAACAAATACTCAGATGATAATGGACAGCCACAAATTTTCAATAACTTTTTGATCCTTATGTGTCAAGTCATTTAACGTTGTAAATTTTATCCAGCCAAATTTTATTCTTTTTTATGTAATAATATTCAAACATTATTAAATTTAGTTTAATTCAATACATATATATATATTTATTTATTTATAGTCAAGAATTGCTGCACTTGAAAGTTCCTTTTTTCCGTCAAAAGTAACATTTGACCTTGTTTTGGTCAAAACTGTCATTTCACGGTCAACGTTCCAATTTTTAAATAAAATAGTATTTTTAGATAACGTTTGTAAATGAAATACATACATACCTATATATATACGTATATAATATATAATAATAGACAATAAAAAAAATTACAAAAATATCCAAAATTATCATGGACAACAAAAAATTCTAAATAAATTTTTGATTCATATGTTTTGGTCATTAAATGAAGTAGGTTATGTCTTGTCAAAATTTTTTCTTTTTTCTTACACGGAAGTAATTATACATTACAAAATATAGAAGTTAATTCACTTAATTTTTAAATGAGAATTGTTATGCGCTTGCATATACAGTCAAAAGTTCTATTACTATAGTAAAAAGTTTCATTCTGTTGGTCAAAAGTACCATCCACTCTCCTAAAAGTACCAGTGGTGTCGTCAAAAGTTCCTTATCCTTTGTCGTAACACAGCCTTGCATTTCGTAACTCTTTGCCATTTATAAATTTTGACCACAATTTACTGCAGTTCTATAAACATAATATTATAAAATACATAGACAGTATAATGGTGTCAAATATTCTTTTCCTTCCCGAAATACAATAAAATTTTTAAAATGTTATTTTTAAACAATAAATATTTAATATTGAAATGAGAAATATTATTCGTAAATGAAATATATATAGAGGTGGCCAACAGGCCAAGTCGGGTAGCCCACCCCGTTTGTGCAGCGGCCGAGCTCGGGCCCAAAATTTGTTAGTTGGGCAGCTTCTGGCCCCCAATGTTACCCACCCAACGGCTCTTTGAGCTGTTAGGTGACAAATTATAAAAAATAATACTTATTTTTTTCCTATAAATACTAACCACATTTTTTCATTTCACCACGCAACAATTATCAATTCTCTCTTCTCTACTTACATATAATTATTTGCTCTCAATCTCTCAAGTTTGAAGTTTTAATTGTGTTCTGCTCGTAGATGTTTGTAGAAGTTCAAATTTCAATTTTCGATTCGGTAAAATTAGTGCCAAAATTTTGTTTATTTGTCATTTTTATTTACCTTACTTGCATTTTATAATTATAAATTAACAATATAATGGCATAAAATTCATCTTCATTTGGTGCTGGTCAATTTAGTTCTAACTTTTCTTGACCGTCTAAATTCCCTAAAACGGGTAGAGGAGTTGAGCTTAATACCCATGAACATACGGACACTTATAATTGGGAATAAGAACACCTCTACGAGCAGGATTATCCTGAATCGGGTGGTGCATGATGTTCTGAGCCTTGACCCATACCCACAAATGATGAAACTGAAACTCGCACCTCTATGGACAGTAATAGACGTAATACTAGCGATGTATGGAAACACTTTAAACTTGATAATCAATATGGTAAAGGATACTATACTCTATATGATCCTCTAAAAGTTTTCAATCATCTACTTAATACTGGGATTGGCACTTTAAAAAGATACCTACAAAGAAACCACCCTGGATTAAATGTAGATAAAACCTAATAAACTCTTGTACATCAAGCGACTAGTGCGCTTGCTAACCTCATGTTACAAATGAAACTAACAAACACGAATTAATGAGATACGTCATTTCGGATTAAAGGCCATTTACAACCGGCGAAGACTCTAGATTCGTCCGGTACTGCAAAACTGTGTTAAACCCTGCTGCTCTAAGGATTCATTGGAACACTTTGAAGCGGGACGTATTTAGAGAATTTATAAATATGAAAAATGACCTTCAAGCTATTTTAAAGGCGAACAAGAGCATGTTCTCGTTGACTTCGGACACGTGGAATTTGAAATCCTATGTACCTTTCATGCACATAATGGCACATTGGATTGATTCTTCCTATGTTATGCAAAAATAAATAATTCATTTTTGCCTATTTGAATATCTCCACAGTGCTCATGTAATCATGGGTGCCGTTATGAATGCATGCCGTGAGTGGGGGATTAACCAAAAAATTTTCAGCATTACTTTTGATAATGCTACTAACAACGTTGCATCTGTTAAACAATTTATTAGGTATATGAGGCCTATGTTAGATGAAAAATATTTTCATTTACATTGCATCTATCGTGTACTGCATTGAATAGTAATGAATGGTTTGCAAGTTATAGATATTTCTCTCATGGCTTTAAGAGAAGTAAGTAAAGCAATTATGACATCTAGAACTAGGCAAAGAAAATTTAAAGATCTTTCTAAGACATACGGCATTCTTTATAAAAAACTTATAAAGAATTGTTGATTATCCACGGTTGATATGTTAAAAAGAATCATACCATATAAAGATATCTTAATTAAATTTGTATAACAAAATCAATTAGATCTATTCTTTTAATTTTGCATATGTAGATTGGAATATAATTAATGAAATCTGTAAATTTTTTTGTTATTTTTAATGAGGCTATGATATTTTTTTTTGGATATTATTATCCAACAATTATAGAAGCAATATCTAAACTGGTAGATATAGCTGTTTAGATGATAGATAACTCCTCCAACCCCATGTTGCAGCGCTCCATTTCTGCTATGATAGGAAAAATTTTAAAATATTATTCTGAATTACCACTGGCATGTTGTATTGTCATCATTTTTGATCCATGTTGTAAACTTATGAGTTTGCAATTATTAGCACAAATATTTTACGAAAAAATGAATCCAACTTTTGATGTAGCATCTTTTGTTGCTCAAATTGATGAAAATTTACGTAATATATTTTCCGTGTATGCTTAAAGATTATCATCTGATACAAATGTTTCTTCTACATCATCGTTTTCATCCTCTTCTCAAGGAAAATCATATGCGTGGGATATGTTGAGCCGATTAAAGTCCAAGCAAAGTCCCACGTCATATGATAAGCTAAATTTGTACATGCATTCGCCTATGTTCGATTTCAACCGAACAGAGGTGAACATGTTTTGATATTTTGCAATGGTGGTGTTCAAATAAAATTCAATATTCTGTGCTTTCCACCATGGCATACAATATACTAACGTGTCCAATGTCTACAGTAGCATCGGATTTTGCTTTTAGTGCAGGTGGTAGATTGCTTGGATCGTACAGAGCAAAGCCAACACCAACCAACTTAGAAATATCGGTGTGTTTGAAGCACTGGATGGCTGTAGAGGATAGAGACCAAGATCAACCGCACTTGGGTTAATCAAGTGATGAAGAAGACGACCGTAGCACCAATACAACAAATATCTCACCGACCGCGGCAACTTTAGACTAATTTATTTATATTGTTATAATTCTATTATTTATAATAGAGTTTCTTTTATAAAATATATTTGTAATTTTACATGGCACTATTATATTATTATAGTTATATTTTTTAACAAGTTATGAAATATTTTATTTTATAAAATATATTTATAATTATGATTGTGTTGTATTGTATTTGTATGTTATATTATTCATTAATAAATTAGAATTATTTTTTGGACAAAATGATTATATATTTTTATAATTTTATAAGGTATTATTATGATTATATTATATATTATATTATACATATGTGTGTATATATATATATATATACATATATAAATTTATATTTATATTTTATGTATTTGTTATGAAAAAGGGGCCCCAGCCCGGCCCAGTTCAGCCCATGGCTACCTATAAATACATATATAAGACAATAATGGACTTTGAAAAACACTAAACAAATGCTAAGATTATAATGGACAACATAATATTTTTAATATATTTTTTTTATCCTTATGTGCCAGTCATTAATGATATAAGTCTTATCTTATTAATTTTTTTTTTCTTTTTTCAACGAAGTACTAATTTATAAGTGATTAGTTTTAAAGTTAATTTACTTAATCTTTAAATAAGAAATATCATATGCATGCATATGTAGTCAAATGTTCCATTAATGCAATAAAAAGTTCTATTTTTTGCTCAAAAAGTACAATTGTGGCTCAGCAAGGTATCATTCATGTGGTGAAAAGTTCCATTTCTTTGTGAAAAGTAGCATTTTGTCGTGGCGCATCCTCACATTTCGTAATTCTTTACTGTTCTACAAATATAACCTTAAAACATAGATAATGTTCATTTTTTCTTTCTTCAAATACAACAATATTTTTAAATTATTATTTTCAAAAATTAATTATCTCATATTGAAAGGAGAAATATTATTCATGAAAGAAATATATACATAACACAATAGTTGCTTTAAAGAACACTAAGCAAATGCTAAGAATATCATGGACAAAAAACATTTTTAAATAAATCTTTTGATCCATATGTGTTAGTCATTAAATGATGTAGGTCTTGTCTTGTGGAATATTTTGTTTAACATAGTATAATAATAAATTATTAATTCTAAATTTAATCTATTTATTCTTTAAATAAGAAATGTTATGCACATGCATATTTAGTCAAAAGTTCCATTACTATGGCAAAAAGTTCTAATTTATTGGTCAAAAGTACCATCGACTCTCCTAAAAGTATCATTGCTGTGGTGAAAGGTATTTTATGGTGAAAAGCAGCATTTTATCGTACCACAACTTTGCATTTCATAACTCCTTGTCATTTATAATATTTTGACCATAATTTAATGACATACATGGGCAATACAATAGTTTAAACATTCCCTTAATACAATAATATTTTTAAAATACGACTACAATAATGACAATCTCAGTGCCACAGTGGTTCCCCCACTAATGCAGAATCTAGGGGTGAGATATATCTAACCTTACACCTTCAGAGTGCTACCTTAAAGGGAGGCTGTGTTCGAGAATAATAATATTTTTGAAATATTATTTTTAAAGAACAATTATTTACTATTGAAATAAGAAGTATTCATAAATGAAATATATACATGCCTATATATACATATATAGATACACAGTAAGAAACAATAAAAATGTTAAGATTATCATGGACAATGAAATATTTTAAATAAATTTTTTGATCTTTATGTGTTAGCTAGTAAATGATATAAGTCTTGTCTTGTCAAAGTTTTTTCCTATAACATAATAATAATTGTAAACTTTTAATTTTATAATTATAATATATATAGTGCAAAAAATTGGCTTATTTATTTTAAAGTATACTTATAAACGTTCAACGTGCGAAATTATGCAAACAATATGCCAAATATTTCTACTACTTTTTATCAGTCATTTCATGATAATGTCTTGTTCATTTTCACTTTTTTTATACAAAAATAACATTTATATAATATCAATTTCAATATATGATTTATCGGAATTTAATATAAAGCTAAATATACAATAATACCTATAAATATACGTATAACGCACTTTCTTTTTAGAGTATATATTAGAATATGTTTCATTCTAGGAAAGTTAATTAGGGTTTTGTGCTTTGTCTCCTTTACCCCTAGTTTACATGTGTATAGGAGGGTTGATATTGTACTTTTACTGCTTTCAAGAGCTCTATATATAGAGCATCCTTGTTCTTCATTATTCATTTAATTAAAGCATTTTTGGCTCTTCACATGGTATCAGAGCCTCGTTAAGAGTCTCTTCTCCTTCCTCTCTTCAATTCTCTTTAATTTCTTTATTTTTTTTTTCACTATTTTCTTCCTTAAGTTATCTGTTTGTCTTCACTTCATTTAAAGTTATCAATTTTTATTATTAATATGGAAGCAACTAACCTTAATCCTAATTCCCCGTCCCCCTCGGTTCAACACCAGTCACCAGACCACCCTGTGGTGAAAAACCGTGGCACCCCAACTGCCGGCAGATCTGTTGACTGCCAGGTCTCAGGCTTCTCCTTTGGTGTGACCGATTTTCCCCCTATTGGTACCATATCCTCAAGTCTTTTCCTTAATGGTCTAATGAATGCCAGTGTCACCATCTTCGGCACGTCAATAGCCCTCATGAGACCACAAGTTTTGCAATTTCTTGGCTCGGGCATCCCCTCCTCCCTCCCCCCTTGACCTTTACCGTCAAATTCATCCTCCACCAATTATGCAACTTTCGGCCACCATACCGCCACCCATGATCTACCCACTGTCGTCTTTGGCCCCACTATGGGGTTCGCCAGTGTGTTGCCTCTCTAGGCTTACCTCGCCTGGCACCCTCTGGTGGCCACACATAGTGGCTTGACCATGCTGGCTTAGCCCCTTCATGACTGCAGCAGCATGTTCATTGGCACCTCCCCTCCCTTAAACCCTAATGTACATTATACTACAAATACTCCTCCAATTCTCCCACTATCTAACATCTGAAACATAACAACAACAAAATTGAAAAGTACAACAAATTACCCTGTCTACTGTGAGCAATTTTATATGTTATTAGTTGCGCATCAATTAATGGATTACATTGATGATACCGACCCCTGCCCCCAAATTGCACAACAAACTCTAATGGAATAACTAACACCCAAGCCTGATTACATTAATTGGATTAGACCTAACTAAAGCCTTCGGTCATGTATTGCTGCCACATTATCCCGTCCCCTACTAAATGAAATTGTCTGACAACCAACATCAAAAGCCATGTGGGATGCCCTTGTTAAGCAATTCCGAGACCACTCGATGGCTAAGGAATTTGACCTTAGAACTCAAATCATTAACTTAAGAAAAGATGTCAACATTATGGAAAAATATCTCTCTGAATTAAAATCCATAGCCAACGACCTTGCTGCCATAGACTCCTCAATTTTAAACAGAGAACTTGTTCACTATGCCCTATCCAGGCTACTAATAGAATATGCCACTTTTGGAACCCTCACCCGCAAAACGGACCCCACTTCCGACTTCTTAAATGAAGAAAGTGCTCAAAATCATTATTAAGGGAGCTCTACTGCCAATCCTCAACATGCTTTCGTTGCTTCAAGTGCAGGTACCCAAGGTTACAACTCTAGTCGTGTTGGTCGCGATCAAGGAAACAAGGGTCGCAACCATGGCCATCGTGGCGGTTGAGGGAGCCGATTTGGGGGACAAAATAATCACCAAAACTCGGGACTGCATCCATCCCACCCAACCGCACCTCAACTGCTCCCAATCGGTCCTTCTTTACACAATGGTAATGGTATTCTTGGACTTGCAACCCAACACTGCCAAATTTGCAATGACGTCGGCCATGCCACTATCTCTTGCCCACATCGTTTTGACCAAGCCGCTTTCCTAGATCCCTCCCATTCTCTTGCCACTATGTCTATCAATGACCTACATGACTACAGCCAGTACCCTGACTCTGGCACCTCAAATCATATGACCCCGCACTCATGAATGCTAAACTCTCTTCTTCCCTATCATGGTCATAAACAAGTTTTAGTTGGGGATGGAGCTTTACTTCCTATTACGCAAGAGGGTTCAACTATGATTAAAACTAAATCACGCCAACTTTAACTTAAAAATGTCATGTTAGTTCCACAACTTACACATAACCTCTTGTCCATAAAGAAACTTTGTCAAGATAATGGTTGTACTGTTGATGCTTAACTTGGTGTATATGCTTAGCAAGTGCACCAAGTCGTATCAAGTAATAAAGTAGTAAGTAGAGTATCGTTCCCACGAGGATTGTTATTGAGTGAGTACCAAAATAAGTAGCTTTAATACTATTTGAAAAACCAAAAATTGAGGTTTTTGATATAAAACAAAATAAAATAAAAGGAAATAAAAATTATTAGCTAAGGTTACTGATTTTTGTTTTGTAGGTTTTTAAGATTTAATAAGATCGAAAGCATCCAATTTCACCTAGTTGAATTAATACGCCTTTTTATTCTCGGTATTCAAGTTGTTATTACATATTGATGGTTGAAAACCCTAATTTACTAAATATTCTCTCTCGAACAACATTTAGTATACCCTTTTACATATTAACCCATCACTCTCGTGCATGAATTTAAATAAGAAAATAGTTTTTTAAGATCTATGATTTTTACTTAAACCACACAAATTGCGTTAATCTCTCTTGAGCATTCGCTCAATTTGTGGTACTTATCACCTTAGAAATCATCATAAATCTCCTCTTGGACTTATTATGAATCATTATAGGCCTTAAATGGTAATCAAGCATTTAAAAATTATAAAGAACAATGATAAACACTTCAACAACGCAATTACAAAATATTGAATACGTTGAATTAGAAGAGAGCATATATTAAAACTTAGGCTGCATCGTAGCCTTGGAATAACAAAATTAGTTCGTTATTAACATAATATAAAGCATAAAAAAGAAAAAATTCATGAACTTTAAAGAATAAAAGGATTGAAAGACTTAAAAATACAAAATTACAAACCGAACTTTCTTCTTCCTTCACCCGTTTTTCTTCTGCTTTCTTCTACTTTCTTCTACTTTCTTCTGCATGAACTTTAAAGAAGAAAAAACTTGATGCTTTTTTAGCAAGTGAACTAAATCGTATCAAGTAATACAGAGTGAGTAGAGTATCGTTCCCACGAGGATTGTTATGGAGTGATTACCGAAATTAGCAATTTTAATACTATTCGAATGACCAAAAATTGAAGTTTTGAATATGTAACAAATAAAATGAAAAGAACTAAATCAGGCTATTAATTATTTTTTTTTAATTAGATTTTTGATTTTTTTTAGGCTTTTCTAATTTAAACGGGGTCCAAGGCATTCAATTTCACCTAGTTGAATTAATATGCCTTTCTACTCTCGGTATTCATGTTGTTATTACATGTTGATGGTCGAAAATTCTAATTTACTAAATATTCTCTCTCGAGCAACACTTAGCATACTCTTTTATTAACCCATCGCTCTTGGGGCATGAATTTAAATAAGAAAAGAGCTCTAAAGATCTATGATTTTTACTTAAGACCACACAAATCGCGTAATCTCTCTCGAGTATTCGCCCAATTTATGGTGTTTATCACCATAGCAATAATCATAAATCTCCTCTCAGTCTTATTATGAATCCTTAGAGGATTTAAATAGTGGCCAAGCATTTAAAACTCATGAGGAACAATGATAAACACTCCAACATGCAAAAACTAGACATTGAATACATTGAATTAGAATAGAACGTATATTACAAGTTCGGCTACATCGTAGCCTTCGAAAAATAAAATTATTTCATGGTAGATATAATATAAAGAAAAGCTAAAACAAAATCTATGAACTTATAGAAGAAAAGGATAGAAAATAATTTGAAAATATGAAATTACAAAGCCACAATTTCCTTCCTTGCTTCCTCTTCTTTCCCTCACGTCTCTATCCTATTCTCTACAATTTATTTTGATTGTTTTTTTTCTGGTTGAGGGATGGTGAAACACTCCCCAAAACACTTCTATTTTTAGTGTTTGAAATGGGATAAAATAATGGAAAAAATTATATCAAACTTTATTCCTGTTTGCTCTTCTTGCCGCCATGGATGCTACTTGTTTCAACTTGTATTTTTTTTTGTGCTTTTCTTCACTTTGGACCGCCCAAATCAGCATAATTAGCTCAAGGTAATGATGATCTTGGTTTATACAATGAATTTGAAGTGTAAAATATGAGAAAAAGTTGCCGCCCAAATGCAAATTGCATATTTTTTGTCATTTCTTGTTTGTTCTTTGTATAAACCGTGTATTTTGCTATTTTTGCTATTATTTGATGTATCTCGCTTTCACTTGTTGATGTTGATGATAAAGCCTAGCAGAATTTAGCATAAAATGAGTATTTTTGCAAGAAAAAAGCAATATAGTCAAAAATGAGCAAAAACGAGCAAAAGCGATATAAGTTGATGTAAAATGGTTAAAAATATACCAAAATGCTATAAATAATTATATACTAAATTAGACTTATCAAAATACCCTAAACTTAAATCTTGCTCGTCCTTGAGCAAGGCTAAACATTAAGATGCAGGATCTCATACATTTTAGGAATTCTTCCACAATTCAAAACAAGTGTACTCTTATTTAGAAAAGAATGACTGAGGCTCAAAGTTTAAGGTTCTAATGGCAAAACCATCTTTCTAAAGGAAAACTTGCCAATTACCTTGTTAACCGAACTCAAAAGTTAGCTAAGCAAATTAAGTTTATCCGTTCTTTCTAATCTCAAGACATTCAAACCGAATAGAAGCCAAAAATTATAGCACTCATAACAAAACTTATCAAGTATGCCTAAAACTAAATTATTCACAAAAACTATCTTTTTCTTTTTCTTTTTTTTTTTTTTCTGAGGGATTTATTTGCTCAAGTCAACCTCGGCTCATGAGTATATCTTCAGCGAGAATCAAGCTGCGAGTCCTGGGCATAAGTAAGAGAAGCCACCACTGATATGCCTTCATTATGACTTCCCGAGTACATCTTTAGTGACAATGAAGCTCCGACTCTTGGGCGATGACTCATAAGTAGCCACCACTGAGACGTCCTCTTAATGGGTAGCACATATCTTAAAATTGTTTATGTGAGGTTGTGGTGCTAGAGATGCTTTCCTCTTTCTTTTTTTTTTTATATTTTTCTTTAGATTTAGGCATAACTTCTCAAAGTCTATTATGTAAATGATAATTTTAATGCAATCTATTTAAATTTGAGCATCTTCTAATTAAAAAGAAAAGTAAAACAGCAATGCTAACTAGTAAAGTCAAATACCATGATTTTATCAAGATAGTGCCTTAAATTAGATCGTATTTTGAAGTTAGAACACAAAAATAATTGATTATCAGGTATTCAAATCTAATTAAAGCAAACGAGCTAAATAGAGTAGAGAAATTGCCTAAAAATATGATGATAAGTGCTTACTTTTTTCTTTCTATTTTCTTTTCCGGTTTTTTAATGAAATTTTTAAAAGACTAATGATTAAAATTGTAGAAAATAGACAATATTGTCGTTAGCCAATCCTATTTACATCCCCATACAAAGGCTCCAAAAAGTGGGAGGCACTACAGCCGACTCTTAAAACATAAAAAAGGAAAACATTTCAAAAAAAATTATGTTCAAAAGTTTAAAGATTGTTTTTCTCACACCCAAACTTAGAGTTAACATTATTCTTAATGTTAAAAGAACTAAAAAGATCAGATAGCTGAGCGATACTTCCCAGGTTTGATGATTGCTTTTTGATGGTGCATGTTGACATCTTGCTACCCTTAAACTTGCTGTAAAATATATGGTTAAACAAAATATACATAAACGTGAGACAAATAAAAATAATGAAAAGAAAAATTAGATAAGTAAGAATAGAAACATTTGGGTTGCCTCCCAAGAAGCCCTTTTGTTATAGTCGTTAGCTCGACTTTCTGAGCGGATCATTCGAATTTGTTGAGATGAATGAAATTTTTCTGTGGTTCGAGTGCTCCATCAATATAAGGTTTCAGTTTTTGCCCATTGACTTTGAAAGTACCCTTTTTCTCATCTTGAATCTCAACTTTTCGGCACAGAAAAACACGGGCTACAATGAAGGTCCTGACCAATCCAAAGCACAGCTTCCCTGTTTTTGTCCCATTAGGAATTCCTTGTTTAGAATGTGCTTGCCATGCCATCTTTTGGTTCGGCCTTTGTAAATTTGAGCATTTTTGTATGCTTCATTCCTGAACTCATCCATTTCATTGATTTGTAGCAACCTCTTTTCACCTGCAGATTCTAAATTGAAGTTTAAGGATTTTATGGCACAGTATGCTTTATGTTCCAATTCTACCGATAAATGACATGCCTTGCTATAAACCAATTGATATGGAGACATTTCAATAGGTGTTTTGAATGCTGTTCTATATGCCAAAGTGCGTCATCGAGCTTTTTCAACCAATCCTTTCTAGTGGCACTAATTGTTTTTTCAAGAATAGCTTTCAATTTTCGGGTTGAAATTTCCACTTGTCCACCTGTTTGAGGATGATATGAAGCACCCATATAGTGTGTGACCCCATACCTACTCAATAAAGCCTTAAGTTGGCGGTCACAAAAATGTTCTCCGCTATCACTTATAATTGCTCTAGGAGTTCCAAACCGGGAAAAGATGTTCTTTCTAACAAAGTTTACCACAACTCTTGCATCATTGGTCAGAAAAGCAGATGCTTCAACCCACTTTGATACATACTCTATAGCAACCAAAATAAATCTGTTAGAAAATGATGAAGGAAAAGGACCCATAAAATCAACCCCCCTGAACATCAAATAATTTAACAACTAAAATGTTGTTTAGGGACATTTCATGTTTCTTGGAGATATTACCTATCCTTTGACATCTATTGCATTTACTAACAAATTTAAAAGCATCTTTAAAGAGTGTAGTCCAATAAAACCCAAATTGTAAAACCTTACTTGTAGGCTTTGTTTCACCATGATAGCCACCAGTTTCAAGAGAGTGACAGTGGCGCAGAATGTTGATAGGTCATGTCCGTGGGCAGTTCCTGTGCAACCAGATAGTTAACAATGTCAGCGTACCATGGACAAATAGGATTCTCGCTTACCATCATAAGACTTCCATCCGGGAATTTTTTGTTGATAGAGGGACCTTCGTCCTTTCTTTCAAGACGTGACAGATAATCTACCACAACATTTTCTGTTCCCTTTTTGTCCCGAATTTCCAAATCAAATTCTTGAAGCAATAGAATCCATCTAATCAGTCTTGGTTTTGCATCTTGTTTTGCAAAAAGGTATCAATATAAACGATTACCTTTGAATTAAGCAGGTAGGAACGAAATTTGTCAAATGCAAAAACAACAGCTAGTAATTCTTTCTCAATAGTAGTATAGTTAACCTGTGTGTCTGTCAAAGTTTTACTAGCATAGTAAATTAGATGAAAAATTTTGTTCCTTCTTTGCCCCAGCACATACCCTACATCATAGTCACTAGCGTTGCACATAAGTTCAATGTGTAAAGTCCTGTCAGGTGCTATGATATGTGCTGACACTAATTTTCTCTTCAGGGTT
This sequence comes from Simmondsia chinensis, assembly GCA_018398585.1. Taxonomy (NCBI): domain Eukaryota; kingdom Viridiplantae; phylum Streptophyta; class Magnoliopsida; order Caryophyllales; family Simmondsiaceae; genus Simmondsia; species Simmondsia chinensis. The sequence continues at coordinate 23,155,443 of JAGTTD010000009.1, read as the reverse complement.
TCAAAGCATGCATGCAGTCACTATCAAAGTTAAAAGCGACATCTTTCATCAACAAATTGCAAAGAGGCTTAGTGATCATAGAGAAGTCCTTAATAAACCTTCTATAGAAACATGCATGTCCTCAGAAACTTTGAATGCCTTTAACATTAGTAGGGGATGGTAATCGCCCCATCACTTCAGTTTTTGCTCTATCAACCTTAATTACTCTTTTTGAAATCATATGCCCTAGCACAATTCCTTCTTATATCATAAAATGACATTTCTCCCAATTCAAGACAAGATTAGTGTCATTGCATCTTTGCAAAAACATAGAGAAGTTGGCTAAACAATCATCAAATCAAGCAAAAACTAAAAAATCATCTATAAACACTTCTATGAAATTTTTCACTATATCAATAAAGATTGCCATCATACACCTTTGAAATGTGGCAGGAGCATTGCATAACTCAAAAGGCATTCTCCTATCGGCAAAGGTACCATATGGACAAGTGAAAGTGGTTTTTTTCCTGATCTTCCAGTACTATGGCAATTTGGTTGTATCCTGAATAATAATCAAGAAAACAGTAATATGAATGGCCTACCAGTTTTCTAACGTTTGATCAATGAATGCTTAAGAAAAATGGTTTTCGGGTCGCATCATTCAGTTTTTGATAATCTATACACACCCTCCATCTTGTAACGGTCCTAGTAGGGATGAGCTCATTGTTCTAATTTTCCACTATGGTTATTCCTCCTTTATCTCAAACTACTTGAACTAGGCTTACCAATGGACTATCAGATATAAGATGAATGATCCCTACATCTAATAACTTGACAACTTCTTTTCTTATCACCTCTTTCATGGCAGGGTTTAACCGCCGTTGAGTTTGCACGTAGGTTTGAAGCTATCCTCCATGAGAATCTTGTGCATGCATATGGAAGGGCTAATTCCCTTGATAACCGAAAGGATCCATCCGATTGTTGATTTATGTTCTCTTAGAACCCTAAGCAACCTTTCTTGTTCAGTATTACTCAATGAGGCATTAATAATAATAGGATAAGTGTTAGAGTTACCAAGATAGGCATATTTGAGATATGGTGGCAATGGCTTGAGCTCTAGATTCGGTGGCTCTTCTTCTTCCATTTTCTGCTGAATTCTAATTGTTTTAATGTCTTCCACTCTTGTTTCACAGTGCGAATCAAAAGGTTCGTGTTAAGGTTTCAACGATTAGGCTCTTAAACCTTAACTTTGATTGGGATAGTGAGAGTATAAGATGAGAAAGAATAAAGAGTTTAGATGGGAAAGAAGAGAAAGGAGGTGAGAAAGAGGAGTTTAATCTCAAAATGAGATTGGTGCTTGATATTTTTCATTGAATGAATCTGAACATTACATCCATCACTTATTTATAGCAATCTAATACATTGATCCTAGACTTTTCTATCTTAACTGACCTTGGAAACATCTATAAGCAACTAGAATATAGCTAACTAATATTTAAACTACATTTTGGCACCAAGACACTAACCTAACAGAATTCATGCAATTGTTTAGCTATTAACCGACCCTGTAGTAGCAACAGACTTGGCTAATAGCTTATTACAAGACAACTAGTAGCTTATTACAATACCAGCAACTAAAGACAATACAAAGCAACATATAACACCATTGACTAAGCTAATCCGCAACTACTAACAGCAACAATGCACACGCAGCAGCAGCATATCAGCAGCTAACAACAACCAACAGTAGCAACTTAGCAGCAGGACAACAGCTCAGCCCCCATGAGTTCATGCCTCGGATTCTCGGCTCATAACATTCCCTTCCCCTTAAGAACATTCTTGTCCTCAAGGATAGAAGAGATTTGTAACAATGAAGAACACTTATTGCATATGAAAATATATCTGAAGTGATGAAGTTTTGCTGAAATCTGCGACTGAAGACATCTGAAATACTCAATCCGTTGCAGATTATGAATAGAGTGGTGCTGCTCTGGACTTGCTGAAACTTATTGCAGCTGAAACGAGTCAATGATGCACTGACTCTGTAACGCAGCAAATCCATGAAGAAGACATCTTGTGTCGATATAAAGTTGCGTTTGAATGCACAATACCCTTCAGGAGGTCTGCACCGAACAAACCAGATATCCATAATACATCCACAACACCTTATGATGCAGTTAACACAGCTCAGACTTCCAACTTGCTGCTGAGAATCACAAAAACGCAATCGTTTCTGTATTTCTGCTTATGGAAGGCTGCACAACTGATTTGGTATATCATTAACCACACAAAAATACATTTGAAGTCTCTTAACACCTCGGGAGGCCTTCCAAACTCAAACCAAAAGAACCCAACATCAAAATCTGCTTGTAGGCATATCCCATTGCAGTTGATGCATGCCTAAATCTTGATCATGGCAATCAAACACTTTAAAAACCAATAAGAGTGCAGCTGCCAATCTTTCATCTTGGATCTTATCCACAATTTGTGTTGCTTACACATCCCCATACTAAACCAACTTATAACATGCTCAACAAATTCTTGATTGCTTTTCAATTGCACCCAAGTTGCTGCAGAAACCAGTAATGCAGCAGTGCAATCCGGTTACAAATTACATTGACATATTGTAGCTCGGTTTATGTTCATATGGAAGCTACTTGAAGTGAACAAGTTATGACATCTTCCCATAATCATAATAGCACCATTTACATTCCATTTGAGCTTCTCATTTATTGCTGTTAATGAAAAAATTGCAATTACCCTCAAATTTTTAATAGCCTCTGCATCTATTGCTTGAACCTTGATTGTGAACTTGCAAGATCTGAAATTCTTAGCCACTTGTTCCCAAACTCTTACATAGAACACACAATTTAGGAGTTCATAAACCATTCTTAAATGCCATAGGCACACTAACATAACTTGAATACCCAAAACATGCCCATCAATTCTGTTAAGGCTGCAGCTCACCAATTCCGACCTGCTCCCCCGACTCCTTTGGACCCCAAGTTTATCCAGCCACCAAATATGCATCAAATAATCAAGCTTTGCTTTATTACCAACCAACGCAAGCATAAGTAACAAATATAACAAGTGGAGACACCAATCAAGCTCTTGAACAACTGAAAACTTCCTCAAACATAGAGTTGTTCTGTCCAAAGCTACCCTGCTGATTTCTTCACTGATTTTAGCTAGAGTTTTCCTCAATCTTGCATTGATCTTTTCCACCAAAACATTAAGGACACATTGGAGCTTATGCATATGATTTTTCCATTCAAAACCATCACAAGCGATCACCCCAAACCTGTTCAGGATCTGCACCATATCCGCGCCAGTCAATTGCAGTTGATCCCAATTGTCAAATGCTATAACCTCTATCCTTACTTGGCTTCGTGCACCGGTTGTACTGATATTGAGCTGCAAAACATTTCCTTTCAGCATATTACTGCCTCTATTCACATCCAACCACTCAATTGCTTGCATAGGAATCAAGCTTTGTTTGTTGTGAACCTTGAAACGCACTCTCGTAGCTCGAGTGCTTCTTTTCAGCAAAGATTCGACTCCTCTCAGCTTCATATAGTCTTGAGAATCTTCTCCCAGATCAAGAGGCAACTTATCATAAGAACTTGCACTTGGATAAGTCATAACTCCACTCGCATAAAGGAATAAATCATTCCGAATTTGCCGATCGGCATGCCGACAGTGCATATCAGCTTCTGGAATTGAATCTTGAGGACTAACTCCAGCTGTTTGAAGTTGCACTTGAGGATTAACCAACACATGCATGGGCAACTTCATCTTTTCCCTCATGAGATCATAGGACTTGTTCAAATACAATCCATTAGGGTGTTCATTATGTCTCACAGCAACTTCTACTTCTGGAATTTGATTTTGAGACGCGCCTTCATCTGATTGAAGAGGGACTGCAGTAGCAACAAAGGATTCCTAAACAGAATGACACTGCTCCGCAGTGGCATCAAATTTTTTAGTTGGGATCATAGATTCTGTTGCAACCAATCCTTGTATATCAACATACACATCAGCAAGAGCATGATCTTGAGTTAGTTCTTGTTCGTCATCAAACCTCATAGTTTGCAACACAACTTTATGCTTCAATTTCTTCTTTGTAATCTTCTTTGTTTCCCAAAAGTCTTTCAATGCGTCATTAAGATGATTCCTCTTCTCTTGACTCTTTACATTCTTTAACATTCCCATGACATGAAAATCATATTCCCATTCCGGATGCATGTCATATTGTACCTCAACACCGTCAAGAGACTCTAACTCTAGCAAAGAGTTTTCATAAGAATCATCTTGTTCAAACTCAGGTTCTTCTAGCTCGTGTTCATCAATTTCGGCATTGTCGTGGTCGAGTTCATCTTCAACAACAACAGATTGCACTCCCTCTTTTCTCTGAACACGGAACTTCCGTTGTCTAACGCTATCGGCTAACTCCGGAAACTCATTTGCATCAAGAAAACCAGCACAATCACAATTGATGTTAGCAACCGATTGAGCTGAATATTACCGTTTCTCCATTAGCTGCATACATTCTTGTCTCCATTCTTGAAATGCTCGTCTCCATTGTTCACGTTCTTGCATCCATTCTTCACGTTCTTGCATCCATTCTTGTCTCCGTTTTATTAATTTCTCCAACAGCTCTTTCAACTCAGCCATATCGAGAATGAACAACAACTTCGATCTGGAATCAGCACGGTTCGCCGAGTACAATTTCGAAAATCGCAGAAATGTGAAACTTGTTTTGCAACTCTTCAACAATCGATTGTTTTATGAAGTTGTACTCCTTTGTTCTCACAACCAATCAACTGCTATCGGTTCAACAATCGTCAATGATTATAAACCCTAACTGATAAACTTCAAACAGAACTTCGAACAAACCCTAACGTCGAATGATTTCTGACAGCAACGTTTAGTTGAGTAATTCGACTTACACTTCTGAATTAAGCTCGACTCTAACTCAAAATCAAGTCCTCAACACAATACTCAAAGCGATCTTAATGAACAAAATCGGATTTCAACACTTTCGCTTCTCCTTCCGATGTTAGATTTTTGCCTCCGCTGTCAGATTTTTTGCCTCAAACTTCAACTCCTGAATTGTAAAATCTGTAATCACCTCAATTCAGATGATTTCAGCTATTTTGATGATGATCAGGTATAATGTGGAACAAATAGCTCAACTCCAACTTCTTCCTTAACCGATCAGGTGAATGATCAATCAAGACAGTTAGCTCAACATCAAACTTCAGCAACTGCTACTTGCTTCTGCACACAAATTCAGCAGCTATTGCTTGATTGATGCAACTGAATTCAATCAATTTGAATCAGCTTCAATGTTGAATGTAATCAACAACTTGTGATCAAATTAACTTCCTTCAATGTAACTCAATTATGTCCCAACCGAACAATTCCCAGGCAATGGATGTTGCATATGTCATTAACCGCCAGAATTCAATTCAAATTGCAGAATTGAATTGCCTCAATGCAAAAGCTGAACTAAATCAGTATCACCTATTTTTAATGATTAATTGCAATTCAATTAATTAGATTATATATATATATATATATATATATATATATATATATATATATATATATATATATATTTTTTTCGGATATGAGCTTGATTCGGAAGCCAAATCAAGGCTCTGATACCAATTGTTAAGGTTTCAATGATTAGGCTCTTGAATCTTAACCTTGATTGGGATAGTGAGAGTATGAGATGAGAAAGAATATAGAGTTTAGATGAGAAAGAAGGGAAAGGAGGTGAGAAAGAGGAGTTTAATCTCAAAATGAGATTGTTGTTTGATATTTTTCATTGAATGAATCTGAACATTATATCCATCACTTATTTATAGCAATCTAATACATTGATCCTAGACTTTTCTATCTTAACTGACCTTGGAAACATCTAGAAGCAACTAGACTATAGCCAACTAATATTTAAACTACATTTTGGCGCCAAGACACTAACCTAGAATTCATGCAATTGTTCAGCTATTAACCGACACTGCAGCAGCAGCAGACTTGGCTAATAGCTTATTACAAGACAACTAGCAGCTTATTACAATACCAGCAACTAAAGACAATACAAAGCAACATATAAAACCATTGACTAAGCTAATCCGCAACTAATAACAGCAACAATGCACATGCAGCAGCAGCATATCAGCAGCTAACAACAGCCAACAGCAGCAGGACAACAGCTCAGCCACCATGAGTTTATGCCTCGGATTCTCGGTTCATAATAGTTCGCAGCTTTCTAGGTATTAGGCATATTCTCTTATCAACTTGTTCCCCGTGTCTAAAGTTCCTGACTTTGTTAGACACGCTTAAAGGGGTAATTTAGGGAACGTGTGCATGAATGTCTTGGTGACCAACTCATCTACTATATCAACCTCAAAACAAGAATCCATGTGAGATGGAAATTGTATGGCATTAAAGATATTGAAGGTTACCTGTTCATCTTCTATCCTCAGGATAAGTTTTCCTTGTTGCACGTCTATCAGGATCCTTCCTGTAGTGAGGAAGGGTCGGCCTAGAATAAGAGGTATCTTACGATTCTCTTCCATATCAAGCACTATGAAGTCAGCCGAAAAGATGAATTTGTCAACCTTCACTAATACGTCCTCAATTACAACTCTAGGATACTTGATTGATCTGTCCGCATGTTGGAGAGATACAGTGGTAGGCTTCACTCTCCTAAGTCAAGCTTCATGAACACAGAGAGAGGCATTAAATTTATACTTGCACCTAAATCACACAGAACCTTATTAAAACTAACGAAGCCAATGGTGCAAGGTATCGTGAAACTCCCTAGATCTTTTAGTTTGGGAGGCAACTTCTTTTGCAGTATGGCACTGCATTCTTCAGTTTGTGCTACTGTTTCAAACTCTTCCAACTTCCATTTGTTAGACAGGATTTCTTTCATGAATTTTGCATATTTGGGCATCTGTTCTAACATGTTAGCAAAAGGGACATTAATGTGTAATTTTTTGAAAATCTCCAAAAATTTAGCAAATTATCCGTCCGCTTTTATCTTTCTCAGGCTTTGATGGAATGGGACGTTTGGTTTGTAGGGGTTGAGGTTCAGCCCTTTTTGGTTCATTTTCATTTTGGATTTTTATCCCTTCCTTATTCTCTAATTCTTGATTGGTGTCTATGGACAGGTCATTATGGGTTGTTCATCTTGCGTGGTTTTGTCTGGCTGAGTTGGTTCCTTCAGAGTTTTCCCACTTCATAGTTCTATTGCCTTTACCTGCTCTCGTGGGTTAGTAATAGTATTACTGCGTAAGAAACCTTGAGACCTTTCAGAGAGGTGGTTTGAAATTTGTCCGATTTGGGTCTCAAAGTTTCTAATTGTTGCTTCTTGATTTCGAATCAAAGTTTCTTAATTTTGAAGATTTGTTTCAGTGTTTTGCATGAAACTTCTAGTGTCTTGCATAAACTTGCTGAACAATTCCTCGAGATCAATTTTTCTTTCTGGTGGTGGTTGAAAATGTTATTTTTGCATCCCTTGATTTTTCCAGGAAATATTTGGGTGGTTTCTCCACCCAGGATTATAAGTGTTGGAATAGGGATTATTTTGTTTTTGAAAATTTAAGCAAAGTTTGCTTGTTCGTGGCTTGATGAGGCGAAAAGATTCCCTGTTTGGCACTCTATGCTTGGATGATTCCCTTCACAAAATTCACACGTTAGCACATGAGAATTAATGGCTTTCACATTCATGTTACCTATCTGTTTTTGAAGCAATGAAACCTGGGCAGTTAACTTTGTTATTGCATCCAGCTCGTACATTCCCACAGGTTTTTTTTTTTTTTTGTTCAGTTGCCCTTGCATAGTTATTGCTAGACATTACTTCTAGCAATTCATATGCTTCATCTGGGGTTTTGTGATTTAGGGATCCTCCCGCAACTACCATCGTTTGAGTATTAGGTGCCAACCTATTATAAGAAGTTTAGACTTGCATCTAAATTGGCAAACCATGACGTGGGTACCTTCTCAGAAGTTCTTTGTAACGTTCCCACGCCTCATACAAAGATTCCTATCATATTGTACAGATGAGGTAATGTCATTCCTCATCTTAGTTGATTTGGCTAGTGGAAACTATTTAGCAAGAAATTTTTGAGTCAAATCATCCCAAGTGGTGATAGTTCCTGGTGGTAATGACATTAACCATGCTTTGGCTTTATCTCTCAGTAAGAATGGAAACATCCTTAAGTGAATGGCATCATCACTGACACCATTATGCTTAATGATTGCATATCTCTAAGAAGTTAGTGATGTGCAGGTTTGGGTCCTCACTAGGTAGACCTCCAAATTGGACAGTTTGTTGAATCATTTGTATAATAACGGGTTTAATTTCGAAATTGTTTGCTTGTATTGGTGGACGTCAAATGCTGGAAATGCACCCTCCAACAATAGATATAGCATAATCTTTTAGAGTCCTTTCGTCATCATTTTCGGTGTTATTAGCCATAGTTTTAGTCCTTTTTGTTTTCCTGATTAAACGAAGAGTTCTTTCGATTTCAGGATCAAAATGAGTTATTTCTTTTTGAATTAAATTTTACATACAAAGTAAAAATAAACCAGTGTAAAGTTAAAGGCAAGGATAACAGTAAAGCGAAATCTTTAAAAGTTATAAAAGTGTAACACAAAATTTAATAAAGCCAAATTTTCAAGGAAAAATAGGTACTACTAAAGGTTTTGAAAAACTTAGAGATAACAAATCTAACTTTAAAAAACCTATTTAGATGATAAAATAAAATTAAAATAAAGTTAAAATTGATCAGAAAGCCTAAAAATACAACTATCTAAAATAAAAGTTAAGAAAACACAAATTTTAAAGAAAAAGAGGAGGGTAGTAACCCGAATGTTTTTGAAAAACTTTAAAATAACAAATTTAACTTTTAAAATCCTAACAAAGTGACCTTTTAAGCAAAATAAAGATGAAAATATAGACAAAATATAAGAAAATTAACAAAATAATACAAAACTAAAAATAATTATTTTATTTTATTTTTTTTGAAAAGGGGGGGGGGGGGGTAGATGAATTTAATTAATTAATTTTTTATTTTTAAGAATTATCTTTACAAATGAATCCAATAAAAAATTTCTTAAACTTAAATAAAATTTAGAAATTATTAATATTTTCAAATTAGCACTAAAACTAGTTGGTATCAATATCACTCAAATATAGACAATCTCTAGCAACGGCGCCAAAAACTTGATGCTTTTTTAGCAAGTACACTAAATCGTATAAAGTAATATAGAGTGAGTAGAGTATCATTCCCATGAGGATTGTTATTGAATGATTACCGAAATTAGTAATTTTAATACTATTTGAATGACCATAAATTGAAATTTTGAATATGTAACAAATAAAATGAAAAGAACTAAGTCAGGTTACTGATTTTTTTTAATAAAGTTTTCTGAGTTTTTTTTTAAGGTTTTTTCTAATTTCAATAGGGTCCAAGGCATCCGATTTCACCTAGTTTAATTAATACGCCTTTCTATTCTTGGTATTTTTGTTGTCATTACATGTTGATGGTCAAAAACCCTAATTTACTAAATATTTTCTCTCGAGCAACGCCTTAGCATACTCTTTTACATATTAACCCATCACTCTCATTTATGAATTTGAATAAGAAAAAAGTTTTAAAGATCTATGGTTTTCACTTAAGATCACACAAATCGCATTAATCTCTCTCAAGCATTCGCCCAATTTATGGTGTTTATTACCTTAACAATTATTATAAATCTCCTCCTGGTCTCATTATGAATCATTATAGGCTTTAAATGGTCCCCAAGAATTTAAAACTCTTCAAGAACAATGATAAACACTCCAACAATGCAAAAACTAGACATTGAATACGTTGAATTAGAATAGAGCGTATATTACAAGTTAGGCTACATCGTAGCCTAGGAAAAACAAAATTAGTTCATGGTAGACATAATATAAAGCAAAACTTAAACAAAATCCATGAACTTAAAGAAGAAAAGGATAGAAAAGAACTTGAAAAGATGAAACTACAAAGCCAAAATTTCCTTCCTTCCTTCCTCTTCTTTCCCTCACGTCTCTATCCTATTCTCTACAATTTATTTTGATTTTTTTTTCCTGGTTGAGGGATGGTGAAACACTCCCCAAAACACCTCTATTTATAGTGTTTGAAATGGGATAAAATAATGGAAAAAATTATATCAAACTTTATTCCTGTTTGCTCTTCTTGCCGCCATGGATGCTACTTGTTTCAACTTGTATTTTTTTTTGTGCTTTTCTTCACTTTGGACCGCCCAAATCAGCATAATTAGCTCAAGGTAATGATGATCTTGGTTTATACAATGAATTTGAAGTGTAAAATATGAGAAAAAGTTGCCGCCCAAATGCAAATTGCATATTTTTTGTCATTTCTTGTTTGTTCTTTGTATAAACCGTGTATTTTGCTATTTTTGCTATTATTTGATGTATCTCGCTTTTACTTGTTGATGTTGATGATAAAGCCTAGCAGGATTTAGCATAAAATCATCATTTTTGCAAGAAAAAAGCAATGTAGTCAAAAACAAGTAAAATTGAGCAAAACCGATAAAAGTTTGATGTAAAATAGTTAAAAATATACCAAAATATTATAAATAACTATATACTAAATTAGACTTATCAATTTTCAAGTTTGACTCCCATTTTTTATTCTGTTAAAGATAAGGCTACTGAGATCCCTTTGCTTCGAGTTCGCAGTAATGGCCCTTTTTGTTTTTCACCACATTTTACTAGACTCATGGCTCAAACACAGCTAGGAGACTTATGGCATCGTTGATTGGGGCCACTAGGTCGACCTACACTTGATGTTTTATGTACTTGCAACCTTATTTCGAGTACCCGTTTTACTAATTTCTGTCAAACTTGTATTTTGGGCAAATCTAATTGATCGCCTTTTCAACATGCTTTACACTTCACTGATTCTCCTTTACATTTAATTCATTTAGATGTTTGGCAATCTCCAATTGCATCTAACTCATGTCACAAATACTACATTCACTTTATTGATGACTTGACACGATTTACCCAGATTTATCCTATACAACACATATTTGAAGTTTTTGAAAATTTTGAAACCCTTGTAGAAAACGAATTTTCCATGAAAATAAAAAATTTTCAAAGTGATGGTGGTCGATAACTTGACCACTAATGCATGAATAATCTATGTTGTAAACATGGGATCCACTTTCGATTCCCGTGTCCTGATAACCCACAACAAAATGGGGTGGCGGAACGAAAGCACCAACACATTGTTGAAATGGTATGAACACTTCTCTTCCAATTTCGTTTACCCTTCTCATTTTAGGATGATGTTGCATGTACTATATGTTTTATAATTAATCGTCTTCCTATCCCGGTTCTTAAAAACACATCACCCTTTGAAAAAGATTTCATATGTTTTCCCAACTATTCCAGTTTTCACATCTTTGGGTGTGCTTCCTACCATACCATCACCCCACATGCCCTGCACAAATTAGCCCCCAAGACCATCCCATCTGTCTTCATAGGTTAAGTTGCTTGCTACAAAGGTTACTGATGCCTTGAGCCTAAAAAAAGAAAAATTTACATAAATTCTCTTGTTAATGAGTCTAGTTGCCCCTATCTCGAACTTGCTAAGTATACTCAACATCTAAGTCCTGGGACCACCTGGCATAGTTGACCTACCCCTTCCTGTTCCCATACCCTAATCCCGGCACTTCAATGGGCAGTGGTCGCCCCCTCAAGTGGCAGCTTCTGACCTGAACACTTGGTTGTTCCAGCCCACATACGGCAGCCCAACCAACCCCAATCGAACCCTCTCCCCGCTGCCTTGGACTTAACCACCCACAACCTCAACACTAGCGCTCGGTTTCCTATACACACCCCACCTACTGTGGCTGTGCACATCCCCAAAACAGCCCTCAGCTTGGCACCTCCAACCCGGTGCTTAGCCACGACACCAAGAAACACACACACACTTTCCACCTCCCTGAACCTTCAGTCTCCACCATTGATGCCCCTAGTGCACATATACGATGCCCACACCTGTGCTTGGGTTGAACCATCCTCGAGTCCAAACCCGCCCACGCCTTCGCCATACTCTGACATCCTAACAGAATTTGATGTCCGCACAGACACATCCTTGGTTCCCCTTCCTAACATTCATCCTATGCAAACTCACTTAAAAGATGGTATACAAAAAGTTAAATATTCACTGTCACTCTCATTATTAACTATAATACAAGAACCCATGTGCTATTCTCAGGCTGTTAAAATCCCTAAATGGCAAGAAGTTATGGCTGATGAATTTAATGCCTTAATACAAAATAAAACATGGGATCTAGTGCCCCCCAACTCAAACCAAAACATTGTAAGTAGCACTTGGAAATATTGAGTAAAGTATAAAGTTGATGGCTCAGTGGATAGTTTTAAAGCTTGCCTTGCTGCTCAAGGTTTTCACTAACGTGAAGGCATTGACGTCAAGGAAACATTTAGTCCGGTTGTAAAACCTTCCACTATGTGCTTTACTCTTTCACTTGCTATTACTAACAAATGGTGCATCAAGCAATTAGATGTTAAAAATGCTTTTCTACATGGCCATCTTAACAAAGAACTGTATATGCACCAACTTAAGGGGTTCATTCACATATCCTAACCATTTCTTTCCCTTAAGAAAGGTTAAATAGGCTCCTTGAGCCTGGTTTCACCATTTTAGCTCTTGTCTCTATAGCCTAGGTTTTACTTCTTGTTGTGTTGACCCCTCACTCTTCTTGTTTCAAAAATTTAATGATATTATCTGTCTCCTTCTCTACATTGATGACATAATTCTAGCAGCCTCAAACCCAAGCTCACTTGACAGCCTTATTCGGACCCTTTCCGCACAATTTGCCATGAAAGACCTTGGCCCTCTCCACTACTTCCTTGGAATTGAAGCACGTCGAACAAAGACAGGTGTCTTCCTCTCACAACACAAGTAGACCATTAACCTTCTTGCACCTCTGTTGTAGTCTATGTTGATGCTGATTGGGGATGCTGCCTTGACACTTGCCGATCAACCAGTGGTTATGCTCTCTTTCTTGGTCCTAACATCATCTCATGGCATGCTAAGAACTAATTGTCTCCAAATCTTCCATTGAATTTGAATACCGTGCCGTTTTGATTGGGTTTGATACCTCATGCGGGACATCGGTCTTCATCACTCAGGACAGATCATTATCTACTGTGACAATATTTTTGCATCCTACCTCGCTACTAATCTCGTCTCAAATGACTGTAGCAAACATGTTGACGTTGACTTCAATTTTGTTTGTGAAAAGGTTCTCAAGTGCGATCTTCAACCGTGCTACGCTCCTACAACACAACAAATAGCAGAGATCTTTTCCAAAGGACTCAGCAGTGACCTCTTTCACTACCACAAGAACAAAATCCATGTGGCTCCACGGCCTTTAGATTGAGGGGGCTTATTAGAGTATTTATTAGAATAATTTCATTCCAGGAAAGTCAATTAGGGTTTTGTGCTTTGTCTACTTTACTCCTAGTTTACATGTATATAGGAGGGTTAATGTTGTACTTTAACTTCTTTCACGAGCTCTATATATAGAGCATCATTGTACTTCATTATTCACCCAATTGAAGCATTGTTGGCTCTTCACAGTAATACAACTTTTTCCTTTTTTTTAAAAGTAAAAATTATCTTTTTGTCCTTACATATTTGGCATGTGGGCCATATGTGCTGTTAACTGGGCGTGCTATTTTGATAATTTTGAATTTTCATGTCTTATTTTGGGAATAAAAATTACCAAACGTGCTATTTTGGATAATCACTCAGCTAAATGAACTCAATTTAAGTAAAATACATTATATGTAAATGAATAACCATACCATAATGTGAGCTAGTTATATTATACATAGTATTAGTATAACTTAGTACTATGTATCTTGAAGTTTAAAACTTTTATCACTCATTTATCCTTAATCTTAAGAATTTTATCAATTAGTTATAAATATGTCAAAAATTGATTTATTTTTTTTTTTTTTATATTTTCACATGGAACATATTTAAAACAATATTTTTTATCATATAAGTTATTAAGAATAAAATAAGAAAAAGTATGAAAAAAATTAGGAAAAAGCAAATACGAACTTGTGACTTGCAGTGGTAATTGTTTGCAATGGCTATTAAGAAAGGCCAAAGCAAAATAAGAACACGTGACCTGCAAAACTTCGTCTTTCGTTCCCATGTATCTACATAAAAATAGGAGCCTATGGAGAGAAATAAAGACATATAAATTTCAAGTACTCTCGGTGTGGAGTTCCTGTAGAGCCTCTGTGCTCTCTCCCAAATTTCCATCCTAAATCCCATGCATTTAATGATTCACACCCACCTTTGTTCAATTATAAGTTTTTAATGCTAACTGTGTGTCTTTTTTTTTTTTTTTTTATTCAATTTCTCCTTTAGCCTTGCGTTTATCGGAACTTAGAGGCGGCTTCTTGATTTCTACTACTTCTTAGCTGTTCTTTGCTTCGTTTTGAGCTTACGGAAAGGCTTTTGGGTTTTTTCTTCACCGGAGTCTCCTGGTCTTGCTTTCTTGCAGTCATGTAGGGTTGAGGCTTCGTTATTTTGTCCTTGTTTGGGTGATCTGGCTTGCTCTGCCTGACGTGTTGTCTCTGGCCGATTCGGCTGTCCAACAGATTGGCCTTTGTCCCGCGAACTCCAGTAGAGTTGGTGAAAGCTTTCGGCCCATCACCCTGAGTCTCTCAGCTCACCACATGAAGGTGGGTTCACAAAGGTGAGTTTTGCCTTTTGTTAGATGCACTTTTGCCTCAAGTTAAGGTTTTGGTGAAGACATTTGAGATTTTCTTGAACCGAAGGGACTTGTGCTTGTTCTGGAAGGGTTATGCAATAACCTTGAGCACCATGAGTATCATTTGTTGGAACTGTTGGGGTTTGGGCAAATCTCAAGTAGTTAAAGCTTTTAGAGAGTTATGCAATAAATTTAAGCCCACTGTTGTGTTCTTGATGAAAACTAAATAAGCTGCCAAGGCGGTTAGTAGTGTCATTAGAAGACTTGATTTCCAAAACTTCTTTTTCGTCGACCCTGGTTTATCAGGGGTCTCTCGCTCAAGTGGTCAAATGATTGTAACATTTTAATTAGGAAGGCTTCTTCCCATTTCATTTATGTTTATGTGCTCTGTCTTATTTCTAGTGTAATTTCTTATATGGTGAACCTGACAAATCAAATGCCCAGCTTTGTGGGCTAGCTTGGCTAGCCATTTTGATGATTTAGATCAGCCCACATATTTCTCCGGTGAATTCAATGCTATTACCTTGGCTTTCGACAAGCTTAATGGATGCCCGGTGACCGACTCCCAATTGGAGTGGGCAACAGACTTTTTGGACTCTTATAATCTTGTTGAGATTGTCTCTCAAGGTTATTGCTTTTTGTGGTTGAACAAGTAGAGAAATGGTCGAAATGTTAAAGAATATATTGACAAAGTTGCCGCTAACCAGGGATGGCTTTCCTTGTTCCCAAACGCAATTGTCACTCTTAACCCTACTACAACTTCAGATCATTTGCCTCTTGCCATTCAACTCAAGAATGCGGTTCATCCGAGAAAGAGAAACTTTAAATTTGAATCAAAATGGATTCTCGATGAAGAGTGTGCCGACACTGTTAAGAGAGGATGGAATAATGGTGAGATGGGCTCTAGACCATTTAAATTGTATAAAAAGACCATCTCTTGTAGAAAATCTCTCAAGGAGTGGAGTATGCACCAAAGAAAGGAAAAAATTGAGTTCTTCAAACATGATTCATCCCATCTTATCGAGCTTCAAAGTAGATCCACCTCGGAATAAGAAAGGGAAGAAGCGGAAGATTTGAAAAAAGTGATGGAAAATTGGCGGGAGGAAGATGAAAGGTATTGGCATCAAAAATCTCGTGCTAATTGGCTCTCTTTTGGGGACAAGAACACCAAGTTCTTTCACGCTACTTCTTCTCAAAGGAAAAGAAGGAATTCCATTTCCAAATTGAAGATTGATAGCCTTGGATGGATGGAAGATCAAACTACAACTAAAAATGACATTGCTCATTATTTTGAGACCTTTTATGCTGCTAAAGTAATGGAAAACAAGGATGACATGATAAAGGAATTGCAGCCTACTGTGACCAACATCATGAATGAAGCCCTCACTGTTGCGGTTTTCAATGTCGAGATCAAAGAGGTTGTTTTTCAGCTTGGTGCCTTGAAAGCCCCTAGCCATGATGGTTTCCTGGGTATTTTCTACACTTCCTTTTTGGAAACAGTTTCTGCTGATGTTTTTCCACCATTAAAGGCTTGTTTTTAGAGTCGTAAAATGCTTAAAGCCTTAAATTTCACAAACTTAGTCCTCATCCCAAAAACCCTTCACCCAAATCCGTGCACAACTTTCGTCCAATTAGTTTATTTAACTTTAGTTACAAAATCTTTGCTAATTAACTCAAACCTTTCATGAATGATATTATTTTCCACTCCAAAGCATCTTTCATTAAGGGCAGTCTCATCCAAAACAATATTTTAATTTCCTATGAAGGCATTCACGCTCTAAAAAACCAACGCAGGGGTAAAAACCACTTTTATGGCTCTGAAATTAGACTTGCAAAAGCTTATGATTAGGTGGAGTGGCCTTTTCTTGCAGATGCTCTTTCAAAGTAAGGTTTTGCTCATACCTTTATTGATTGGGTGATGGAGTGCGTTATGACGGTTCACATGGCTCCAATTGCTAATGGAGAGCGGCTCAAGCCTTTCCCCATTAGTAGAGGTCTGAGACAAGGGGACCCACATTCCCTGTTCCTCTTCCTCATCGTTATGGATTCTCTATCTCAGCCCATCTTGAAATCCTAGAACTCAGGGCTTTGGGGAAGGTTTCATATTAAGCCGGCTTGCTCGAGCATCACCCATCTCCTCTTCGCAGATGATTGTCTTCTCTTCTTTCAAGGTACTCCACACACATGCCATATGGTAATGAATCTCATTCATAATTTTTGTAAGGCCTTAGGTCAGGAGGTTAACTTCCAAAAATCCCATGCTTTCCTCTTTTCTAGCACCCTCCGGAACACTAGAGAGGAATGCTTTGGAATTTTAGGAGTTGACCATATAAAGGAAGATGAATGGCATTGAGGCTCTTGTCTCTTATGGGAAAGGTCGGAAAAAGTGACCCTCTCATTTCTTTTTGAAAAAAATAGATGTTAAATTCACAGATGGAAGGCCAAGTTCTTGTCTCATGCCAGAAGAGATATTCTTATCAAGTTCGTCCTGGCGGTGATTTCTTCTTTTGTTATGAGTTGTTTTAGAATCCCCATTTCTTTTGCAAAAAAGAAATTAATGGTGTGCTTACAAGGTTTTGGTGGAAGGGTGGATCTTGTAATGATACAGGTTTTCATTAGATTAATTGGGGCAAGTTGTCTAAACCCAAGTCATTGGGTGGCCTCGGCTTCCGCAACTTGGTGGGTGCCAACCTCGCCTTACTTGCAAAAAACATATGAAGAGCAATTGAGAATCTAAATGCTCTTTGGGTCCATTTCCTTAAAGGAATCTACTTTCCCAACAGGTCTTTTCTCAAAGCCAAAGTGGGTCATAATCTCTCTTAGGGTTGGAGAAGCCTCACTAAGGGTAGAAACTTTATTGAAAAAGATGTCCATTGGAATGTGAAAAGTTGAAACGATATCGACATTTTAAATGACAAATAGATTCCCAATCTTCCTGGCTTTGTTGCTCCAAGGATGAACCACGAGGGTTAGGGTCCCAAGAAGGTTAAGAAATTGATATGCCACAATGCTCATAAGTGGGATGAGAGGACTATCTCATGTTTATTTGAAAAAAAAACATGGTGAATCGCATTTGTTTGATCTCCATTGGAGTTGGTTCTAAACCGGAGAGCTTGGTAAGGCACTTCACCCACAATGGCAACTAACTGGTAAAATTAGGTTATGCTCTTTGGTTATAATTGGAAACCGAAGGGAACAAAGTCTTGGATTGTGCCTTGAGTTCGAATGCAAACTATTATCATGCTATGAAATCTATTTGGGTTACTAATGCTCCCCCCAAGATTCATCATTTTCTTTGGTGTGCTCTTTCTAACGCTCTTGCTACTTATGAAAATCTTTTTCATAAGGGGATCATTAGCGACCCTACGTGTCCAAGGTGTGGGAAGGAGGTGGAAACTGTGGAACATATCTTATTTTTGTGTCCTTTTGCCCAAGCATCTTGGTTTGCATCGAACTTAGGCTATAAGCCCAACCCTGAGGGCTTTGGGTACTTCCTTAATTAGTGGTCCTCCATTCGGGAGGAGTTTGCATGCATTGAAGGTACTATCATGCTTATTGTTTTCTTTGTTGGGGACTTTGGAAGAAAAGGAAAGCTTTTCCTTGAGACACTCTCAATCCCCGCCATCTAAGGTCACTCGTCTTACGGCTACGGAGGCCTATTCCTTCTTGTCCCTCACGGTCACTTTGGCCCATCTAGTGATTAGACGCCACATCCCCCCTCGCTGCCACATTGGTCACCAACCCCTCGAGGTACCATTAAAATTAATGTCGATATTTCCTTTGATGCTCCTTCTAACCGTCTGGCGTTGGTTGTGGTGGCCTGTTCACACGTGGTATTATCATTGGGGGCAACGATTTTTCATCGGTTGCTCGATCAGTGCTCACTAGGGAATCATTCGCTATTCGTGCCACTTGCCACCTCTATCGATGCCATAATTGGGATGAGACTGTCATTGAGTCGGATAACAAGGGGGGCATTGACGCTATTACTTCTGATGTGTACCCCCCCTGGAAATCTCTTCCATTGTTGATGATATTAGGTGTTACGTTATTTTCTTTTCATCATGTACTTTTGCTTGGGCCCGGGTCACTTGAAACCATCTTGGTGGATGTTGTAAACTGTTATGATTGGGGGTTGATTGTTACTGAATTGTTTAAATTGTTGATTGGTCTTGTTGGGAATAAGCGCGAGAAAGTCAAGTTCAAATCACTAAAGTTAGTTAAGTCGGTTTAAGTCCATTTTGGCGACTAGCTATATGTAATGTCGGTTAGCTCATGTCTAGGTGCAAGTAACTGTCAATGTTCTCTTTAGTATAAATAGGTTGAACTAGATTGTAATAATCATATCTGATGAATGAAATTGTTATTTCTCTCTCTCAACCCTAAGTCTCTCTTTCTCATCTCAACTCTATTTCTTCAATTTACTTAGGTTGTGAATTAAGATTGACATTGATTCATAACAATTGGTATCAGAGCCTTAAGATAGGCATTGATTGCTGTACTCATCTCGATTATTGTTGGAATTGGAGGAATTCGGCTGCAAGAAAATTAAAGGATCCATCCAAGCTTCAGGCAATCTGAATTAGACCTAGTTGATCCTCTACTTCAGCTAATTGACAATGATCCTTGAATTAGGATCTTAATTCAGCTGAGTGCTAGAACTTCTTGTATTTTTTCTTGGTTTCCTCCTGAATTAATTCAAAATTTTAGTGCGAAATCCTATAGGTGAATTGAGATGGTGACCACTCTATCCGGGGCAGCTACTTCAACCAATCAGCTTCTGCTCCAGTTACATATGCTGCTGTGGTGTCAAGAGCTGAGGAGCGAACAGAGATTAGAAATCAACATGATGATCAGCATGGTCGATTGAGTCACCAGATGGAGAATATGATGTTGTTGCTCCAGCAGAATTAGTCAAACTTAAATCAAAAGTTTGAAAGACAGTCATAACAAATTGGTGGAATTGAAGAACACATTGGGGGAATTGAGGAGCGGATGCAAGGACAGCAGTTACCAAACTTAGGACCACTGCTACCTATTAATCAGATTGATAGAATGCACAATATTGTACCACCTCCGGTAGTTGTTCCAGGTCCCGTGAGCAATGTGGAGAATTTAGCTAATTTCAGGGGGCATGGCAATAAACAACCTCTAATTGAGTTGGAAACATTCGATGGCACTCTGCCTCAGTCTTGGATCAGGAAATATGAGAGATATTTTCAATTTTACAACATTCCTGAATCGAAGAAGGTGGAAATTGCAGTCGTGTATCTGAAGGGGAAAAGAAGTCATGGTATTACAGTCTCATATGAGTTAAACCTCTAATTACTTGGCCTGAATTTCAAAGGGACTTGTGTGTGGGATATGGAGATGAGGATATCAATGATGTTGTTGACAATTTCAACAAGCTAGTGAAAACTTCCTTTGTGAAGGAGTATATGTCAAGGTTTGAGGACCTAAGAGCAAGAATGTTGGCAGCTTATCCAGATACAACTGAAGAGTATTACATTTCCAGCTTCATCAGTGGGTTAAAGTCCAAGGTGAAGCATATGGTTAAGGCATTTGAACCTACCTCCTTGTTACAAGCCCATACAAAGGCAAGGAGGGTTTAGAAAACAATTCTGGTCTCGAGTGCATTTCTTGGCCCTCAGCTAGACCTGCGGCTGCTGCTAATAATAAACCCTTCAGTATTGAAGAAAAGAGGTTTCAGAGGCTCTGCTTCAAATATAACCAACGGTATTTCCTTGGCCACAAGTGTCAGCCCAAGTATTTGATGTCTGATATTGGGTGTGATGCTGAGGAGGAAGAATGTGAGGAAGTAGTATTGGGAAATGATGCATTACATTATGGAGAGGCGAATGTTGAGTTGGAAGATGATGACATTGAGATTTCTGTGCAGGCTTTGATGGGAAATGGCTCACATAATACGATCAGAATCAAAGGTGAATCACGAAATAAGTCCTTACTGATACTAATTAACAATGGAAGCACGCATAGTTTCATTGATCCAAAGATTGTAAGGATGGTTGGGCATGAGATGATCAAAACCACACCATTAGCAATGACTGTGGCTGATGGAAATGCAGTATTGACACATATCAAATGGAAGAATTTCAAGTGGCTGATGTAGGGTCAAGAATATGAATTTGATTTCAGAGTGTTGAGGTTAGGACGGTGTGATATGGTCGTAGGAGTTGATTGGATGAAGACCATAAGTCCATTACTCTTTGATTACACTTAATTGACTATCTCTTTTGAGAGGGGTGGCCAATTCGTGAAGTTGCAAGGCATAAAAGAGCAGGGGCAATTGTAAATGATAAATATGAAACAATTAGAAGGAATGTTTAGGAAGAAGGACTTTCAGTGGGTGGGGCAGCTTTCACTCCATCAATGCTTGTGATGAGAAGCAAGATTTGAAGGCTAACCCAGCTGTTAACTCCTTGCTACTACAGTACCAAGATGTGTTTGAGCAACTTGTTGTACTACCTCCACAAAGGGAGTTTGATCATGCCATTCCCTTGAAGGAAGGGTCTGATCTAGTGAATCATCTACCCTATAGATATCCACATTCTTAAAAGGTGAAATTGAGTGCCAAGTTGAGGACTTGTTGAAGACAAGATTCATCAGACACAGCCAAAGTCCTTTTGCCTCGCCTATTATATTAGTCAAGAAGAAGGATGGAACTTCCAGAATGTCTATAGACTACAAGCAATTGAATTCAGTGACAGTAAAGGACAAATTTCCCATTCTAATCATCAATGATTTGTTGGATGAGCTTCAAGGATCTAAATTTTTCTCAAAGCTGGACTTAAGGCAAGGCTATTATCAGATTGGGGTTAAGGAGAATGATATATACAAGACAACATTTCGTACACATCATGGCCATTACGACTTCCTGGTCATGCCTTTTGGACTATTTAATGCTCCTGCTACATTTCAGGCATTGATGAAATCAATGTTCAAGCGATTCCTTGGGAAGTTTGTTCTGGTATTCTTTGATGACATTTTGGTTTACAATCCATCCATAGAGGTGCTCTTAAACCATCTTGAGGCAGTCTTTTGTTATGATCGGGATCGATTCCCAAACATAAGCTAAGTAAAATAGGATAGATTGAGAATTTGAGATGAGAAAGAAGTGAAATTGAGATGAGAAAGTAGAGATTTTAGACTTAGATGAGATAAGAAGGGAAAGGAGATGAGAAATAGAGAGAGTTAGATGAGAGAGAGAAGCTTTGATCTCAAATGAAATATTTTTCAGATATTTGATTGAATGAATTCTGATTACAGCATAAGGCAACTACTTATAGCAATTAGGACTAACTAATACATTGTATCAAGACAATGGCTAACTGACTTAAGCTAGGAAGCATCTAGAAGCACCTAAAAATATCTAACTAACATCTAAATCCTATTTTGGCGCCAAGCACCACACCTAACAGAACACATGCACGCCTAGCTCACTGCAAGTTTATTACAATGCAGAATACTAACAGCTTATTACAACTCAACTAGACCTGCAATGCAACAATTACGACCACTACAATGCAGCAACAAGACTAGCAACATTATTTACTAGACTAACTCTAATAAGCATTATAACAGCAAAGCATCAACAATAACAGCATAGCCGCAGCTCCAACGGCAAACTGAACAGCAAGGACAGAACCAACAACAACTCAACCGATTCTTGAATTTTCGGATCATAACATTCCCTTCCCCTTGAAAACATTCTTGTCCTCAAGAATGGAAAAGAACGAGACTTTTGGAAATCACTTGGTTCCTGATTGTGTTGAATTGCCTTGCAATTTCTTGCACCTGCAAGAACATGTATATAACGAGATCTAAAAATGCAGCTGAAGAATTCCATGTTGATGCATAATGTGAAGTAATTCTAGAAATGAGCTGCTTCTGTTCTCTGCCACGATGTCTTGCATCCAATTTGGAGTAAACTTCAGGTGGTCTACTCAGGTCAAACCAAATTAGCCACAATATGACTCTAATCATCCCCCATACGGGCCACTTGTTGTAGCTCATACATCCACGCATTACTCTACTGCAGGAACATACAAAGGAGCATGAGAACAGCAGCTGCCCCCAAACACTCACAGCTTACTTCCCAAATTTGTAATACTTGAACTCCTTTTTACACAACTCGAGCACTCTTTCGCTGTTAGATGGCCTGAGATGCACATTAGTAGCTTGAGTCACATGATCCAATAGTCTCAACTTCTTAAAGCCTTGAACTTCTTCACCCGGTTTAGGAGGAGGTTTGACATTCATGTTTGCACTTAGATAAATCAAAACTCCCCTTGAAAAAGGAAATAAATCATCCCGATCTTGCCAATCAGCATGCCGACAGTGCATAACAGCTTCTGGAATTGGATCTTGAGGATTAACACCCGCTGTTTGAGGTTGAACTTGAGGATTAGCCAATACATTAACAACTTGATGTCCATAATGAGTCATTCCTTCAGCCACTGTAGGACTTGCAGCCACGTTTGGAACATTCGATTGTAGCATTGCTGGTGGCTGTATCTGATGGTTCCTAAGCAATGAACTGACAGAGATCAATTGCTCAGGAGTTGAGGATACATATTGCCTCCTGAATTGGCTTTCAACTTGAGCTAACCTTTCTTTGAACAGCGGTGGTTGTTGATTAATTCGCTCAGCCAATGTCTCTTCAATCTGTTGCTTTTGCTGCTCGATTCTACAAGTGACCATGTCCTCCAATTGCTGCTGGTGTTGCTTGATTTGAGTTGCGATCTTATCATCTACTTGCTGAGAGTGTAAGTTAAACCTTTCAATGAAGGCCTGCTCCTGCTCCTTCAACATGAGACGCATTTGAACCTCATTCCTTTGCTCAGATTCTAGCACGGTCTGATTAGTTTCTAACACTATCTGATTGATATGTGCTAACTGCGTTACCAATGCTGCAATTGAGCACTCACTCCAATTATCATTGTTGTCACGTTTGAATCTTTTCAATCTGATCTGAACAATGTTGAACTGAACTTGATCTTCCTGATTTTCGAATTGATAACAGAACAATCACCAAATATGATCTGATCATGATCAAATTGTCCTTGAAACTCAAAACTGATCTGATTTTACAAAAAAATCTGATCGGAAGTTGATCAAGATAATCCAATTCGAACAATTGAACTTCAATCGGTTAAAAACTGAACTAAATTCAGTTTTCTGAAGGTTTTTTTTATTTTTTTTTTATCACGCACTAGATTGGAAGCCAAACGAGGAATTGATACCAATTGTTATGATCGGGATCGATTCCCAAACATAAGCTAAGTAAAATAGGGATAGGTTGAGAGTATGAGATGAGAAAGAAAGGAATTTAGATGAGAAATTAGAGAATTAGGGATGAGAAGTAGAGAGAGTTAGATGAGAGAGAGAAGCTTTAATCTCAAATGAGATATTTTTCAGATATTTGATTGAATGAATTCTGATTACATCATAAGGCAACTACTTATAGCAATTAGGACTAACTAATACATTGTATCAAGACAATGGCTAACTGACTTAAGCTAGGAAGCATCTAGAAGCACCTAAAAATATCTAACTAACATCTAAATCCTATTTTGGCACCAAGCACCACACCTAACAGAACACATGCACGCCTAGCTCACTGCAGGTTTATTACAATGCAGAATACTAACAGCTTATTACAACTCAACTAGACCCGCAATGCAACAATTACGACCACTACAATGCAGCAACAAGACTAACAACATTATTTACTAGACTAACTAACTTTAATAAGCATTATAATAGCAAAGAATCAACAATAACAGCATAGCCGCAGCTCCAACGGCAAACCGAACAGCAAGGACAGAACCAACAGCAACTCAACCGATTCTTGAATTTTCGGATCATAACATCTTTCAGCTCATGAGGCAAAACAAGTTGTATGCTAAACTTTCCAAATGTTCATTTGTAAAGAGGCAAGTGGAGTAACTTGTCCACATTATCTCTGAGAAGGGTGTAGCCACTGACATGAGTAAGTCCAAGCTATGAAGGAATGGCCAATACCTAAGATCCCTAAGCAGCTGCGTGGGTTCCTTGGGTTGACAGGGTATTCTAGGAAATTCATAGCTGGATATGGAGCCATTGCAAGACCCTTGACTGAGTTGTTGAAGAAGGACGCTTTCCAGTGGAACAGCCAAGAAGAGGAAGCTTTTGAATTGCTCAAGGAGGCAATGTCTGCTGCACCTGTTCTTGCACTGCCAGATTTTACTCAGCCCTTTGTTTTAGAGACTGATGCTAGCAACAAGGGTATTAGGGAAGTGCTATCACAAAATGGCAGGCCTTTGGTGTATTTGAGTCAAGCTTTGAGTCCTAGAAATCATGGGCTCTCCATATATGAGAAAGAGCACTTGGCCATACTATTAGCAGTCCAGAAGTGGTGACATTATTTGGATGGGCACCATTTCATAATTAGAGCTGATCACCAAAGCTTGAAACACCTGTTAGAACAGAGAATCAGTACCAGGGTGCAAATGAAGGGGCTTATGAAGATTTTGTGACTGCATTATACCATTGAGTATAAGAAGGGTAAGGACAACAATGCAACTGATGCTTCGTCAAGAAGAGTAGAGGAGATTGAGGGGGCTGATTGTGCAGCTTTGTCGGAGGTCTTGCCTTCTTGGATGTTGGAAGTAATCAAGTCCTATGATGGTGACTCTTTTGCTCAAAAGCTTATTAAATCTCAGTTGGTGCAAGGGAATACAGATGTTGGATCTAAAATCACTGTCTTGCAAGGGGTGATTCGAGTTAAGGGAAAGATTTTTGTGGGCTCTGGTTCAGGTTTAAGAAAGCAGGTCATCTTGGCAGCCCATAGCTCAGCTTGGGGAGGTCATTCGAGCATCGAAAGGACCTATCAGAGGCTACAGCAGTACTTCCATTTGCCTGGTTTGAAGAGGGAAATTCATGGTTTTGTCCAGCAGTGTGAAGTTTGTCAAAGAACCAAGAGTCAGCATCATCCCTATCAAGTTCTATTGCAGCCAATGCTTATACCATATCAGGCTTGGCAACACATTAGCATAGATTTCATTGAAAGGTTAATTAAATCTGAAGGGAAAGAGGTCATTTGGGTGGTTGTTGATAGGTTGACGAAGTATAGTCACTTTGTTGCTTTCAGTCATCCAATTACATTTAAGAGGTTGGCTAAACTCTTTCTTGACCACATTTACAAGCTCCATGGGCTACCTCAGTCCATAGTTTCTGATAAGACGGGTTATTCACAAGTAATTTTTGGCATGAGCTCTTCTTATTGTTAGGTACTACCTTGGCTATGAGTTCTTCTTATCATCCTCAATCGGATAGTTAGACTGAGAGGGTTAACCAATGTGTTGAGCAGTGTTTGAGGGGCATGACATTTACTCATCTTAGGAATTGGCACAAGTGGCTTTCTCTTGCAGAGTTCTGGTATAACACTCATCACCATACAACTCTTGCAACAACACCATTCAAAGCTTTGTATGGGTATGACCCACCAGCTCCAGTGCTGTTCTAGGGGATGGTATCGTAAGTAACTGAGGTAAATGAGTTGTTAGAGTAAAGGAACTAGCTGGTATAACAACTGAAGGATAATTTACAGGAGGCCCAGACTCGAGTATTTTGCAATAGAATACGATATGAGAAGTCCTTTGAGGTTGGATATTTGGTCCTTTTGAAGCTCAAACCATACAGGCAGTCTTCCTTGGCTATGCGCAAGAATGTTAAACTCAGTACTCGATTTTTTGGGCCCTACAAGGCGCTAGAAGGATTGGAAAGGTTGCTTATCACTTAGATCTACAGTCTGATTAAGCAGTGCATCCAGTTTTCCATGTATTCTTGCTTAAGAAGTATGTGGTAGATAGCACTGTCGTTGTTGCAGAACAACCTCCAGCAACCTCGCTGGGTATGTTGATTTTACAGCCTGAATGGATTCTGCAGTCGCGAGTAATCTAGCAGCAAGGAAGTCAGAAGCAAGAAGTATTGGGTCAATGGAGCAATTTGGATCCTAGCCAAGCTACTTGGGAAGTCTTGCCTTTCCTTCATTCCCAGTTTTCTAACATCCATTCTTGAGATAAGAATGGTTTTTTTTTGGGGGGGGGGGGGGGGGGGGGGGGGGGGGGGAGGGAATTGTTACGATTGGCAGTTGATTGTTACTGAATTGTTTGAATTGTTGATTGGTTTTGCTGGGAATAAGCGTGGGAAAGTCAAGTTCAAATCACCAAAGTTAGTTAAGTTGGTTTAAGTTCGTTTTGGCGGCTAGCTATATGTAATGTCGGTTAGCTCATGTCTAGGTGCAAGTAACCGCCAAAGTTCTCCTTAGTATAAATAGGTTGAACTAGATTGTAATAATCATATTTGATGAATGAAATTGTTATTTCTCTCTCTCAACCCTAATTCTCTCTTTCTCATCTCAATATCACTAATTCTCTTCTCATCTTAACTTTATTTCTTCAATTTACTTAGGTTATGAATCAAGATTGACCTTGATTCATAAATAAACATGAATGGTGGATGAGACCCCCACCTTAACTTGCTTCCATTGTCTTTGTGGACTTGAATGTTATGTAGTTTGGCCCTCGGGCTTTCTAGTGTTAAAAAATAATAATAATAATAATAATAACAACCTATAAATTTGAATTTGACACACCGAAATATAAATCAAGGATTGCACGTGTTGTCCGTGTGTGGGGTATCCACTATTATCATATAGGTATCATACCCCACACAAGATAATCCAAACTATCTTTAATAATGTTAATTTGATATTTTATTCTAACAATTATAAATATGTTATGTATTTAATGCTAGCATCAACCCTATGGGTGATAATAATACATCCACCCCTCCCATTCCCCACTTATATGGGAGCCTTTGAGGGACTAGGCCTGTTGTGGTGGTTGTTGTTTTATCAAACATAAGGTATATTGATGGCACATTTGTAAGTCGACAAACTAACATTTAATGAAAAAACCACCAATATAATGAAATACCTGGGTTTAGATAAGGATTGGGAGTTCATAGATTGAGTTCGGGTTAAGACCCCATGCATGTTAGAGTTGGTGTCCTAGGAAACCCAATTATATGAACAATTTTATTATTGAATGAAGTTGACTAGTTGTCCTCCTTATGTTTATGAGTTTACTGTGATGCATGTGATGTTATTTTCTTTCAAGTAACGTTCCATCAGATGGGCGTTGTCCATAAATGACATTTGTTGTATCTGTTTTAGTAGATAATGAGATTATGCCACATATAAACTAATAACAGATTAAAATGTTATTTAATAAGTTAATTAAGTAGTCAGTGATGAGTATGAACTACTTGTTTGCTGAGACTATAATATAACATTTCGATAACTTGTTTTGGTTATGTGGATAATGATCCAAAATGTTATGTTGGTGTATTACAATGAGACTGTGACACTGAATTGGACCATATGACTTGCTCGTTTATGCATTACTATCAAAAGCGAGCAACACATTTTATTATGTTTATACAATGTCTCTAAATCCGAGAAATAATATGAACTCGTGCATGGAATGTTAGTTACTTTGATGCGCTAAAAGGATTAGGTTGCAAAGTCTAATAGAGATCTTACGTTCGTTGGGTAATTGTATGAAGTGTAGCAGGAATGGATATTTTACTAGGAATTTACACTGTAAGATGCCCCCTTATTTGATTCACAAGTATTCAAACTGAAGAGGCTTTGGCCAAAGCATTTCATATGTTTGACATTTGGGATTAATTAAAAAGAGCTTTCTATATTAGTAAATTATTTGAGAATACTGCCAAGCCCACTTCACATGAGCCCAATCTTAATGGGCCATGAAATAATGAGGAGGGCAGAGGGGTTGTGGGGACTGTTGAGCTTGGGGAAGGTGTTGGGCCTAGGAGTAATGGAGTTAGGCTCAGGTGGAATGGAGTTGGGCCGGGTGATGGGCTGAGGAGAACTAACGCATGTGGTAGGCTTGGAAGAA
The DNA here is from genome assembly GCA_018398585.1 of Simmondsia chinensis. Taxonomy (NCBI): domain Eukaryota; kingdom Viridiplantae; phylum Streptophyta; class Magnoliopsida; order Caryophyllales; family Simmondsiaceae; genus Simmondsia; species Simmondsia chinensis. Next base: position 23,126,644 of record JAGTTD010000009.1, on the reverse strand, counting down.
GGAGGAATGGAGTTGGGCTGGGTGATGGGCCACCTACTTCCTTCGCTGGGCTGCGTGTAATTTCCGCTGGGCTGTGTTATTCTCCTCATTTTGGGCCCAATCTTAGGCCACACTTTTCTTCCTCTGGGCCAGGCATTTAATACACCTCTTGTCCTACTGGGCTTCTTTTTTCTACGGGAAATGAGCCCGTTTTGAAGGGGCTTTCCTCTTGTGAGCTACCTATTACTCGTACTAGGAAAATGGGCCCATTTTAGAGGGACTTTCCTCTAGTGAACTTACCACTAGGGGGAATTGGCCTGTTTTGGAGGGGCTTTCCTCTAGTGACCCATCTATTGCTACTTCTAGAGGGAATGAGCCTATTTTGGAGGGGCTTCCCTCTCGTGAGCCACATATTCCTAGCACTAGGGGGAATGGGCCCATTTTGGAGGGGCTTTCCTCCAGTCACCATCTATCACTACCCTTAGAAGAAAAGGGCCAAATTTGGAGGGGATTTTCTTTAGGGGAGTTGGGCCATGCATGGAAAATGAGGGTGGGATTGTTTTTAGATCCTTTGGGGCGTGTGAGAGGCAAAGTGAGGACAGGGGTTTGGGTGGGCCTGCTGAGTCGTGTCTTGAGCATGGGGCAGATGGGTATGGGCTAGGACCCATGCATGGTGTGGAGGAGAATGTTGTCGGGCCACATGGTAGGGAAGAGGGTGTTATTTCTCCCTACACTCGTACAGTCCTTTCTGCTTCTAGCTCTATTTCTCTCTCCTGAAGGACTCTTGCTGACTTTGTACCCATTTCCTCTCCTTTGTGTGGCACCCGTGATCTGGATCCTACTGATGTTCCTCTTAAGTTGAAGGAGGTTCAGGATTCCATTCTCGAGTTTACTACCCCTTTTCTTAGTGCTTTGAATTGGTCGGCCAGTGTGCCAAGCCTTGACGTGTCGAACTGGTTCGAGAGTTTGTCAGATGCCTCCCCTTCCCGATGTGTTGAGGCTTGTATGGTTGCCCCTTATGTTGGGCGTGTTACTCATGCGACTTCTGTACATGGGGGTCACCTTGCCTCCTAGATGGTTTATCATGGTGTCGGCTGTTGGAACATTAGGGTTCTAAATAACCCCAATTTCTTCCTATGCTAATTGCGATTGGATACCTTCCAATCGATTGTCTGTCATTGGTTTGGTTGTGACCAAAACCAAACCATATGATCTAGAGGCTATGATTGCTTGCTGCGTCGATGGGTGGAAGTTTCTCTACAGTGGGGTTTGTCCATCTCGGTGTCACATTATCGTTGCTTAGGACCCAGGTGTCTAGAGCATTGACCTGGTTCAGGGAGGTGATCAGTTCCTTACTTGTTGTGTTTGTGATCTATCTGGAGCCGTGGGCTTTCTCGCCATGTTTATTTATAGCTTTAACAAGCCAGGGCCACGTCGGGTGTTATGGGACTATCTTTAAGATAATAGTGCTAGTCTTTTGGGTGAGCCTTGGATTCTTCTTGAGGATTTCAATGCCGTCCTTAATCCTTTTGATAGATGTTGCGGCCAGGAGGGTTGGCCTGGTCATATAGACAATTTTCAGAATTGTGTTATCGAGGCCGAGCTTACGATTATTTCCTCTTCTGGGCTTCATTTTACATGGTCCAATGATGCTAAGGGTGATAGATTGATCCCCAAGCGGCTTGGTTGGTGCCTAGTCAATTAGGGTTGGCTTTCATGACTTCCCTGTTGCCTCTGCGGAGATCTTTGCTGGTCAATTTCAGATCATAGCTCTATTGTTGTGAGAGGGCTTGGGGAACGCCGCGCCCGTCGACTTGCCTTCAAGTTCTTCAACTTTTGGGCTTATCATGATGACATCCTCCCTACTATTTGGCGAGTATGGGACTTTTGTATTCAGGGCACTCCGATGTATCAGCGCACTCAGAAGTTGAAGTTGCTGAAGAGTGAGTTGAAGGCCTTCAATACCCATCTCTTGACCCATATTTCAGCCATAGTTGAGGTGGCTCGAGATGCATGGACCATGAGTTAGAGAGCCTTGGATGAGGACCCTGATTGTTACGATTGGCAGTTGATTGTTACTGAATTGTTTGAATTGTTGATTGGTTTTGCTGGGAATAAGCGTGGGAAAGTCAAGTTCAAATCACCAAAGTTAGTTAAGTTGGTTTAAGTTCGTTTTGGCGGCTAGCTATATGTAATGTCGGTTAGCTCATGTCTAGGTGCAAGTAACCGCCAAAGTTCTCCTTAGTATAAATAGGTTGAACTAGATTGTAATAATCATATTTGATGAATGAAATTGTTATTTCTCTCTCTCAACCCTAATTCTTTCTTTCTCATCTCAATATCACTAATTCTCTTCTCATCTTAACTTTATTTCTTCAATTTACTTAGGTTATGAATCAAGATTGACCTTGATTCATAAATAAACATGAATGGTGGATGAGACCCCCACCTTAACTTGCTTCCATTGTCTTTGTGGACTTGAATGTTATGTAGTTTGGCCCTCGGGCTTTCTAGTGTTAAAAAATAATAATAATAATAATAATAACAACCTATAAATTTGAATTTGACACACCGAAATATAAATCAAGGATTGCACGTGTTGTCCGTGTGTGGGGTATCCACTATTATCATATAGGTATCATACCCCACACAAGATAATCCAAACTATCTTTAATAATGTTAATTTGATATTTTATTCTAACAATTATAAATATGTTATGTATTTAATGCTAGCATCAACCCTATGGGTGATAATAATACATCCACCCCTCCCATTCCCCACTTATATGGGAGCCTTTGAGGGACTAGGCCTGTTGTGGTGGTTGTTGTTTTATCAAACATAAGGTATATTGATGGCACATTTGTAAGTCGACAAACTAACATTTAATGAAAAAACCACCAATATAATGAAATACCTGGGTTTAGATAAGGATTGGGAGTTCATAGATTGAGTTCGGGTTAAGACCCCATGCATGTTAGAGTTGGTGTCCTAGGAAACCCAATTATATGAACAATTTTATTATTGAATGAAGTTGACTAGTTGTCCTCCTTATGTTTATGAGTTTACTGTGATGCATGTGATGTTATTTTCTTTCAAGTAACGTTCCATCAGATGGGCGTTGTCCATAAATGACATTTGTTGTATCTGTTTTAGTAGATAATGAGATTATGCCACATATAAACTAATAACAGATTAAAATGTTATTTAATAAGTTAATTAAGTAGTCAGTGATGAGTATGAACTACTTGTTTGCTGAGACTATAATATAACATTTCGATAACTTGTTTTGGTTATGTGGATAATGATCCAAAATGTTATGTTGGTGTATTACAATGAGACTGTGACACTGAATTGGACCATATGACTTGCTCGTTTATGCATTACTATCAAAAGCGAGCAACACATTTTATTATGTTTATACAATGTCTCTAAATCCGAGAAATAATATGAACTCGTGCATGGAATGTTAGTTACTTTGATGCGCTAAAAGGATTAGGTTGCAAAGTCTAATAGAGATCTTACGTTCGTTGGGTAATTGTATGAAGTGTAGCGGGAATGGATATTTTACTAGGAATTTACACTGTAAGATGCCCCCTTATTTGATTCACAAGTATTCAAACTGAAGAGGCTTTGGCCAAAGCATTTCATATGTTTGACATTTGGGATTAATTAAAAAGAGCTTTCTATATTAGTAAATTATTTGAGAATACTGCCAAGCCCACTTCACATGAGCCCAATCTTAATGGGCCATGAAATAATGAGGAGGGCAGAGGGGTTGTGGGGACTGTTGAGCTTGGGGAAGGTGTTGGGCCTAGGAGTAATGGAGTTAGGCTCAGGTGGAATGGAGTTGGGCCGGGTGATGGGCTGAGGAGAACTAACGCATGTGGTAGGCTTGGAAGGAGGAGGAATGGAGTTGGGCTGGGTGATGGGCCACCTACTTCCTTCGCTGGGCTGCGTGTAATTTCCGCTGGGCTGTGTTATTCTCCTCATTTTGGGCCCAATCTTAGGCCACACTTTTCTTCCTCTGGGCCAGGCATTTAATACACCTCTTGTCCTACTGGGCTTCTTTTTTCTACGGGAAATGAGCCCGTTTTGAAGGGGCTTTCCTCTTGTGAGCTACCTATTACTCGTACTAGGAAAATGGGCCCATTTTAGAGGGACTTCCCTCTAGTGAACTTACCACTAGGGGGAATTGGCCTGTTTTGGAGGGGCTTTCCTCTAGTGACCCATCTATTGCTACTTCTAGAGGGAATGAGCCTATTTTGGAGGGGCTTCCCTCTCGTGAGCCACATATTCCTAGCACTAGGGGGAATGGGCCCATTTTGGTGGGGCTTTCCTCCAGTCACCATCTATCACTACCCTTAGAAGAAAAGGGCCAAATTTGGAGGGGATTTTCTTTAGGGGAGTTGGGCCATGCATGGAAAATGAGGGTGGGATTGTTTTTAGATCCTTTGGGGCGTGTGAGAGGCAAAGTGAGGACAGGGGTTTGGGTGGGCCTGCTGAGTCGTGTCTTGAGCATGGGGCAGATGGGTATGGGCTAGGACCCATGCATGGTGTGGAGGAGAATGTTGTCGGGCCACATGGTAGGGAAGAGGGTGTTATTTCTCCCTACACTCGTACAGTCCTTTCTGCTTCTAGCTCTATTTCTCTCTCCTGAAGGACTCTTGCTGACTTTGTACCCATTTCCTCTCCTTTGTGTGGCACCCGTGATCTGGATCCTACTGATGTTCCTCTTGAGTTGAAGGAGGTTCAGGATTCCATTCTCGAGTTTACTACCCCTTTTCTTAGTGCTTTGAATTGGTCGGCCAGTGTGCCAAGCCTTGACGTGTCGAACTGGTTCGAGAGTTTGTCAGATGCCTCCCCTTCCCGATGTGTTGAGGCTTGTATGGTTGCCCCTTATGTTGGGCGTGTTACTCATGCGACTTCTTGACATGGGGGTCACCTTGCCTCCTAGATGGTTTATCATGGTGTCGGCTGTTGGAACATTAGGGTTCTAAATAACCCCAATTTCTTCCTATGCTAATTGCGATTGGATACCTTCCAATCGATTGTCTGTCATTGGTTTGGTTGTGACCAAAACCAAACCATATGATCTAGAGGCTATGATTGCTTGCTGCGTCGATGGGCGGAAGTTTCTCTACAGTGGGGTTTGTCCATCTCGGTGTCACATTATCGTTGCTTAGGACCCAGGTGTCTAGAGCATTGACCTGGTTCAGGGAGGTGATCAGTTCCTTACTTGTTGTGTTTGTGATCTATCTGGAGCCGTGGGCTTTCTCGCCATGTTTATTTATAGCTTTAACAAGCCAGGGCCACGTCGGGTGTTATGGGACTATCTTTAAGATAATAGCGCTAGTCTTTTGGGTGAGCCTTGGATTCTTCTTGAGGATTTCAATGCCGTCCTTAATCCTTTTGATAGATGTTGCGGCCAGGAGGGTTGGCCTGGTCATATAGACAATTTTCAGAATTGTGTTATCGAGGTTGAGCTTACGATTATTTCCTCTTCTGGGCTTCATTTTACATGGTCCAATGATGCTAAGGGTGATAGATTGATCCCCAAGCGGCTTGGTTGGTGCCTAGTCAATTAGGGTTGGCTTTCATGACTTCCCTGTTGCCTCTGCTGAGATCTTTGCTGGTCAATTTCAGATCATAGCTCTATTGTTGTGAGAGGGCTTGGGGAACGCCGCGCCCGTCGACTTGCCTTCAAGTTCTTCAACTTTTGGGCTTATCATGATGACATCCTCCCTACTATTTGGCGAGTCTGGGACTTTTGTATTCAGGGCACTCCGATGTATCAGCGCACTCAGAAGTTGAAGTTGCTGAAGAGTGAGTTGAAGGCCTTCAATACCCATCTCTTGACCCATATTTCAGCCATAGTTGAGGTGGCTCGAGATGCATGGACCATGAGTTAGAGAGCCTTGGATGAGGACCCTGAGTGTCCAGCCATCTAATTAGAGGAGCGCTTCCTAGTTCGGGAATACTCTCACTTATGTTAGAATGAGGAGGCATTCTACCATCATAAGTCACGTATTCAGTGGCTTTCACTTGGAGGCCAGAGCACTCGGTTCTTCCATCAGTCTTTTCTTGATCGACAGGCTAGGAATCGTATTTTGTCGATTGTTGGTCTAGATGGAGTTAGGACCTATGATTTGTCGTTGATATCTGGCACCGGGGTTGCTTTTTTCCAAGAGCTGCTGACTGAGCCTAGTGGTCCACTGACTGAGGATGTTTCGGGCCTCTTTGAGACTTGCATTTATGAGGAGCAGGCTCACCCTCTGATTCCCCGATCTCCGCTGTTAAGGTTCGTGATGCTGTCTTTTCTATTGGTAACAATAAGGCCCTAAGGCCTGATGGTTACAGCCCCAAGGCCCGATGGTTACGCTTTTCTCTTTTTTAAGAGGGTTTGGGAGGTGGTGGGTGGAGCAATTGCCAGGGTTGTGTAGTTGTTTTTCATTTCAAGGCGCATACTGGGTGCTCTGAATACCACCAGGATCTGTCTCATGCCTAAAGTGGAGAGCCCCTCCACTTTTGGTGACTTTCGTTCTATCTCTTGTAGTAATGTGAGATCCGTGCAAACAGGTTGAAGGGTGTGCCTCCCGGGCTGATTCATGATGCTTAAACCACCTTTGCCTCAAGCTGTAGGATTTCAGAAAACATCTTATTTACTCAGGAGCTTCTGTGTGGTTATCACCTTCAGGTCTCTCCTCGTTGTGCGCTGAAGGTTAATATTCGAAAAGCTTTTGACACAATCTGTTGGGATTTCATTCTAGCCAGTATGAGGAGCATGGGGATTCCCGAGATCGTGGTTGGTTGGGTTCGAGAGTGCCTTTCTATAGCCTACTTTTCTGTCGCCATCAATATCAAACTTAAGGGTTTCTTCCACTCCAGTAGTGACTAATTCAGGAGGGTGAACCACTCTCTCCTTATCTGTTTGCTATCGCTATGGAGGGTCTCCGAGGTTCACTTCACCAGGCCATGGATAACCCGCGGTTCCATTATCATCCATGCTGCCGTTGCACTGGGTTGACGCACTTATGCTTCACTGATGACCTGATGATCTTTTGTCGGGGTGAATGAGCAGTGTCACAGTTGTTCATGAGGCTTTAGATCGCTTTGCTGTTCTTTCAAGGCTTTCCTCGGACGCACCGAAGAGCATAGTTTTTCTAGTAGGAGGTGATTTTACGGCTCAGAGGGATATTCTTGGCATTCTAGGATTCAGTCTTGGGCAGTGCCCATTCGGTATTTGGAAGTGCCACGCATTACTTCTCGCCTACTGTATGCAGGCTGCAAGCTTCTTCTAGATCACATACTCTCCCGTATTCAGTTATGGACCTCTCGTTCTCTGTCGTACGCTTCTAATATATGACACAGTGACAAGGCGCTGCTAATAAAGGCGAGTGGCCTTCCGCCTAGCATTAGCAGGTCGCTTGATAAGCCAAATGGCATGACAGTGGATTCGTAGTGGCCTAAGTGAGTTTGGCAAGCCGTTTTTTAAACATCTTCAGGCGCCATCCGAATATGCCAGTACTCGGATTTGAGATCGATCTTTGAGAAATAGGAAGCTCCTCCAAGCTCGTCAAGCAACTCCTTAACAACCGAAATTAGAAATTTGTCCTTGGCGGTCAAATTATTCAAAGCACGATCGAAGCAAAGGTGCCACGAAACATCTTTCCTTTTCATCAATACTATCGGCGAAGCAAATGGAGATGAACTATTCTAAATGACGCCAACTTGTAGCATTTCTTCAATCAGCTTCTCCAGGATATCCGTCTGGAAGTGGGGGTAGCAGTAGGGCCGTAGATTGACTGGGTTTCTTCTCTCCTTTAGGGGAATTCGATGATTGAACCCCTCGTGGTAAGGAGGTATGCGGGGCTCCTTAGAGAACACGACACTGAATTCTGTGAGTAAATCCGTCATCTCGGCCTTACTGCCAACACTATCTTTATTACTGGCAAGTAACGGGCTGAAAGCGAAAGTGTCAGTTGGAGTCGAAACTTGCACGGCAACGAGAGACATTACGAGATACGAGTTGGTGTGTAACGCGTTAGCGAGACAATTTTTGGCGGATGTGGCTTATACCTTTAAGTTTGCATTGGTAGTTTTGGAAGGTGAACTCCATAAGGAGTTTGTGAAAATTCCACCGAACTGTACCCAAGGTGCAAATCCAATGGATGCTTAAGACCATATCGCACCTCGATAACGGAATAAGGAGCACATCTGAAGAGAATTTGATTCCCGCCAAAGTCCAATAGAAGTTGTGACATATGTCTTGGCATGTGATCTGGTTACTGTCAGCTACGGTAACAGTCAGACAACGAGATGGGTCCACGGTGCACCCCAGCTGACTCACCAAGGCTGCATCAAGGAAGGTATGTGTGCTTCTGGTATCAATTAAAATATGAAGGGTATGTTTACCACGGGTACCCGTGAATCTCATTGTGTGATAAGTATCCAAACCGCCCAAGGCATGGATGGAGATTAATGGGTCTGGATCCGGATCTGGATCAGCATCGGGTTCGAGTGGCGCATCATTGGCTTCTACGAATTCATCCTCAACTTTGGCAATGAAAAGTTGGACCCATTTCCACATGGGGCAAATGTGACTCAAAGCAAATATGTCGTGACAGTAGAAACATAAATTCTTTGCTCGATGTTCGTCGACTTCGGCATCGGACAAATGGCGGGGGTTGTGAAAAGACTCGTGGTTCGGTGAGTTGGGAGGCAGGAGGGCCAAGGCTTGACGGTTGCGTGGGTATGGGTGAGGGAGGTTGGGGGTTATTTTTTTGGAGTTGCTATTGTTTTCTCAGGCTACCGTGGTGGGTAGGGGAAGTATTGGGCCTAGTTTTTTCAGATTTTTCCCTATAATTATTTCAAAGTATAAGCAATTCTTTTCCTGGAGCTTGGTGAGTAGCACAGCCTCCTAGAAATTTTGCGATTTGAACATCTTAATCCAACCCAAGATCTCATCACAAAGCCCACCCATGAATATGTAGGCTTTCTGACGATCACTTAGCCCACATCTATTGACTAATGATTCGAATTGCCCAAGTAACCACTTAGTGGTCCTTTGTGTTTGAGATTGCTGAGCTCGGTGAGCGGATCATTAGAGGTGTTGTTGAATCGAGCTCGGATTTGAGCTGCATAAACAGCCTCCTAGGGCATCATCTTGCCTAAGGGCCATGATTCCTCATAGGCGTCATGCCACTCCTCGGCATCCCCATCCAATGCCGCGCTAACTAAAATCACCTTACCCTCCTCCGGTGTCCCATCCAATTTAAAATAATGCTCACATTTGTGAATCCATCGGTAACATTTTACCCAAAAAATCTCGAAAATCCAACTTTTGTGATTCTAGTGGGAAACTGATAGTTACTTTGTTACGAATGGGTGGTGGATCTAGAGAGTTGGCACGTATTGGAGTATCCGGTATTGGTTCTAAACTTCCAGAGGCATGAACACCCTTGAGTGTTGCCGATCTTCCTCGATGATTCATTGCGGCAATTTGGACGGAGATCCCAATTACCAGATGCGATATTTGCTCGATCCGATCCTCTAGGGTGGAGCATTGTTGATTAAATGCAGCTCAACAATTCCTCAACCTTGCGCAAAGTGGAATGTGCTCGTGTTCCCCCTGTCATTCCGATCGGAGGTCAGTCCAAGGAAACACCAGTTTTGATACCAAATGATAGCCTCCGACTATCAATAACCCTCCACAACTCAAATCAACATTGAAATTGCTCAATCCAGTGGCTACGGGATAGCAACAGCTGCCTCAATTTTTATATTATACGCGATTTACCTCCAAAATGGCTTAATTACAAGTAGTAATACTATAGATAGTAACGGGGGAGAAATAGAGAGAGAGAATCTTGAGGGAGAGAGAAGTAAAACTTTGGAGGCATGACATGGTTAGAGAGAGAAAGGGGAATAGAGTTGTGTAAGCGAGCTTGAATTAAATAGGGGAGCATGGGTTGCTATTTATAGGAGAAGATGAGGTACTACTTATGGGAGAAGAGGAGGTAAAGGTGGTACATGGCTTCACTCTATAGTTGACATGTGTTTTACCCCCATTAACTGATTTTACCTGCCTTATTATTGACCCTAATTACTCATTTTTTCACCAACTCAAATTTTAAATCCTCTCCAATCTCAAATTCTTTTTCTTCTTATTGTTACTGTTGTTGTTGTTGTTGTTATTACTCCTCAAATTCCTTTTTCTTCTTATTGTTACTGTTGTTGTTGCTGCTGCTATTACTATTGTTGTTGTTGTTGTTGTCGTTGTTGTTATTACTACTACTGCTGCTGTTGCTGCTGCTAGTATTATTACTACTACTACTACTACTATTATTACCACTGTTGCTGCTGCTGCTGCTATTTGCTTTCTCTTTATAAATACCATGCTTTCTCTTGCTCTTGCCATTTACCCCTTTGCTCTTGTGCTTTCTTATCCTAATTATTTGCTTCATATTTTTGCTTTTACGTCTCATCCTGATGGAAATTTTACCCGAAGGCCTTCTTCTGCTTGTGTTTTATTGGTTTTCTGCCAATAACTTATGTTGATTTTGTCTTGTTTCTCAATGCCTACGCAGGCTTTTTCCTCAAGAAGACTTTGTGAAGGAGCAGGCTTTGGCTTGTTTTAAATGCCCTACTGACGATGTTTTTATATAGAATGGATATTGGCCTCCTTATGGGCGTTATGCAGAGGCCTATGCCTTGAACGGTCCCTGTTCTTCTCCCTGGACCCCTGTTGAGCCTCTGGACTTTTTATCGAATGACAAGGAAATAGTGGTTGTGAGTAATGATTTGACTTTGTGTAGCAACACCCCTTTTTTTCGGGTCTTTGAATTTTTAGGGTTCCTAATCTCGATGGCTTGTGTTTGAATGGCTATTCTAGGTTTAGGACGGTAAAGTGTGGAAGCTTGTGACTTTTTTCGTTTTTGAGTTTTGTGTTGTTTTATCATCTCCCTTGCTTTGTTTTCTTTGGAAAGAAAAATCCAATCAGGATAAAGTCAGAAAATTCAGGTTCTAGTTATAATTCTTGCTTTTAAAACCCTTTGAAAAATCCAATTTTGGATGACTTTTTATTGCCTCTGAACCAAAACGTTGCTATTCCAAAATCGATACCTTTGTCACGCTTGTCTTCTCTTAATGTCCTGCACTTGTACACACGTACGTATTTTTTTGTTGTAATTTTATTACCATACTTATTTAGAAAGGGTGTAATGTAGATTAAAATGGTGCGTGGTAGGGGTCGAACAAGAAGTTCGACATAACGGATTCGTGAGGAGAGTAGTGCTCCTTCAACTCTTCCTCCTCATCTTCGGCCATATGCGGCGATTTTCAATGTTAACAATTTAGAAACTCGCTTTCCCATAGGGGCGAGGACTAGGCCGTCCTTGGGTTTTATTCACAAATACCACGGGGAAGCTGGTGTTTTAGTTCTTCGAAAGAAGTATTATTTTCTGCCTGATTAGACTATATGGGTCCCTAGTGAGAATGATTCTCCTCTACTTTCCCCTCAACATGATTGCTTTGTGATTCCCATAGAGGCCCTTAACGTTGGCCTTCACGTTGGCCTTCAACTCCCTCTTCATCCCTTAGTGGCACGTGTTATGTCACGATACTCTTTATGTCCGAGTCAAGTGACTCCGAATAGTTTAGGGACAATCTACGGGCTTTTACTAACATGTTTTTTGAATGGTTTGGATTTGACTGATCCTATTTTTGATTATATGCTCAAACTAAAAACAAACCGATTGTCATATGATTTTTGAGAGTAGAGTAGGTTTGCCTTTTATACGTGGTAATCCTTTAAATGTAAATGATTGGTTGCAGAGATTCATATGGGTTCGTCCTCCCAGCCTTCTAGAATATCCTATGGTTTGGAGTGATTTAACCCGGTCTCGTAAGCCACGCTAAGACAATTTTACTGATGCAGATTGGTCCCTTGTTCATTATTTCGATAAAGGTAGGGAGGATGTATGCTTTTTGGCAACTCGAGCCCATTTTAGACAGGAGGTTATATTGGTTAAGGCGGGGCTTAGTGAGAAACATGTCCCGTATATTTCTCTTTTTTTACTACAAAGGGGTTTTATGCAATTTTTTTTTTTTTTATTTCCTTTCTCATTGAGGGTCTTATTTGTGTTTTCAGATGAGGAGTTGGCCAATCTTGACATTATGAATTATTTTGAGGCGGATCCTTCTTTACGCAGTTCACATCCTAGCTAAACTGGTGTTGGTGCATCCTCCTCTATGGTAGCTAGTCAAGCATCCCGTGTAGGCTCTTCCCATCATACTCATGAGAGTGAGCACTCTAAATTACCTCAATTTTCATCCAGGAGTGTGGCTCTATCTCCTTTCAGATTTCCTCCACCTCGGCAAGGCATCTCCTCTCTACCAGGTATTTTGACGAGAGGACGAAGCCGTTCATGTTCCAGTACACCCCGCCTACTCTTTACCTCCTTCGGAGCATCCTGTTCTTGTTTTTTCTCTGCCTGTGCCTATGAGTGAACCAGAAGTGGTTCTTGCTTTTTCAGCTGAACCCGCAGATGCCTCATGAATTCAGGTAATACCTTCATCTGTTCCCAACTTTGAGACTTTACGTCTGGTTTTTGAGGCTATTTCCTGTGCACCTTCGGCATCTCAGGAAGGTCTTTCTTAGGTGGCTGAGGCAAGGATTGTGGTAGTTATTTTTTCTTTAAGTATTATCCTTGTGTGTCCTACGGTTATGCTCAAGTGTTTTGGTGTTTTACAGTATGTGTCTGTGTTCGTTTCTTTGTGCACTCTTGGATTGTAGGGCGAGGAGGTAGTTAACCGTCTTTGGGATGCTTCTCTTCATAGGGAGGAGGCGTTTGTTATGATTGAAGAACAATCTTAAATCATAACTAGGATGAAGATAGGATTTGATGAGAAGAGAAGTGAAAGAGATGAGAATTAGAGAGAAACTAGGGTTGAAAGAAAGAAAAAAGTATATTCATTCATCAATATGATCAATACATGTTAGATCTTAGTTATTTATTACAAGATAGATGCAATGTACTAAAGCTAACTGACTTAGAGTTGCAGCCACCAATCTAAACTACAACCAACTAACTTGACCTGACTTACAACCAACCTTCCCTCCTAAAGAACACAATAAGAACACTTACAAAGGTATTAACAACGTGTTAACTAACAATCATAACAATCCCCCCTCCCCCTAAAAACATTCTTGGCCTCAAGAATGGAAGTGAGGGAACTGACTGTGAAGAAATGGCAATGCCTCCTAAGTGTTGTGCTGATCATCCAAATTAGCCCATTGAATTAAAGCTTCAACCTTGTGCTGCGAAGTGGGACTTGGTCTAGTATTGAGTATAGCCAAAAGAGCTTGTAAAAGACTTACCATCTTTAGTTGTTGCTAGTGGAGTCAGGGAGCTGCAAGAACCCTCCTGCATCTGCTTCTTCAAAACAGAGACATGAGAAACGGGATGCACCAAACTGTCAGGTGGCAACTCCAGCTTGTAAGCAACTACTCCCAATCGTTGTAGTATCCTGAAGGGCCCCAAATAACATGCTCCTAGCTTCACATTCTTGCGAACAGTAACTGAAGACTGTCTATAAGGCCGCAGCTTCAAATATACCTTGTCACCTACAACAAAAGACTTGTCGGTTCTATGCATATCTGCAAAGAATTTCATCCGTGACTGAGTAAGCTGCAAATTGTCCTTAAGCTGAAGCATGAGTTGTCTTCATTGTTGTAATTGGTCAGAAACTTCAACAACATATGACACCATGCCTTGGAGGCCCATTGGTGAAGGAGGATCATAACCATATTAGGCTTTGAAAGGGGTTGTCTTAATAGCTGAATGTGCATGTGTATTGTACCAATACTCTGCCAAAGCAAGCCAACTAAACCAATGCTTGGGACGACTGAAAGTAATACTACGCAAATACTACTCTAAGCATTGATTTAGTCGTTTAGTTTGGCCATCCGTTTGAGGATGGTAAGAAGAACTTAAAGCAAGGGTAGTTCCCAATAGACCAAATAACTCTGCCCAGAAATGGCTTATGAAAAGTCTGTCCCGATCTGAAGTAATATACTGAGACAGCCCATGTAGGCGATAAATGTGATCTAAGAACATCTTAGCAAGCCTTGCTGTAGTATTGGGATGATTGAGGCCAATAAAGTGTCCAAACTTTGTGAATCTATCAACCACAACCCAAATCACTTCTTTCCCTTCAGATTTAGGCAACCCTTTAATAAAATCCATACTTATATGTTGCCAAGCTCTATCAGGAATAGGTAATGGTTGCAATAATCCTTGATAAGGAACACGTTCACTCTTGGTTTGTTGACAAACCTCACAAACTTGAACACATTTCTCCACATCCTTCTTCATTCCTGCCCAATAGAAGTACTGCTTTACAGGCTAGTAGATACCTTCAGTACCCTCATGGCCACCCCAAGCAGAAGAGTGCACAGCAAAGATTATCCACCGCCTCAAATCCGAACAAGATCCAATACAGATCTTGCCTTTGATCCTGATCAGACCATTACATACTGTTACCCCTGATTCAAAGCTAGCAAAGGCTTTAACTCGAGCAGCAACTATGCAATCTTGAGCAAACGCATCATCCTCATAAGTCTGCAGAACCTCTTCAATCCAGGAAGGAATTGTTACTGAAATTGCACTGCATTGAGCCTAATTACTTCCTTCTTGACAACAGGAAAGAGCATTTGGCACTGTATATAATTAGTTCACATGCAAACAGGGTCGTTCTCTTGAGAAAGGGGGCGATTGGGGAGGCTATTTTTTCGCCAGGGACTAGGGCGAGCGTGTGCGTGCGCTTGCGGTGGAGTATGAGGGAGGGGTGGGTGGCTCTATGTTCGCCGGCTCAAACCACTTCCTGGCGGTTGTGGCTACTGTTGACAGTGATGGCTGGAGAGGGTTGAAAAGGTGAGAGAGGGCGCTAGGGTTAGGGCGTTGGTGAGAAAAGGTGTAGGACGTCTTGCGGTGTTGCTCTGGCAAGCCCATCACCGGCAACTGGCCCAGATTGACTCGCCTCTCCTTGATCTACTCCTTGGTGGCTGTTCGGCATTCTTCAGTGGCGTATTGGTGGTGCTGCGTCCACTTTCTCTCTCCTGGGGTCTTCGCCAGTTTAAGTCTCTCTCTCCTCGATTTTGGAGCTTTTGGCTTGTAAGTTCCTTCGTCCTTCTTTTTGTGGTGTTCTCTGGTGGTTGGGGTCCCCTTTTTGGTCGGTTTCTTAGCTGGTGAAGGTGGTGGTGGCGCACGGTGGCTGTGTGTGGCAAAACCCTAATTTCCCTTCAATTTTGTTTGATTTGGAAAGTGTGGGTTGTTAGGATCTTTCCCTATAATTTAGCACTTGCCACATCTGTTGTTAATTTGAATTTTGCTTGACTTTCTCACGGGTGGTACGTGGCTTGGTGGTTTTGGGTGGTTTCCGGCGAGAAGGGGAAGGGAAAAAGAAATTTTTTATCGCTTTCACCGAATTTGTTTGTCGTTATGGCTGAGTCGCAAGTTCTGGATTACATTTTTTTATGGGCCTCGGCGTAGTGGGGAAGATGGAGCTTCTACTTCCACTGCTAACAATAAGCTTACGTTGCATTTTGTTCCCCCTAAGCATGTTGATGGTAAGGTTGTTGCATCTATTACCAATGGTAATACGGGGCCTACTGTAGAGCGATGGGATCCCACCCTTGTGGGTTGTACTGTCGGAGGTCGGGTTTCGTATTCTTGTGGTGTAGCTGTCGCAAAACTACTATGGGGTTCAAAAGGTCTTTAATGTGTTCTCTTTCATGATAACTTGTTCTATTTCCGTTTCAACACAATTGAGGCATCGGTGAGAGTCCTTAGGGGTGGCCCTTGGCACCTCAAAGGCTATACTCTATACCTTGAACGTTGGAGCCGGAAATTACCTCCGTATGATTTTCCTAGTTTGCCTATTTGGGTTAGACTCCGTGGCTTGCAAGCGTCTATGTGGACTCCGGCTGCCCTAAGCTCAGTTGCTAGTGTTGTTGGTACTCCACTATACATGGACAAGCCTACTTTTGAGGTAACGGCGATAGATTTTGCTAGGGTTTGTGTACAACTCGACGCTAAGGTGGCACCGATCAAGCAATTACTCGTTGACTATGGAGGCTATGTAGACTATGGAGCGGATGAATTGTTTCCAGTTGAGGTTACGTATGAGTGTCTCCCTAAGCATTGTATGACGTGCCATGTTTTTGGTCATTCATGCCAAGACCCACATGAACCGGCCCCCACTGACAAGCCGGCTGTGGGGGTCGAGAAAAAACACTGGAAAAAGAGGAACCACCGCCGCAAGATGACGGCGGCTGCTACAACTGAGGGCCAAGTGGTGGCCCCGGTGAACGCCGCCACTGGAGGTGGCGTGGAACCCACCCTTGGACCAGCGCAGGAGGCCTCATTGGGGACTCAGGCTGCTGGGCTAGGGAGTGGGCCGTTTGAAGGAGAGGGTGGGGTTCCCAATGGGCTAGCTATTTGGCCTGTGGTTGCTTCTGGGCAAGCTACGACCAATGGGCCATGAGATGGGCTTACGGGTAATGGGCAGAGGGCTGAGCTTGGCGAATGTGATGGGCCACGTGTTGAGGACCTACTTTCCTCTACTTGGCCTATGCTTCCGTCACTTATTGGGCCGATTTCGGGAGCCCGGGCTGGGCTTGTCATGACCCCCCTTGCTGCTGGGGGGCGTGGGTGGGCTCTTCCCACCCCCCAGCCCAGTGCATCCCTAGCGCTGGGCTTCCTGAAGGCCGTGGGCCTTCGAGTTCCTCTACCGGGCCCTTTAGGGCCCCGGTTTCTTCTCCCCAGCCTGATTGTTCGGACTGGGCTGAGGACCGTTTGGGCCTCTCGGAGTTCTGTGTTGCTTCTGATTCGTCTACTAGTGAGGAGGACTTGAGTCGAGCAAGTATTCCAAGTAACTGAGCTGTGAGTTCTAGTGACCGGGACACGTCTTCTGACACTATGGACATTGCTACTACTGTTAAGCCTGAAGAGAATTCAGCGGTTCAGCCTCAGATTGAATGTCAGATGACTAGAGCGGCTTCGAAGAACCAGCCTCAAGTTAGCAAAAAGAGAAATCTAAGGGTAAGAAGTAATCCTGATTTTTATCGTCTCGCTCGCTTCGGATTTACTTTGATGTATTGATGTACTCATTGTTTTTCCTTGTCTTCTTTTTTAGAGGTTTGTACTTAGGAGTTTCTTTGATGTTCCTTTGTATTTCCTCTTTATTGCTTTTGCATGTTTTGCGTTCTTTTTGATTGCTTTTGTAGGTTTCAGCCAGCTTGGGGTATGCCTCTTGTACTCATGTATGGACGTACATCGGTGCGTTTTTTTGATATATATACACTGACTTATCAAAAAAAAAAACACAAAAAAAATCTGCCATTGTATTCTCTCTTCCTGATCTAACTCAAGTGAATAATCCGGCCCCAACATCTTCATAAGCCCTTTGGGTTGTACTCTCGTGGTGATTTTCTGCTCCAACAGGTATTTAAGGCTTTAATGGTCAGTTTTAATAATGAAATGGTGCCCCTCTAGATAATGTCTCCACTTTTGCACCACAAGGAGAATTGCCAAATATTTTTTCTCATAAATTGACAAACTCAAATTCCTGGGATGCAACGCTTGGCTTAGATAAGCAATTGGCTTCCCATCTTGGGATGGCACTGCTCTAACACCAGTAATACTTGCATCAGCTTCCAATATAAATGGAAGCTTGAAATCTGGCATAGCTAGCATGGGAGCTGTACACAAGGCTAATTTGAGCTGCTGGAAGGCTACTTGTGCCTTGTTATTCCATCCAAAGGCATCTTATTTAAGCGATTCTGTAAGAGGCTTAGCCATCAAGCTATAATCAGAGATAAACTTGCGGTAATAACCAGTTAAACCCAAAAGACACCTTAATTGCTTAACAGAGATAGGCACTGGCCAATCTTGCATTGCCTTGATCTTTGCAGGGTCTGTAGCAACCCTATGCTTGGACACAACATGCCCTAAATATTTCACTTGTGAACTTGCAAAAGAACACTTGGACAACTTGGCATACAACTGGTTCTGTCTCATGAGCTCAAAGACTAGCTAAAGGTGGGTCCAATGACTGTCACTTGAAGGACTATATATCAAGATGTCGTCGAAGAAGACAAGAACAAACTTTCTTAGATAGTCCTTGAACACCTCATTCATCAATGCCTAAAAGGTTGCAGGGGCTTTAGATAATCCAAATGGCATTACCACGAACTCGTAATGTCCATGGTGAGTACGAAACATAGTTTTGTGAATATCTTCACACTTGACTCTAACATGATAATACCCTTGCCGCAAGTCTAGCTTGGAGAAACAAGTGGCACCATGCAATTCATCAAGCAAATCGTTAATAACTGGTATAGGGAACTTGCCCTTAATGGTAAGAGAGTTGAGGTGTCTATAATCAATACACATTCGAGATGACCCATGCTTCTTCTTCACCAAGATCACGGGTGATGCAAATGGGCTATGGCTATGGCGGATAAGTAAGGTTTGAGAAGATCTTCCACCTGTTGCTCTATCTCATCCTTTTGGGCGTGAGCATACTTGTAGTGTCTCAAACTCATAGGATGAGCATCATTCTTCAAAGGAATAGCGTGGTCCAATGTCCTCGTGGGAGGAAGAGAAGATGGAGATTCGAACAAGTCACTATAATCTTGAAGAAGCCTAAGTAATTCAGGATGTTGTTGCTGCTGATCTTGTCCAATTTCTGTTGCACCAATGGAAAACAAATGCCCAATCCAATGATAATTCTTCTTCCTGATAGCATTCTCCAGCCTTTTTCCAATCATGATTTGCAATCGACCATGCTCCTTGATACCTTGCAATAGCACTTTCTGGCCATTTCTATCAAATGAGACCGTGAGCTCAGCAAAATCAAACACAATTGGGCTTATGGTCTTCATCCAATCAACTCCTAAGAGCATATAACAACCCCCAAGTCTCAGAACTCGAAAGTCGTAGGTGAAGCTATGCTTTTGCATCAACCATGAAAATTGCTTGCACTTGGTCTGTGAGTTCCCATCTGCTACCGTGACTGTCAAGGGGTTGGTTTTGATCATTTCATGTCCAATTGCGTGCACAACATTTGGATCTACAAAGCTATGTGTACTCCCATTATCCACCAAAATCAAGATAGGTCTATGACCAACCTCTCCCCTTATTGTGATAGTGTTATAGAAACCTCCCCCTATCAAGGCTTGAACTGATTCGAAGCTCATCTTCATCAAGGTCTCCAAATTCCTCTTGCTCATGCTCTTCCAACTGAACTGGTTCTTCACCATCCACAGGAAAATCCTCCAATTCTTCCTCATATTCCATTCCATTGACAACCATTAGGGTTTAGGATTACACTTGAGGCCGAAAAAATACTTTTGATTGCACTTGTAACACAAGCGTTGAGCCCTTTTCTCCTCCACATTGTGGCTTCTACTGCCCCCAAATGATATAAAGGAAGTTGCAGATGTCCCTTGTCCACCTCTGGATTGAGCTCCCTCAGATGAAGACAAGATGGTATTCTCAAAAAGTCGGGCCTTGGAATAAGCTTGAGAAAGAGTTGCAAGTTCAAAGGTCTTATCTAGATTCTTAATCTTGAACTTCAAGCCACTGATGAAGCTTGAAACAAAGTAAGCCTCAATAGTCTCAGGATAAGCAATTAACAGGTGTGCTCTCAAGTTCTCAAACCTCGTCATATATTCTTTCGCTGAGGTTGTTTGAATTACTTTGCTGAAATTGTCCATAATGTCTCCAATGTCTTCCTCTCCATAGCGTTCACATATTTCCTTCACAAATTCTACCCAAGTCATGGAGGCTTTGCCCCTCATTTTCCCAAAATACCAAGTTTCTTGATCTCCTTTCAAATATACTGCAACAGGGTCCACCTTTTCAGCCTCGGATATATGGTAGAAGTTGAAATATCGCTCACACCTTCTAATCAAGGACTGTGGCTACGTTCCACCAAATGGTTCCATATCAATTTGTGGTTGTCTAAATCCAGTGCCTCTAGCCACAGTCATTACAATCTCCAGTGCTAATAGGAGAGTGCAGCTGGCTAGCTAGACGCAAAATACCAACAGAAGCACCCTGTCTATCTAGCTACTGTTATATTTGATTGATTTGTGTGCGAAGACTTTGAGTTTTATCAAGAGCCATCCTTTGCTTATCTAGATGCTGTTGCATTCCACTAACTTGTGTGGTGGGATTCTGAGTTGCCTCCCTGCTATGCTGGAGGGACAGAACAATAGTATTCACTTGACAAGCCATGTTGGCTATTGTATCAGATTGTCCATCAGTAGCAACATTTTTAGCATTTCCCGCTTCATTCATAGCAGCTCCTATTACTGCATCAGCATATGAGACTGCACCTGATCTGGTAGTAGGTATAGTTTGGAGCAACAATCGCAATCTATGTATTGATTGATGTATCTGCAAGAACAACAAGCAATGGACAGTACAATGTATTTGTAATGAAGGTAGCTTATTGTTATGTAATTGCACTCAGCTGCATTGGATCCTAATTAAGGATCAGTATGATGTTTTTGTAAATGAAAGGAAGCTTATTGTAATGTAAATGCACTCAGTTGTAATGGATCCTAATTTAGGATCAGTTAAGCAAGGCTTTAACGGCTGATTAGTAGTTGTTCGATCTGTAATTTGAGTCTAACTTTAATCTTGACAACACCTATTGTTCAATCCTTACATGATCAAGAACAATTGCAGGTTTGTATGATCTAGAGCAAGCAATTCGCAGCAAAGCTTGAACAATCTTAGCTTAGACTCTTCACAATGCTTAAATCAAGATCAGATGCAAATACGTTGCACTCGATAGCTCAATTATGCTGAATTGGAGCTAAACTTAAGCTCTAATACCAATTTTTATGATTTAAGAATAATCTTTGAATCATAACTAGGTTAAATACATGGTTTTGATGAGAAGTGAAAGAGATGAGAATTAGAGAGAGATTAGGGTTGAGAGAAAGAAAGAAGTATATTCATTCATCAATATGGGCAATACATGTTAGATCTTACTTATTTATAAGAAGATAGATGCAATGTATTAAAGCGAACCGACTACAACCAACTAACTTGACCTGACTTACAACCAACCTTCCCGCCTAAAGCACACAACAAGAACACTTACAAAGGTATTAACAACATGTTAACTAACAGTCACAATAGCGTTACTCCAACAATTATGGGAGTCCCAATCACGTTATTCTAAGCTTTTAAGAGAGGTGGAGGTGTTGCGAGGTGATTTATTGGGCAAGGACGCCATCATGAAGGGTATGGAGGATCGGTTGAAGCTGAGTGTTGAATTATCCCGTGCTTAAGAAGATGCGGTAGCTTCAGCACGTGACGCCGATTGTTGGGCCGAGCTTGAGTGGGGCTTTGATCGTTTGATGGAGCGGGTTAAGGAAGGTGGTCCTACTCTTACCCTAGAGAGTATAGCGGATTGCATAGCTCGTATTAATGAGGAGATCTTGAGTACCTTACCTAGCACTCCTAGAGATGGGAACGCGGGATTTGCAATTTGACTTTCAGTTTATGTTAATCTTTAAGTGGTTCGTTTTATTGTTTTATCTTGTATCCCCAGAATGGGTGTTTATGATGTAAGTGATATTGATGTTATTTGCAGATATGTGATTATTTGATATCTGGCTTGTTTTATGTAGATATTGTATTTTTGGGTTTAGTGTACATGGTTGCGTCTTATGTAAAGAAATGTTGTTTTTATGCTTTGTGATAATTTGGCTGTAGTAGGTGTCCTTACTATTGTTAGGTTGGTATGCTCTAGTCATGCGTGTATCATAATTTTCTTATTTTACAGTATCTTGTCATTTGCATCTTTGGTAGGATAGAAGAGCAAGTGCACGAATGTTATGGTTGTTTCTCCAACGAGGTATTGTTGTTTGTCATATTTCTAATGAGGTATGTGTTATCATTGTACCTTCACTCGAGGTGGTGATGTTGCACCTTTAATGAGGTGATGGTGCTGCACATTTAATGAGGTGATGACGTTGCACCTTTAATGAGGTAATGACGTTGCACCTTTAACGAGGTGATGGTGTTGCACTTTTAATGAGGTGATGAAGTTGCATCTTCACCAAGGTGATGATGTTAGACCTTCACTGAGGTGATGTCGTTGTATTTTAAATGGAGGTTTGAAAGCCCGTCCTCGATGTTTGACCAAGCCACACACGATAGATGGCTAATGTTGAATGACATGTCAATGATTTTTACCTAGTCAATACATTATAAATGGGGAACAAAGCATGGTTTCTATGTCCTAATGATGGTCAGAGCTAAATAAGATTTGGGCCTGTCCTGAAGCCACCAAAGTTTTTAGGGTGTGATAGGTTTCCCGTCTTTGCTTTCGGGGAGGGTGTGCATCTTAATATTTGTTCATTGCTTTAAAAGGAGTTGTTCTTAA
Source organism: Simmondsia chinensis (assembly GCA_018398585.1). Taxonomy (NCBI): domain Eukaryota; kingdom Viridiplantae; phylum Streptophyta; class Magnoliopsida; order Caryophyllales; family Simmondsiaceae; genus Simmondsia; species Simmondsia chinensis. The sequence continues at coordinate 23,104,194 of JAGTTD010000009.1, read as the reverse complement.
ACCTCGGAATAATTTCTATGTGTCTATTCTCGAAAAGTTTGTTCCTGAGAGTGGCTTAAGTAATGATTTTCTAAGATTATTAAGCTGGTATATAAAGAGCCACTACCATTAAACGAAGTGGACTACATTGCATCCTTTAACCCTTTCTTATTGACATTATATAGTGTACTTATATTAGACTTTTGGTCTACTTCTTACATCATTTTAAGGGTAATACCTCCGAAGGTTGCTTGCATTCCAACTACAAGACAAGTTTGTCCCGTCCATTTGTTGTAGCATGTAGCTGCCTTCTTGTAGTGTCTGAGTTACTCTGTAGGGCCTTCCCAATTGGGTGCAAGCTTTCCTGTGCCTAAATTCTTTCCCCTGGGTTCCATGAGTTGCAAAACTAGGTCTCCTACCTGAAAATTATGTGGTCTAAACCTGCGATTAAAATAATCAGACATCCTTTGTTGTTGAGCAGCTACTTTAAGTAAGGCGTTTGTCCGGACCTCGTCTACCAGGTTTAGTGCTCCTCGTAAGATGTTTTCATTAGTCTCCGGGTGGTAATGCTTAATGCAAAAGGCTGGGTTGCATATCTCAACTAGCAGTACGGCTTTAGCTTCATATACTAGCATAAAAGGTGTATCTCCTGTGGCGGTTTTGATCGTTGTTCTTATTGACCAGAGGACGCTGGTTAACTCCTCTACCCATCTTCCTTTAGCATCGTCTAATCTTTTTTTTTTTTTTTTTAGGCCCTTTATTATATCTTTAATGGTAGCCTCGACCTAACCGTTGCTTTAAGGATGCGCGGTAGCCGTGAAATGCAAAGCAATGCCTATTTCCTCATAATAAGTTTGAAATCGTGATGAGGTAAATTGCAATCCATTGTCCGCTATTAATATTCCAGGAATCCCAAAGCGAGTGACCACGTTTTTTCCATAAAAAAATTCTGCGTGGCCTGATCCGTTATCCTGGCCACTGGTTCAGCCTCTACCCACTTGCTAAAATAATCGATCGTGGCTATTAAGAATTTTCTTTGTCGGGACACCATGGGAAAGGCTGCTAGTATTTCTATTCCCCATTGCGTGAAGGGTATCAGGCTAATTAGAGTTTGCAGGGGCGCGGGGGGTGCATGGTGTGTGGGTGCGAATCTTTGATAGGCATCACATTGGCACACTAAATCCTTTGCATCACCCTTGAGAGTGGGCGAGAAGTATTCTGCTCGGAGAGTCTTATTGGCCAAAGCGTATTCCCCAATATGTCTCCTGCGTTCCCCTTTATGGATTTCTTCTAAGATCTCATGTCCTTCGCTCTTTCTACACACTTCAACAGAGAGTGTGAAAATGAACTTTGTATAGCTGATTGTCCAAAATTACAAATCGTGCTAGGTGCCTGATCTTTTTGGCTTCACCAGAGTTCTCGGGTAGCACTCCTCTTTGTAGGTAGTCTATTATCCCTCTCATCCAACCAAAAGATTCGGTAATGCTGCATATCCCTCAAAGGATGGGTTCGTCGGACATGCTTTGATGTACTCGTTTTAGCTCTACCTCCATCCTTGAATTGAGTGCTCGACATGAGCTAGCCAACTTGCTTAATTCATCGGCTGCTCGATTTTTGCCCTGTTTGATTTATTGCACACTTATGTTTCTAGGATTAATATGTTATGATTTAAGATAAATCTTAAAGCATAACTTAGGAGAGAGAATTTGAGATAAGAAAGAAGTGAGATAGAGAGAGAGATGGAGAGAATTAAGATGAGAGGAAGAAGATATTTTGTATATTCTTAAAAGTTCTTATAATAGAAGACTTGCACTACTTAGACTAACAAGCAATGGCGCCAAAATATCTAGGCAAGCAACCGACTTACAACCAACTTACAACAAGCAACTAACTTTCCCTCCACTAGACTCACAACCAAAACATTAACTTATTGATTGCAATTGACTCAATCATAACAATACTCCCCCCTTTGAAACCATTCTTGTCCTCAAAAATGAAAGGATGGAAATTGACTCTTGATGAATTTGATACCTTCCCAAGTGGCATCTGCTTAACGAAGATTGGACCATTCAACCAAAACTTACCTGATGTTCTTCCCATTCTGCTATATAACTCGGGAGTCCAGAACTAAAGCTAGCTCTTAAAGTGTAATCCCATTTGAGGAAGCAATTAGAGGAGCAGGTGAACACCGAACATCGGCTGCAATATGCTTCTTAAGCAAGGAAACATGAAAGATCGGGTGCATTGCAGCATCTGGAGGCAATTCCAACCGCTAAGCCACCGATCCTACCCTCTGTAGCACCATGTAAGGACCAAAATACCGAGCACACAGCTTCACATTCTTGTACATAGCCACTGATGACTGATGATAAGGTTGCAATTTCAAGTCAACCAAGTCCCCAGTCGAAAAAGAACGATCAATTCTTCTTTTATCAGCCAAAAAAACTTCATGTGAACTTGAGCTAACTGCAAGTTATTCAGCTGTTGAACAAGTTGTTTCCTCTGCTCTAACATTTCATTCACCCCACCAACCTTGGACATTTCACCTTGAGACACGGGAATGGAGGATCATAACCATAGAGTGCTTTGAATGGAGTGGTACCCGAAGAAGAATGTGCGTGGTTGTTGTACCAAAACTTAGCTAAGGACAACCATCTGCCCCATTTTTTTTGGGTTGTGAAATGCCATGCTATACAAATACTATTCTACACATTGATTTAAGCATCTAGTTAGTCCATCTGATTGAGGATGGTAAGAGGAACTCAAAGCAAGACAGGATCCCAAGAGCTTAAACAATTATGTCCAAAAGTTGCTTGTGAACAACTTATCCTAATAAGAAAGAAAGGCATGACAAAGGCCATGAAGCTTGTAAATGTTATCCAAAAGCATCTTTACCAACCTCTCAGCACAAAGAGGATGACTAAGAGCACTAAAGTGTCGATACTCTGTGAAACGATCCACAACTACCCAAATAATGTCCTTACCTTCAGACCTTGGTAAGCCTTCTATGAAATCCATACTAATGTGTTGTCAAGCCCCATCCAGAATGGAAAGAGGTTGTAATATCCCTGCATCGGGGACATGCTCACTCTTGGTGCGCTGACACACCTCGCAAGCTTGCACACACTCCATTACCTTCTTTTTTATTCTCTTGCCAATAAAAGTATTGCTTAGCTCTCTAATATGTTCCCTCAATACCAGAATGTCCACCAAGGCAACGGAGTGGAACGCAATAATAACTTGACTCTTTAAGTCAGTCGTTGAATCAATGTAGATCTTACCCTCACTTCTCAGAATTTCATTAACCAATGTAACCTTAGAACCAGAATTCCCATCTATAGGACCCTTGATACTTAAAGTAGTGATATGCTTCTGAGCAAACTGATCATCTAAGTAGGAAGTATGCACTTCTTGCATCCAAGAAGGCTGAATAGCTATGATGGCTGAACAGTACGCTTCCTCCTTATGCTCCTGTTGTCATGATTCTAGGATACAGGAAAGCACTAATAATGCAATGGTTGTAAATAAGTGGCATAGTCATTAGTATGAGTCAATTTAGTGTTCTTTTAGTTCAATATAACTGTGTATTACCTTGTAATATTGCATTAGTTGCTCTCAATGTCAGTTAGTGGTCAGTCTTGGCGACTGGGTAGGTAAGTCGATTAAGTCAAGTGTCTAGGTGAACAGTATTGCTAGATATTTTCATTGTAACTAAGAGGAGTATAAGTAGCTTGTCTTGCATTGTATTAAGGCATTGATAAATGATAATTGATATCTCTTTCTCTCTCAACTATGATTCTCTCAACTTCTCTTCTCAATTCTCTCTAACCGTCATCTATTTCACTTCTTATCTAATCTCATACTCTCTTATCCCTCTTTTATCCCTAGGTTATGATCAAGATTTATCTTGAATATAATAATTGGTATTAGAGCCTGTGAATTGCTTCCGATTTAATTGATTAAGTTCAATTTGATTGCAAGCATTATATCAAGTTAAATTGATATCAAGTTCTTAATCCAGTTGTGTTTGATCAAGAATTGTATAAAATTGTTCTAAATTTCAGTTTGTGTTGCATTGATTCTAGATTTTGCTGTTCAAATCAAATTAATCAAGAATTATGCCACATTATTCAGATTGTGCTGGATTAATATTAGTCTTTGCTATTCAGATTGCATGGATCAAGATTTTAGAGTGAATTTGCTAATTTTCTTCAGATCGAGCCACATTCTTGAGATCTTGCAAGTTGAATTGCTGCTCTTGACAATTGTAGTACACTCACACACTTGACTGCTATTGTATTGCAATTCTGAAGCATATTGGAATATCAGCTGATTACAAAGTGAACTTGTTGAATTGGCATCGAACAAGTCTCACTACTTAAAATTTTACATGAATTGTTGCGAGTGTGACTGGTTGCTGGCAGAAGTGCTCGTTCTGTGTTGAAGTAAACTTTATTTAGCTAAATTACACCAAGCACGGTTGAACTTAGTAGTTAGCAATTGCATTGTCCAACGATCTAGCAAGAACAAAGAAACATTAGAAAATGGCTGGGCATGTTACAACTCAATCACAATCTACCATATATGTTGCGGCAACTGAGGGAACTACACTTTTGGTAAAAATTTTGGATGTCCTCTATCCTATCACCAAGATATCCTCTAGAAAGTCTTTTATCCCTATGGTTATATTGAGGAAATTGACGTCAATTCACTATCTACCTTATAGGTTGAAGTATACGTGACCTACTCCTCAAGGAATCATTCTACATCCACAATCATTCAGCTACATGGAAGAAATATCTATGACTAGTGTTGTAGCTTAGATATTCAATTTTTCAATGCTTATAAGGAAATTGGGGAAACAAAACAAAATCCTTCTCCAAATGGGCCTTTGGAGGTGGTAGATGGTAGTGCACATCAAGGGGAAGAGATACATTGAAAGTTAATCAGTACTTACATCAAAAATGTGAGCAAGCTAACAAGCAAAAGGGATCAGGTGATGATGAAGTTAGTTTCAATATGGAATATTCCGCAGCAAAACAGGTTGATGATGTAAGAACTCAGCTTCAGCTGGATGAGATCAAGATAATACAAGTTCTTGAGTTGAATATGAAGTTTTCAGAAGTAACTACAAAAGAGCATAACACTAATATCAAACAAGGCAGTGAGAATCCTCATAAATTAGATTCAATAACTGACAAGGCATTTATTACAGCAAGTGAAGCTTCAACTTAGGGTGAATTTGAGTCGTTGCACACAGTTAAACAAGGGTTAGAGTCTCTGGAAATTGCAGCAAATAAGTTACAAGTGCACATTGAAGTTCTTAGCATCAGAAAGTTGCGATTTAAGTTCACATTACAGCAAGGTTGTGAGATTAATTTTGTCATTCACTTACATCATAAGAAATGTTATTCAAGTGGAAGATTAATAGCATTGAAGAAGCCAATCTTGGTCTACCATAGAAGACCTCCAGATTTTCTACTTCTCAAGGAAAATAAAGTGGTTCTAACAAGCTTAATATTCTCAAGGATAAGATATTGAGGCAGCCTAAGAAAGTGTTGTGGTTAATTGTTAGACTTGAGGCATGTTCTTGGATCCAAAGAACAATCAAAGTGGCAAGGAAGAGATGGAATTCAATCAGTAAGGATACAAATTCACCAACAATTCAGGGTATCTTCACTACAGTCCAAGCATGCACAGCCAGGACACAATCAGTTTTCCATCCAATGTTCATTGCAGATTCATTTCAGCTGGAAAATATGCAAATTCAGATCAAAGTGCAAGATCAAGTGTGTGGATTTGATGTTTATTCATCTCAGAACACTAACAATAGGCCCTCTGATCCAAGGATAATGGAGTAAATTGTCAAATTCAGCAAGGAAGGGACTTAAAACTAGACACAAGCTGTTGTAGACTGTTGCTCTATCATAGCTGCAGTAAGTGGGAAGGACATGAAGAGAAAGATGGAGAAAGGTATGCAAACTTGTGAAATTAGCAAGGCTTCAAGAGCATTCAGGTCATGTTCAACAACAATGCCCTTTTCATTAGGAAGCCTCTCAAATGGAAGGAGATTTGCAAGATTTGTTTTCACAAGTTGTTGAAGGAACAAATGCAAGACTATAGTTGAGCTAGTGAACTCGAATGGAAGTGGATCTTTAATTGATTGAAGCGACAACTTCTCTACTTAGATTCTTGAGGAAAAGAATCTCTATGGTGTTATTGTTATGATTCTAGGATATAGAAGAGTACTAATAATGCAATGGTTATAAATAAGTAGCATAAGTGATTAATATGAGTCAATTTAGTGTTCATTTAGTTCAATGTAAATGAGTGTTAGCTTGTAATATTGCTTTAGTTTCTCTCAATGTCGGTTAGTGGTCAATATTAGCGACTGGGTAGGTAATTCGGTTAAGTCAAGTGTAGGTGAAAGGTATTGCTAGACATTTTCATTATAACTAAGAGGGGTATAAGTAGCTTGTCTTGCATTGCAATAAAGCATTGATGAATGATAATTGATATCTCTTTCTCTCTCAACTATGATTCTCTCAACTTCTTTTCTCAATTCTCTCTAATCTTCATATATTTCACTTCTTATCTCATCTCATACTCTTTTATCCTTCTTTTATCCGTAGGTTATGATCAAGATTTATCTTGAATCACTGTCTCCCTAACATTGCATCTGCTGTAGCATTGTCCTTTCCTCTCCTATATTCAATCGAATAATCCAATCCTAGCATTTTCATTAACCCTTGACGCTGCAACCAAGTAGTCATCTTCTGTTCCAGTAGGTACTTGAGGCTCTGGTGATCAGTTTTGATCACAAAATGGTGTCCTTCCAAATACTGCCTCCACTTATGAATAGCCATCAAGATTGCTAGGAGCTCCTTTTCATAAATGGAGACGCTTAAGTGTCTTGGACTGAGGGCTTGACTAAGATAAGCAATGGGCCTTCCCTATTGAGATAACACAGCCCCTGCTCCCTTGTTAGAAGCATTAGTTTCAATGACAAATGAACTGAAGTCGGGTAACCTTAGCACAGGAGCTGCACACATAGCCATTTTCAAATTCTCAAAAGCCTCCTGAGTTCTCCCCCCCCCCCCCCCCCCCCCAAAAAAAAACCAAAAAAAAAAGAAAAAAAAGAAAAAAAAAAAGCAAATGCATCCTTCTTTTACATATCATTCAAAGGCTTAGAAATAACCTCATAACCATTAATAAACTTTCGGTAGTACCTTGTAAGACCCAAAAACCCTCTCAACTATTTAAAGGAAGTAGGAATGGGCCACTGTTTCATAGCTAGAACTTGGAAGCATTAGTTGCAATCCCATCATAGGAAATTACATGACCCAGGTACTCTATTTGGGTTTCGGCAAAGGCACATTTTGAGAGTTTGGCATAAAGCTTGTGTTGTCTCATAGTGCTGAACACTTAGAACAAATGAAATACATGGGACTACATTGTTTTGCTATAAATGAGGATATCATCATAGAAAACAAGGGCAAACTTCCTAAAAAAGGGTTTGAATATAGTGTCCATGATTGGTTGAAAAGTGGTAGGAGCATTGGATAATCCAAATGGAATAACCACAAACTCAAAGTAGCCATGGTGAGTTCTGAAAGCTATTTTATGGATGTCTTGCTCTACTACTCTTATTAGATAGTAACCTTATCTCAAATCAAGTTTTGTGTAATAGACTGCACCATGGAGTTCATCTATCAAGTCATCTGTAATGGGAATTGGAAATTTATCTTTAATTGTGAGAGAATATAATTGGCGATAGTTAATGTACATTCTGAAGATGCCATCCTTTTTCTTGACTAAAATCATCGGGGAAGCAAAGGGAATATGGCTATACCTTATGAAATTAGTTTTCAAAAGCACCTCTACTTTTCTTTCAATTTCACTCTTTTGGGAATGTGGATATTTGTAAGGTCTCAAGCTAATTAGATTATAATTGATCTTTAGAGGTATGGCATGGTCAAGGGATCTTTCTAGAGGTAAGGTGGTTTGTTACTTAAATAGGTCCTTAAAGTCATGCAACAACTTATTAAGAGATGGATTAGAATTCACCTTTCCTTCCATAGGTTGTGCACTGGTGGAGAACAGATGGCCAATCCACTGAATGTCCTTCTTCTAGAGCACTCCCTTCATTCTTTTACAACTCATTACTTGTAGGCTTCCCTATTCTGCTATTCCTTGTAGTTTAACAAGCTCACCCTCCTTCTCAAAGGCCACTGTTAGTTGAGCAAAATGAAAGAGAATTGGGCTAATTGTTTTCATCCAATCCACACCCAAAACCATGTCATAACCACCTAACTTCAACACCCTGATGTCATAGGTGAATTGATGACTCCGCATTCTCCACTTGAGCTGCCTACACTTCTCTTGAGTTAGCATTGAATTTCCATCAGCCACAGTCACTGCCAATGCACTTCTTTTGATGAGTCCATGTCCCACCAACTTAGCTATCTTTGGATCTAAGAAGCTATGCATGTTGTCGTTATTAATCAGTATTAGCAGAGACTTTCAATTTGCATCCCCTTTGATCCTGATGGTGTTGTGTGTCCCATTACTAGTCAATGCTCTCACAGAGATCTCAACTTCATCCTCTTCACTTTCCTCAGGTACTTCTGCCACTATAACATCTGTTTCTGAGTCCTCTCCCTGATCCTCTGTTAAGGTTTTGAAGATTGCTCTTGAACCTTAACCTTGGTTGGGATAGTGAGAGTATGAGATGAGAAAAGAATATAGAGTTTATATGAGAAAGAAGGGAAAGGAGATGAGAAAGTAGAGAGAGATATCAAAAGATATCAATTCATTCATCAAAATTGTTATTGAATACAAGCTAGAGCCATCTATTTATACTACTTCCTCCTAGGATGGCTTAGACTAAAAATATCTAGAGATACATTGCATTTGGACCAAGGAGCAAACCGACTTAACCACCAACTAGCTAATTAGCCGCCACCCTTGACCAGACATTAACCTCCTAAGCAAGTCCACACTTAAGCTCACTTATTATATGACTTACAAGAGACTTAGGAATCAATTACATCAAGACTTATTCTAGATACAATATCAACAAGCTAAAACAACTCATCATAGCAGCAAGTCATCACACGCAGCTGGCCAATTAGCAGCAAATCAATAGCAGCACTGCAGCTCACAACAGCAAGACAACCCCTACCCGACCTAAGCAGCAGCTACGGCAGCAGGACAACATCACAGCCACCACGAATTCATGCCTCGGATTCTCGGATCATAACATTCCCTTCCCCTTGAAAACATTCTTGTTCTCAAGAATAGAAGAGAGTTGTAACATTGAAGGGCGCTAATTTCATATGAAAAGATAGCTGAAGTAAGGAATTCTTGCTGAAGTCTGCAGCTGTAAGGACCGCTGAAGCAACTCCATCTGAACTTTCAGCAGAGCACATTGTATGTTGTTTATCTCGGTGCAATGCTTGCGTTTAAGGGCATAATACTCTTCAGGAGGTCTGCAATGATCAAACCAAACATCACAACCCCTCATGAAACAGTTAACACAACCCAAACTTCTATCTTACTGCTGAGAATCACCAAATGCAGCAACAATTCTGAATTTTTGCATGTAGTAAGCTGCATAACAGAGTTTGAATGTCATTAATCCCATAAGAATGCATATGAAATTCTTTAACTTCTCAGGAGGCCTTCCAAACTCAAACCAAGAGAACCAAACATCAAATTCTGGTTGTAGGCATTCCCAAACGCAGCTCCAACAGACCCAATTCTTAATCATGGCAACCCAACACATTGAGATTCCCTGAGGACGCAGCTGCAACTCCTTCATTTTGGATCTTATCCAAAATTTGTATTGCTTACACACCCACATACTATACCACCTTAGATCATACTCAGCCAATTCTTGATTGCTTTCCAATTACACAAGTTGTGGTGCAGAACCCACATATTCAGCAATGTATACCTCAAGCCACTCATAGCTGCGGGTATTACCAATTCCAACTCGATTCTTGTTCAAATAGAGGCTCATTGATGCAAACAAGTTATTACACCTTCCAAAAACCATAATAGCACCAACCAAACTCAATCTGAATAACCCATTTGCTGCTGACAGTGAGGGAATTGTAATTCTCTAAAAATTTTCAGCAGCCAATAATTCCTCTATTGCTTGTATCCTGATTGAGAACTTGCAAGATCTGAAAGTACCAACCTTTTCTTCCCTAACTCTTGCATAGACCACACAAACTAAGAGTTCACAACCCATTGTTGAATGCCAAATGCACAAGGTCACAACTTGAACAACCAAAACCTTCCAATCGACCTTGCTAATGATGCAGCACACCACTTGCAATCTGTTCAGCAGATGTCCTTGGATCCTAAGCTCTTTAAGCCTTCAAATTTGCCTCAAACGAGCAAGCTTTGCTTCCTTACCAATGAGCTTAAGAATGTACGTAAAATCAGGACTCATATGGCAATTCAGAGTTACTGAAATTAATTTCAAATCCAGGGTAGATCTATCGTGCTTGCTAATGTTGAAATGTAAAATAATTTCAGTTAGAATTGACCTTGCTTCCTTCTTGTACTCCTTCAACCAAACATTCAAAAATATTGAAGCTTAAGCACACTATTTTTCCATTCAGAACTGCCACAACAGACCACCCCACACACGTTCAGATTTTGCACCAGATCAGCACCTTTCAGTTGATGTTGGTTCCAATTTTCAAGTGCTAACATCATCGACTTGACTTGGGTTTGCTTACTATCCTTAGTTGCACACGAGAAGCTCCCAACACCATCAACTCCTCTCTGAACTGCTTCTACTTCTGCAGCAAAACAACTTGAGAGTTCTTGATGCAATGGCTCAAGTTTAGCTACTGCATTTGTTCCAATCTCATTACAGTCCAGCACTGCCATTTCAGCCACATTGCAGAAATCAGATTCCACCAAGGCCTCAGGAGGTCTTCCACTATCGAAAATAACCCAAAGACCTCCAATGCTAAGGGATCTTAGCTGAACAGCCCTCATTTTCAGATCAAAACCCAATTTGTGAACTTCTAACATGTTAAGAATTCTCTCAGAAATCAGTCTTGGCCTAAATTGGACTCAGGAAATGATTTTAGCAACTTGCTCGAACCTTTCCTCCAACTCGGCCTCATATTTTAGCTTGTTACAATCATGATCTATTTCCCCGGATTAAAGGGACTACCAACATCAATTTCATCAGTTAAGGCATCGATTGTACTGATTTTGGATTGCACAGAATCCTGTCTCAGCATTTTACTGCATTTATACACATCCAATAGCTTAATTGCTTGTATAGACACCATGCTCCTCCTTTGTTGAACCTTGAAACGCACTCTCGCAACATGATTACTTCTCTTCAACAGAAAATCGACACTTTTCGGCTTCGTATAAACTTGAAAATCTTCTCCCGGATCAGGAGGCAACTCGAAATGTGTATTTGAACACACCATTTCTCCACTCTGTGAACCTTGCAATGTATCAATTACATCACTACCACCACAAATCAAATGTTGATTTTTAGTATCAATATGCCTTGGAGAAATGTTTAGCATGTTTTGTGGTGCTTTCATCGTCACTACCACAGTAACATCAAGTTTTGCAGTTGGAATGACAGATTCTGCGGCAACCAATCCTTGTATACCAGCATACATGTCTGAATCTTGTACACCAGCATACACATCAATAAGAGCAGCATCTTGAGTTAGTTCTTGTTGATCATCAAACATCCTAGGCTGAAACACAACCTCTTACTTCAATTTCTGCTTTGTGAACTTCTTTTTACCCAAAAAATCCTTCAACGCTTCATTAAGATGGTTCCTCTTCGCCTTATTCTTTGCTTTCTTTAACATCCCTTTGACATGAAAATTGTATTCCCATTCCGGATGCATGTCATATTGTGCCTCAACATCCGCAAGATACTCTGACTCAAGCAAAGAGTCTTCATAAGGATCATCTTGCTCAAACTGAGGTGCTTCTAACTTGTGTTCATCAATTCCGGCATTGTCGTGGTCGAATTCATCTTCAACAACAACCGTTTCTATTACAGCTTCCTCGTGGTGCTCAATCGATGATTCTCCTTGCTTGTTAATCGGATCCTGCAAATTCACAAGGTTTGCTTCATTTTGCTGCCAACAATCTTCTTTATTCGAATCCTTTCCCAGCAATAGTGTCAAGATTCTGGTTGTAGCATTTGCACCAGCTTCTGATCAAGTTCTCACTCCATCAGCCATTTTGCAATGGACAACGAAACTTCGATCTGGAATCAGCTCCGTTTGTAGAATACAAGTTCGAAAACCGCAGAAGTGTGAAACTTGTTTCGCAACTCTTCAACAACCAATTGCTTAATGAAGTTCTACTCCTTTGTTCGCACAACAATCCGCTGCTATCGATTCTACAATCGTCACGGATTACAAACCCTAATATGCAAAGTTCGCGTACAATCCCTAACTTCGAACAATTTCTGGCAGAGATGCTATCTTGAATAATTCCGACTAAGAGTCTGAAATAGGTTCGATCTTTGTTTGTAATGATGATTTAAACACACGATTCACCACCATCTTCAAGAACGAAGTCGAATTTCGCACTTTCGGTGCTCAGTTCGTTGTCAGATTTTCACCTAAGCAATTCTCCACTCAATAACATATAATTCATAAGAATCAAACGCAGATTCTGATGAATTCTCACCACTTCTATGCTTATCAACACAATTTCATCACAATCCCGCAACAAAAGCAAACTCGGATCGAATATGAACTTGTAGTTCAGAAAGCAGTTACCTCAACTTCAATTTCTGAATTGTAGAATCCGATTAAACCTCAATTCAGCTGGTTTCTAATCTTTTGATGATGATCAAGTGCAATGTGGATCAATTGGCTCACCTTTAACTTCTTCTCCAACCGATCAGATGAATGATTGATCAAGAACAATTAAGCTCAACTTCAACTAATGCTTTGCTCAGCACTCAACTTTAGTAGCAATTGCTTGATCGAATCTACTGAATTCACTATGAATCAGCTTTAATGTTGAATGTAGTCAAAAAATACTGATCAATTAACCTTTGTTCAATGTAATTCCATCAATTCTAATCCCAACCGAAGCAACTCCCAAGCACTTGCAGGTCAGCACAGCAGTAACCGCCAATCTACAACTTCAAAATTCAGAATTGAATTCTGATCACAAAATCTGAACTAAATCTATATCACAATTGTTTTTATTGATTAATTGCAATGCAAACAATTAGATTTTTATATTTTTTTGGATATGAGCTTGATTCGGAAGCCAAATCAAGGCTCTGTTACCAATTGTTCAGGTTTCGAAGATTACTCTTGAACCTCAACCTTGGTTGGGATAGTGAGAGTATGAGATGAGAAGAGAATATAGAGTTTAGATGAGAAAGAAGGGAAAGGAGATGAGAAAGTAGAGAGAGATATCAAAAGATATCAATTCATTCATCAAAATTGTTATTGAATACAAGCTAGAGCCATCTATTTATACTACTTCCTCCTAGGATGGCTTAGACTAAAAATATCTAGAGATACATTGCATTTGGACCAAGGAGCTAGCCGACTTAACCACCAACTGGCTAATTAACTGCCAACCTTGACCGGACATTGACCGCCTAAGCAAGTCCACACTTAAGCTCACTTATTACATGACTCACAAAAGACTTAAGGAATCAATTACATCAAGACTTATTCTAGATACAATATCAACAAGCTAAAACAACTCATCATAGTAGCAAGTCATCACACGCAGCTGGCCAATCAGCAGCAAATCAGTAGCAGCACCGCAGCTAACAACAGCAAGACAACCCCTACCAGACCTAAGCAGCAGCTACGACAGCAGGACAGCATCACAGCCACCATGAATTCATGCCTCGGATTCTCGGATCATAACATCCTCTTCAGTCTCATTTCCCGTGACTGTCATCAATTGTTAGGACTAAATATATGTCCAAGGAAGTACCCCTTGTTAGACTTGAAACACAATCTTTGGGCCTTTTTCTCTTATAAACTTAGTGGTTTAGATGTGCCTGGTGCCAATTGCTGCAATGGAACTCCAGCCTTGCCCTTTTGCCCTGCTTCAGGATAAGCTAAAACTGTTGTCTCGAACAATCTTGCTTTAGAATAAGCCTTGGACAAGGTACATAGATTGAGAGCCTTCACAAGGTTCTTGATCTTAGGTTTAAGACCGCTAATGAAGCTTGAAACATAATAAGCTTCGTTTGCTCCGGGATTTATGGACATCATTCTTGCCTTCAAGTTCTCAAAATGAGTCATATACTCCTTTATAGTGCTCACTTGTGCTACTTTGTTGATCTTGTCCACTACTTCTCCCATATCCTCATCACCATACCTTCACACAATTCATGTATAAATTCTTGCCAAGTAATAGATGGATTGCTAAGGATAAAACTATGGCACCAAATCTCTTGATCACCTTGTAAATAAATTGCTACCAATTCCACCTTCTCTGCCTCAGGAATTGCATAAAATCATAAGTATCTCTCACATCTTCTTATCCAAGATTGTGGTTGAGTTCCATCAAAAGAATCAATTTCAACCTTTAGCTAGTGAAATCCTGAATTCCTAGCCCTCGGTACCACCTCTTCTTGCTCCTTAATAGGCTTTGGAATCAAAGGATTAGGTGGCCTGCTAGGAATTGTATTTATAGGCAGGATTGTAGCTCCAATTGGAACAGCATGTCTATTAAGTTGTTCTTGCATACCAGACAATCTAGTCTCCACATGTTGCTGCGATTGATGCACATTATCAAGTGCCAGCAATACCTCTTGCATCTGCTGCAGCAGCTTGGCCATTTTATCAGCTTGATTTGCACTTGCAACTGCTTCTCCTGCCATGGCTTGTTGTTTCTTGCCTCCGGCCAGCTTGATCGAGTGCTAAACAAGGCTTACCGAGTGCAATTTGCAATCTGTGATACCAATTGTGATGATTTAAGATCAATCTTGAATCATAACTGATATGTTTTTCTACATCTATCAAAATTTAATATAAAACCCTATCTATTAAACACACCTAAATTGAAGTGTAGGGCAGAGGGTGTCGAACCACAGGGACTAAGAGTGCATGAATTTTACTCTATGACTTAAATTGATTTGAATGAAATTGAGAGGTTTTTGTATTACTTAACCTAAGGAAGCAACAATTAAACTAAAGTAATCTACTTCTAATCAAAAAGGTGTATTAAATTGGAACCTAGGGTTTCGAATCCATCGTTAGCCAATTACTTTTGTGTTAACTTTTAACTTGGGATTATTAATTGTTACACGGGTAGTGGTTTAGGCTACAAGCTTCAACCTACTAATATAACATTGTTATTATTGCGTATTGACCCTATATAACTAAAGCATAAGGAAAATAGGCTCTACTTAACGTATTGTTAATTATTACGTATTGACCCTATCTAACTAAAGCATAGGGAAGATAGGCTTTAATTAACAATTCGGTTAATACTATTACTTGATTAATTAATCCTAAGGCTACAAGCACAAAGAATTAATTTATAAATATCAATATCAATAATTAAAGGTTACAAACTCAATAATCATATCAATTGAATAGACAATAAAAGCATAATACTTCAGATATTTATCTCAGCCAAGCAATTCATGTAAACAATCATATTAACCCGAATTAAAAGTAAACAAAAGTAAAGGCTAAGATTTCATCTAACCCCAGAGAGCAAGTTAGCTCTCCATCAAGGATGATCCGGTGAAGAAGAAGTTGAACAAACTCATGTTAATCTCCATGCTAATTTCGCTCTCGTTCCAATTTAACAAAAAATTAAAATAAAGTAAAGAAAGAATCAAAAGGAGGAGAGAAAGAGAAGAGCACAGCGGTGGTGAAGGCCTGAGCATCGACCCCCCGAACCCCCCTCTTCCTTTTAAATCGAAACTAACCCTAAGTCGGTGTTGTTGGGCCGTGCTGGCGCAGGTCGGGCTGGTGTTGGGCCGGAGGTGATGATGTCGGTGTTGGGCCGATGGTCGGTGGGTCGTGCTGGGGTCTGTGGCTGGTGGACGATGGGTCGAAATAGTGCTCGATCTGGGCTTGTGGTGGTGGCGGGGTGGATCTGGGCCTGTTGGGCCTACTACTGGTGGTCGGATATGGGCTGGAGTTGGGTGTTGTGGGCCGAGGTACTGTAGTGGCCCAGCTTGGGTTGAAGATGATGAACAGTGCCAGCTCGGGTACTGTAGCAGTGCGTTTCGAGCTTTTACGTTCTTGTCCGAATCTCGATTGACTTGATTTAATTGTTTACGCATCGAATTTGTCTTATTTGCACCAACATTTGACAATTTCAGAAACTTTAATTTAAAATCTGCTAGACATAAAAATTGCCAAAATGAGTGTAAAATTATAATTAAATAGGTGCAAAATAATTAAAATATCAATTAAAAGATGCGTAAATATGAGACGCATCAACACCCCCACACCTAACCTTTGCTAGTCCTCGAGCAAAGCATATGATTTATCATAAAGGCTATAATGACCAACTACCCCAACCATCCCAACCTTTACCAAGTTTTCCGAGATTAACACCCATATTACAATTAAAGCCAAGATTAAGTCATTTAGAGTATTCTCCAATTCCATGAATTTAGATAATTAAACTTCAAAACTCGTCATAGAATTTCATTAACCTTGTATCAACTAATAGGGACTACTCAGGCAACGCACAAGTGAAAGTGAATAGGATTTCATGTCGCAGAATTTCCTCAAATTCTCCCTCCCAACCAAATATATAAAGGTTTTGTGCACCCACACCATTGAATCACCTAAACTCATGCCTATACATAGAGAAATTTTAAGTGGCATATGAGCGACCACTTTACAATATTTTGACCTTGATATAGCACAAAAGAACATCTTTGTCACGAACGTACATTAATTTTAAATTTTTTTTTTCTTTTTCTTTTAGAGGAAACCCTTTTTTTTTCTTTTTTTTCTTTTTCTTTCCTCTTTCTTTTCTGTCCATTTTTGGATTTTTTTTTTTTTTTTTTTAACAATACATACTTCATCATTACAAATGACATTGGCCAGCCAGTACTTTACATGACATCAAGGGCAAGGATTAGGATAAGCCAATAGGGCAGGCTTGCAAAACTCAAGATATATAAGGTTGTTTACTCAAATTCTTCAAATTTTCCGCAATACGAAAGTCCTGTGCTCAGTGAATATGTGAGCGGCCTGAGTAGAACCCATTAATATCAACAACAATTAACAACACTCATTAACAAGTATGAAGTAGAATCGTCTAATTTCATGGCATTAAGAGAACGAAATAAACAATTAATCCCACTGTCATTATAACATACGCGTTGATCAAGGAAAACTTAGCTAAACGGTCATAATGCACGCTCAAAATGCACAAAAAGATGTTCAAAATTTTAAAAATTTGACCAAAAATAAGCACATGCAAATGAGCCTCACCCCGACACCTAAATCATGCATCGTCCTCAATGCAACAATATCAATCATTAAAGCACAAGTGAGAGGTGAGATGGAGCAATACAACCTGACGAGACGGCATGGGCATGCATATATGATTCCTTCAGCCTTGCACAAGAACCTGAAAAGAGAGAAAATAAGCCTCGAAGCAACTAATTAGGTCAAAACTAAATTAAACAAAAAATAAAAGGCCTAGGCTTCCTCCTAGGAGCGCTAAGTTTTACTCCTTCAGCCAAGCGCAGTGAATCAAGCAGAGATCAAATATTAGTCATGGTGTCCAACAAAGAGACAACCTCAATTAGCTGTCCATCAGCAATGCCATCCAACTCAACTACAGGTTTAAGCCTTTGACCATTTACAGTGAATGCATGATCATCTTTAGGGTTATATATCTCAATAACGCCCGAGGGGTATACCTGCTGAACCACAAAAGGACCATCCCATCTAGACCTTAACTTACCTGAAAAAAGACGCAATTTAGAATTAAAAAGCCAAACCTTTTTATCAGAAGCAAATGTTTTCCTCAAAATTTATTTATCATGAAAAGCCTTGGTTTTAGCTTTATAAATCTTTGCATTCTCATAAGCTTCATTTCTCAACTCTTCAAGTTCACTCAATTGGAGCTTTCGGTTAGATCCAGCTTGGTCTAAGTCAAAATTTAAAGCTCTAGTGGCCCAATAAGCACGGTGTTCTAGCTCAACTGGTAAATGACATGCTTTACCAAAGACCAACCATAGGGTGACATACCAAGTGGGGTCTTATAGGTAGTGCGGTAAGCCCAAAGAGCATCATTCAGCCTAAGGGACCAATCTTTCCTATCAGGACGAACCGTTTTCTCAAGTATAGACTTGATCTCACGGTTGGAAAGCTCTACTTGACCACTAGTTTGGGGATGATAGGGGGCGGCAAAATTATGATGTACTGAGTACTTCCTAAGAAGTGCCTCAAATGACCTATGAATGAAATGACTACCACCATCACTAATGAGTGCTCTAGGGGTACCCAAGCGGTTAAAAATATGGTCCTTGACAAATTGCATGACCACTTTGTGGTCATTGGTCCTAGTAGGTATAGCCTCAACCCATTTAGACACATAGTCAACCCCTAATAGTATGTAAACAAATCCAAAAGATGGGGGAAATGGTCCCATAAAGTCAATACCCCAAACATCAAATATTTCCACAATTAAAATGGGGTTCAAAGGCATCATGTCATGACGCGTCATTGCGCCTGTGTGTTGACAACGTTCACATGCAAGACAAAACTTGTGAGCATCCTTGAACAGAGTAGGCCAATAAAAACCACACTGTAGGACTTTTGCAGCAGTCCTACGACCTCCAAAGTGTCCTCCACATGCATATGAGTGACAAAAAGATAAAATGCTATGATACTCACACTTTGGAACACATCTACGAATTACTTGGTCCGCGCGATGTTTAAACAAGCCAGGGTCACCCCAGTAAAAGTGCTTTACTTGAGAGTAAAACCTATCCTTTTCTTGCTTGGACCAAGTAGATGGAATCACACCTGTAGTGAGGAAGTTAACAATATTTGTGAACCAAGGGCCACGTGAATGAGAGACAACAAAAAGTTGCTCATCGGGAAAAGAGTCATGTATTGAAATAGATGGATCATGATGCTCAAAGAAAATCCTAGAGAGATGGTCAGCTACCACATTCTTTGCACCTTTCTTATCTCTAATTTCAATGTCAAACTCTTGAAGTAGAAGAATCCACCTAATGAGCCTAGGTTTCGTTTCTTTCTTAGAGAGAAAATATTTCAAAGTAGCGTGGTCAGAATAGATGATGATTTTTTACCCCAAAAGATAGGAACGAAATTTTTCAAGAGCAAACACAATAGCTAGCAACTCCTTTTCAATGGTGGTGTAATGGCGTTGGGCATCATTAAGAATTTTACTAGCATAATAAATAACATGAGGCACCTTGTTCACTCTTTGACCTAGGACAGCACCTATGGCAAAATCAGAAGCATCACACATAATTTCAAAAGGGAGAGAGTAATCAGGTGGCTGCATAATAGGGGCTGACACAAGTAATGATCTAAGCTTTTGAAAAGCTTCTAAGCAAGACTCATCAAACTCAAATGACATTTCCTTAACTAGCAAGCTAGTCAATCGTCTAGCTAACTTCCCAAAGTCCTTAATGAATCTCTTAAAGAAACCTGCATGACCTAGAAAGGATCTAACCTGCTTCACGTTTGAGGGAGGGGGTAAGTTCGCAATCAGATCTACCTTAGCCTTATCAACCTCAATACCCTTCTTAGACACTCTATGACCCAATACAATCCCCTCTTGAACCATAAAGTGACTCTTTTCCCAACTCATTTCCCAACTCAAAATAAGATTGGTCTCTTTACATCTTTTTAGCACAAGTCTTAAATTCTGCAAACATTCATCAAACGAAGGTCCAAAAACAGAGAAATCATCCATAAAAACTTCAAGAAATCTGTCTACCATGTCAGAAAAGATAGACATCATGCATCTCTGAAATGTAGCAGGCGCATTACATAAACCAAAGAGCATCCTACGATAGGCAAATGTGCCTAAAGGGGCACGTAAAAGTCATTTTTTCTTGATCCTCTGGGTAGACTGCTACCTAGTTATATCCTGAATATCCATCAAGTAAGCAGTAAAAGCTCTGACCAGCTAACTTTTCCGAAATCTGGTCAATGAATGGAAGAGGAAAATGGTCCTTCCTAGTGGCAGAGTTGAGCTTCCTATAGTCAATACATACTCTCCAGCCCGTGGTCTCTCTAGTGGGCACTAACTCTCCATCACTATTCCTAATCATAGTAACGCCCGACTTCTTTGGGACTACTTGAACAGGACTAACCCACCTACTATCAGAAATTGGGTGAATGATACCCGCATCAAGCAATTTCACAATCTCTTTCTTTACCACTTCTTTCATGTTAGGGTTCAACCTCCTTTGCATCTCTCTAGTGGGTCTAGCATTTTCATCAAGAAAAATCCTATGCATACAAATGGAAGGGTCTATATCCTTTAAATCGGCCACAGACCACCCAATGGCACTCTTATGATCACTAAGCAGTATCATTAATGCATCCTCATGTTCCCTAGACAACTGAGAAGAGATAATCACAGGTAAAGTCTCATCAGGTCCTAAGAAAGCGTACTTAAGATAGATGGCAACGACTTAAGTTCAAGTTTGGATGGTGAAACAATGGAAGGCAAGGCAGGGGAATCCGAAAGCGTAGGTAAAGCTTCTACTTTTGACAGCCAATGACAAGTCTCTAAAGGGACACATATCTCAAGCAAATCATTCATCTCTCTAATGTCATTTTCAATCTCAAAATCATCAAAACAATCGTATACTAGTGCTCGCTCAAGGGAATCACTAACTAGGATAGAAGGGAGTGTTTGGTCCACCAAATCATCAATAATATCCACCTAGAAACACTCACTATTGGGTGACAGCGAAGCCTTAAAAATATTCAACCTAATAGTCATATTGGCAAAGCTAACATCCATTACCCCAGATCTACAATTAATGGTAGCATTGGCCGTCGCTAAGAAAGGTCGACCTAGAATGACAGGGACATGGTTTTTTGAATGACTAGAAGGTTCCATATCAAGCACAAGGAAATCAGCAGGAAACAAGGCTTTGTTTACTCTCACTAGTACATTAATCAGCTCACCACGGGGAATACTAGTTGATCTATCTGCTAATTGCAAGGTCGCCATCGTGGGTTGCAACTCTTCCAGGCCTAATTTCTCATAAACTGTGTAAGGAATAATGTTGACACTCGCTCCTAAGTCCAGTAAGGCTTTATCGATCGGGTCGTCCCCAAGTGAACAAGAGATGGTGGGGACACCAGGGTCTTTGTACTTAACTGGAGTGTCACACTTCAGAATAGAGCTCACTTGCTCATCTAAGAACACTTTTTTAGGAAGATGTGCTCTAGATGGCCTCTTTTGGTTTAGAAGGTCCTTAATAAACTTTGCATAGGCCGGGATCTGTTTAATAGCATCAAGAAGGGGAATGTTTATCTTTACTTGCCTAAATGTCTCCAAAATATCTTCCCACTTCTTGTCCTTCTCATTTGGATGTGGCGCCATTAAAGCTTGGGGCAAGGGTACTCTAGGTTCATATGACGAGTGAAGGTCAGAGATTCTAGGAGTGGGAGAAGGGCACGTGACCTCATCGGTCTCCTTTTCTCTCTCTCCTTGCTCTTCTCTTCTTCCTCACCACTCATGGGTACTTCACTTTCAGCGCTCACCCCATTGTCAACCTCCTTCTCATTTCTCAACACTGTAATGGATTTTGCTTATTCTTGCTGGGAAGGATAGTTGTCTTGTCTTACACAGTTCCTAGGGTTTTCTATAGCCTGGCTAGGGAGTCTTCCCTCATCTCTCCTACTCAGAGTGTTAGCTAGTTGACCTATTTGGGTTTCTAGCTTTGCAATCGATTGTGTATGGGAGTAGAGGAGTTAGGAATTAGCTTCCAAACCTTTTAGCGAACTCAAAACCTTCTCTTCAAAATTTGAATTAGAGCTCGAATTGGAGGTTGAGAGTAGTTGGAAGCATACCCTTGCGGTTGAAAACAGACGGATCGTGTCATACCAAGTTGTTGAGGTCGTGGGTTCTGTTGTTGTGGTATAAAATGTCCTTCGTCTCCTTGCTCCAGGAGAAGTTAGGATGGTTTCTCTAGCCCGGATTGTATGTGTTAGAGTATGGGTCGTTTCGTGGGAATCCTTGGGCTGCATTAACTTGTTCCTCCGACCACTCCACATAAGGTGAAGCAAAGGGGTAGTCATGTGTAGAATGAGAGACACTAGAGCATGAAGCGCAAACACTATTCACATTTGAAACATGAGGCACATTAGGTACAGTAGAGGGGGCCAATGTCATCTAAATAGAGAAGTTAACTGCTCTACGGAAGAGGCAAGAGAGTCTACTTTCTTATCTAAGATGGAGGTGTGAGCAATCTCATTTACTCCTCTATTTAACCTAGTAGCAGTAAGACGTGCATGTGCGGCAGATTGTTGTGAATTCTCATTCAAAAGTTCAAACAGTTCCCATGCCTCGTCCTCATTCTTTCTAAGGAACTGACCACCATACGAGGCATCAACAGTTTGTTGACCCTTCTCGTTTATCCCATAATAGAAATTTTGGACTAGTTGCCATTTAGGGATAGCATGATGCGGACAAGCTCGTAAGAGTTCCCTAAACCTATCCCAACTCTCGTGAGACTCTTCAGTAGGATGTTGGGCAAAGGTGTTAATGGCTCTCCTAGCAGTGTTAGTCTTGCTAATGGGATAGAATTTCTTAAGAAATTCTTGTTGCATTTGGGTCCAAGTATTAATCGTTCCACTAGGTAAGGTGTCTAACCAATATTTAGCCTTTTCCTTTAAAGAGAAAGGAAAGAGGCAAAGCAAGATGGCGTCATCACTGATGTTAGGAATCCTAAAGGTTGAGCAAACCTCCATGAAACTATCCAAGTGTGTGTACGGGTTCTCATTACCTAAGCCGTGAAATGAAGGAAGCATTTGTATAGTATGTGGCTTCAGCTCAAACTGATGGGCTACAGGTGGCAACCTAATGCAGGAGGGTGAAGCGTATATAGTGGGAGTGAAGTAGTCCATAAGTGTACGTGGTTGTTGTTCGTCAGCCATTACTAAATCAGAGTTATCACTAGCGGATTTTGCTCGGTGTTGGGCTCTAAGGTCTCTTAAAGTTCTTTCAATTTCAGGGTCAAATCAAGTAAGGTCCAGAGATAAAGAGCGATGACCGTGCATAAGCAATTAACCACACAAAGTAAGTAAATTAAAAATTAAATAAGCAAAACAAATAAAACAGACAAGCAAGCACTAAAAAAAATATAAATAAATAAATAACAAGCTCTCCTAAAATCTACTTATGCACAAAAATCACAACACAAATAATGCTAATAAGAAGAAAATAAAATATTTTTTTGTTTTTTTATTTTTTTGAAAGAGAATAACAATTAAAAGAGAATTAAAAATTAAAAAATCTAAATTAAGAATCAATTACAGATTTCAAATCCTAGGTTAAACAAAAATAAAATAAATTAATTTAAAATTAAGAAGAAATAGAAAGTTAAAAATCAAAGAAAATCACAAAAATAAAATCACGAATGTTGTCTAGTCCCCGGCAACGGCGCCAAAATCTTGATTTATTTTTCTACGTCTATCAAAATTTAATATAAAACTCTATCTATTAAACACACCTAAATTAAAGTGTAGGGCGAGAGGGTGTCAAACCACAGGGACTAAGAGTGCGTGAATTTTACTGTATGACTTAAATTGTTTTGAATGAAATTGAGAGGTTTTTGTATTACTTAACCTAAGGAAGCAACAATTAAACTAAAGTAATTTACTTCTAATCGAAAAGGTGTATTAAATTGGAACCTAGGGTTTCGAATCCATCGTTAGCCAATTACTTTTGCGTTAACTTTTAACTTGGGATTATTAATTATTACACGGGTAGTGGCTTAGGCTGCAACTTCAACCTACTAAGATAATATTGTTAGTATTGCGTATTGACCCTATCTAACTAAAGCATAAGGAAAATAGGCTCTACCTAATGTATTGTTAATTATTACGTATTGACCCTATCTAACTAAAGCATAGGGAAGATAGGCTTTAATTAACAATTCGGTTAATACTATTGCTTGATTAATTAATCCTAACACTACAAGCACAAAGAATTAATTTATAAATATCAATATCAACAATTAAAGGTTACAAACTCAATAATCATATCAATTGAATAGACAATAAAAACATAATACTTCAAGTATTTATCTCAACCAAGCAATTCATGTAAACAATTAAATTAACCCGAATTAAAAGTAAACAAAAGTAACGGCTAAGATTTTATCTATCCCCAGAAAGCTAGTTAGCTCTCCATCAAGGATGATCCGATGAAGAAGAAGTTGAACAAACTCATGTGAATCTCCACGCTAATTTCGCTCTCGTTCCAATTTAACGAAAAATTAAAATAAAGAAAAAAAAAGAAATAGGAAAAGAAAGAAACAGAAGGAGGAGAGAAAGAGAAGAGCGCAGCGGCGGTGAAGGCCCGAACACCGGTCCCCCGAACCCCCCTCTTCCTTTTAAATCGAAACTAACCCTAAGTCAGTGCCGTTGGGCCGTGCTGGCGCAGGTCGGGCTGGAGTTGGGTGTTGTGGGCCGAGGTACTGTAGCGGCGCAGCTTGGGTTGAAGATGATGAACAGTGCCGGCTCGGGTACTGTAACAGTGCGTTTCGAGCTTTGACGTTCTTGTCCGAATCTCGATTGACTTGATTTAATTGTTTACGCATCGAATTTGTCTTATTTGCACCAATATTTGACAATTTCGGGAACTTTAATTTCAAACCTGCTAGACATAAAAATTGCCAAAATGAGTATAAAATTATAATTAAATAGGTGCAAAATAATTAAAATGTCAATTAAAAGATGCATAAATATGAGACGCATCAATAACCTAGGAGAGAGAATATAAGATGAGAAAGAAGTGGGAAAGAGAGAGAGAGAGAGAGAGAGAATTTAGATGAGAGGAAGAAAATATTTTGTATATTCTTGAATAGTTCTTACAATCGAAGACTTGCACTACTTATACTAACAAGCAATGGCGCCAAAATATCCAGGCAAGCAACCGACTTACAACCAACTTACAAGAAACAACTATCTTTCCCTCCACTAGACTCACAACCAAAACATTCATTTATTGATTACAATTCTTGATTACAGTTGACTAAATCATAACATATTCACGAGTTTCTAAAAGGCTTGTAAATACCTGACCATGCTTGGATCTTGGGCCTCGTATTCCCTATTTATTTCACTTACCATAATTTTCGAATCACTAAAGATGGCCATGCCGTCGGCCCCTGCTGCTTGCGCTAGTCTGACGCCCTGGATTACCGCCTCATACTCATCTTCATTATTGGATAAAGGAAATTAAAAGCGCAACGCGTAACAGTAGGTAACTGATGCGTCTCGTATTTGCACATCTTTTAATTGTTATTTTAATTACTTTGCATCTATTTAATTATAGTTCTACACTCATTTTGGCAATTTTTATGTTCGGCAGGTTTAAAATTGAAGTTTCGAAAATTGTCACATTTTGGTGCAAATAAGGCAAATTCCATACGTAAACAATTAAATCAAGTCAATCGAGATTCATGACAAGAACATAAAAGCTCGACCCGCACCACTACAGTATCCGAGCCGCACTGTTCATCATCCCTTACCTCCAGACCCAACTCCAGCCCATCAACGCCCAACCATCTTCAACACGCAGCATCGCCTCACCTCAAGCCCATCGACCACCGGCCCAACACGCAGAACCGACCCATCACTGACCTCAGCCCAACGGTCCCTGTTCACACCTCAGCACAACAGCCCAGCCGCCACACCTGAGAGCCCAGCCCGTCGACCACCAGCAGCACCGGCCCAACTTCACCGACCCAACGCAAGCCCACGAACAGTCCAGCAACACCAGCACGTCATCATCAACCTCGGCCCACTGCATGCCATAACCTGCACCGCCCAACGCAGGCCCACGAACAGCCCACCACCGATCTGCTCGGGCCCAGGTCCAGCGGACGTAGGGTTCCGCCAGGCAGCTGCATCGTTTAAATTGGTGAGGGGTGTTTGATTTTAGGAGGTCGTCCATTCGTCTGGGGAGTTCTGCACCACGCCCTGTTTTTCTCTCTCTCCTCTCATCTCTTTCTCTCTTTTTTCAAATTTTTTATTTTCTTTCTTTTTCATTAAATTGGAGCGAAAGCGAAATCAGCGTGGAGACCGACATGAGTTCGTTCAACTTCTTCTTCACCGGGTCATCCTAGATGGAGAGCTAACTTGCTCTCTAGGGTTAGATGAAATCTTAGCCTTTACTTTTGTTTACTTTTAATTCGGGTTAATTTGATTGTTTACATGAATTACTTGGTTGAGATAAATACTTTGAAGTATTATATTTTTATTGTTTATTCAATTAATATGATTATTAAGTTTATAACCTTTAATTGTTGATATTGATATTTATAAATTAATTCTTTGTGCTTACAGACTTAGAATTAATTAATCAGGCAATAGTATTAACCGAATTGTTAATTAAAGCCTATCTTCTCTATGCTTTAGTTAGATAGGGTCAATACGTAATAATTAACAATACGTTAGGTAGAGCCCATTTTCCTTATGCTTTAGTTAGATAGGGTTAATACGCAATACTAACAACATTATCTTAGTAGGTTGAAGCTTGTAGCCTAAACCACTACCCATGTGACAATCAATAATCCCAATTTAAGAGTTAATGCAAAAATAATTGGCTAATGATGGATTCGAAACCCTAGGCTCCAATTTAATACACATTCTCGATTAGTAGTAGATTACTTTAGTTTAATTGTCGTTTTCTAGATTAATCAACACAAAAATATCACTTTTTCTTAAATCAATTTAGATCATACATTAAATTCACGCACTCTTAGTCCCTGTGGTTCAACACCCTCTCGCCCTACACTTCAATTTATGTGTGTTTAATAGATAGGGTTTTATATTAAATTTTGATAGACGTAGAAAAACACATCAGTAACGCCCTCTGCATCTCGTAGATAAATCCCTGCTCCTGACCCATCTGCACACGAAGAACCATCTACAAATACCCTCCATATCTATGCATTCTCGTTAGATGGGTTATCCTCGGCTGAGTTCTTCCTAGATTTTGCATCCTTGGTGTCTCCTTCCTCACTTTTTGTTTCTCTAGGGTCATTGTCCTTTGTTCCAAAGGTGCATTTGGCAAGAAAGTAAGTCAATGCCTGTGCTTTAATGGCTTGTCGGGACAAGTAGTGAAGGTCGTATCTGGACAGCTCCGCTAACATTCATCCCGAGCATTCCAACTTTGATAGTAACTTTTTCACAGGTTGATTTGTCAGCATGTTCAGAGTGTGAGCTTGTAAATACGGTTGAAGCTTTTGGGAAGTTACAATAATGGCGATGATCAATTTTTCAATTGGTGGATATCATGGCTCAGCATCCTTTAGAACCTGATTGACGAAATAAACGGGAACTTGCTCTCGGGAATCATTAGTAACTAACATAGTGCTAACGGTCCTATTCGAGGCGGCCACGTACAGAGTGGGCATCTCTCTCGGAACCGGTTTGGCCATAGAGGGAAGGCACGCTAGATGCTCCTTTACTTGTCGGAAGGCTCGATCACATTCCTCGTCCCACAAGCCATACTTTTCTTTTCAAGAGCTTGAAAAAAGGGCAATGCTTTCTTGCAGACTTGCTAATGAACCTGTTACATGCCACTAAATGGCCGATGAGATGCTAAACCTCAGTGGTCCCCCGTACATTGACGATGAATCCTAGGAATCTGCCCTCCGGTATTCCAAAAGAACACTTGTTAGGATTTAGCTTCATATGATATTGTCTCAACATTTGAAAGGCTCCTTCCAGGTCAGAGGTGTGATCCTTCTTGACACGTGATTTATCAATCATGTCATCAACATATACCTCCATATTACGCCCAATCTGTTGGGTAAATACTTTGTTGACCAAACACTAGTACACGGCTCCTGTATTTTTTAATCCAAGTAGCATCACCTTTATGTACCTTTGCTTATTACAAATGAGATTTTCTCCTCATCCTCTGGATCCATTTTGATCTGGTGACACCCAGAGGAAGCGTTCAAGAAGCTGAATAATTCATTTCCTGCTGTTAAATCTACCAATTGGTTAATTTTTGACTGAGGATAGAAGTCCTTTGGACACTATCTATTTAAATTAGGAAATCCCACGCACATTTGCCAGGTCCTATTTGGCTTTTTTACTACAACCACATTGGACAACCATTCGGGATACTTTACCTCGCGTACAAATTTATTGCTTCGTTCTTTTCCATACAAAATTTCTCCTTTTCTACTTGACTGATATCATGCTAGGGAGCACATTCAATTGATGTACCATTACTTCTTGATTGATCACAGTCATTTCTTCCGTGTTGAATGCAAAGACTTCACGGAACTGTCTTAATAGGGACGTTAGTTCACTCTTTATATTCCAGGGTAGCCAATGTCCCATTTTAACTACCTTTCTTTAATCAATCTCTACTTCTTCAAGACAGCCCGAATCCGAATTTCGTTCTTCTGCTGCTCCCTTACCCTTAGGATCAAGTTTTTTAATTCCTGACTGAAGCGAAAGCGCACAACTAACCTGTGGTAAGGACGCATTATAACATTCTCGAGCCACTCTTTGATTTCCTCGGAGAGCGATTATGCCACTTTCATCAGCCTCAAATTCATCAAAAGATGATACGTTGAAATTACAGCCTTTATACTATTTAGCGCGGGCCACCCCAATATTACATTATACTGGGAGGGAGTGTCCATAATTAAGAATTCCACTTTCACCTTCTCAGTGCCTCGTGCCCACAAAACAGGGTATCCATAACAACCATTCCCATAGGTTGGACTATTTCTCCAGTAAAACTAACCATGGGGTACCCTACTAGTGTGATTCAATTAGTGGTTATTTCCATTTGTTCAAAGCATCGATAGAAAATAACTTTGATAGCACTTCCTTGATCAACCCGAACCCGGTGTATTCGACACTGCTCTACATAGATGATATGATAAGAGGATAATTGTGGGGCAACTGAACGCTCCCTAGTTCCTCATCCATAAAGGTGATCTCGAAAATGGACCTTCTTTTCTTGGCTACTCTCTTCAGCAAGAGGGTTAGCCTACCGGGTTGGATTTGCGAAATCTTGGCAATCATCTTTTTTGGCATCTCTACCATTTCCTTGGACGCCACTGGTACCAGCGTCTTGCTGTCAGCTATTTCTTGTGAGTTTCCCTGGACTGAAAGCTCGTTGCTAGGTCCCTAGGTCTACTTCTATCGAGTTCTATATTCCCCTGTGGTGTGGCCGTAAAAGTTATGACGTTCACAACATCTGGCTCTAGTTCGGGAATTGATAGGTCGTTTAGGTGGAATAAATGCCCTTTGAAAAAAGGGTGGTCAATGTATAAGTCTCTTATTTATCTCATAAACCATTCGTCTTAAAGGTCGATGTACCCAAATTTTCAGTCGAAAAGCCGGTGTGGGGGGGGGGGGGGGGGGGGGGGGGGGGGGGGGGGGGTGTTTCCCTTGCCGATGTGCAGTTTCATACCTTTCTTTGGATTTCCCGGTAACCCCTAGTCGAAAGGTCCCTATCGTGCTCATTACATCCTTGGAAAATATGTATTTGTTGGCCTTATCCCATAATTCGTCAACCATTAGGGGCTGGTTTTTTGCCAGGGCAAATTTAAAATCGGAATTTCGTAGTTCGTTAATGAAGGCACTTATCGCCGTCTCATCAGCTAAACTAGGTATGCCGATCATTTCTGTGGCAAATCTTCTAACAAAGTCCCTTAAGGATTCTGACTCCCTTTGTTGTAGCTGCATCAATTGAGCTGTCATCTTTTTCCTTCACTTGTTACTTACAAAGTGGTGTGAGAACTTTTCTGTAAGTTGTACAAAGCTATCAGTTGTGCCGCCAGACAAGGACGTAAACCATGATGGTGCAACCCCTTTCAAGGTGGTAGGGGTTTATACTTCTTCTAAAACATCTTATATATACGTCCGAGACTTAAATCCGGAAAGATGATCCATGGGATCTTGGGTTCCATCGAAGAGGTCTATATTCGAAATTTTAGACTTCCTTACTGGAAAAGACAAGATTCTCTTGGAGAACGGAGAATGCGTGCCTAGAACTTTTGAAGCTTTGCCTGTCTTACCTTCTCTTGAAAGAAGGTTAGCCCCCCATGGTGGGCTACCAATGTCATCAATTGACTCGTTTTCGGATTTGCTCCCTTTTGTGGAGTGGGTTTGGCAAGCTTTTTTATCTCAGTGTTACGGACCTAAGTCCAATTCAAAGGTTTCCTACTCCTCTTCTCGACCCAGTAGCCCATCATGTCCTCGGTTCATAACTTTAGGATTTTTATTCTTGGATAAAAAGGGTAATTGTACTGGCTGTTCCTCCAACTTATGCAGCAAGCGATTAGGTAAACCTTGAACATCCCTCAACTATTGTTTTCACACGTGTTCAGCCCCTTCGCTTGATTTAGTGGGATCGGGGGAGCCTGGTGGTTCCATCATGGCCTCGATCATTCCCATAGACGGCGCCAATTATATTTTTGACACATTTGATCAGTGCGTTTACTTGTCATTGTGGAGCTCGATGTGGGGTGGGAGTCGTAAGAGTGAGCTGAACTCAAGCTCTTGGAGGTAAAGAAACCACCAAGATCCCTTTTTCCTACAGAGGTTACCTGCCGTTCAACTCTTTCTCATCCTCCCTTTCTAGGGCACCATTGTCTAGGTCGCCGCTTCTAAGGCACCGTTACTTTGGTTGCCACGTCTAGGGTGCCATTGTCTAGGTCACCGTTTTCTAGGGCGCCATTTTCTAGGTCACCAATTCTAGGGTGCCATTTGTCTAGGTCACCATTTTCCAGGCACCATTTGTCTAGGTTGCCGTTTTCTAGGGCGTAATTGTCTTAGTCACCATTTTCTAGGGCGCCATTTGTCTAGGTCGTCATTTCCTAGGGCGCCATTGTCTAAGTCGCTACTTCTGGGGCCCCATTTTTCTGGGCGCTGGTTTGCTTTGGGGGGGGGGAAGATGGTGAGTAGTGGCAAGTATCTTCTTATTTACACCCTAAATTCGAGAGAGTTGAGACGATGCCTTTTTGAACAAAGTATCACGTCCTTAACACGTGAGGTCCTTCTCGAGGGGAATTAGGCCTTTAGGTGTTGACATGGTGTCATCTCTAGCCCAGCATCCTAAGAAGGCTATCATCCAAATAAGGGTATCAACCACTTGAGGCTATAGATAGATGAAGGGTAAAGGGAGCTCGAGCTCAAGGGACTGCCAAGAAGGCTGCAAGACATGTGATTTCCAACCTCAAGACAGTTACTGGGAGCATAATTTCAGATACATGGGCACTAAGCTTCATCCAAGAGAACGTGGGGCTTCTAGAGGGGACTTCAGTTAGAAATTCAGACGTAGGCTCCAAGGAATTCCCTCCAAATTGAATCATGAACATGTTCATTGATCATTAACACATAAGAAATAGCTTAGAGGCTTGACATGGGGAGAAATTCCCTCAAAACTAGGGGGAAGTCATTATTTAGTTTTTTTTTTATAAATAAGAAACTCTGCGACAGCCCAAATAATAACATAAACTCAATACAAAACTTCAAGTTTTTCTTTACAGCACACTTGTGCTCTTGTATTAGGAGTAGGGAAACTCAACATAGCGCGGGTTAGCATAGAACTTGTTGCACTTGCTTCTTCAATAATACAGTCATTCAGGCTTCAGGTGTGAACTTCCTGCTTTAATCTGTTCCCAGATTTTGACGAGTTAAGAATTGAGGCTCTAGTTTAAGACTTCGACGATTGAGGCTTAATCTTGATTGTGTTGGTGTTGACACTACTATCACTGCTTGCTATGTCATGTGAACTTAGGTTCGCGTCATTGATTAGGGCTTTGATGGCCAAGGCTTGACCTTGACTGTGTTAGTCCTAGTCCAGTGACCTGAATATACTTCGCTCCACCCTAATCTTGTCAGACCTAAACTCATTCGAGTTATTATAAGGCAACGGTGCCAGGCTTAAAAATCTGATTGACTCCAGCTTGTAAGTGGACTATTGAGCTCTTGAGTTTGCCTCCATCCCAGTTCCTGACTTTTAAGTGTACGATAAAAGGTGTCTGTGGGCTCTGCTCCGTCATTATAACTGCCACTTGAGTTATGTCCATATCTCTTTATTTTTTTCTATCAATATATATACAAAAAATCCAAAAAAAAAAAATTTAACCAAGTCTTCTTAATTGAAGCATAAGTTGAACTCACGGTATACCCGAAGTCAGATACACCAAAATATCACAACCTTTTCTTCGAAAATGGTAAGTGGTTGAGGTCAAAGACGTGTGGTTTGAATCTAGGCTCACTCCCTAGTCGCTATGAGTCCCTTTTGCACATTTGTTTTGATTTTGTTTTTATGGCAACCACCTCACACTTAATTACAAACAAAATAAAGCGAACACTTCCATCGCACCCTATTAGGAAGTGGTGGCCGGTGCTGTCATTTTCTTGCAATGTTTTCCCATCATTCTCAAAAAATGACCAATGTTGGGATGGGTGATGGGCTAACCCTCATAATGAAGTCAAAAGTAACATGGGATATCTCTCATCGATGATATCTTGAGGTGGCTGATGGCTCAAGAAGAAATAGAGAATTGTTGTTCTCATGATCTCTGCTAAATTTCACCAGGCCTTTTAGGCCTAACCCACAGAGTTGGCATACATGAGATCCACCAATAAGCTCTAGTGGGGTTCCATCCTAAAATCAATTGGCAATAGATAGATTAACCCACTAGACTTATAAAATCGATCTCTTCACTCTTATACCTCCAATGTGTGATTCTACTACACAAACTCACATGTAGAGTCCTCAACACTCCCACTCACATGCGAGTCTATTTCAAACGCATCCCTCGCCTTCTCCAATCCAACTGGATCCAACATACTAGAGAGACCCTTGGAGCACCAAACATAAGTGCACCCCTCTTTTTGAGGATCGGTGTCAATAAACAAGCGCTCGGGATCATCTACACGCTTTGATACCATGTTAAATTTCACTGGGCCTTTTAGGCCCGACCCACAAATGGAATACATGAGATCCACTTATAAGCTCAAGTGGGGTTCCATCCTAAAACTAATTGGCAAGAGATAGAGTAACCCATTAGGCTTATAAATTGAGCTCTTCACTCTCACAACTCTAATGTAAGATTCTATTACATAGACTCACATGTGGAGTCCTTAACACATTCAAAAATAAAATAATTTAAGAACATCTTGAATAAAACTTTAGACAAAACATAAAATAAAATAATTTAATATCTTGAATTAAATAAAGGCAAGAAACAACATAATAGAATGAGACTTAGATAAATATTTCACTTAATCCAAACACTTAGGTCAACAATATAACAGAAAAAAAAATACTTAGAGAGAATAATAGGTACTTTGGATAGTCATTTATATTTTGATCCAAAACTTGGATAATTATCATTCACAAAATCAAACCTATTTATAATACAATTGCAAGAAAATGAAAAGACTAGAATCCTATGCTATAATAATTACATGAAGTAAAAATAGCCAAAACTTACCCAAGTCTTCCTCCTCCTCTATTATGGCCAGTTATGGGAGGGAGAAAGCCACCATGAATGCCTCCTTGAATGTCCTGTCTGAATCATATGGTCAAAAGCACTAATTGCTACAATAACTAGGTAAATAAAGACTATGCCTAGTATCAAAGGAGCACAAGTAAAATACAATGTAAAAATATAAAATATGAAAATACTAAAAATCTTCAATTTCAACGCTCCCCCTCAAGTTAGAGCATGTAAATTTACGATGCCCAACTGGTAAAGAAGAGAAGAAAAGAAAAGATAACCCAAAGCTTTAGTTCAAATATCGGTAACTTGACTCAAAGACCTAACAAATGGAGTCACGATCTCCTTGGCGATCAACTTTTCTCGAGCAAATGAAAATCAATTTCTATGTGTTTAGTCCTCTTATAAAACACTGGATTGGAGGCAATATGCAAAGCTGCTTGATTATCATAGAACAAAACAACAGGTTTAGTAATAAATACTGAAAGATCACATAATAAAAGTCGCAACCACACTAATTCACTAGTCACTATTGCCACAGCACGATATTCTGATTGAGCAGAAGAAAGGGAAACAATGGACTACTTCTTAGAATTCCAAGCAATGTGCGCTCCCACATAAAAAAAAAGACACCACAAAACCAGTGGTTAACCTTGTAGTGGTTAGATAACCCATGCAATGCACAAAACTAGTGAAAACTTGTAACAAAATCCATCCCCAAAACATCTGAAGAATGAAGACAAAATCGGGAAAGTACATCAACTACTTCCCTTGTCATAGAAACCACTACTAAATCTTGATCAAAAGTAGTGTTAAATATGGTATAACACATGCATGCTATAAATAATCCCAAATTTTAATCCAAGTGAAGGGCACTAAAAAGAATGATTGAAACACAACCTTGAAACCAACCCCAAAACACATGACATCGTTAAACATTGTTTAATGCATACCCCAAAAAGAGGACTAAAAATTTTAACTTTGAAACCTTAGGCTCACATAACAAAAAATAATTTAAGTGGAACAAAACCACCAAGTGAAGACTAAAATTTTCAGCCAAAGTCCCAGACATAGAAAACAATAATAGACTCCCAATAGAGAACTTGGGTAATAAAACAAAGTTGGATGTCGAGAACCAAATTCAAGAATTTAATACCAAAGCTACAGGTACAAATGGCCAAAACAAACCCAAGAAAAAAAAAACTAGGCAAATTAAACTTTTGACATGAAATTATGATTCCAAAACTCTTGTTTGAAACTAATACAGATGACCAAAAACGAATGACCTTAAGCCAAGCAGGGAGAAGGAAAACAACTCAAAAATAAAACAAGAGAATGGGAGCGAAAGTGAACATCTCAGTCACATTAAACCAAATTTTTTCAAATAAAAATAACAACTCAAAAATAAGACAATTTAAGAACAACTTGAATAAAGCTTAAGACAAGAAAGAAGAATGAAAGAATGAAAATTAGATTGTTTACAAAATTTTCACATTAGCATGGAAAACATTTTTACACAATTCATCCCTAGATAAAAGTAAATAAAGGAGTGAGTATTAGCGACTTCCCCTATTGTGGGAACAGCAAAACCTTGATTAGAAATAGCGTTAGACATATTTAACAAAGACACCCAAAACCTAGAATCTAGATAATCCTCGTAGCTTCTGATAAACCAAAATCTGAAAATTTAGTATAACAAACAAAAACCTCGACAGCAAAAGCAAAACCACAGATAGCAACATATAAACTCATACCAAATTGGACAGAGGCTCTTGGCTTTGACATAGTACTAAATTGGAACTTGCCAAATAGATAATTGGCCTTGACATGAACTTACTGGAAGAAATTCAAAATAGAAATTATGTCACCGTTGACACGTTAAATGCTGAAATTGCGAAAACATTAGTAAATCATGTTTTGTTTTGATACCATATTAAAAATATTAAATCAAAAATTAAAAATATGCTGAAAATCTTCAATTTCAACAATCTTCAATAGTCACGGCGAGCATTTCACTTTCAAGTTTTGAAGTTCTATAATGTTATATTTATATATATAACTTTGATGGGAAACTCTTAATTTGGAATCTCAAAATGAAGAGTCCATGTCAAAGAATTTCATCAACAAATAACTATTGATTAAGAATTCTGAATTATGAGTTTAATGACCAAGGGAAATTGATTGCACCAAATTCTAATGTCATGGAAGGGTGTATTTGATTTGTTTTTGTGTTCGTGTGCTGTCATTGTATAAGAAGAGGAAATTAGAAATGTTCCCAAAGGACTTACTGCAACATGGGAGTAAGTCAATTTCGAATTGCACGTGTGTGCCCGCAATCAACCTCTTTGAAAAAATGGTTGATACCTTGGTGAGTCTGATTTCGGTTTGCAATTCATTATTGATTCAAATGATGCTCCAATTAAGGAGAATTTTTAATTGTTTTTGTGGTTTTTTAGTTTATAAGTTTGCAAGAGAAAGTAAAGGGATATGGATCCGATCCTAACGGCAGTTAGAGTAACGGAGTAAAGCCCACATATATCTTACCTCCTATGCTTAAGATCTAGGAACTGAGGTGGAGAAAAGTTCAAGAGCTTGGCAGCCTACTTCCAATCCGAGTCCTTAGATTTTTAGGCTTAACACCCTTAACTCGAGATAACTCATACAAGGTTGAACCAAAAAAGAGGGGGATGGGGTGAACCATATTTGGATCACCGAATTAGGACCAACTCTACATGCTCAAGGCCTGACTATCAAAGCCCTAAAACAATAACTCAAACCTGAATTCGCCTAGCTTATCAATTGTGTCACCAATTTAAGATAGCTATTATAAGCTCAAGGCTTGGTTGTCAATGCCTTAGATTAATAGCGCTAACTTACTTCGCCTAAAGGGGATGGGTACAGTAACTACGGCAAAATCTATTCACCTTCTTGTACACTGCTACTGAACAATGTTGTATTGCTAAAACCAATTACCCATAAGTACATCTACTTCTAAGTTGAAGGGAAATTATAAAAGCACAAGCGTGCTATAAGGAATAAACTAAAGAGTTTATATGTTAGTACTAGGACGCTTGACTCAGTTGCTAAGATCCTTTATTTTTGGCCTAAAAATGTAAATGTTTCATCTTTCTTTGACATTGATGCCTCCCCATGGCTAGCCTCTATGTCCTACGAACTATTTGAACTGGCTTCGTGGCATTTGATGCACGGTCTCCAAGTCAACAGTCTCCCCCACAGCTGTCCACGCTTTCATGATCGCCTTAAGGCCCACAATTCTACCTTAATGCTATAGATAACTATTGGAGTCAAGGGGCCACCTCTCTGGTAGCACTTCTTAACCACCTTGAGTTCAAACCTAATATATAAGCCACTTCGAGCAGCTAATTTTTAGGGACTTAGTTATGTCTCATCACTACTCAATACCTCATCGTCCTTATTCCTTTATTTTTTGGGGAATCTTGAAGGTCACCCCATGTGACAAGCACTTGTCTCATTAACCCAAATGACGTTTTACCAAACCTTGAATTTGATGTGTAAACAACCTTTTATCTATTAATAAATTCAATATTGTAACGTATAAAAAGTTGATTTGATCGCTCTTGAAGCGGCTTGGAGTTGGCTCGAAACTGTTCATTTACGTGGATCTATAAATTCTTCAACCGGCTGTGACTAAAATTTGTCACTTTGTCCTTTACCTTCAAACAGTCTCTTTAGCTTTAGTGTTATAACTCGATTCTACAAACCTGACTTTCTTGCTATGATTCTTGAATTTTTTTTGTTTTTCATTCTTTGTATAATTCTTTCCGGAATACCACGCTCACAAGAAATGACCCAAATTGCTTGTTATTTGTTGATTACTAGTGTTATAAAATAATTCAAACATAATTCCGAAAAATTAATCAGAGTAGAGTAGTGGAAGATAAATTTAATTCTGAGCCTAATCTAATTAAATTATTTAATTAATCATGATTGTACCCTAACAAGTTCACAATAGCATATAAAAATATCATATAAAAAAAGTCCAAACATCGTATGTAGAAAAATGAAATAAATGACAGAATTAAATACTTAATTAAAAGCATACCTAGAACAAGATTTCAATTCTTAATTTGAATACCTGAAACCTGAAGAAGAAACTCTTGACACCTCAACGTCTTCCTTGTCATGACCTTTTCAATAGTTAAATTAAGGCCCTAAAAACATTTAATTTTAGAAAAAATTTTAGAACAAAAATTTTCCTTTAATTTTTGTGAAAAACTAATTTTCTGAAAAATAGTATGCTAAATGTCAATTTTTAAGAGTGAGAGAGGAAAAAAAAATACACGTCCTAAGTGTCAACAAACAAAAATACAACAATAACAACAACAAAAAAAAACTCCAGTGCCTCAAGGGCTCCCACATCAGCAAGGTCTAGAAGAGGTGGATGTACACAGCCTTAACCCTTTAGAGTGTAACCCTATCGATAGGTTGTTTTGGAGGAAACAAATATATATATATATATATTGTAGCCTCATCATAGATCGTGCAACAATAAAAGTTAAACCTGCCAAGAACTGACATCACCGAGATGCATGTCAACACATGATTGGCCAAAAGAGCATGCTCGTCGCATGATGCACATCGCATGCCCTTGCTATAGCAGGCGCCTGTATCCATGCATTCAACGGTGTCAAATCTAAATTTCAGCACTTGATAAGATTTATTACCATTTAAGTACACTTAATTCCATTCATTAAATATTGGTATGTTGGCCCCAAAGCCACTTATATTGTAATTTTAAATAACAATTTTTTAGTAAGTCATTAAGTTTAAATTGTTCTAATCTTGTTTCTAAGTGACTTATAAGAAAGATAGGAAACATTAAGGCTAATCACGTTGATACTAAGCTTTCTAAGATGACGAATTAAGACGAAAAGAGATCAAAGTTGAAGAGAAGATTCATTCAAATCGAAGAGATCGTGATCCAAGTCCAAGCGCTTCAAAGTCATTTATTTCTATTTTCTAGGACTTAGGATCAGGACATATCAATTGAGTCAAAATCTTATTACTGATATGTGATGATCTAACAAAAATATTTTTGAAATATTTTTGAAATTCAATTTTTAAATTTTATTTAAAAAATATTCAAGTCAAGATTTAAACCAATCTAGTTTGTCAAAGGTTGGTATGTTGAAAAGCATGATAAAATCAAATTTTAAATGGGTGATTATTTAGCTTGATTCATTCAATCAATCATGAACAAAGCCAATAAAGAAATTAATTCAAAAATTAAGCCAATATAAAAATCAATTAATCAATCAATATGGAAATTAATTCAAAAATTAAGCCAATATAAAAATCAGTTAATCAATCAATTTACTTAGCTAATGTGGCAAATCAACCAATCAGTCAAGCTAATTGATTAAAAGCCTTCAAATTCACCCAGGCATGCTGAGTATCGACACACATAAGGGATGTGTTGACACACAGACCTACAGTAGCCAACTGAAGCATCCGCGTGTCGACACACAGCCTTGCGACGGCTTTAACGGCTACAATTTAACTCCGATTTCTTTCCAAAATTTTTAAAAGTTTCCCAATGCCTCCTATGTCCTTTTTTCCTATAAATAGGGCTTAAATTCTTTGATAAAGTAATTCAATTCTTCAAGCTTTTATTCATCAAAAGTTCTTGTGTTCTACTTGCACTTTAACATTTTGATCTTCTGTTTTTCTTGAAGTTTTCTTAAGTATCGCTAGTTCTCTTTATTGATAATCATTGAGCTTAATTGGCATATCCTTAGCTTTGGCTAAACTTGATTCAGTGTCAATTGACTCTTGAAAGAGTAAAGAATTTGAGTGCTTTCACTGTAAAGGTTAGATCCTGAGCCTATGGTTACAAAAGGATCTATGTAAAAGGTTGGTCTTGAGCCTACTTACAAAAAGACCGGTTGTAAAGGTTGGATCCTAAGCATGTTTTTAAAAAGGATCATCAAGCTTTCGGTTTTGGAAATGAACCACTATTAAAACCTTTGTGCCTCATTTTATTCTTCCCTTTAACTTTTTCATTTCATATTCATTGTCTAACTTTTAATCTAATTTTTGGTTCATAAAGTTTAATTTTTCAATTATCACGAAAGAACCTAATTCATCCCCCTTCCCCACTTAGGTTGCTTTTTAGGCCTTCAATTGGTACCAAAGCTAGTACTTATTTTTTGTATTTTTTTTGGTCTAGCAACTTTAGAGTGATCCTTATGGCAACCTTTGCACCTATTTTGGTCAAGGGTCAATCTACTAAGAAGCCTCCACTTGTTTACGGTAAAAACTTTTTTCTGTTGGAAACTTAGGATAAGACTTTTTATTACATCTATTGATTTTG
Organism: Simmondsia chinensis; assembly: GCA_018398585.1. Lineage (NCBI taxonomy): Eukaryota > Viridiplantae > Streptophyta > Magnoliopsida > Caryophyllales > Simmondsiaceae > Simmondsia > Simmondsia chinensis. Next base: position 23,064,160 of record JAGTTD010000009.1, on the reverse strand, counting down.
ACTTGTGGCTTATCGTAAAAAATGGTGATTTTGTTCCTTCAATGAATAAAGGAAATTCAATTCTTGTTGAATTTAAAAATGAGCTTATTAAACATGACAAAACAAAGCTTGAGAAAAATGCAAAAGCTCACTTCGAATTGTTATGTGCTATTAGTCCCAATGTGTTTAATCATGTCAAAAGTTGCAAGATCGCAAAGGACATTTGGGACAAACTGCAAGAGAGTCCAATGAAGAATCCCCTCATACAAGTGAAAAGGAGCAAGTGAATTCGTGTCTCATAGCCATCAAATCTAAAGAAGAAGAAGAACTTGAAGAGGATGAGGTAAATGATTTAACTTATAATGAGTTCATGGATAGTTTTCATGAATTATATAGTGCATTTGAAAAATTGAGAAACAAATATTCTTTTAAGAAAAATGAGCTACAAAAAGAGTCAAAATAATGTTTAGTGTTTACGCTTGAAAATGAATCTTTGAAAGCAAAAATAGAGTCACTAAATGATCAAGTTGAAACATTGATAAATGAGAAGCAATTCTTAGAAGAAAAGCTCATTTCAAACAGAAGTAAAAATGAAGAATCTAAAGAAGACGAAGTATTTGTTAAAGAGAATGAGTCTTTGAAAGAACAAGTAGAAGAACTCTCAAAAATTTCAAGTAAGCTTCTCAAGGGGGAAGAAATACTAGAAAAAATAATCTCTTCTCGAAGACCCACTTACAATAAAGAGGGAATAGGCTATAATAAAAATGTTCAAAATAAAAAATTGAATGTACCTTTTTGTCAAAGCCTCCTCACCACTGATAAACTCTATAAGATGTCATTAAATGATCATTGGATTGGAAATAGAAGATTTAAACATGCTAGTATGGACTTAATATCAAAACCTTTGAAAAATGATCTTATTTAAAAACTATCAAAGCATAATTTGAAAAAGATCATATTCGTGATGCATTTCAATATGAAAAAAGGGGTCTTCGTTTAAACCCAAGGATGTAGTTTCTATCTCAAGGCATCTCGAACTCCTACATATGGACTTGTTTGATCGTACTTGACATTTGAACCTTAGAGAAAAATGTATGGACTTGTAATTGTTGATGATTACTTTCATTTTGATTGGTGTTTATTCCTTTCTCATAAGAGTGAAGCCTTTGACAATTTTGAAAAGTTTTGCAAACAAGTGAGAAATGAAAATAATTGAAAGTTGTTTCAATTAGAAGTGATCATGAAAGAGAATTTGAAAAAGGTGATTTTGAAAAATATTGTGATTAAATTGGAATCCACCATAATTTTAGGACTCCTAAAATTTCATCAATAAAGCGAAATGGTTAAAAAAATGGAAAATGGAACTCTTGAACAAATGGCAAAAACCATGATTTGTGAAAACAATTTGCAAAATTCTCCTTGGGCCAAGCCGTTAACACTACTTGGTATATTGTAAATAAGGCTTTGGTAAGTCCTGTTAACAAGACCCTACGAACTTTTACGAAGGAAGAAAACCAAATATTGCATATTTAAAGCCATTGGGTGTAAATGCTTCATCCATTACTACGGTAACATGAATCTTGGTAAATTTGATCCAACAATGGATGAACACATATTCATTGACTATTTTTCTACTAGCAAAATGTATAGTCTATAATAAAATGTCAAGAGTAGTAGAAGAGTCTATACATGTCATATTTGTTGAAACTAACAACTTGTCCTCTAGAATTCCTTGTGATAGTGATGATATATTGATCGAACCAACAAATATCACGCCCTCATTCGAGGAGCTAGAAAAGACTCAACTCAAAGCTCCAATGGATAAACCGAAAGGAAATGTCAAAAATCTAGTATCCAAAGAGGAATATGTGCTACATGTGATTGGAAATTTTTGAAGGATCACCCAACAAGTCAAATCATTGGTGATCCCTCTCAATGTGGTAAGAAACAAGGAAAGGATAGTAGCTAAAAGTTATAATTAAGAAAAAGGTATATATAGACTACAAAGAGAACTTTGCATCCCTTGTTAGATTAAAAGCTATTAGACTTTTATGTGCCTTTGCTTCATTCAACAATTTGAACTCTTCCGAAAGGATGCGAAAGTGCATGATTTTGTTGAAAAAGAAGTTTATGTTAAACAACCACCCGGTTTTGAAGATGATAAATTTCCCAAATGTTTATAAACTCCAAAAAGTCTCTTTATGGATTGAAGCAATCTCCTAGAGCTTGGTATAAAAATGGAGTTTATTTTTAATGTAATATGGATTTTTAAGAGGAGAGGTTAACACCACACTTTTAGTCCCTCTAGAAATAATACTCTCATTGTGCAAATTCATGTTGATAATATAGTGTTTGGTGCTACTAACAATTCTTGTTGTGAAGAATTTGCAAATCTTATGAGTAGGAAATTTAAAATAAGCATGATGAGAGAAATTAACTACTTCCTTGGGTTGCAAATGAAGCAAAGCAAGGAAGAAATTTTTATCAAACATGCCAAGTTCATCAAGAAGATACTTAAGAAGTTTGGCATGAAAAATTTCAAAAGCGATTACAACTCCAGTGAGCTCAACACTCAAGTTATACACGGATGAAAAAGGTTAAAAGGTGGATCAAAAAGCTAAATAGAGGACAAACAGACTTGATATCTTGTTTAACGTGTGCTTATGTGGTTGATTTCATACACCTCTAAAAAGAATCACAATATTGTTTTGTGAAAAGAATTTTTTCGATGCCTAGTTGGTACTTAGACATGTTCTATCCAAGTGTAATTTCCTAGATCTAGTTTGATATAATGATGTGAATTTTATTTGTTTCAAAGTGGACTAGAAATCGAATTGTGGAACTTGGCAATTTAGTAGTCATGCGTTAGTGCCATGGTTAAAAAATATATATATATAAAGGAACATTGCTTCATCCTCCATAAAGGTAAAATACATTACTTGTGCAAGTCATCGTGCTAAAATATCTTGGTTAATATATGTATTTGATGATTAAGGCATTCATATTAATCGTGCTCTTACTAAATGTGATAATGCTAGTGCAATATGCTTAACGAAATCTCTAGCTCAATATTTTGCAACCAATCATATAGAGGTAGACGTTGTATTATTCGTGATCATGTGCTTAAAGAAGATGTTGCAAACTTTGTGCCCACAAAAGATCAACAACTAGGTAATTTTACTAGGCCTCTATGTGGAACTAACGGGTGATACTAAAAGAAGGATTAACATGGTGAAATTAATAACTTGCGTACATTAATTTCATATGCATGGTTATATTGAAAATTTCTCTCAAAGATTTAACATGGTGGCGTACAATTGTCCAAGTATTCTTATCTAATCTAATGGATATTAGTGCTTAGAAACCATTTCTTTAAAGGAAACACAAAAATAGAGTTACCTTCGATCTCTCCAATGGTTGTTTAACTTGAATATTCTCTCACATTCTAGTTCATAATTTCGATCAAAATTATTAATGTATTATGAGAATTCAAAAACTTCAAGTTTAAAAATCTTGCTTTGTGAAAAAATTTTCATGTTCACCTTATTGAGGCATATGGAGCTATTAAAGACAGAAAAAGAGGGGGAAACATTATATCACAAAAAAAGGTAAAATTGTCCTTAACATATCAAGCTGCATATGTAAAAACTACTTTTACATTTTGAACTTCAATGCATAAATCCCCTCCCTTATTGCTTTTTGTTGATGACAAAGGGGAACAAAGATTGGTGTTGTTTATGTTGGTTTGAACATTTGGAAAATCTTTCTCTTTCAAAATATGTGCTATATCATGAACAAAGAGAAATATCGAACACATTGCACAGAATTGATTTATTTTCTTTTTGTTGATGACAAAGGGGAGGAGAAATAGGTGTTTATTTGATTCATGTTTATTTGATTGAATGTTATAAAAATGATGCTAGGTATAAGTTAATTGAACATCTAACCCCTACAATGCATCTATCATAGCATGAAGTTTGTGTTTGATTGTGAAATGTAAAATATGATGATGATGTTAACATATTGAATATATAATTCCCACAATGCATCAACATAGGGGGAGACAATTGAGTTTGAACTCTTAACATGTTGACTTGATATGAAGTGAGAATTTGTATGATTTGAATAGTCAATGTTTTTATGGTGATCCTATACTTCAACTTTTATATTTCTTAGAGAGAACACTAATTGTTTGTCATCATCAAAAAGAGGGAGATTGTTGGCCCTAAAGCCACTTATATTGTAATTTTGATGATAACAATTATTTAGTGAGTCATTGTGTTTAATTATTCTAATCTTGTTTCTAAGTGATTGTCATGATTCTAGAAAATGGGCTTATGGAATTAGGTACTAATAATCCATGGGCTTGTAATAAACTAGTATAAGTCCCTAGTTCTAGCCTAATTATCCCATTTAGGTCAAGGTTAGTCAAGTGCTAGTTGTTTAAGTCAAGAATGGCGACCAAGTGGTGTAAGTCGGTTAGTAAGGGTAGTCCAACTACAATGTATTTGCAAGGGATAGGTTTAGTATAAATAGTTAGATTCTCATGTAATTACATTCATTGAATGATATCGATTCTACTCCTCTCTCTCTACTCTAATTCTCTCTACTTCTCTTCTATATTCTCTCTACGTCTCATTTTGATTTCACTTCTTCCTCGTGTCATATTCTTTTCCCCTTGGTTATGACTCAAGATTGATCTTGAATCATAACAATTGGTATCAGAGCTTGTGATTTTGCTTTCAATTGAATTGAATTGCATTCAATTTGATTGCATAGGCATTAGATTAGGCTTAAGATGATATCAGGATCATTAATCAAATTGAATTTGATCAAGATTTCAATATTGGAATTCTTATTCAATAGCCTGCTGTTATTAGCCGGATTAAGTAACTGAATTCGTCGAGCTTGTGGATTTGCACTTGATTTAGTTGAATCTACCTTCATTTAGGTTGAATTTGTATTGAATCAAGCATGATCTATGGTAGGAGTCTAGCAATTGGAGCAGGTCATGTTTTTGTTGTTTCATTGCAGCAGGAGCAAACCGCTTGAGTTCAACAGCAAAGGTAGCATCTCACTTAAGATTTCAAACTTACCTTGCAGCGATCATAGCAGTAATACTTGTAATGGCAGCTGCAAATTCATCAACAAATCAATTGGAACGCAAGATATCATCCGATTACAGTACAAGAACAATATATTAGACAAGGAGGAACAGCTCAAAATTCTATCTCACAATCAATTGGAGTTGGAATGATTTTTAGGCTTGAATGTGGCAACTGCAACAAACAACAACAACAATAACAACCCAGTGCTTCAAGGGCTCCCGCAAAAGCGGGGTCTAGGGAGGGTAGATGTACGCAGCCTTCTCCCTTCTAGGGGTTGCCCAGAAGGGAGGCTGCTTTCGAGGACCCCCAACCTAAAAAGCTTATCCGCTTATCCGTAGTAATGTAGCCTTGCAACCTAGCAGCACGAGAGCTAATAAGCATCTAAGCATAAAGCAGGGGAAAGATAATAAAATAAAGGCAAAGACATAACAGATCGTAAAAATGCCAATGAACAACTAGTCAATCAAGAGCTCGGATCGCACATAAGCGCGCCAGCTCTGGACTACCCTACAGGCCCAGAACACTAGAGATAGCACAAAAGTTGGACTATCCTACTCTACTCTTTTACCTCTGCTGCTCCAATACTAGCCCTCCATTGGGCTCTATTTAAGGCCATCTCCTCCCGAAGGTTTAGGTGGGTGACGTCTTGTCTGATCGCCTCCAACCATCTCTTCTTTGGCCTGCCTCTCCCTCTCCTGCCTAGCGGTATGAGGCTGCTCGCATCTTCTGACTGGAGCGGTGCTCAATCTCCTCCTAACATGTCCGAATTACCTCAAACGTTGCTCCCTTAACTTATCCTTAATGGAGGCCACGCCCACTTCACCTCTTATGATGTCATTCCTGATCCTATCCTTCCTTGTACGTCAGCACATCCACCGCAGCATCCTTATCTCCGCCACCTTCATTTTCTATGCATGATGTTGTTTCATTGCCCTCCACTCCACCCCATAGGACATGGCAGACCTCACTACCATCTTACAGGATGGATTTATAGGGAATTTTGGTGCCAAGGTTGCTGCGTTTGAGAGTAGTCAAGAGCAATCGATGTGGAATGGAGTTAAGATTGATCAAGCAGCTATTGGATGGCCAATGACAAGATCGACTTTAATTGAGGATGAATCTAGAGCATCACGATTAAGATTTGGAGCACTGCAACTTGAAATAGGTGCATTCCAGTATGGAATTGAAGCATCAAAGCCTAAGGAGCAAGATGTGGAATCAATGTTTAGTGCGGCAAAATTATAACAGGTGCAAATCAAGGTATTAAGCACCAGGAAGTTGCGGTTGAAGTTCATAATGCAGCAATGTAAGGAGATCAGTTTTGTCCTTCATCTAAATCGCAAGAAATGTTATTCAAGCAAGAAATTAAGAGAGATGGGAAAGACCAATCTTGGTTTATAAAGGAAGTGCACCATATTTCTTACTACTTGAAGAAAATGAAGAGGTTCTTGAAAGGTTATACAAGAGCAAGAAGTTGGGATTGAAGTAGCCCAAGGTGTTGATGATGTCTATTGATAGGCTTGGGGCATCCTCTTAGATCCAAAGAATTATCACGAAGGCAAGGAAAGGATACAACTCTAGTAGCCATGAGAGAAGATTGGCATTGAATCAGGAAATTTTCACTACACAACTATCTAATTCAGCTAAGGAACATGCTGCTGCTACTTCTGGTGTCAATACCATTGCTGGTGCTAACGCTGGAGCTAGAGCCATTGCTAGAGCTAATGCCGAAGTAAATTAATTTGAGCAATTGAGGCTTCGGATACAAAAGATGCTTGCAGCAATACAGCAATCTCTGAATGATAAATTGGATCACCATTTTCAATAGCTGAACCGGCGGATCAATGGACTGCAAGAATAGTTCAATAGACAACATTTACCTACAGGAACTAGATTATTCTCAGCTACTAGTCAGCACGTTCAACCACCAGTGGCTGTGCAATCTCCAGCATTTGAGGAGTTGATGCAAAGGAATTCTGTGGAAGAGTATGTGGTGCGATTTGAGTAATGGAGGACAAGATGGTTGTCTATGCAACAACGAATAAGTGAGGAGTATTTTGTGTCTCATTGTATGGATGGCCTTATTTTTAAACTCAAACATATAGTGAAGGCCATTAATCCTAGCACTTTGGCTATGGCATATGCTAAAGCTAGGTTGTTTGAGTCCACAACTCTTCCTCAATTGGATGAAAGATGAATGGAAATTGATCAAGTACCAAGTAAAGCATCTTACTTCCTAGAGTCAGCACCAAATTTGGGTGAAGGTCTAGAAGACTTCCTGTTAAATGCATTCAAGTGTTCGATGAAAGGTTGCTTGTGGCTACAAAGTTGCTAAGCAGTAATGCATTTAGGCTAAAGTCCACAACATGTCCAAGTGTGAGAGGTCAGTTAAGCTCATTCAAGAAGGCTAGAGTGAGAAGAATGCATGCATTGGTGGCTGATCAAGGTGTTCTTCTAACAATGCAACCAAATGTGAGGCCTTCAGAGTGGTTATTGCTACTTTTCTCAATGGAAAGTGGCAATTTGATCAACTTTCCATGAGGTCTAAGTGTAAGAAACAAGATTGGTGGCATGTGGAAACAACTGTTGGCTCAAATCCGACTGAAAAGGTGGCTCAAACTCACCAACAGCTTCTTGAATGGGTCATATCGGTGGCTAATTGGCAACATCTGCCTTGCCATGAGCCTTTGCAGCTTGTTGTAATTTTGAATTGTGTCCCTACGTGAGCAAATGGAGCTGGAATGAGTACATTGACTGAGAAAATTTTAGGAGAAATGAATATTGATAAGAACCTAGTAGTGAGGCAGCATGAAGGGATATTTAACCAGCTTCCAAAGTCTGTGTCATTAGGAACAATTGAGGCTAGATAAGTTCTAACAAGCATTCCATCTGCGGTTTGGGTAACAACAGCACCTTGGGAGTCGATTGCAGCAAATAGAATATCAATTCAATGTGAAGTTTTAGTTTTGCAAACAAATATGCTTAAGGAAGTGGTTCCACCATGTAATGCAACAAGAAAATGCCGAGTTCAAATAGAATCCTAGTTCCTTAAGTGGCTGAAAGGGAAGTCTTTGATGTTGGATATAGCTATGTTGATTTGGCACCATTCAAAAGAAGGACATTTGGAGATAGCATTACAAATGAAGGATTATATGGGAAGCCATTTCAGCTGGCAGTGAAGATTGGGGCAAGTCAGGAAAAGAAAGCGTGCTGCATTTGTCACACAGGGGAATCTGGAAGCTTGGTTTCTTAGGTGGTTCTTGTACGATCTCATTATATCTCGGCAAGTCAAGTTATTGGAAGTGAGTAATGAGGATAGCAGGGTTGAAGGTCAACATGATGGTGAGAGTACAGGGGCTCGGGAAAAGAAGGTTGAGATTCCCATAAAACTAATGGACAGATCTGGTATGGATCTAGCAGATTTTGGGAATGCCGATGTTAGTTCATTTGTTAGCTCTTTTGGATTGTTGGAAGCAGCACTTATGGATGCTAAAAGGACATCTGGATGTGCAAGCTTGACTCCAGAGAGCCTTAGGGTCCTGAGATCAGCTGAGAGTGTTTTCCCAATTAAGAAAAGAAGTGAGTTTTGCAAGGTTAACAGTAGAAGAGCACTTTGGTTCTATGGAAGAATGATTAGACTCTTGAAATATAGGCTGAGGACTGAAGTGTTTGGAGCACAACTACTACAATCAAAGCTGTCAGTGCACATTAGCTACAAGGAAGTGATGGTAAGAGGAACTTCAGCAAAGCTAAAGGAATTAAAGCCTAGTTAATTGGGGTAGACAGTGGTTGTCTTCAAGGTGTTTCCTTTCCTATATCATATGATGGAACCTATGAAAGTCAACGCTTAACACAAGAACATGAGATTAAGATAGCCAATGCTGTGTTTTGGGCCTTAGAAGTACTGCAATGGACTCTGAGAACATCCAAGCCAGCTGGGAAAGCTACTAACTCAGTAGAACAACAGGTTACACCAGATAAGAAGTCCGTAAGGGAATTATTAGGGGGTTAATCAGGGTACCAAGAGATTTCAAGCTTTCATCAGGCACGCTAGAGTGTTCATCATGAAATTTTACACTTGGAAGGAGATTTGTAAACTAATTTGCAAATCTAGCGGTAGCATTAGACAAGACAAATGCTAAGCTGCTGATGAAAGATGGATAAAGGGATTTCAGCGTACTGTAAGCTGCAATTCAGGAAGTTCAAAAAGTTCACACTATAAATACAAATTAATAAGCATTCTTCAAGCTATCTTTTAGCACCTCAAAATACTCAAAGCTGCACTTTTCTACTAAGATTCTTAAGGCAAGAATCTCAAAGGTGGGAATATTGTCATGATTCTAGAAAATGGGCTTATGGGATCCATGGGCTTGCAACGAACTAGTATGAGTCCTTAGTTCTAGCCTAATTAGCCCCTTTAGGTTAAGTTTAGTCAAGTGTTAGTTGTTTAAGTCAAGAATGGCGACTAAGTGGTGTAAGTCTGTTAGTAAGGGGAGTCCAAGTGCAATGTATTTTCAAGGGATGGGCTTAGTATAAATAGTTGGATTCTCAAGTAATTACATTCATTAAATGTGTTATTATATTCCTCTCTCTCAACTCTAATTCTCTCTACTTCTCATCTTGATTTCATTTCTTCCTCATCTCATATTCTTTTTCCCTAGGTTATGACTCAAGATTGATCTTGAATCATAAGAGTGGCTCATAAGAAAGCTAGGAAAAATCAAGAGTAATCACGTTGATACCAAGCTTTCTACGATGACGAATCACGAGGAAAAGAGATCAAAATTGAAGAGAAGATTCATCCAAATTGAAGAGAACGTGATCCAAGTCTAAGCGCCTCAAAGTTAATTATTTCTATTTTCTAGGACTTAGGATCAGGATATATCAATTGAGTCAAAGTCTCAATATTGATATATGATGTTCTAACAAAAATGTTTTTGAAATTTGATTTTCGAATTTTATTTGATAAATATTCAAGTAAAAATTTAAATTAATCTAATTTGTCAATGAAAATATTTTTCAAGATTGCTATTTTGAAAAGCATGATCAAATCAAATTTTAAATGGGTGATTATTTAGCTTAATTCATTCAATCAATCATGAACAAAGCAAACAAGAAAATCAATTCAAGAATCAATTTACTTAGCTAATCTGGTAAGTCAACCCATCAATCAAGCTAATTGATTAAATAAGCCTTCAAATCCATCCAAGTATGATGTGCGTCAACCCACAGAGGGATGTGTCGACACAAAGACATAAAGTAACCAACTGAATCATCTGTGTGTCGACACACAGTCCTGCGACGGCTCTAACGGCTACATTTTAACTCCAATTTCTTTCCAATTTTTTTCAAAGTTTCCCAATGGCTCCTATGTTCTTTTAGCTTATAAATAGGGATTAAATTTTTTGATAAAATAATTCAATTCTTCAAGCTTTTTTTCATCAAAAGTTCTTGTGTTCTACTTGCGCTTTAATGTTTTGATCTTCAGTTTTTCTTGATGTTTTCTTGAGCATCACTAATTCTCTTTATTGTTGATCATTGAGCTTAATTGGCATACCCTTAGCTTTGACTAAGCTTGATCTAGTGTCAATTCACTCTTGAAAGAGTGAAGAATTTAAGTGCTTTAATTCTTCCATTGCTTTAATTCATTTCATTGTAAAGGTTGGATCCTGAGCCTACAGTTACAAAAGGGTCAGTGTAAAAGGTTGGTCTTGAGCCTACTTTTAAAAAGACTGATTGTAAACGTTGGATCCTGAGCCTATTTTTGAAAAGGATCATCAAGCTTAGTAAGGCTGAAGTGACAAAGAGTAGTCACTTGAGAAGTGGTCTAGCTTTCGGTTTAAAAGTGAACCACTACAAAACCTTTGTGCATCTTTTTATTCTTGCCTTTATCTTTTTCATTTCATATTCATTGTCTAACTTTCAATCTAATTTTTGGTTCATAAAGTTTAATTTTTCAATTATCACAAAAGAACCTAATTCCCCCCACTTAGGTTTCTCTTTGGGCTTTCACAGTGCATTTTAGAATTAAATATATTTTATAAGAAATTCCCTATTATTATTATTAACTCTTAATTAGATACCCATGAAAAATTATAATCAAAGCTACCATAATTATATTTCTCTCCTTTTTTCTTAAGTTCCGACTTGCCTTTTTTTAAAAATTCTATGATATAAAATATAATTTCATATGAATTTCAATGACAATCACTTGGAATAATTTGGCCAAAGACTTTGAATTTTCTAACACTTGCAAATCTAATTGAGGGGATATCCACATCTCAAAAAGACTATAGATTTCATATTGAATGTTTTGTTCCCCTACACTTAATGCTATCATTGGATGTACAAAGGATTTTGGTCCACACAATGAGACCTCACTTATGAGTACATCAAAGTGACGCACACTATGTGCACTAGTCCAAGACAATCTCAAGATTTAGAGTCGTCGTCTTTAATAGAATGAATTATTTATTTGGATAAACTTTAAGAAATAAGTAATCCAAGAGGTCCAGCTCAATGTTCCAACTTCTTGACAAACACCAACATGACACTTCTTGATCCCTATCCACATGACCTAGACAAGTCATCTAAAGTATCATATTATAGTCTTATCAAACAAGCTTTTCAAACTTATCACCAATTAAGAACATAGTTTGATACTATATTGTAATTGTGATTTAAATATATCCATGGCGCAATCTCATTCACCACTTAAACCAAATTTGGCATGTCGTCTTGGACTACATTCATCTCATGAAATATTTTAGAAAACAATCACATGTATGGTTAACTCATTAAGCACTATCAAAATTTAAATAAATAAATTCTTGCTTATTAATTATTAAAACTAAATAATTGGGTTTTGAGGACACTGTTTCCAATAGCTATCCCTTAGGCCAACAATCTAATATAGTAAATAACTTGCTTGATTCAGGTTGATAACTATGTTAATTTCAAACAACTTCAAACGTTTGTTGGTTGGATCTCTCTTTGAAGGGGGAAGGATATCCTTTGAGCTCCCAAACCCTCATCATGGGACCCATCTTCCCTCTGAACTTGGAAGTCCCTGAACTTCCTTGGAACTTCCCTGATATGCCAAAGTCTGCACTGCAAAGTTCCTTCTTAGAAGGGAAAAATTACTGAGGATGAAATAATTGTAGAGAAGTGTTTCCCTTCAAGACCTGGACCTTCCCAATGAAGCTTTGTCCTCCATGGGTTTCACATCTCCTAGGTCGCCTTGATTAGAGATGGGAATCCCTACCCATCCTCGAGGCTGGTAAGCTCTCAACTACGTATCTCATGTATGACTTTCCAATAGTCACAGCCCTCACCTACTTGTGGAATTCTTGTTATAATGCTTTCATCCTTCCAAAGGGGTTCTTAAGAATCCCTCTCGAGGATGTCGAAACTATAATAGGGTTTGACCTCGTCTAGCTTCGAGCTGCCTTTAAGCTTTCCAATCTCAAATGAGGCCATGGCCATTGTATTGTTCTTCACATCTTGGCTATGAGTTATTTGTGAAGCTCATTTATGAAGAACTTCACAGCGGTGAGCCAAATACGAGGAAGAAATAGCTTTTTACTTGTTCTAGTTGAACAAGTTCTTTTTCTATAATGCTGCTAACACAGTTTTGTGCTTTGCAAGAACGTAGCCATCAACATGACACATGGCAATGGCCCCCTTGCCTCTAGAACATTGTTTTTGGGCCAAGTTCATTGTAGTTTTGGAGATATCATAGCTAAAAACTATGCACTTCTAACAGAGGGCTCACTATAGCTCATTTAGTTGTGGACCTATACGTATTTCCCTCCTTTTTGTTCCAGGAGCCATTCATCTCCACATTAGGCCCTATGAGCTGCTATGGGGAATATTATACTCGAATTTAAAGTTTAGCTTTCCCAAGGCTGGACTGTATTAAGCAACTTTAAGCCCATGCTCTCAAGTTGGCATCAAGTGGACTCCCTTACAAGAGAGAAGGTTTGTTTCTTCCTGATTCAAAGATTTGAACCTTGATCATGACTTTTCTATGGATGTCAATGCCCAACGCCGGCAGGAAATCCTAATCCCCTAGGACTTACCCTTACCAATAGATGAATCCTAGTGTATTACACACTTGGATTGTTTGCAAGGCAATTCGAGATGGCTCATGTTGGGAATGTTGTCATGAAAAACCCAATTATGAAATTGTTTATCATTAGCAAATAAATTGGTTTATTTATTAGTGTTTGATTGTTTTTTTACAAGTCATACTTACATGTGACCATTTTTCGAAGTGTGCCATGAGATATATCGATGTTGCTGGGATGACATACTAATATTTGATTTAAGTGGTAAAGAAGTTGAGCATAGATAGACTTAAATCAAAGGGCATAAAATATTCTCAAAATGAGTTCATAGTTGGTGATAAGACTGTAATATGGTATGGTGATGACGTGTCTTAGTTATAGGGATGGAGATTTGAAAATATCACACGGGTGTTTGCAATTGAGATTGGAACACTAAAAGGGACCACTTTGAAACACTTATTTTTTAACCACTATCAAAAATAAATAATTCATGTTTTTCTATTAAGTGATGACTCTAGATCCTTAGAGTGTCCGGAACTCGTGAATGTAGGGTTTATCTCAAGGGTAAGGCCTTAAAGAAAGTGGCCAACATCCTTTGTACATTGGACGGTTGCATCAAGTGTCGCGGATGCAAACATTTACTATGCAATATGTAGTCTCTTCTTGACATATAGACATCCCCTTGAATAGATTTGCAAGTGTTTAGAAATTATGGAACTTTGGCCAAAGCATTTCAGTGGGTATAATTGAAACTAACACGAGAATTAAGATTTTGTATCATAGAATTACTTGAAAAGTGGCAAATCAGAAACTCAATGAAAAGTTGTAAGAAACAGAATGGTAAATGTTTCAAATTATGTTTGTTCATGGATGTTAGAGTATAAAACTAATCTTGGGACTTCACCCGTCAACCTAAGCTTTTGGAACAGTTGGTTCCTTAACATGGTTTCAAAGCCTTATTGATTAAGAAATCATGGATTTCAAGTCCAACAACCTCCACTTTTAATGTTAATACAATTTCAGCAGAAGGCAATGAGGTGAACTTGTGCATAATCCACGTTTCAAGCTCCATTGGGCATTCACATGTGGGGGCATATTAGAGTGTAAAACCAATCCTAAGACTTTACCCATCGGCTTAAACTTTTGGGATAGTTGGTTCCTTGACAACGAATATCTAATACAGGGGTCAGTTATTCACATAATAGCATTACGGGAATTCTTGAGTAAACAAGTTCGGTGCTACAATGCAACAACATTTATTTAGTGAAATTAAATATTGTTAAATGGGAGTCAAGTGCTATCATAGAGATGATAATCGAATTGACCCATTTTGAGCTAGAGTTAGATGGACCCTAATGTCCCTTTACAAGCCCTAACAAATGGACCAATTGAAAATATTTAATTTAAATTCATAAGATGAATAAATTTTTATACTAAATAATATTCATAAGATGAATATATATGTGGGAAAAACAAGTAATAGAAAGTGAAATAGGAAACTAGAAAAGGTACTAAATGCATCCGTGACACAAAGGGCAATTGGGACTAGCGGTCAGCGTTGCTAGTCCCAGTGCGATAAGTGATGCTGCTGATGTCATCCTGACTCCAGCGCCTGCCATAAGAAACGCCTTTTTCTTCTTTGTTATTCCCTGGGCTAATAAACTCACGATATGTGGCGACACAGATCCATCTCTCTCTACAATGTGCGACTTTGGAGCTTACATGTTGATTTAGTATTTTACTTAGGTTGAAATTGTTTCAACCTATATATACTACACACGTATTCTTACATTAACATAAATGGTACTCTCTTCTATTAGTCATAGGGCTCCCTCTTTTACTTACCATGAATGGTGCTCCTTAACATCCTGGGTACATAGTGACAATGGTTGACTTCTGAATATTTAAGCTCCGTTTATTTAAAAGGAAAACCATATTCTGAGAATTTAATTTGTTTTGGAAAAGAGTTTCCAAGGAAAATTAGAATATGATTGAGGTTTTGTTTCGTTTGTTTTAAAGGAAAACTTGGTTCTGCTTTGAAGTTTTCTTGTATGGTTTAAAAGAAACAATTTTCACCAATCATCTTATATCTTATTATATGACAATATAAACAACAATATGACATATATGAAAAGTAATATAAAAATTTAACCATGAAAGCTATACAAAGTAGGAAAATTATCTCTTAAGTATCTACCATGACCAGGGATTTGGAGTTAAGTACTAAGAAGTCATTGGTTGTAATAAAGCAGTTTAAGTTCTTATGATTAGTTTAACTAGTACTTCATTTAGGGAAAATTAGCCAATTAGCCTAATGAGTCCTCTTTAGTTCTCTTGTATGAGTCAAGGTCAGTCAAATTTTAGTTAAACAAGTCAAGATTGGCAGCTAAGAGTGGGTAAGTAGGTTAAGTGAAGATGTCTAGATGCAATGTATTGTTCATATTCTAGATGTAGTATAAATAGTGGATTCCCTTGTAAGAAAG
Organism: Simmondsia chinensis; assembly: GCA_018398585.1. Classification (NCBI taxonomy): domain Eukaryota; kingdom Viridiplantae; phylum Streptophyta; class Magnoliopsida; order Caryophyllales; family Simmondsiaceae; genus Simmondsia; species Simmondsia chinensis. The sequence goes on along the minus strand of JAGTTD010000009.1, from coordinate 23,048,521 downwards.
GATTATTGAATGATAAATACTTGATTTCTCTCTATCATCTTAATCTCTCTCTTTATTTCTTATCTATATACACTTCTTTCTCATCTCATACTCTATTATCCTTATGTTATGATCAAGATTAATCTTGAATCATAACAATTGGTATCAGAACTTGTGAATTTGCTTCCGATGAGTTGATTAAGTTCAATTTGATTGCAAAGCATTAGATTAAGTTAATTGATATCGAGTTCTTGGTCAAGTTGTGTTGATCAAGAAATTATGCTTAAATTACTCTGATTTTCAGTTCATGCTACGTTTAATTTAGGTTTTGCTATCAGACTTGTGTTAGATCAAGATACCGTGCTAACTGTCCAGATTCTTTAGACAGTGCTGCATTGATATTCAATTCTGTTGTTCAAGTTATGTTTGATCGCGATTTTTAGTTCAAATGCTTGCTGTTTTTGTGTGCGGCAGTTGATTCTTATGAACTTGAGTCATTGATTAGTTAGAATTGGATTCAATCTAGCTGATTACATATTGAACCTCATGAAATTGATTTCGAACTAAGCTTCACTCTTGAGATCTTGTTAGCTCAATGGGTTGTTCCTGTGATCAAGTAGCTGAATCAGTTAGAGTTGCTGAAACTACATAAAATTGAGCCTCAGTACTTGTTTATTGGACTGAACTGCTGCTAAATTACACTTGATATCACTGGATTAGTTGGCTGAATTGTACTTGATGAATTAGCTTCGAATCAAGGTTCATTACTAAATTTGCTGAGCTAAGTGACTGCCTTCACATTCAAAATGTTACAATATGCTATGTCGCGTTGGCTTGATTCAACTTCGATTCAAGACAAATCATCCGATGATGCTGGACTATTTATCAAAGTCCTGAAGCCTTTTTACCATGTAGATGAGGAAATTCTTCATCAAGTCTTTTGGCCGCATGGTCCTCTTGAAAGTATCAAGTAGGTCTCATCTTCCATTATTAAGGTTACGGCTCATATTAGCTACTATACGAGAAGGAGTGCCGACTTGGCCTTCAATTCATTACACGAGAGAAACATATACAATGGATGTTGTGTTTTAGACACTAACTACTTCAAGGGGTGTAATGATACAGAAAGTGAGCTCGAGGTGGTAGGATCTATTAATTGTCAAGCTAAGGAGGAACTTAATGTTACTTGGGGAGTGAATCAACACTTACAGCAGAAAATGGAGCAAGAATTTGAGCAAAATGTGACTGATTGTGCTGGAATTAGCTTGAATCTAGAAGCTAAAGCAGTACAATAGATGGATGATGCAACGTTGCACTCATTAGATCAAGTAGAATTGGTACAGCAGCAATATGATCTGAAAATTCAAGATGAGGTTGAGGTAGTAGTAGAGGTTGATGTAGCAGCAGTACAACATGTGTTTGATCCTTCATTGCTACAAGTAAATGATGTAACAGCGATGGAATTAATGCCTATTCAGCCATAAGACTTGCAAAGTCAAGATAAGTTTGATCAAGCAATATCTTAACCTGCTGCTTTTGAATATCCTTTAGTGTAATCGATGGAATCAAGAGTTGGTATGGAAACTCAACTCAAGGAAGTGAGTGAGCCTTTAAGGAGGCAAGTGAGTGAGCCTTTAAGAAGGCAAGATCAACATCATAAGGTGAAAGAGAAAAAATCTTCTCGAGTGGAAAAACAGATGAAAACCCCAGCAGTGAAGTTCATAACTGTTCTGTAGCCTAAGTTGCAAATTCAGGTAGTTGATTTGGAAGTTCAAGTTTAGGACATTCCAATGGTTATTTGAGTGACAAATCAGGCAAACTTTAGGCCTTTTCATCTAGGAAAAGAGGAATTTATTTTCCCTTGGGAAGGTAAACATAAATCGCACTAGAATATTGATCAAGAAGTGGAGCAAATCTCAACTAGCAGTGCTGGATACAGTTGGAACAAGGAAGCTGTAGTTGCAAATCACGCAACAATTCCGGACGAAATTGTACCATTGCAAGTTGTAGAGCCACTAAATGTTGCAGCTAAGGAATTGGAAGTATACATTGAAGTCCTAAGCATCAAATTGTTGCATTTGAAGTTGATTTTACAACCTAACATTGAGATCAAATTGGCAATTAGTCTTAATCACAAGAAGTGTTTTGCAAGCAAGAGATTAAAAGCGTTGATCAAGCCAATCTTGGTCCATAAGGGAAGACCTCCAGATTTCCTACTTCTCAAATCAAATAAAGTGATTTTTGACAAGCTTTACATGTTCAAGAACATGAAATTGAGGCAGCCTAAGATAGTGTTATGGTCAATTGACAGACTTAGAGCATCTTCTTGGATCAAAAGGAAGTTGAAAAAGGCAGGGAGAATGAAGAAGTCTATCAGCAGTCATACAAGTCCAGCAAGGAATCAGGGTGATGCTATTGTAGTGCAACCAAATTCAGTGAAACATCAGGTTGTTACTGCTGCAGATCAATCTATTCAGCTGGGAAATTTGCAAGACCAAATCCAAAAGCAGGCACAATTGAGAGGAGCTAGTGTTTATTCATCTAAGAACATTGACAAAATGCCACCTGAACTAAGGGAAAAAGAGCAATCTATTGAGATCAGCAGGTATGAAGTCAGTAGCGTAGATGTTTTGTTAGATAAGTTTGTTGAATAATCTCATTCTTGGAGCCAAAGGAGTGGAAGAATTGAGCTCAAAACTAGCTCAAAAGCGAGAAGAAAGGAGAGAAAGGCTCAATGGATCAATTGTAATGGCAATCAAGAGTTCATGTTTGGACTTAATGGTCATGCCAAGCTGGTTTTGATGGGTTCCAGTACTGAATTTACAAGGGTGACAGGACAAGAGTTAGAGGGCTGTGTTATTCGAGCTATGGGTCAAGGGTATCCTCTTAAAGTGCAAGCAAATGTGAGGCCTCCTGAGTATGGCTTGAGTGAGGCTCAAGGTCACATAAAGGTTGGGAAAATTGATCAATGTGATAGTACAAACCAAAATGCTTGTATAGAGGAACTAAAGGTGAGATCAAGAACATTTTCAGCTAGTGAAATTGAGAAATTCAGCAAAGACAACATGTGCAGATCAGTAATTGTTCTACATTTGTTCGAAGACGTTAGGAAGCATATGTCCGAATTTGCTCAGAAGGTCCTTGGGATTTTGAAGAAAGCTAAGTGTCAAATTTTAGTCATGAAAATGATTGATTTCGGTGAAATTTTTAGCATAAAATCAGATAATTGTAGCATAGGAGTGATTGGGTTCTTGGAATTCAGGATGTTGGCTGAAACTCTAGGAGCAAATTTGCTATGATTGAAGCTTATAGCTTGTTCCAATAGTAAGTGCAAACAAGCTTACTGCAGCAGCCGAGACAAGGAGCTCATCAGCTAGAGTAAGGGAGCTAGAGCTTGGCTAATTTGGAATGACAGTGGAAGCCTTTCTGAGGAAGATTAACTAAATGCTAAATGGGCAATGGAATGTGCAAGCTTTATTCGTGGGAGCTTTGAGAACTTGAGTTCAGCTGAGAGGCTTTTCTAAAGCAAAAATAATCTGAGTTTTGTAAGGTTAACAACAAGAGAGACTTTTGGTTCCATGAAACAGTGATTAGGCAATTGAAATTCAGATTGAGGGCTGAGGTTCTTGGGTTACTGCTACTACATTACAGGCCATCAGTACACTTCAGCTACAAGGTAGTGATGTTGGGCTGCACTAGAGTTTGGTTGTTTTGATATGACAGTGGTAGACCTCCTGATGTAAATTCTTCAAAGCTACATCATCAACACCAGTGTTAAGCATCTCAACTTCCACTATCCATAGCAGGTGTACAGCAATAAGAGGGACTTCATATGCTTAGGCAATGCTTTAGCAAGTGGAAGGCAGCATGATATTGGGCTTATGAGGAATTTTTTCTATGTTGTAACATCAACAACAGTGGGAGACCAACATCAAATAGCAAGTCTTCAAGCTGCAATTCAGATTCAGATCCAAGTGTTCATATTTCAGATGTTACTGCGCCAATAAGGACTCTTCAGCTGCAACTTCTACAACAATAAGGGTTCTTCAAGTCACAACTCTCTACTAAGATTCTTGAGGACAAGAATTTCTAAAGAGAGAGAGTATTGTCATGACTCGGGATTTGGGGTTAAGTACTAAGAAATCATTGGTTGTAATAAAGTAGTTTAAGTTCTTAGTATTAGTTTAATTTGTACTTCATTCGGGAGAAATTAGCCAATTAGCCTAATGAGTCCTCTTTAGTTCTCTTGTATAAGTCAAGGTCAATCAAATGTTAGTTTAAAAAATCGAGATTGGCGGCTAAGAGTGGGTAAGTCAGTTAAGTAAAGATGTCTAGATGCAATGTATTGTTCATATTCTAGATGTAGTAAAAAAAGTGGATTCTCTTGTAAGAAAGGATTGTTGAATGATAAAGACTTGATTTCTCTCCTTCATCTTAATCTTTCTCTCTAATTCTCATCTCTATTCACTTCTTTCTCTTCTCGTACTCTATTATCCTTAGGTTATGATCAAGATTTATCTTAAATCATAGCAATGTCATAAAGTTTGAGCATTGAGCGCTAGCTTTATATTTTTTTTTTTTTTTTTTTTTTTGCTTTTTGGCTTTATCCTTTTTGTTTGGCCATATTGGCTTTTGATTTTGTTGTTTTGATTTCTTTCTTCGGATTGATTCATTGATGTAGGCCTTGGGCCTTGGCTTGGGATATGCCCCTCGTAGACTTGTACATATATTTGTTCATAAATGATATTTTCACACTGACTTACCAAAAAAAAAAAAAATTTATTACCTAAGCATCGTATCATTTTAATATATATATATATATATATATATATATATATATATAATGAGGTACCTTAACGTATAAAATTTTATCATCTAGATATACTCGTTGTCAGAATTTGGGAAATTTTTATTAAAATTTAGCTAATTTCCATCAAAATTGTTGTGATATATATATATATATATGTGTTATGCTAGCATTTTCTGACCAAAAAAACCACTACATTATGATACATATGTATTGTCGAACTCATGTTCCATGTCAACAATTTTCATTGATAATCTATCAAATTTTAGCGAAAAATACCTAATTCATAAAATTTTTTTAACTTTAGAGTACTTGGGTGATAAACTTTTAAACTTCAACGTACATTAATGTTCAAGTCCTGAGGTACGTAATTGCTAGCTTCCATATATAATATTGTATAATAATTAAACTAATGAAAACTATTTTGTTGAAATAATGACAAAGAAACATTTAGCTTCATTTGATTATCGGCCCAATTGTTGTTCTGCATTATGACACACTAAAGGTTTATAGTGTAATCCAATTGTTATTGGTTCGACCCCTACTCTCATGCTTATCATTGCCTAGGTTATTGTGCTGGTAGGAATCGTGACTTCCATAATTGTATAAAGGAAATCATTTTCCCTCCTTTTGGGGGCGCCTTTTCCATCAAAAAATGCGTGCCAAACGACAGACAAGATGAAAACCACTGGCTTTTGTGTTATTCTAATGGAAAATTATCGAGTTTAATCTTTTACAAATAATATTTTCATAAGGGATATTTCTAAGACAAATATCTAATAGGATGGTAGCACAGAAAAACGACCTTATGATTTTTAGTGAGGTTGATGAGGGTAGTTTGTCAGTTATTTATGAGACTTTAGATCGTTTTGCTGCACTGTCGGGGTTGTCCTCGAATGCAGCAAAGTGCACCGTCTTCATTACTGGGGTTGACTCTGAGCTTCAGCAGACTCTCCTTGATATTTTGGGATTCCGGTTGGGTTAGTGCCCGGTCAGGTATTTAGGGGTGCCGCTCATCACAATGAGGCTTCGATTCATCGATTGTAAGCCTCTTTTAGACCGCATCCTTGCTCACATCCAGCTTTGGACATCTCGTGCTTTATCTTATGCCGGGCGCTTACAGCTTATCAGATCAGTCTTGTTCTCTATTCATCTCTTCTGGTCATCTGTCTTCATTCTCTCGAAGCTGATGACCAAGAAGATTGAGTCGACTCTTGCAGCCTTTCTCTGGAAGGGCGCTTCTCTGGGCCTGCGTGGGTCCAAGGTCTACTGGGAGCATCTCTGTTACCCTCGCAGGAAGGCGGTCTTGGGGTTCGGCGTCTGCATGAGTGGAACCAGGCTTCTCTCATGGAGCATATTTGGGTTCTACTCACCAATAGTGACTCTCTCTGGCCTCGGTGGATTCATGCCAACCGACTCAAGTAGAAGTCCTTCTAGGATATTCAGCCAAGAGGTTCAATTTCATGGTCTTGGAGAAGCATTCTTAGTGTTCGATCGCTTTGTGCTGGGGCTTTTCGTCATATCATTGGTGATGGCCGAGACACTGCTTTGTGGTCCGATTACTGGCTGCCGTGTGGACGTCTGGAGGGGTGGTTCACTTTCCGCCTCCTCCATTCCACTAGTCATTGTTGGGATCTTGAGTTTCAGATATTATTAAGGGTGATCAGTGGCGTTTCCCACGGAATATTGAAGAGCTACTTCCTATCTGGGATTCTGTTGACTTTAGGCCCCGACTAGGGGTAGCTGATAGTATACGATGGATAAGGGACCCATCTAGGGTTTTCACCATTAGATCGGCATGGGAGACGATTCGCAGTCGGAGGGAGGAGGACTCCATCCATCATCTCCTTTGGTTTCAGCTTCACATCCCGAGGCACTCCTTCATTTTGTGGCTTGCCTCCCGTGAAAGACTATGGACATTTGACGGACTGCTGAGACATCGAGTGTAGGATGTACGAGCTACTTGCATGTTGTGCAGGTCAGATGCTGAGTCGCATGACCATCTTTTCTTCACCTGCAACTACTCTGCTACTGTTTGGTCCAGGGTGTCCTCTCACACCTCTTTTGCCTAGCCCACGCTTCCATGGCGCGAGCTGGTTTAGTGGGCTGCTACCAGGCTCCGTGGCCGTGGGATGGATCGGATCCTTGCCCGCCTTTGTTTCTCCGCTATGGTTTACATCCTCTGGTATGAGCGTAACCTAAGGATTCATCGCTTCCAGTCCAGGCCTTCTACATTCATCACTGAGGAGATCACAGGATTGGTCCGCAGTCGTCTTATTGCTGCTCCTACGCTTCACAGTGCTCATCGCCACTCGCAGCTTCTGCAGGAGTGGGGGATTAAGCATTAACTGTGTTTGCTTTCATTTGCGTGTTCTCTTTGCTTGGTCATGTTGACCGTTGATACTTCTTGCTTTGTTTCTTTCTTTGATTGATTCTTTGATGTAGGCCTTTTGGCCTTGGCATGGGGTATGCCCCTCGTTGACTTGTACATATATTTTTTATTATATATGATATTTATCACTAATTTACCAATATATATATATATATATATATATATATATATATATATATATCTAATAGGAAGTGTTACATTGTAATGAATGTTCTTTATTTTGTCATTCTTTAGGAATGACATTTCTTTGAGAGAAAGTTCCTTCATAATTAAGAGTGGTAGTTAGATCGCTATAAATAGAGGTTCATACTATGTATGAAACGTGTATTGTGAAACAAAATTCGAGTATTTCTATAAATTTAATACATTTAATCCCAATTCGAATCTTATAATCATACGATTCTACGATTTCACAATGATCTACTTATCTGAATCCCAATTAGAAATCTTACTTTTATAGAATCCTTCGCTTCATTGATATTACATGAAATTAACCGGTAAGATCATAATACGATTTTACGATTCTACTGATCTGACTTCGATTTTACCAACATACACAAATAAAAAGTTAAAATGTAAAAAATAGCATACATTATAGACGAATTCATTTTATAGCTTGAAGTAAAAGAAAGTTAATTAAGCTTTTGTATACTTTCAAGTAATTTAAATTTTGTATTATGTTTAACCTTAATATAAAGCTCGATTAACAACATATATCTCAGAAGCTCACATGATGATTACAGCATTAAATGATATATCTATGTTGCATGATAATAATTTTATCATATTTGATTGTATAACAATAACAACAGACTCAATGCCTCAAGGGCTCCCGCGTAAGCAGGGTCATCATATTTGATTGTATTTCTTATACATATCCATGTAAGTTGTGTCCTTATTAATAATTTTTAAACTGTATAACTGATATTAATACTCAAAACAATTATACTATGCATTTACTAGAATCTTATAATTATCAATTTGGTTCTACAATTTTGATTTTAAAAGTTCCTATCAATTTTAAGTAGAATTCTAATTCTGACAACTTTGTATGTACGAATTGTCTTTTAATATTTTGTATTCTCAACATTAGTGTTTAAAAAAATAGAATATATATACATATAATCATCATTGATAACAAGAAAACGGAGTAATGCTAAATGACACAAGAAGGGGGCGTACGAAAATGTCACAACTATAAGAGAGTTTATTGTTAACGATAAACTAGTTCCTAAACATTTATTTCTCTTGTCATTTTTGTGATTTTTTTCTTCACGACATACAACATTTTTGCAAGAAAACCATTCGTACGCCTTGTTTTTTCACCAGACGCACCCACTTAACTACTATCCTATCATGCATTTAATGCATCCAACTGCTGCCTCGCAGACAAAGCTAATTAATCCACCCAACTATATCCCTATCTCACTCATCATGTGCACTCGTTTTCGCTCCCCAAACTCCCACCTCAGTGTGCTCAAAAAAACTCCCACCTCAGAAATATGTTAGTACTATATGATAATACTTAATACCCCCCGAGAAAACCTAAAGAATATAGACTACCCACTTTCCGACCTTGATCTTTTTGTCCATCAAGATGACCTCAACCAAGAAGTTCTTGTACCAGAGGCTAAGGCAAGAGGTCATATTTGACGACCAAGAACACATCAGCAGGGAGATTGTGATTACAAGGCCAACAAGGAGGCCCTGGTGGAGGCTTAAAAGGACATCCATAAGGAGGAGATGGAGAGTTAGGATCCCTCAACTGAGAAGATTGTTCTTGAAATTAAGAAGGGCTAAGAGTGTAAAAGTGTCATGGGGCAAAGTGGTGAAAAGACTCAAGGAGAGCCAGTCCCATTTTGGTGAGCTCTTTGCTGGGAACTATATCTTCATGCAGGTCTCCCCTACTAATTATTCCTTGAAGTACAAAGTTGACAAAGGAAGTGCTCTGGATCAGCCTAAGTTCCATGGGTTCTCTTCAAGGTAATGAAAGAACACTTAATTCTACAGATCTTTTTGAGTAGCACCATAGAAATGAGCATGTATAAAGAGACATGTACACCAAAGATTATCAGACAATATAGTGAATTTAAATGCCCGAATGCACATGATTGTTGTAGAAACGTTATAACCTGCGAGTTTGGGAGCTGGAATTCCTAAACTGGGACTCATCTAGCACAACATCATTGGATGTTTCAGAAAGAGTCCATGGTCATATAGAAACACTGCATTCTTTACGTATAGAGTTATACTAGTGGTTCATACTCAAAAATGTGTTTGGACGTTTCGAATTCAAATTCTCGTTTGAACCTCATATCAAACTCAATGAAAACACAATTCAAACAATTGTTGAATCATTTTGATAAAAAGGTACTCATTAGTTGTTTTATTGACTTACTAATTTTTTTATCATATTCATTGGGGTACTCAAGTTTCTTGGGTATTGCTTAGTATTGACTTTAGTATGCTGCTCGAAGTACCTTTCATCCGTATCCTCTGTCCGTTGTTACTGTAAAAGCTTCTTGGAGAAGCTTTCCTGAGCCGTTCGTTCATCTGAAGCGTGTCACGATGTGTTTTTTGTGAGTACGTATCGTCCTCTAGATCGATTATAATCGATGGCTATGATGAGGTCTAGGTAAAGCACACGGATTGAAGCTTGGGGAAGTGTATATGCCGAAAGTTAGGGTTTTAGAGAAGTAGATTTTTTATCAATCTCATCTTCTCCACTCTCTCTTCTAGTGCTTTCCTTCCCTAAGGCTCTCTACGAAATCCTAACCCTAAATATGAACCTCTGAGACTAAATATCGAAAGCTCCAACCTCAAGAGCCCGATTCGAGGTGATTTCGTGCTCATGGCATTCAATTCTTGCTTGTGGCTTGTGATTCATGGCAAGACTCAACTGCTGGAAGAGGTATATCGTTATCTTTGGGTTAGTTCTTTGGTTTCTAGCTTAGAATACAAAGATCTTGTGTGTAATCTTGAGTCTAGGAGTTATTTATTCGAGATTTGACTTATTGTTGGTTGTAGTCAGTAGTAATTTGTAATAATCTGTTCTTAGTTGTTCTTTGTCATTAGGATTTGAGATCTCTTGAATCTGTACTTGGTTTTTGGCTTGCGCGCCTTGTAATCGTTTATTTGAAGTCATAATTGTGAACACTCGTTAACTAGTGGTATCAAAGCCACGGTTAAAACGCGATTCTTGAAAAATGACTTCAGCTAAACACAACATTGAGAAATTTAAGGGTAGAAATAACTTTGAGTTGTGGAAAGTAAAGTTCCAAGCCTTGCTTATCGCTCTTGGCTTGAGTTCCATGCTTCTGGAGGATAAGAATTAACCAAAGGGACTCAAACTAGCAGAGAAGGCTAGCATGGATAAGGTGGTGCATGGTAACATCTTACTCTCTCTTAATAACGCAGTTCTTTCTAAAGTTTCTAGTGAAACTAGTGCTCTTTGTGTGTGGAAGAAAACTATATGCTTCAAAATCACTTGCTAACTGAGTATTATATATGGAACTGTTCTACAAAAATAATTCCATAGAGGATAATTTGGATGACTTTTACAGAGTTTTAGGTAACTTAAATACTCTAAAAGTTGAAATATTAGATGAAACTCAGGCAATAATAATTTTAGGATCATTTTCTAAGTATCTAAAATCTTTAAAAGATACCTTAAGATATGGTAGAAAGACTACATCACTAGTTGAGGTAGAAAATGCCTTAAGATCTAAAGTAGTAGAACTAAAGAAAGAAGCAAAATACTTCAATAATAGCCGTAGCATCCACGGTGAGAGCCTAAACGTTAGACGAAGAACTAAAACAAGAGATTTTTATAAAAAGAGGAAAAAAGAGTCACTCAAGATCTCAATCTAGGGGTAGAAAAGATTTGTCTAATGTTAAATGCTATAAATGCAGTAAAAATGGACATTATAGATATTTCTTCCTTGATAGGAACAAGAACCAAGGTAGAGCTGACTATACTATTGATAATGATGAATGTGGTGAAGTTCTTGTTGCTTCTGCTGATCTTGCTTATCATGAATGGGTGCTAGATTCTAGTTGTAGCGTCCATATAACTTCTAAAAAGTTCTATTTTATTAATTACATGTCTGTCAATGAGGGGAAGGTAATGCTAGGGAATAACTATGCCCGTAAGGTAGTTGGTGTGGGAACTGTGAGGGTAAAGATGTCTGATGGCACTAGCTTTAACCTAGAAGGGTAAGGCATGTCCCAGAATTGAAGAGAAACCTCATTTCCTTAGGACAACTTGATCTTAGTGGACTGACCCTGAAAGCAAGTAGGGGAGAGATGAAAGTCCTTAGAGGTGCCTTAGTTGTGACAAAGGGAGTGATCAAGAATGGTTTGTATGTCCTGAAATGGGAGGTTGTTTCTGGTGAGGGAAATGTAGCCAAGATTGACCCTAAAGACACGACTAGCTTGTGGTATAGGAGACTTGGACACATATCTGAGAGGGGATTGTTACAATTGCAAAAACAGGGCATTTTTGGTGCTGATTCTATATCTCAACTTGACTTTTGTGATCATTGCATATTTGGTAAACATCATAGAATTGCATTTAGCACTAGTTCACATACAACTAATGGCATTAGAGATTATGTTCATGCTAACCTGTGGGGACCTTCTAGGGTTCCCACAATGGGTGGAGCTTCATACTTTCTATCTATAGTTGATGACTTCTCTAGAAAAGTATGGGTTTATCTACTTAAGAACGAAAATGATGCATTTGAGGCTTTTGTTAAGTGGAAAATCCTAATTGAGGACCAAACAGGAAAGAAACTTAAAGTGTTAAGAACAAACAACGTCCTTGAATTTGTGAACTCTGATTTTGACACATCATGTGCTGAAAATGGAATTAAATGACATAAAACAATAAAAGGTACTCCCTAACAAAACGAATTAGCTGAACGAATGAATAGAACTCTATTAGATAGGGTTCGTTGCATGCTGTTTTCATCTGGACTGTCAAAGCAGTTTTGGGGTGAAGCTATTAACAGATCTACCTATTTGATTAATAGGTCACCAAATTTAGCTTTGAAAATGAAAACCCTTGAAAGTGTAGGGGCTGGTAAAATTGTTATTTATGATAACTTGAAAGTATTTGGGTGTTCATCCTTTGCACATCAAAAGGAAGTAAACTAGAGCCTAGGGTAGTTAAGGGCATTTTCCTAGGGTATCCTTTAGGTGTTAAGGGTTTTAGATTGGGGGTTAAAGAGGGTAACCGAACTATAACAATTATAAGTAGGGATGCCATCTTCAATGAGGATGAGATGCCCTACATCAAAGAACAAACAAGTAATAGTTCAGCAATTAGGAGATTTGATCCTAACTATTATGAATTTAAAGTTAATTTTTAGCTTCCAATTCAAAGATTGGAAGTTAACCTTGTAAAAGAGAAAGTTAAGATGAGAAGAGAAGTGAAGGGGATGAGAAATAGAGAAGTAGATGAGAAATAGAGAGAGAATTTCCAAAGGTAATCTGATTTGTATTGATTGAATAATGAATTTACATGATTTGAGCTTATTTATACTAGATCTAATACACTGAATCAAGACCCCAAGCTAAAAGCGCAACTAACCAATTCTGGCACCAAAACTACTTAGCCGCCACATTTGACTTGATTGACCCCCAACCGACTTTGGGGCCCAAAAAGACCTACCAACTAACTCCCGACTACAACACCAAATCAATTCAAAAACATTACATGCGATTCAAGACCAATTACAAACAAAAACTAAAGGAATCATAACATTCCCTCCTCCTTGAGAAGCTCCTTGACCTTAAGGAGAAAAGCTAGGGAATTGGCTCTTCAAGAATGTGAGGTTCTCCCAAGTAACAAAGCTCTTGTCCAAGTTACGCCACTGTAGCAACACTCCTGCAAAGCACCCTCCTCAATCTGCATTGTCCTTCGTCCCTTGATAGCAGCAATGCTCTATTTGAGCCAACTTCTGGTGGTTCCCGTGAATGCTTAGCTCCATTCTTCACCTGCTTTTTAAGTAAAGATACATGGAACATCGGGTGAATGTATGAATGAGGAGGTAAATCAAGTTTGTATGCAACTTTGCCAATCTTCTCCAAAATCTTGTATGGGCCAAAGAAACGAGCATTTAGCTTGACATTCTTCCTGATAACCAAAGAAGACTGTCTATAAGGTTGTAATTTGGGGTAGACCATGTCTCCAACTTCATAATTTTTGTCTACCCTCTTTTCATCGGCATAGAATTTCGTCCTTGCTTGAGCTTGGAGAAGATTATCCTTGAGAATTTGCATCATTTGCTTCCTCTGCTGTATGTAATCGGTTGCTGCAGATTCTGATTGAACCGGCTGCTGCAACATAAATGAAGTAGGAGGAGCATATCCATATAGTGCTTGGAAAGGAGTAGTGCCAATAGATGTATGTACATGAGTGTTGAACCAATATTCAGCTAAAGAAAGCCATCGGTTCCATTCTCTAGGCTGTGAGAAAACCATGCTTAGAAGGTACTGCTCAATAAATTGATTAACACGCTCGGTTTGTCCATCTGTTTGGGGATGGTAAGATGAACTAAGCGCCAAAGCAGTACCCAGCAACTTGAATAACTCCCTCCAAAAATTGCTTGTAAAGATCTTGCCCCGATCAGAAATAATGGATTGAGGCAATCCATGTAACTTATATATGTTGCCAAGGAAGATCTTAGCCAACTTCTCAACTGTAACAGGCCGTATGAGTGAAATGAAGTGGCTATACTTGGTGAAACGGTCCACTACAACCCATATGACTTCCCAGCTATCAGACTTAGGCAAACCCTCTATGAAATCCATGTTAATGTTGATCCAAGCTCCCTCTGGAATGGGAAGTGGCTGAAGAAGTCCTTTGTACCTATGCTCCCCCAATTTGGTTTGTTGACAAACTTCACATGCCTTAACATACTCACTCACTGTCTTCTTCATGCTTGACTAGCTGAAATAGGCTTTAATTCTTTGATAAGTGCCCTCTATACCAGCATGTCCTCCCCAAGCTGAATCATGTGAGGCCTGGACAATCTGATGCCTCAAGTTGGTTGCCGAACCAATGTAAAGTCTGTTATGCAACCTAATAATGCCTCTCTGCACTGATATATCAGCAACAATGTCATCTTTTTCTGCATTTTTCACCAGGCTTGCTATCACACACTCTTGAGCAAATGGATCACCCTCATAAGACTTATAAACTTCATCCATCCATGAAGGTAAAATAATGAACATTGCATCGCTCGAGCCCTATTCTGTATCTTCAAATTTCCTGGACAATGTGTCTGCTGCAGCATTCTCTTTACCTCTTCTGTACTCTATGGCATAATCAAGGCCAAGCATCTTCATTAATCCCTTCTTTTGAATTCTAGTCACAATCTTTTGCTCAAGGAGGTGCTTAAGGCTTTGGTGATCAGTTCGAATAATGAATCTATGACCATCCTGTAATGCCTCTATTTCTCGACTGCTAAAAGAATAGCCATGCATTCCTTCTCATAAGTTGACATGGCTTGATGCTTGGGACTAAGTGCTTGACTCAAATAAGAAATAGGCCTTCCTTGTTGAGAAAGAACAGCACCAACACCAGACCCACTCGCATCTGTCTCCAATATGAAAGCTTCAGCAAAATTAGGCATTGCCAATACCGATGCTGCACACATGGCTGATTTGAGAGCCTCAAAAGCTACTTGAGCCTTTTCTAACCATAAGAAAGCATCCTTTTTTAAGAGCTCAGTTAAAGGCTTTGCAATAGATCCATAACCTTTAATGAACTTCCTATAATACCCGGTCAATCCCAAGAATCCCCTCAATTGCTTCAAGGTTATTGGAATTGGCCAATCTTGCATTGCTTGGACCTTGGTAGGATCAGTGGAAACTCCTTCTTGAGAGATTACATGACCCAAATATTCAAGCTTGGTCTGAGCAAACGAGCATTTAGACAACTTGGCAAAGAACTTGTGCTGCCACATCACCACAAAGACTTCTCTAAGGTGGATGAGATGATCCTCATAAGAAGAGCTATATATCAATATGTCATCGAAGAAGACTAGCACTAATCTCCTCAAGAAAGGCTTGAAGATGTCATTCATAGCCGCTTGAAAGGTGGCCGGAGCATTTGTTAAGCCAAATGGCATAACAACAAACTCGAAATGCCTATAGTGAGTCTGAAAAGCAGTCTTATATATATCTGGCTCAAGAACTCTGATTTGAAGATATCCTTGCCTCAAATCAAGCTTAGAGAAGAAACGTGCTCCAAATAACTCATCAAGCAAATCATTTATAACAGGGATAGGAAACTTATCTTTCACTGTCAAGGAATTCAATTGGCGATAATCAATGCACATCCTAGCCGTCCCATCCTTCTTCTTCACAAGGATCATAGGTGAGGCAAAAAGACTATGGCTTGGTCTAATGAAACTCATGTGAAGCAACTCATCAACTTGCTTCTCAATTTCTAATTTTTGAGCATGAGCATATCGGTAAGGTATGATCTTAACTAGATCAGAATTTGCTCGAAGTGGTATGGCATGATCTACACTCCTTTGAGGAGGAAGGCTCTTTGGCTGCTCAAAAACATCTTCAAATTCTTCAATCAAGGCGTGAACCTCAGGTTGAATTACTGGCTGAAGTTCAACAGGTGAGATAACAAACAATTGCCCAAGCCATTGGATTGCATCCTTCTTGAATCCACCTTGTAAACGCTTGCCATTAATCAACCAAAGCTGTGCTTCATCAGAAATGCCTTGCAGTGAAACTTTGGTGCCATGAACTTCAAATGCTACTGTCATTTTATCAAAATCAAACACCGCCGGATTGAATGATCTCATCAAATCTACCCCGAGCACTATATCACAACCTCCCAAAGGAAGAACTCTAAAATCAAAAGTGAATTAATGATCTTGCATAGACCATTGGAAGGCTTGGCACTTATTCTGAGTAGTTATGTAGTTGCCATCAGCCACCATAACCGCCAAAGGATGGGTATTAGTCACTTCGTGCTTCACTTGCTTTATCAATTTTGGATCAACAAAGCTATGCGTGCTCCCACTATCAATAAGAATAATAATGGAAGTTTTACCAGCCTTTCCTTTGATGCGAATGGTATTGTGAGCTCCACTCCTAGCCATGGCTTTCATAGAAATCTGGACTTCATTCTCCATTAACTCATCTTGTGAAGAATGCTCAGAACTGTCAATCTCAGCTACTGAATCCTCACTGCCTGAATCAATCTCTACTTGTGATCCTCTTACAGACATCAGGGACTTGGAATTGCATCTATGTCCAGGCTGATAAGGCTGGTTGCATTGGTAACACAATCTCACTGAACTCTTGTCAACAGCACGCCTAATTCTGGAGCTTGATGCATCCTTGTGCTGAGATTTGAAGCTACTGCCATTAAGCTTACTCTTATTACTTGAAGTTGCAAGAGCAGCTTCAATCAACTTAGCCTTGTTATAAGTATTAGACAATGTCTTAGGACTATTGGCCTTCACCATGTTTTTGATCCTAGGCTTCAACCCACTAATGAAACAAGAGACATAGTATGCCTCTGAATCTTGAGGAGCGATGGATATCATGGACAATAGGTTAGCTCGAAGGTTCTCAAACCTGATCATGTACTCTTTCACGGTAGAGGTTTGATACACCTTATTACAACTATCAACTACATCACTTATCTCCTCTTCTCCATATCGTTCACACAATTCTTCAACGAATTGGCCCCAAGAAAGATTAGGTTTGCTTTTCAACACACTATAATACCACACTCATGATCTCCATGTAAGTGTACTGCTGCTAGCTCAACTTTTTCAGCTTCACTTATGTTATAGTATTGAAAGTACCGATCACACCTTCTCAACCATGACTCCGGCTGCTTGCCATCAAAAGGCTCGATTTGGACTCTTGGCTGCCTGTGAGAACTGCTCCTGCCACCAGATGAAGTATCATTACTCACTGATCTTTGCTGAAAATGCTGATCAGGTGGCCTATCTTGATGTTTGAAGTCATCAATTGCATTTCTGTGGTGAATAACAGAATCAGGAGGCCTTGAATTCTAATTTGAATTCAGGCCATTCAATCTAGAATGAGCTTGTTCTGCGGTTCGATCATGATTCTCTGTAGCAATCTCAACCTCTGGAGGTTGATCATCCACTGATCTGATTTGAATTGAAGGTCCAGCCTCCGGTTGAATCATTGGAGATTTATCTCGATTCCTTGCTAAACTCTCAGCTCTGCTATTGTTCACTTGCTGTTGAACCACTTCAGCAGGTGGAATAATTTGGCTAACAGGCTTAAGGAACGCATTAACCGATGATTCTCCTTGCTTATTAACCTGATCCTGCAAATTCACAAGCTTAGCCTCAATTTGCTGTAAACGATCTTCCTTTTTCGAGTCACCTTCCAACTGTAACTGCTGCATTTTTAAGAGTTGTTCAAACTTTTGATCAAGCTGGTCTAATTTGTTGAAGCGATCATGTATGTCCCAAAGATGATCAGTAGTAAGAAACTGAGGTTCGGTTGTAGCATTTGCACTAGCAACAGCAGCATAAGACACATCAGGTCCAGCAACAGCAGCTGCATTGATTCCACCAGCTCCCGATCGAGTCCTCACTCCATCAGCCATGTTTTGATTGTTTTTCTTTTGTTTTGCCAGCTCCAATCAATCAATTGATTGCTTGAACCAGCTCTGATACCAATTGTTAGCTGCCAATTCAAAGATTGGAAGTTAACCCTGTAGAAGAGAGAGTTAAGATGAGAAGAGAAGTGAAGGGGATGAGAAATAGAGAAGTGGATGAGAAATAGAGAGAGAATTTCCAAAGGAAATCTGATTTGTATTGATTGAGTGATGAATTTACATGATTTGAGCTTATTTATACTAGATCTAATGCATTGAACCAAGACCCCAAGCTAAAACCGCAACTAACCAATTCTAGCGCCAAAACTACTTAGCCGCCACATTTGACTTGATTGACGCCCAACTGACTTTGGCGCCTTTGGCGCCCAAAAAGACCTGCTAACTAACTCCTGAATACAACACCAAATCATTTCAAAAACATTACATGCAATTCAAGACCAATTACAAACAAAAACTAAAGGAATCATAACATTCCACCTAATAAACCAAAGGACACAACCAGAATATAACCTAGATAACACTAAAAATACTGATAGAAATGCTGCTATAACTGTGCCTAATTGATTAGAAATGAAACCTAACAGACCTGAAAACAAGGTTTAGGATGGCTGGGGATAGACTTAGAAGAGAGTCTAAAGCCCTGAAAGATAGAGCTATGCTGAGTGTATTGCCTATGCTTTAAACACTTCTTTCCAATATGTCAAAACTAAGCCTTTGTCCTATTCTCAAGCTATCAACAACAAGCATTTAGCAAAGTGGTTGAATGCTGTGACTGTTGAAATGGAAAGCTTGAGAAAGAACAAGACTTAGGTTTTGATTCCCAAGCCTAAGGGTAAGAAGGTTATAAGTTCTAAGTGGATCTTTAGGGTAAAAGAACCAAAAACTCCCGAAGGTTTACCTCGGTTTAAAGCCAGACTGGCAGCTAAAGGCTTTATGTAGAAAGAGGGGGTAGATTACACTGAAATTTTCAGCCCTATCATGAAACATACCACTATCCATGTCATTATGTGCTTGACTGCTTTCTATGCTATGTTGTTGCATCAAAAGGATGTCACCACTGCATTCTTGAATGGAGAACTTGAGGAAGAGATCCTCATTTCTCAACTTGAGGGGTTTGTTGAACCTGAATAATCTGATCATGTTTGTTTGCTGAAAAAATCATCGTCTGACTTAAAACAGTCACCCAAATAGTGGTATAAGAGATTTCATGGGTTTATGATTGATAATGGCTTTAGTAGGTCTATTCATGATACATGCTTTTATTTTAAAGATATTGACTGTTCTAATGTTATTTTCCTACTAATATACGTGGATGATATGTTGTTAGCAAGCAGGTCCCAGAAGCAGATTTCATATTTGAAATTTCGGTTAAATGGATCTTTCGATATGAAAGGCTTGGGGGAAGCTAAGAAATACTAGGAATTGATATTATTAGGAACAGGTCAAAAGGAACAGAATACTTGAGTAAGAGTCATTATCTAACTAACATTTTATAAAGGTTTAACATGATTGTGTCTTAACAGCATGGTACAATTCATATATTAGATATATCTTAAACTAGGTTATTGTCACACTAATTACATGAGAGCTTTGGTGTAGTGAGAGGATGGTCAAGGTTACCTGACGGATTCATGACTTCAATCTTAACAGTTAAGAATGATGGTGAATCTAATGAAACTCTTAAGTTCAAAGATGCAGATCGATTGGTTAGGGCAATAAAAGTTAAGCTAAAGTAATTGTATTTTAACTAAGTCTGAAAACTTGTGCAGGGTGTCGAAAGATATTAAGTCCATTAGATTAGATCTGAATGGATCTATATGTATATAGAGTTGAGTGGACGAGAAGGTAGAGACCTTCAATGCTAGATTGATGGTTGCGGGTTAATACCCTATAGGACGGAATCATCATTGAAGAAGCCTTCCGGCTAGAGGCTATGCTTAAGTTCATAAGGATACTCATCCATTGTGTTTCATATAATGAGATACGGCAAAGTGGAGATCAAGACGACGTTCTCTAAATGGTTATCTTGAAAGATTATATGTATGATACAACCAGACAAATCTGTTGCCATTAGTTCGAAGCATATAGTATGCAAACTGAGCTAGTCTATTTTTAAACTTAAATAAGCATCTTGTTCATTGAATAGTAGATTCGATGACTGTTAATTAAGTCTTAGGGATTTGAGTCAACAGTTAGTAAACCATTAGTGCACAAGTGACATAACAAAAAAAGCAGAGACTTTCTAAGTGTTGTATATAGATGACATTCTACTCATTGAGAATGGTGTAGAATTGTTATGAGCTATTAAGTTATTAATTGTCCAGTCAGTTAGTTAAAAGCGAAAGATCTAACATGAAGAAAGTATGTTCTTATGGTCAAGCTTTGGCGAGATTCAAAAGAAAGGTTGGTTTATCATGGGTCGTTTTTTTTTTTCAAATGGGAGTTTATATGGTTGACATCAGAATTCCTATTTACTCTTGTAGTGGGAGTCATTAGATGGTGAAGAATGAAGCAGTCTTGTATTGGTTACTTCATTATGGAAGTCAAATATTTGATAGCTAGCAAGCTGTTGAGTAGAGTAATTGACTCAGAAGGTTCCTGGTAGATAAAAGCCTATGAGAAAAGAATGAGACAGTGATAGATCAGAATTAGTTTAAGAATTGACAGATCCCTAGGGGATAGTTATGCAATGCAGACTATTTGGGTTTAAGAACAAGTGGGAGATTATTGGAAGAGATATCCTAGAAAAACCCAATTAGTAAGTTTTAAATATTAAATAAATAAAATTATTTTATTTATTTATTGTCTGATTATGTCTTTCGAGTCAAACATGCGTGTGATTATTTTTCTAAAACATTCCATGAGTTGGATGTTGTCGAAGATGACGCGTTAGGTTTGGTTTAGGTGGTCAATAAATTGAACCACGGAACGACTTAGATCAAACTAGTGACATGTTGTCAAAGTATGTTCGTAGTTAGTGATAAGTTTGGACAACTTGTCTGATAAGACTATAATATGATACTTTTGATGACTTGTCTTGATCATGTGGATAGGGATCCAGGAGTATTATGTTGGTGTTTTCAATTAGATTGGAACATTGAGCAGGACCACCTAAATTAGTTATTAATCTGCTATCAAAAATAATTAATTATGTAAGACAATAACTCAAAATTTGGAAAATAGTCTGAACTCGTGCATTGAATGTTAATTACTTTGAGGCCTGAAATGACGAGGTTAAAATTGAATAACTAGGATCTTATGTCGTTGGACAACTGCATGAAGTGTGGCCGAAACTGATATTTTACTAGGAATCTATAATGAAAGATGCCCCCTTAGTTGATTTGCAAATATACGAATACATTCTAGAATCTTTGGCCAGAGTATTCCACATGTTTGACATTTGGAATTAATACGAAAATTGTTTCTATGTTATGAATTGTTTGATAAAGGTGAGTCGGTGACTACAATGATAGATGCGAAAAAAATAACGATAGTATTTAAAGTTGTTTTTGCTTACGGATATCTAATAGAAGGGTTAATTGTTGCATTAATAATAATAAAATTATTTGAGAAATTCTTAAGTGATTATATTTAATTCTAGAGTGCAATAAAACTTATTTAGTGGAATTAAGTTTTATTAAATGGCAGTCAATTGTTACCATAAAATGATAATCAGATTTGATTTATTTGGAGCTAGAGTTAGATTGTCTCTGAGGTCCCTTCGTAAATTTATAAAATAAATAAATTAATTTTACTAAATAATATTCATGAAATAAATTTTATACAAGTGTGATTTTAAACAAAAAAAGGGAGACGCGCATGAAACACAACCCGCACGTGCTTATACGCGTGAGACTACACAACTTGACAGGCGCCCAGAGCCTCAAGCTGCACAGGCCAGTTGTTGACGTCGTGATGAGGTCAGCAATAGGGTAATGCACAGCTCTCACACCTGTTTGAGTAATGACGTCAGCCGAAATTTGTTTTGTTTTATAAATTGCGCTTCGAGCCATGAAGAATTATGTTTAAGGTTTTAGGTTTTGAAATCTAGTTTTCTCTTACAACAAAAAATTTAAAATTATTTTAAGATTTTTTTTAATTAATGTTTAACATAATTATTCTAAAAATTTATTTTTCAGAAACATTAAAAGGAAAATTTTTGTTTTAAAATTTATCCTATATTAAATATTTTGGGAGCCCACACTCTAGTGCTAATAGAGGTCATTGCAAAGAAGATCTTGAGGTATCAAGAAGTTTTCTTCCAAATTTCAGATCTACAAATCAGAGTTGAGATTTGTGCTTTAGGTATGTACAAATTAAGTATTTAATATTTAATTTGCTTTCTTTTATTTCGTTTATTTACATACTATATATATATATATATGCTTTATTCAATATTTTTCGATTGTCATATTATGAATCTACTAGAGTCAAGATCTAGGTCTAATTAATAAATTTAAGTTAGATCTAAAATTACTTTTCGATGCGCCCGGTCTAGTCATTTAGGAAATTTTTTTTGAAATACGTGTTAATTTTAAATTACTTTTTCGATGCACCCAGGGGTGAATAAAAATGAACCGGACCGGATTGGATGTTTCGGTCATGGACCAGACTGGACCGAGTGAAGTTTGGTCCGGTCCACTGTCCATATTTTAGTAGATATTCGGTAATATAATTTACAATAATAATATAATTTAAATTTGAATCATAATAATTATTTTAAAAAATATTTAAATGCAAAGTATTAAGGAAAAATATTTAGTTAACATTAATGACTTATTTATTATTATGATGGCCATCCCTCTTCTTCTTATTTTAATTTTTTAATTGATTCTTTCCCATTTAGCTAACTGTTTGCAGCATTAAAGAAAAAACAAAGAAACAAAGAAGTTTACATTTAGTTGATTTTTTTCTAGGCTTTACGTCATTAAAATTTTAAAACAGGTATGTATTCTCTCTCAATTTTTCTTATGATATTGAATTATTGCGGCTTGTTTTGCTTGCTAGATATATAAAGTAAAAATAAAATAGTTTTGTATATTTATTTTATTTATCTTGTCATTGTTCTACATATAGTTAAATTAATTATACTATACTATAAATTCTTTTAAGATATGTTTGAATTTATTTGACTTGTTTTTATTTTTTGTGTAATTTATTTTGATTTTAGATGATAAATATTATCTCAAATTTTAGTAAGTTTGTACAAATTAATTCTTTATTTTTTATTTATTCTAAATAATCTCTTCTATTATCTAATATTCTATTTTATAATAAAATTTGTATCTCACCTAATAATTGAAATTAGGTAAAAATTAAAAAGAGAAGTGGCCAATTTTACCATAAAATAGATTAGAAGATAATATTTTGAATAGGAAAAAATAATGAATTAATTTGAACAAATTCATAATAGTATTACGAGTTATTAGGAATGCTTAATTTAATTGAGTGTATGGTTAATATAATTTTCAGAGTTCAACAAATTAAATTAGATTTCTTTCAATTCGGTCCATAATCGGGTGGGCCCGGTCCGGACCGGTGACCGACCCGATTCAAATCAGTCCGGCCAATGGTCCGCCATTTTAGTGTTATTTGGTCCTCGGTCCAGTCCGGTCCGGTCCGGTCTTGGACGAATGTGCAGCTCTAGATGCGCCTGCTCTAGTTGTTTAGGAAATTTTTTTGAAATACGTTCCCAACACGTTCTTCACTACTGTTAACATTCTGAGGCAACCTTTAAAAAAATATGGTCATTAATGAAAGTACTTAATTATCAAATCATGACAAATTTGTTAATATCTAATTTTAGTTTCTGCTATTTTATAATATCACCTACTTCTTGCAACCTGCAGTTCGTATACTGTATGAAATAAAAAGTGAATACATACGCTACTAGCCTAGGTGCGTGGATAAATCCAATGGGCCACGCAGATTACATTCTCAATTGAGTATTGTGCTAACTTACTTAGGGCCTAATCTCTTGGTGCCAATATTAGTAGGTGCGTAGGGGGGAATTAGATCCAAGGCTTGTTGGGATCGAATAATCTCCTAGTTAAGAACCTAGTCCAAAGTGAATGACTAAGCGAGTACAGTTGAGAATGAGTAATCATTCGACTTGGTATCAGAGTAACCAAGTGGACTTTGGTAAATAAACAACCTTTCAATGAGTATGCATCCATCCATCTTGGTGTGATAGTAGCCAAACGGACTAAAGTGAACAAGTGATTCTGAGATAAGTAGGTATCCGTACCCCTTGGTATCAGAGTACCCAAGAGAACTTAGGTGAGTAGACAATCCCACAGTAATTAAGCATCCTGTCCCCTTTGGTGTTAGAGTAGCCAAGTAAACTAAAGTGAATGAGCAATCCTAAAATGAGTAGGTGTCTGTCCTCCTTGGTATCAGAGTAGCCAAGTGGACTAAGGTATATAAGCAATTTCAAAATGAGCCTTCACCTGTCCCACATTGTATCACAGTAGATAGGTGGACTAACGTAGACAGCTCCAGAGTAGATAAGCATCCCACTTGCCAATAAAATGAATCTAATTATGGCTATCCAAAAACAATCGTGCAGATAATAATAGTCTGGCAAGAGGTCAATGATAGTCATGTATCTATAAACCTGCAAATCATGCACTAGACAGGTGATATAGAAAATCAAATCAATGCTATTATGAAGGCCAACTAGAGTCCTTAATTTTAGTACTCGCTTGTGAGTCATGATAGTAATATCTAGTCCTTTTGCCATCATCCTATAATAGAATTGTAATAGACAACTATCCCTTTAATTAAGGAGTTCATACAGATTTGTTATTGGAAACCAAAGCCCCAGCCTTGACTAAAATATGGACAATTGAGTTTAAAAAGTACTTAAAGTGAGAATAGTTGTTTCATCCATCAGGAAACTCCTTATATTGATGGATTGTTCAGTCATACTTGTTTACTACTCTAATGAAGTTACATGGAAATAAGGATGTTAGATGTAGTTTAACCATAACTAATTATTCATCTAGACCACCTTATCCATGTTTATTCTTGATTTGTTTCAATGACTGCCCATGTCTTTATTAGTGCTGATAAAGTTGGGCAGTTAACAAGCAGGTAACAAGCTTCTAAGGATGATACTAGTATTTAGTTGAGGTGAACAATACTAAAGCATTTATTTAACAATGGGTCCCGCCTAAAACGGGTCTCTTCCTACTCATATAAATACTTAGCATTAAGGCTAGGTGAGTAAAATCTTCCAAATGATATTAGTGCTAAGATAATTAATAGTAAGTGTAAATGTTACGCGACAGTTCTCGTAGACTCTTAGTGCCTATGTGATTGGCGCCTAATTTTGTAATCCAGAATATTCTACTTGTCAGTGCTAGTGGGGAAGTGGTCATTTTGTGTATCTAAAATTTGGTAAACCCATACAACCCCCCAACTAGGATTGGATTATTAATTTCCAGAGGGTGGTGTAGCCTCCAGCTAAGAATTAAGTACTAGCTTTTGGAGGGAGGTGGAGCCCCCCCGCTGTAAACTGATTATTAACTTTTGGAGGGTGGCGTAGCCCCCAGCTAAGAATTAACTAATTTTTGGAGGGTGACAGAGCTTCTAGTCCTAGATTGATAAACAACTTGTAAAGGGCGATCAAGCCCTCCAGGCGTGATGCTATTATCCACTCCTGGCAGACAACCAAGCCCCGGAGTCCTAATCTCAACCCTAACTTGCGATGGAGTCAAGCCCCTAATTATAAAGAGTAAATTTTTCCAGCCTGAAAAAGCAAGGCTAAAAGGTGATTCCTACATAGTCCAGTGATTTTGACTAAAGAAGGTTTACATGGCTGACACAAGTTAAGAAGTCTAAGCCAATTAGCTTGGGTTATATAACTAATGCTAATTAGTGAAGACTGATTTTAGTTAACATATACAGGGCAAGCTAGCAACAATCAACCCTACGGATTCTGGTTAATACAACTAGGACCAGCCAAAAGTCGATAAGTTGCATTTCTACTTGGTTTAGAAGTAGTCAATCATGTTGAGATGACCGACTAATGGTCAAGACTCTTCTCAACCCATTGAGTAGTGAATGCCCAGCAAATTTCCTAATGCCCTTGATGCTAAGAGTAGCCAGTGACTGGACCATTTAATGAGCAGCAAACAATGAGTAGGCTTGATGCGTAATGAGTAGCGAATAACAAGTACATTCAGCGTTCCATGAGTAGCACATAACCATTTAATGAGTAGGCTCAACATGTAATGAGTACCGAATAACCAGTACATTCAACATTCCACAACCATTTAATGAGTAGCAAATGATCAGTAGGCTCAACAAGTATTGAGTAGCAAATAACAAGTCTATTCAACATTCCATAACCATCTAATGAGTGGCAAATGGTGAGTAGGCTCAACGAGTAATGAGTAGCAAATAACAAGTCCATTCAACATTTGACAACCATTTAATGAGCAGCACACAATGAGTAGGCTCAACAAGTAATGAGTAGCAAATAACAAGTACATTCAACATTCCATAACCATTTAATGAGTAGCAAACGATGAATAGGCTCTACACCGAATAAGTAGCATGCAATGAATAAGCTCAACATTCAATGAATGGTAGATGATGAGTAGGCTTAGCATTCACAAAGTGACAAGTGGCAAGTGACCTCAATGCTCAGTGAGTAGCAAAACATGAGCAAACTTAGAATTTAATGAGTAGTGCATGATGAGTGGGTTTACTGGTGTCAAAGTAGCCGAGTAGAAAATATAACAAACTGCACTATCGCCACCAAATTAGCAAAATGGAGAACAGATTCCTCAACCTACTTAATGTCAGAACATCTAATTAGCATAAGATTCTTAAACTGACTTTCTAAAAGACAGTTTAATTATTATATCGTAAAGACGGTTAACACAGTTATTGATGGTAAAAATGTTGGGAACATATTTCAAAAATATTTCCCGAATTGACTAGAGCGGGTGTAGTGGAAAACCAATTCAAAATTCTTAATTTCAAATCTAAAGCTTTAACCTAATAAAACTATTTAATTGGATCTAGATCATACTCTAATAGGTTCATAATAGGACAAACAAAAAATATCAAATAAAATAAATATAAACATGGTATGTAGAATAAACGAAATAAAGAAAAAATAAATTAAATATCACATATTTAATTAAACATAGATGAAGGGCAAATCCCAACTCCTGCTTGAAGATTTGAAATTATAAAAAGGTTTCTTGACACCTCAAGGTCTTCTTTGCAATAACCTCTTCTAACACTAGGAGTGTGGGCTTCTAAAAATATTTAATTTAGAAAAAAGTTTTGGAACAAAACTTTTCCTTTTAATCTTTCTGAAAAATAATTTTTCAGAATAATTATGTTAAAGAATAATTTAGAAAATCCTAAAACAATTTTAGGATTTTCGTCGTGAGACCAGGTTCTAAAACCCTTACTTAAATTTTCTCACATTAAACACGTATGTGTGTGTGTGTGTGTGTGTATATATATATATTAAATTAAGAAAAAGTAAATGTGTTGATGTGACCTTTTGGGTCACGTCAATAACACAATACAACCGCCCAACTCTAAAGAGCTGCAGTTACCAATGCGTGTTATCCCCTTTTTGGTTAAAAATCCGATATAATTCATCATTTAATATATTTATCTTATTAATATTTGTTTAGCATAAAAATTTATCTATCATATAAGTTGAGGCTTGTGGAGGGACCTCAATGACAATCTAACTCCAGCTCTGAATGAGTCAAATCTGATTATCATCTCAAGATAACAATTGATTACTATTTAGTAAAACTTAATTCTACTAAATAAGTTTTATTGAACTCTAGAATGAAATATATTCCCTCAAAAATTTTCTAAATAACTTTTATTACAACAATTAACCTCTCTAGTAGATATCCATGACAAAAAGTAACTTTAACTACTATCGTTACTTTTCTCACATCTCTCGCCGTAGTTCTCAACTCGCCCTTCTCAAACAATTCAATAATACAGAAACAATTTTCATATTAATTCCAAATGTCAAACATATGGAATACTACGACCAAAGATTCTAGAATATGTTCGTATATTTATGAATCAACTAATGGGACAACTTTATCTCGTTAGAGAATATGGATTCCACATAAAACAATTGTTCTCGTCACACTTCATGCCATTATCTAACGTACGTAAGATTCAAATCAACGCACTTTGACTAATCGTTTTGGGACATCAAAGCAACGACCAATCCATGCACAAGTTCAGACTATTTCCTGGATTTAGAGTTATCGTCTTATAGAATTAACTATTTCTGATAGCTGTTAAGAAACTGATAATTTAGGTGGTCCTACTCAGTGTTTTAATCTTATTGAAAATACCAACATGATACTCTTAGATCCCTTTAGATATGACTAAGATAAGTCATCAAAAGTATCATATTATAGTCTTATCAAACAAGTTGTCCAAACTTATCTCCGACTATGAACAAACTTTGACAACATATCATTAGTTTGATCTAAGTCTACCTGTGGTTCAATCCTATAGATCATTTAAACCAAACTGACATGTCATCTCGGACTACGTCTATCTCATGGAATGCTTTAAAAAACAATCACACGCATGTTTGACCCGTAAAACACAATCAGACAATAAATAAATAAAATATTTTTATTTATTTAATATTTAAAATTAACTAATTGGATCTTCAAGGACACCAATTGCAATAATCTCCCACTTGTTCTTAACCCATTTATTCCTGCATTGCATAACTATCTCTTAGGGATTTGTCAACTCTTTGACCATAAACTTTAACCAATAGTAATTTGTCATTGTCTTATTCTTTTGCTCATATGCTTTCGTCTACTAGGAACCTACTACGTCAACTAGTCTACTCAATAAATTTATAGTTATCAAGCACTCGACTTCCATAGTGAAATAAGCAATACAAAACTACTTCATTCTTTACCATCTAATGACTCCCACTATAAAGGTAAATATGAATTCTGATGTCTAACATCTAAGTTCCCTTTTAAAACAAATGACCCATGATAAACTCAATATCCTTTTGTTAGAATTTCGCTACGGCTTGATCCTAAGAACATAGTATGCGCATCTTGGTTCTTTTACTTTTAGACTAACTGGATAACAAACTCTTAGCAGCTCATAACAATTCTATATCATTCTTAATGAGCAGAATGTCATCTATATACAACATTTAGAAAGTCTCTACTTTCTTATGTCACTTGTACACTAATGGTTCACTAACCATTAACTCAAATCTCTTGGACTTGAATAACCGTCATCTAATCTACTATTTAATGAACAAGATGCTTATTTAAGTCTACAAATAGACTTCCTCAGTTTGCATACTATATGCTCCTATTTCTTGGCAATAAACTTGTCTGGTCGTATCATATACATAACCTTTTTCTAGAAGACCATTCTGAAAATGCTGTTTTGACTTCCATCTTTTGTATCTCATCATATGAAATACAATGGATGAGAGTATCCTTATGGATTTAAGCATAACATATGGCTAGAAGATTTCATCAAAGACGATTCCTTCCTATAGAGTATAATCCACTACCACCAATCTAGCCTTGAAGGTCTCTACCTTCTCGTCCATGAACTCATTATACTTGTAGATCTGTTCAGATCCAATCTAATGGACTTAATGTCATTTGATGCCTTTACAAGTTCCCAAACTTAGTTAAAATACAATTACTCTAGCTTAGCTCTTATTACCCTAACCCATTTGTTTGCATCTTTATACGTAAGGGCTTCATTATAGTTTAAAGGATCAGATTCATCATCTTACTCAACTGCTTGGCTTAAAGATATGAATTTGTCAGGCACCCTGATAATCCTATTACTATACCAACACTCTCATGTATTTAGTGTGAAAATAACCTGGTTGAAGATATATCTAATACATCATCTACACTACACGTTGTATCAAGCTGTAGAGACACAATTTCTCATACCATTAATCTATCCAACACAAGCTAGCTACTGTACTTATAGAACACTTTCTAAAACCTCTTACATAACAAACCTTTTGATATGCAGCTGTGACTCATCACATGAATTTTACAATATTCAATAACACATTATTGATCATTTTAAGAAATCTTTGTAGTAACGAAAATAAGAATTCTGCTGAAATCCTCCAATTCAATCTAATCAAAGTGACTTGATATAATTACCTAATTAAACCAAACATTAGTTTTTAATTCTTTGAACTTTTCAAAGGATTCAAGGCTTCAGTCTTCATAGATATATCCCCATGTCAACTTATTGAGAAGTCATTCATAAACATTTTATGAAATACTCATCGCTTCCGCTCGCTTGAACTTTTAGTGGTCCATAAACATTTTATGAAAAATTACTAGCAGCTTAGTAGCTCTATTGCCTTTACTCTTAAATGTTTTTTTCAGTCACCATTAATTCAAACACGATTCACATACTGGTTATGATTTTAGTACTTAATGATCACATGAGACATATCAAACCGGTTTTTTGGCATATTAGATTAATGTGACCTAAAATTAAAGACCATTTAAAAGCTATGTGGTTTTCAAAAATTATTCTTTTATATAGTTATACAGCCTAGCTTGTATTAAACGAATAAATTGTTACTAGCGTAGTTTTGATTAAAATAAGTTAACTATCTACCAATGTGCTTTTTAAATAAACATTTTATTTACATAATCATCAGTCTATTTTTTAAAAAAATAACCGAAAGACTATTTGAAAAAAAATAGTGGGTAGAAATCAAATTTGTAAAGTACATTAAGATAGTTACTCAAATTCAGACTTAAACTACTGCCTCCTGATGCCCTTACTAAAAACCCATTCACCAGAACACTAGTAAACTACCTGCTAGTCACAACTAGAGGAGATAGGATATCAAATACCCTGCCATGTTGGCTTTCAGTCTTGGCAACAATGGTATCTAAGTGCCTAGGCAATTCCTTTTAAATACTAATGTCTGGTGCTGTTATAAAATAGACAAAACTATTTTAACTCATGTTTTATTTTACCCTCTTAAGGTTCCTAATGTCTGAGATAGATGCTTACACTAAGTGAACTCTTTCCTTAGTTCTCATGACACATTTTCTCTCAAACTACATTTTCATCAGTTCAAACAATGATCAATCTTTATTACTCAATGTATCCAGCCTAAACCGACCGAAAGACCTTGATAGACAAGTCAGGATTATATCCTATTAAGATTGGCTATCAATATCTACATTAAGGATTACATTAAGAATTCTAGTTTAATTAAATAAGCCATCATTGTATGACACGCTCTTAAATTGAACTTTCTTATAGCAATATAGTGTCTACCATCTTTCTCATAAGTCGTTCTCATGCTACTAGTTTCTAACCAAACACTTCTTTCAAATATCTGATTATCTCTACTATTGTTGACAATTCAAGTATCTAATACTAGAATAAGTTCGATATGTAATGTCTGAATCTTGCATCCGACTAACTCTTTAGTCAAGTTTATCATTCCGAAAGTTCTTTTCAACTTAGTAGATATACCAGCAACAACCTAGAGAACTATGAGCATTTCCTAGTGCCCTTTTTGTATAAAACCATATCATATCATAGTGAGCGTAATGGAATAGACAATTAAGACATACCAGTATTGACCGCAATGCCATAGTATAACAACCAATCTGAAATCAAAAACTGTAAAACAAGTCATATAACATACATGATTACTTATCTTACCTTTAGTAAACAATCAAAGTTCAGAGTTCACAATCTGATACTTACATGAATGCCGTGGAGACCCAACCGAACTACCCAAAACTCCCCATCAGCGAGACCGAATTGAAATATCATAAGGGTGAGAACATTTTTTAATAAATATGTTTTCTCATAAACTCTTTGCTAAAATATATTTAACACATCACTATTCCCTCAGCCTTTAAGGTCCTACAACGGAGCTCCTCGAGGAGGCTAATGTAGACACTAGTCAAGTGTATACCATTACTTGAACATCCATACAAGATGTCCATATACCCCACATCGGCGTGGCCGTACTCAATTGCTTGAACTTTAGTTCATCTTATAACAAAAATCTAACCCTATATATCGTGGATTAACGTCCTCCTCGGGGAGTAATGCAACCCACTATACTATTAGACCAGTAATAGAGGCCATAAGCATTCACTTAGAAGCTCGCTCCCACTTGATATTTTGAGTCTTGTGAACCTTTTAGTTATTTTAGCAAACAAAGCATGGGATCCATCTAACCATTCTTTGCGTGTGCAATGATGAGCTAACCAATCTACCCGTTATATCATGGGAGAGGGGCGTAACAAGTTATTGGTCAAGTGAGAACTATTCTCAATTAATATATTTCCTAAACATATTTAACTCACTGTTTCTTCCTTGATCTCTAAGATAGTATCATAATGCTCCCTAAGAGACTAATATACTATCCTAGTCAAGTGTATACTATTACCTAGATATTAGTACTAGTGAACAAGATACTCCACTTCAGTGTGGCCGTATTTGCTTTCTTGTACCTTTCTCTATCATAAAGAAGTCCAACCCTATATTCCGCAAACGAATGCCGTCCTTGGGAAATAGTGCCCATCCACTATACTATTAAACCAGCAATGAAGACCGTGAGGAAACAACTCTTGTACCTCGCTCCCACTTGGAATTTTAAACAGCGGATCGTTCTTTTAAGTTTGATTATCGCATAATCAATTATTAGAATCATATTCTAAATTTTATTGAACCATTAAATAAAATCCTAATTATATTAGGTTCCTTTAATTATTCAACCCATGTAATCTAATCTCAT
This sequence comes from Simmondsia chinensis, assembly GCA_018398585.1. Taxonomy (NCBI): domain Eukaryota; kingdom Viridiplantae; phylum Streptophyta; class Magnoliopsida; order Caryophyllales; family Simmondsiaceae; genus Simmondsia; species Simmondsia chinensis. The sequence goes on along the minus strand of JAGTTD010000009.1, from coordinate 23,015,895 downwards.
TAGATACATTATGAGAATTTTTCTTTCAAATAATTCAACTATTGGATTATTTAATCATATTAGATCTATTTGAAATAATTCTCCTAATCAAAGAAATCGAATATTTCACCAAGTTACATATTTACATGGCCTTCTAACTTTATCCATATTCTACATAATATTTAACTCATTTAAACAATATCAAACATGTAAACGAAATTTAATAAATGTCATGTTATCAAACAATTTGAATAACAACACTTAAGGCCTAACAAAGTTGGAGTAATTAAAGATTTTCTAAAACAATTTTAGAAAAGATTATCCTATAATTAGAATCTTATTCCAACTAATTAATTATTTATTTATTTAAATTATTTAAGAATTAATAAAATAAAAACAATTGCTGGAAGGTGCCCAACGCACGGTTAGGCACTTCCTTAATCTCCTTTTTTATTTAGTTTTAATAATAAATAATTAATTAATTAATTAAATTCAATCTTAATCTTATTAGATTAAAAAATGAACATCTAATCTTGTTAGAAATTCTTTATTTTAGATTATCACAAAATATTCAACAATTGAATATTTCACACTTTGTTCATAATCTAATTACATTAGATCTAATAATTTAAATCGTTCAAGTCTTTGAATATCTAATCTTATAAGATCCGATTTAGAATTACACTCCTTGATTGAATACTAACTCATACAAAATTTTTAACAATTTAAAGCATTAATGAACCTTCAATCTTGTTATTAACTCTTTTAACAACTACCTTTTCCCTTTAATGAAATTCCCAATTTCATATTTTTATAATTCTACATCCTCCAATTTTATCAAACCTAATGCTTTTAATATCAATCATGAACGTATTCATAGTTGGCTCTGATACCAATTTAATATTCTTTATTTTAAATCTAAAGCCTTGACCTAATAAACTATTTAATTAGATTTAGATCTTACTATAATAAGTTCATAATATGGCAAAAGAAAAACATTAAATAAAATAAATATAAACATGATGTCGAATAAACATAACAAAGGGAAAACAAATTAAATATCATATATTTAATTAAACATACCTAAAGTGTGAATCCCAACACGTACATGAAAATCTGAAATTACAAGAAGGTCTCTTGATACCTCAAAGTCTTATTCACAATGACTTCTTCTAGCATCGAGAGTGTGGGCTCTCAAAAATATTTAATTTAAATTTTCCTTTTAATCTTTTCAAAAAAGATTTAAAAAAAAATTTATGCTAAATAATAATTTAGAAAACTCCTAAAATAATTTTAAATTTTTCTTCATGGAAGAAAACTAGATTCCAAAACCCTTATTTAAATTTTCTCAAGTATGTATGTATGTGTGTATATATATACATATAAAATAAAAGTAGATACATTGACATGACCTTTTGGGTGTCAACAACACAATATGACCCCCCAGCTCACCAATGCATGTTATCCCTTTTTGGCGTTAAAAATCTAATATAATTTACAGTATTATATATGTATCTCATAAATATTTTTTCAGCACAAAAAATTGTTTGTCTCATAAACAAATAATTTATCACATGAATTTATTTTTAAATATCTTCAAACGATGCTTAAGCTGAGGCTTGTGGAGGGATCTTATAGACAATCTAACTCTAGCTCCAAGGGGGTCAAATTTGATTCTCATCTCTTGATAACAATTGATTGCCACTTAGTAAAACTTAATTTCACTAAATAAGTTTTACTGACTCTAGAATTAAATATGTTCACTCAAAAATTTCCCAACTAGCTTCTATTACGACAATTGACCCCTCTATTAGATATATGTGAGCAAAAGTAACTTTAACTACTATTGTTACTTTTCTCACATCTCTCACCGTAGTTCCCAACTCGCCCTTCTCAAACAATTCAATACTTTTCTCACATCTTTCATTTTAAACTAATTGAACAATTAAATCTTAACAGCTCATAACAATTCTATACTATTCTTAATGAGTAGAATCTCATCTATATACAACACATTGAAAGTCACTACTTTCTAGCCATGTCACACATACACTGATGGTTCACTAACCATTGATTCAAATCTCTATGACTTGATTAGCCGTCATCGAATCTAATATTCAATGAACAAGATGCTTATTTAAGTTTACAAATAGACTATCTCAGTTTGCATACTATATGCTCCTGACTATTGGCAACAAACTTGTCTGGTTGTATTATATACATAACCTTTTCAAAATGACCATTTAGAAAATGACATCTTGACTTCCATCTTCCGTATCTCATTATATGAAATACAATGGATGAAAGTATCGTTAAGGACTTAAGCATAAAATCTGGCTAGAAGGTTTCATCAAAGACGATTCTTTACTATAGGGTATTAACCCATTGCCATCAATCTAGCCTGGAAGCTAAGTCTTGTCCATTTAACTCTTTATTATAACTTGAAGATCCATCTGGATCCAACCTAATGGACTTAATGTCTTTTGGCGTCTCTACAAGTTCCCAGACTTAGTTAAAATACAATTACTTTAACTTAATTTTTATTGCCTGACCAATCGGTATGCATCTTTGTACTTAAGATTTTCATTGTGGTCTAAAGGATCTAATTCACCATCATGCTTAACCATTAAGACTGAAAACATGAATCCATTAGGTGACCCTAATAATCCTCACACTATACCAAAGCTATCGGGTACTTAGTGTGACAATAACGTGGTTGAAGATATATCTAATACATCATCTACACCATAAGTTGTATCAAGCTGTAGTGCCACGATATCTCATACTATCAATTTATCTAACACGAGCCATTTGTTGTATATTTAGAACACTTTCTAAAGCATCTTACATAGCAAACCTTTTGATACGTAAACTGACTCATCATATGAACCTTAGCATATTCAATAACACATTATTGATCCTTTCTACAATTCTTTGTAGTAAGGAAAACTAAGAATTCTCCTAAAATTCACCACTTCGATCTAATCAAAGTGACTCGATGTAATTACCAAACTGATCCTAACTTCAGTCTTTAATTCTTTGAATTTTTCAAAGGATTCAAGACTTCAGTCTTCATAGATATATCCACGTGTCAACTTATTGAGTAGTCATTCATAAACATTTTATGAAATACTCATCGCTTCCGCTCGCTTGAACTTTTAGCGGTCCATAAACATTTTATGAACAATTACTAGCAGCTTAGTAGCTCTATTGCCTTTACTCTTAAAGGTTTTTTTTTCAATCACCATTAATTCGAACACAATTCACATACTGGTCATTATTTTAGTACCTAATGTTCACATAAAACATATCAAACCATTTTTTGAATATTACTAGATTATTGTGAATTAAGATTAAGTACCACTAAAAGAATATATGGTCTTCAGGAAATTCTTCTTTTATATGGTAACACAACCTAACTTGTATTAGATAAATAAACTACCATTCACATAGTTTCGATTAACATTAGTTAACTATCAACCAATGTACCTTTTAAATAAATACTTTATCTATATAACTATTAGTCTATTTTTTAAAAAATAAAAAATAAAAATAACAAAAAGACTACTTTGAAACAAGTAGTATACAGAAATCTAATTTCTAAAGAAACTTGTACATTATAAGATAGTTACTCAAAATCAAAATTGCATCTCTTACCTTAAACTACTATCTCCTGGTGCCCTTACTGAAAGCCCGTTTGCCAAAGCACCAGTGAACCACCTACTAGTCATAACTAGAGGAGACAAGATATCGAATACCTTGTCTTGTCGGATATAAGTCTTGGCAACAATAGTATCTAAGTACCTAGGCAATTCCTTTAAAGTCCAGTGTTATTATAAAAGTAACAAAACTATTTTGACTCATGTTTTGTTTTACCCTCTAGTGGTTCCTAATTTATGATATAGATACTTACACTAAGTGGACTCTTCCCTTAGTTTTCATGATACCTTTTCTCTCAAACTGTGCTTTCATCAGTCAGACAATGAGCAATCATTATTACTCAATGTATCCAAGCTTGCTCGATTGAAAGACTTTGATAGGCAAGTCAGGATCAATATCTTATTGAGATTGGCTATCAATATTTGAATCAAGAATTCCAGTTCAATTAATGAGCCAACATCATATGACGCGCTCTTGAACTGAACTTTCCTAATACAATCTTGTGTCTATCATCTTTCTCATTAATTGTTCTCATGATACTAGTTCTCTAATCAAACATTTCTTTCAAGTATATGATCATCTCTACTACAGTTGAATTTTCAAGTGTCTAATGCTAGAAAAGGTTCGACATCTAATTTTCGAGTCTAATGTCCAACATCATCGAGTGAGAAGCTATAAAGTGGTCCATTATTAGGCACTCGTAGAAGCGGCATCCGCATAGCTTTGTCCTTGACACAAAAAAATTAGAGTCAAATTCCGCACTACCGTTATTAACCTAGCACAATTGTTTAATGGACAATAGATTGTGAGTTAAGTGGGGAACAAGCATGACATTAGGTAGGTGAAGGGGGTATGTATGAGTGGGTATAGTGGTTGACCTCATATGTGTAATAGGTAATGATTCACCATTTCCCACAAGTACACTTCCATGACCAAAATAAGGAAGAATATTACATAGGATACTTGGGTTGGGCATCATATGGTTGGAAGCACTTGAGTTCGGGTAACCTTGTAGTTATGAGGTTCTCCAAAAGTCACTCCCGTAAAGGACTGAGAAGGATCAGAATAGGCATTATTGTCAAAACCGTGGGGACAAGCGATTTTTGCATGGCCGGTTTAAGAGGAGATCCAACAAGTTTGAGGTCCCAGTCCGACCACACCCGCGGTAAGGGAGGCTTACCTGCAGTTCTTGTTGAATAAGGATGAGCATAGGAATCTCCACAAGGCTGTGGTGGACCATGACCTGTGACTTGGGGCTGCGGTGGGTGGTCATGGTGGTTGTTTCGAGCACCACAATTGCACCCATGGCCATGCCCTCTGCCCCTCGATGTTATTGATTGCCTTAATTTCCTTGTCCATTGGCAACTAAAGCATGAGTCGATTCTGAGTTGGGGTGGGTGGTGTATCGAGTTAGGGTAGTTTCTTCATTTAGCAATGTAGTTTTTAACTCTTCATATGTATGTTGTTCGGAGGATTGTCATATAAAAGTGGCAAAAGCAACATAGTCTTGATGTAAACAAAAAAGTGCAAAATGATTTTAATTCAGAAAGATAAACATCCATTGTTTTGCCATCTTTACGGTGGTTGATAAGTTGGGTCCAAAGGTCAAACTCGTTAGCTATACAGTGATCCCAAAACTGCTTATCCAAGGCATCCCACATGGCTTTAGAGGTGGGTATCGGACAATGTTGTTTATAAGGGAGCGGGATAGGGTAGTGAAAGTACAAGATCTAAGACTTTGATCCATCACGTACCCATGTAATATGCTCCAAATTGGGATACGTCGATGCATTATGAGTGATTTGGGCATCAGGGCAGGGGTAGGTACCATCAATATACCCTACTAGTTGATGGGCTAAGAGGAGCATATTAAATTATTCTCGCCATGCCGGGTAATTGATTGTAGTTTCAAGTTTTATTATTACAATATTAGTGGTGCTTAATAGAGAAAAAAAAAATTGGGGAAGAATTGTATAATTGTGAATGCATTTGATTTAAAGAGAGAAAATTAGGGTTTATTGTATTTAATTTGGTGGGGAAGGGGGTGGGGGAGGCGTGCCACCGTATGTGGTGGCACTAGGGGCCGCCCCACCAGCGGAGGTGGTGGCAATCCATGGGTAAGATTGGGGGAGGGGGGGGGGGGGGGGGGGGATGCCCATAGTAAGCACCAGGTTCACAAATGGCTTGGTGGTGGAGTACCGAAGATAGCGGCATCGGCATCCACCAACCGAAGGAGAGAAGGCACCGCGATGGGCCAACATGGGTAATGTCGTTGGTCACGGGTGGTGATGAGGCTGTCGTCCGGTTGACTAGTGGGGTACCAACATGGTGGGGGTCGATCTCCACCAGTGAACCAATGACAAAAGTGGGGGTGGGGGGGGGTTGTGAGACAACCTTAGTGTAGGATCGATTTAGGTTTGATGCCATTACTTAATAGAAAAATCAATAAGAAAAGAAATAACATAGGACTCAAAATAATTAAAGAAATAAAATCAGTGGAAGTGAAAAAGAAAAAAAAATCAGAGAAGCTCTGATACCATGTGAAAGACTAGCAATGTACTGAATAAGTGAATAATTAGGTTACAAGGGTACCTATATAGGAAAACCTAAGGAGCAAAAATAACATCATTTACCCTTGACATTGAGGTTATAATAATAATATAAGTACAAGAAATGCAAACCCAAAACCTTGGTCTAGAATCCTCCAATAACATTGAGATCTTTACCCCTTTATGTGTTCAAAACTAAAAGGGGAACAAACATGTTTGTCTAAATTTGTGGAATATGAAAGTTAACAATGGTTATGTTACGTTTCTTTAATATACAGTATTTTGGAAAAAATTATTTGATTTACATTTTATGCCATGCAAATATGTAATGCATTTCTTATACTTTTTTTGTGGATTGTGCCCTAAAATGATAGAAAAAGACATCTTTGACCCTATGATGGGGATATACCATCTCTGTTAGCAATTCACTATTTAGAACGTCCTTTTAGACTTGAATTTAATGATGACCACTTATGATAGCCAACTTGGAGCCCAATTGTAGGGATTATATACAATCACAATTGAGGGCCTAAGAGTTCAAGATATGTATGCCTAAGTTCTCCATGAAAACGTTTAGCACGCTACTTTGCCTCACGCTTTTTGAAATGTGCCATATAACTTTTGGTGGATTTATTACTTGCTGGATCTTATGTTCACCTTGTAGTTTATCATTCTTGGATGAGGTGATGTATGTCTTAATTTAGAGATCAATTATTTTAGCCACTTGTCACTAGAAGTTTCTGGCAATCGCAAGAGACTATATGAATCATGGCTTGGATAAGTTTGTTATTTCAGACTTTCTTATAGTGTTTGAGATTCTAATTTTGGATGTGTAGCTGCTTTTCTTTCCCTAAAGTGTTTTTTTATGAAAGTCGTACCATTTTGTTTATGGTATCCAATTGATTATGGTCAGAGTTACATGAACAGATCTCGTTGATTGTTTGGTTTGAGGTCGTGATATGATAATTTTCTAATTTCTATTTGGAAACTTCTTTCCTTGTGTTTGCGCATTCTAGCTGGAAAATAGGTCTAAATCAATTCAGTCTAGTCTAGTTAGGTTTCTAACTGATCTTGTATAGAACCAGCCTGTTTTTACTGTCTAGTCCATAGTTGCATAATTATAGATAGTTTGATCTTTATTCTAGACTGATTTCGTGTGGTTTGGACTAGGGATGGCAAAGGGGCGGGGCGGGTACGGGGGGCGCCTCCTCCATACCCTTACCCGCCACTCAAATTCTATACCCGTACCCGCCCTATTACCCGCCACGGGTATGAAGTGGGTACCCGTACCCGCCCCGGCGGGTACAAACCCATACCCATTACCCGCCCCATTACCCGCGAGTACTGAACGGGTACTCATTACCCGCCCCAACCCGCCCCGTACCTGCCCGTACCCGCTCCCCGTACCCACCTTGTTACCTATCCATTGTCGTAATTATGTACAATATTAATATTTTGTACATAAAATTGGTTAAATTCTTAACAAATTCATCAAATTCTACCATAGGACGTAAATAATATTCAGTTCTCATAATACCTCATGTACATATTAAAATATCATAGTACCTAGGTTATAAATGATTAAACCTGAGGGTAACTAAACAACAATTTCTTTTTTCAAGAAATAATAATTTCTCAAAAAAAAAAAAAAAAAAAAGTCTTGCAACAACTTCTTGGATTTGAAATTAGTTTATAAACTAGAGTTTTCCCGTGTGATATGCAATGCGTAACTAAAATTAAATAATTATATTTATATGTTATTACTGATAAATTATATTATTAATATAAATAAAAAATAGAGTTTACTTATATAATTACTTATGTATAGAAATTCAAGGACAAGGGATTTGAGACTTTAAAAAAAGAAACTTATAATTAACAAAGAATATATAGATACAAATATATAGATATACATAATTGCGGCATTGAGAAATTATGGATCTGTTTGATAGTAGAAAATCGTTTTCCTTTTCCATTTTTAGTTTTTCTTTTCATCTTTAGTTTTTCTTTTCCAATTTTGCAGTATAAAAACTAAAAAATGTATTCAAGTGATCACTGTTTTCTAATTTTCTTAAAATAGAGTATGGTACATAAATAATGTACAATGCGATATAGGAATCAACTTTTGTTATGTTAATGTAGCGGTTTAAAGGAGCCAAGCCAAGCCGAGCTGAGCTGAGAACCCCAATGTTTGAACTCGAGCTTGATAAGGCTTATCTCTTATCGAGCTCTTCCAACCCTTGTTCGAGCTTGATTCGATCATATTTTAGTGTGTTCGATACTCGGCTCGTTAGCCTTATTGAGTCGAGTCGAACTTGTTATCGAGATCGAGCTTAAAATCGAGCAGAGCTTGCTATCGAGTCAAGCTCACTACTGACGCTTTAATGTGCTTTTTATGAGCCCTTAACGAGTTGTTATCAAACTGTTCGTGAATATTAAAGAACTAAGCACCCCCTATTTAAACTTGGCTCGTTGAGCTTATCGAGTCTGCTCGAACTCGGCTCGATAAGATATCAAGCCCTCATAATGAACATGAACGAGCTTTAATTGATTTCGAACACAAATAATTCATCAAAAGTTTTGATATCGCTTTTAAAAAAAAGGAAGCTAGCCTTAAATATCCCCAAAGCCTGCTCTATTGTATTCTGCAAAGATAAGTATCTATAATTAAACAACTCGAGTGATCCTCTTATTTATCCTTTACCTTGAAAATCATTTTTCACTTTTAAATTTGGGAACCTAGTATTAAGTACGCCAAAATAATTTACGTAAGAGGAGAAGGAGATGCGAATATATAAAAAAAATATTATAAAATAAGTGAGTGATATAAAAATGTTAAAAGAGAGTACGAAAAAAGTTAAAAAATAAGGTTCCTGTCTTGTAAAAAAAATTTAAAAAAATAGTTTAAAACTATTTTTCAAACTTAGGCAAGAACATAAAAATTAAAAAAAACTATTTTCTAACTTTTCTAATTAAAAATAAAATAGTTAAACATGTTTTTTTTTTTAATTTTTTTAGTTTTCCAAAAAAAATTTTCTGTCATCGGACGGGCCCTATTTTCTTTGGACCAGAGCCGTTGGGAACTATATGTCGTGCATTAATTTCCCCAAAAGAATTCTTCCAAACTGGCTGTATTATGTAAGAAATTGAAAAGCCCAACTTGATCAGCCAATACTTTTTCGAACTCACTTCGTCCCCCTCTTCCCAAGCACAATCCCTACAAACAAAGGTTCCGATCATGTGTTCCGAGGATCCAAATTCCACAGCGGCAGCAACACCCTCACACCCTACCAACACGACCCTCTTCCCGTTGACAGCGAACCCTCAGATGCCGATCCAGTGGCCGCCTTCCGAGGGCGGCGCTGTAACCCTTGACTGGATCTTGAATCTTATGTCCGCCTTCCATTGGTCGTCTTGGAATCTCCCGCCTTCCGATTTCCCTTCGGTTCTGCCTGTGGAAGTCTTCGACGCTTTAATCCTTCTTGGCTCCAAGATTCTACACAAGGAGCCCAATTGCGTGAAAATCGACGATAGCGGCGACAATTCGACTATTATTGTTGTCGGAGATGTACATGGGCAGCTGCACGATGTGCTTTTCTTGGTGAGGAATGCAGGGTTTCCTTCCGAAAATCGTTTCTTTGTGTTTAATGGAGATTATGTTGACAGAGGGGCTTGGGGTCTCGAGACTTTCCTTCTCCTATTAGCCTGGAAGGTATGACTTCGTATTGTCATATCATAATTGATACTTCTCTTGCTTTCGATTGGTTTTTGAGCAACCCTCCCTTTGGTTGAAGGAAGTCCCTTCAACCTTCGATCGTTGTTTTTTTACATTAATGGATAGTAAAAGTTTAACAGTAAAACGTATGCTCCCCTTGGAGATTGACTTCAAAAACGAAGTTGTTAGGATCTTGTCAATATCCTATCGGTCAGATGTATATCCGATTGGTCTGATCACCTTTTGGGCACGCGTATTTGGTTTATGTTATTTTACTTGATTTCTTCTTTTTTTTTTGTTGTTTTACCTTGTAAACTCTATAAAAGGCTTCTTAAGCCTAGTTTGTAATGAGGAATTTACAAGATTAAGCCTCGGTTATACCAGATGGGTGACATCTTGGGAAGTCCTCGTTGCCAACCCTATAAGGTTGGGGGTCCTTGGAAACACCCTCTCTGCAGGGTTACACCTTGAAGGGGTAAGGCTCCATACGTCTACCCCTCCAGACCCAACTTAAGCAGGAGCCCTTCAGGCCCTGGGTTTGTTGTTGTTGCTCTATAACTTTCAATTGAATTCTTTATTTTTCCCTCACTCTTTCTTCTCCATCTAATTTCCCTTTTTCTACTTTCTTCTTCCTTCCATAATACTGATTTTCTCCCTAATTCTTCTCATTCTTCCTCAATTTCTTCTCTTTTCATGATTGATGTATGAAATTTTGCCTTAATTACTACATTGGATCATAACAGTTGGTATCAAAGTCAAGTTTGACATCCCCGTAGGAACGAATTCATGGGCTTCGATGTAATTGATCAAATCCGAGAATTAAGTATCAAACAAGAGGAAAGGTTGAAGTATATGCAGGAATGGTTGGCGAAGTCTTATACGCAACAACAACTTTGATAGGAGCATTTTCTTGCCAACCATGAGAAAAACAAAACATGGTTTGATACACTGTCAAACAATGTTACGGTTCCTTCTCCTAGCCTTAGCAATGCAGAGTTTAATTTCGATGAAACCGAAATTGAAATTACAGACAATGAAAAGGCCTATGACGAGGACAGCCACGTCGATGCTTCTGAGTGTCTAAGAAACCATGAAATTCAACCATTCACAAGGAACTATGATCAAAATCTACCTCTAGAGTTTGGTATGGCACTATTTTCTCCTTTACCCTTAATATCTTTGAAACTATCCATCGTGGGATTTGTTTGAATGGCTGACCAAGGGTTTGTACACAACTTATTCGATGAAATTCCTAAGAGAAATCATAAATCTTGCAATGCTGAAAATCTTTGGGTTGTTTTTGATACAGCAAAGTATGTTTTCTTTGAAAATCTAGGCATTATTCTCGAGCTTTCATTTGGAGCCAGGGAGTGGTATTAAGATGGTTAATCAAAAGCTTGCTGAAGATTGCAGAGGTTCAACTATGGCTGCCTTATTTCTTGACTTTGATATTAATGCTACAAGAAATTTCAAGAACAGAAAGAAAGGAAAAAGGCCCCGGGGGGGGGGGGGGGGGGGGGGGGGGGGGGGGGGGGGGGGAGGGGAAAAAAATGGCACAATACTGCAATAAGGTGACCATGATAATTATAAAGCAACCAAGAAGAATTGTCAATCTGGGGGGAGTGTTGTCATGATTCTGTCAATATCTAATTGATCGGATCAGCCTACGCAGAGTTTCTGTTAATATTGGATTGAATGGATACCTACCTGATCGATTAGATCAGCCACTCCTAGGTGGGAAAAGCTATTTTACTGGATTTTTTATATTTTTTTTCATTCTTTTTGACTATTTTGTCTTGTAAACTATATACATAGGGATTAGTCTGTGCGGATAAATCTGGAATAAACTGATATACTCTGATATCAATTTGTTAGGGAAATCTTAATGCGGAAGCGTAAACCCTAATCACTTGATTCGATTCAAATAATATGACTCACACAAACGAGAAGTAAACAAATATGGAGAAAGAAAGAGCAAACTCGAACACACAATATTTACGTGGAAGCCCCTCTACAATCGAGAGGGGAGAAAAACACGGGCGGAGATGGAGATTCTTTATTGATACTGAACGGAAGAATTACGACGACACTTCCTCTTGACGAGATCTATGAAAGAATTACAAACACTTTCTCTTAACTCTCGTAGCACTCAAAATCTGAATTGGAGGAATTACAAAATCACCTCTCTCTCTTTTATGACGGCGCCTCACTCTCTTTGATTGGATGACGAAAACCGAACCCTAGCGTTCGTATTTATAGGCACGGGTATAAGGAGGGTCCCGATCGATCGGCTCTCTTGCGGCCCCAAAATCCGGAAAATCACTTAAATCACCCGATCGATCAGGCTTCCCTCCCGATCGATCGATGACCCCACGGCAACCCATAAACATAAAACAAGTAATTTGAGACATAATCCTAACATAGTCCTTTATTGTAATTCATTCTTCACTTGATTAATGAAATTTCTACTTTGATATTCAATTATAACTTTCTCTCTCTTCTCCCTCCAATACTAATTCTTCTTTTCTTCCTCAATTTCTTCTCTTTTCATGATTGATGTCTAAAGTTTTACCTAATTACTATGTTAGGTCATAATAGTCGGTATCAGAGCCAAGTTTGACATCCCCGCAGGCATGAATTCATTGGTGTCGATGTAATTGATCAAATCCGAGAATTAAGTATCAAACCAGAGAAAAGGTTATGCAAGAATGGATTTGATGTTACAAAAAATTGAATCTTGGAGCAAAAATTCGATGTTATTGATCATATTGAAAAAGTTCAACTCCGGGAAGAGGAAAGGTCCAAGCATATGAAAGAATGGAGGGAAAACGCTGATGTTAATATAGATAGATTGATGGAAAAGATGGTTGCTATCAAAGAAATCAACTAAATAACAGAAACGTGCGCCCAAACGGTGATCTAATAGATCGGATATCGTTAGAAACTCTGCGTGGGCTGATTTGATCGATCAGATATACATCTTACCAATCGGATATGAACAAGATAATGACGAGTTATTTCTCTTTGCAACGTAGGTCTTGACCCAAACCAAACCTCATGCTTTCCATTGTTAGTGCAATCTCATATTTGCAAAATCCCAACAACTTGGAAAATTCGTGCAATTAAATTTATATATGAAACTAAGCAAAAGAATATTCAGAACATGTAACTTTATACACAACGAAAAACCCTTCAATCAACTTTATTTTTCAAAAGAAAAACGTCTTCCGTCCATCCAAATGGAGCCTAAGTTTTTGATAGACGGAACATATTTGCAAATGGTGGTATGCTATCTTAAATATTTGTGAGACCCCCGCGTTGAGTTGAGACGATAGTTTCATTGTTATTTTTTTGTGTTAGTGATTTATCTAGTAGTTTTGATATATAGAACGTAAGGATAATTCAATTTACCTAATGCGAGTTTGAAACTAGATCACTGTGTGGTTCAGATTGATATCAGAATCCAAACAATGTGTGGAAGGCTATAAATTTGCTGTTATTTGTTAGTAACCCCACCATCCCCTTGTTATTCCCCTCATCTCACACATGAATTGCAATGTTGTGACACTACGAAGAAGAGTTGGATGAAGGACTTATTTTACACCCTTACACACTGCAATTTGGATTATTTTATTAAATACATTTAACTTTTGGATCAAAAAACTATTTCAAAGTATTTGTGGACCGAACATTGATATGCTAAACCATAGAGTACTATTTACCCTAAATAAAAAAGATGAAATAATGATGCACAAGAAAATAAAATTTGTATTTCATCAAAAAATTATGGTATAATCTTTGTGTACATATATTTATACAAAATATACGGAAATTCCTCTGATTCGATCTCCACAGGATGTAATGAATCTCTTGTTGACGCTTGGACCTGGAAACTTGAAGGAGGGCACGAGGATTGATCTCAATCAAGTGATTCTTGTTCAAATTAGAGGGCAAATGGCTTGATCTTCGAGTTAAAGGATGATGGGTTTGAAGTCTTTGGAGAGGAGTTCAACCTTTATTTTTCACTCAATAACAATTCAAGAGAGGAGGTCAACTTAAGAGTGCTAGTAATTTTCTTTTAGTTTTCCCTGGGGGTCTTATGTTTATTCTTTTCCAAGCTCCCTCAAATGAAGAGGGAGTCCTTTATTTGTAGAGATGAAATCTAAGCTTTGGGCCTTGGACTTGACTTAGTAGAATTAGGTCCAACTTATCCTTCACGTTTAAAGGGCCTAGGGTTTCTTTGACCTTAAGGCTTTGTGGGCTTGGATTTGACTTAGAAGGTGAAATCATTTGGGTTTGAGGTTCAACTTGGAGGTTATTTAAGGATTAGGTTCGTCTTGGAAGTTGTTTATGCTTTAGGTTTGACTTGAGAGTCATTTGGGGCTTTAAAGGCTCGATAAGAGCTCAGCTACAACTCGAGTTGATGAGGCTTATCAAGCTCGAGTTCAAACAAGGGGTGCTCGGCTCGACTTGGTTCCCTTTGCACCCAAACTCTTCTTTAGCTTGGCCCTTGTTAGTTTCTGCGGACTGATGTTTGAATGTTTCTTTGACTAAGGAAATGGTTGGTTTTCGTCTCTTGTGTGCACCTACCTAAGATATATCTCCCACATTTTATCCGTACAGGAGCCATGATGACCTTCCTCATTACTTATGTTGAATCTCATCCTAGAGAGTGTTACTCTTTACCACCTTTATGGAGCACAGCAAGCGTAATTATTGTCCTCTAGCATATGCATGCCTAGTTTAGTACTTTCGAATCACAAAGAAAGCTTGGAAGATTTCTCCACTTATCCATCACATGAAATTCTGATGTGTGATGTCTTGATCAGTGTCACCATCCTTTCTAAACTATTCTTATCATCACGTCAACTGGAATTCTTCATACTTTGTCTTGGATCTGGGAAGTTGAAAACCTTTTGTTTCTATTGCCTTTCCTCACAATTCCAATTTTGCCTTGATCCCTTCATCTGGATCGTCAATTGGCAATATCTCGGGTTAGCATACCTTTTTCTGGGTAAGTGTCATTTGAGCATACACTATCTGACATCATCTTCAATGTGCTTGGTGAAAGCTTTTCCATAATCAACGAAAAAAAGAAAAAAGAAAAAGCATAGGACGAATCCTTGGTTGCAGACCAATAGTAATCAAGGACACCTTAGTTTTTCTCCAGATGTCCTAACGCAAGTCCCTATATACATGTCTGGTTCATATGCATCCCTTTCCTTTGTAATACCTTCTTAGCAAATGAATTCCTTCTACATTAGATCTACCCGGCATGAAATGAAATTGGTGTTTGGAGATGCTTGTCTTTTGTCTTAACCTACTTAAGTCGACTTCTGTGGTATGACTAATAAGTTTGTTCCTCTTGATATCATCCTTTGCTCTTGTATTTTGAGTATTGTGCTTGTCACTTATTAGGAATTTTAGGATCTCCAATACATATCCAAGTTTCATAGGCATGCAATCTGACTTTTCTCGCCTTATTTTCTCTGTTGCTTCCTTAGCACAGCTAACATTGAAGGGCTCGACAATGGGTACTGGTAAATAAGAACTTTGAAATCTAATACAATTAGGAAAATATTATGAAGCTATTAAATAAAACAAGGAAACTAAAAATATAACTTAAATTTTGAAAATATGCTCCTATAATAAGAGTTGCCTTTAATGCATAGTTGATGGAACATCATGGTTATGCTCATAAGGGAGCCATATGTTTACAATATTTATGCACTAAAATGTGATCCATGTGGAAGATAGTAATGGTAAGTGAAAGCCTTGTCAGCAGTGAAAGATCTTCCTTGCTTCCGGATGATGTTACTGTTAGTATGTAATTGTGCGACTTTTGCATGATTTTTGGATTATGAGAAACTTATACGTCTATGCCCATCCATCTTATTGACTAATGATGATGATGCGATATGGCGCGGCTGGTGCCTTGTTCTCTTTTCTTCATTTATGGTTCCCCACCCATAGAAATAGCAACGGGGTTGGTAAAACTCATTCCCTGCGAGTCCGTGCTTCGTTTAAGGCAAGTATAGGTGTAGGAGAGGTGGGTAGCGGGCACAGATAGGGTACGTGTGGAAATACTCGAACAGGTACGGAGCAGATATGAGTACAATGTTATACCCGCTGCTCTCCACCCAATACCCACTATGCAGTGTTATCCACCCCATGCCATCTGCCCATATTTGTATTTAATTAATAGGAAAAAGATTATTACATCCCATGAACTTTCTTATTAAATACAAGAGATCCGATGCACTTTTAATTATCAAACACAATCCTTGATGGATGGGCATTCCCTTGTACTTTTAATTTCGTAAAATTGTCCCCTAAACCCTGTTATTACACAACTTATGCCCTAAACTTTGTTATTAAACACTACTCATCCCTTGCGTATTTAATTTAGCTTTCTAAATTATGATAAAACACAACTTATCCCGATTCAATTTTTTAAAAAAAAAAACCTCTAAACTATGTTATTAACAAATAAGCCATATTTGTATTAGGCACAACCCACCTCTTGTACATTCAATTTTCAAAAGTAACGCCCTAAATTATGTTGTTAAGTAAAAAATTGCCCCTATATATTATATTTAACCCTTAAATTAAACACAATTCACTCCTTATTACACCTTAAATTTGACATGTGGATGATTTGAGTTGAATAGCATGATTAAGCGACTATTTTTTAAAATTAATATGTACAGGGTGAGCTGTGTTAAATATCATAATTTATGAAGTTAATCTGAATATGAAAGGGGTGAGTTGTGTTTGGTTATGAACTCCAAAAGGTGAGTTGTGTGTAATAACAAAGTTCAGAGGGCAATTTTTACAAAATTAAAAGTGCAAGGGGTGAGTTGTGTTTAATTGCAAAGTTTAAGGGGTGTGTTGTCAATAATTAAAAGTATAAGGAGTTGCTTGTATTTAGTAGGAAAGATATATTTTTTGCCCTTACATACTTCAAAAACAAAAAAGATGTATGTATCCAAATTTGTCTGTCAAATAATGGGGCCAAAAGTAATTGGGATACAAACGTTAAATTTAATGGGCGTTATTATTGTCAGCGCAAAAAAATGTTATTGTCCGAGCAATGATATAACAACCACAAATATTCATAAAATTGCTTTGGCGTCAACATTTTTGCTCTGGCAATAACGTTATCCTTTTAAATAATTGTACATGGATGGATATGAATAACTATTGGGTACACAAATTGCGGTAGGTAATGGATACCCGTTGGATGCTTGTGAGTAGTGCAGTAGGTAGGAGTATGGACTTATAAATGTTGAGGTGGCTGTGGATATCCACTTCATATCATGGTAGGTCATGGGGTGGGTGACGAGGTTTGGATTTGGGTGGCGGCTTTCCCCGCACCTGCCCTGCCCCATTGCCATCACTACCCACCCACAATAACTCCAAAAAGAGGGGAAAAGGAAAAAGATGAATTTTGTCGTAGTAAATTACTTGTCTGTTACTTCAGGGTTTGTTGTTGTACTTGTCTACTACTATCTCGATGTTTCTGTTGGTATCTTTATTCTGCTTTGAGATATTAAGGGAGGTGATTTGTTATGATTTCAGATTTACTTGCCAAATAGAGTGTATCTTCTGCGTGGAAATCATGAATCTAAATACTGCACTGCTGTCTATGGTTTCGAAAAGGAAGTCATGGTAAAGTATGGTGATCAAGGAAAGCATGTATATCGTAAGTGTTTAGGCTGCTTTGAAGGACTTCCTCTTGCTTCTGTTATAGGTGGAAATGTGTATACAGCCCACGGAGGGCTATTCCGAAGTGTGCAGGCAACACCATCAAAAAGAAATAGAGGGAAGAAGAGGAACCGAAGGATTAGTGTTAGCTCTGAAGGGAGCTCCTTGTCACTTGGTTCCTTTGAGGAGTTATCTAAGGCTAGGAGATCAGTTCTTGATCCCCCATGGGAAGGTCAAAATTTGATTCCTGGAGATGTCTTGTGGTCTGATCCTTCAATGAAGCCCGGACTCTCTCCAAATAAGGAGAGGGGCATCGGACTATTATGGGGTCCTGATTCTACCGAGAGTTTCTTGAAGAAGTTCCATCTAAAGGTAAGGATCTAAAGTTCCATCAAAATTTGTTTGCAAGATGCTGGTTGCAAATTTTATATGCATCATTTGGTTTTCCCTATTATATTCCACAAGTTGTTTGTAGTCAATGGGCAGGAAGTAGACTTAATAAAGTCATATTTTGTGTTGTACTAATGCTTTAGATTGTAACATAGTTGCTCTAGTCTTTGTACAGAGATGCTATGTTAAATTGTAGCATTCACGTAGATGTGCGCAAGCTAGTCAATAACATTATATAGTTTGATTTATCCACTTGATCAATGTCAAAGTGAAAAAATAAGTGATTGTTTTCCTTCTAAGTCGAAGATATATTGAAGAGCTTCACACAGTTGGCTCATGAAAACTTTCAAATATTTTTGTGATGAACGACATTAATGATATGGTTTCAACTCATTTCTTGCTATTCATACAATTTTGAATCGTTTTGTTGATCTTATTTTCCATTTAGGACTCAATTATTTATTTGTGTTTCTTCAGTCCTCACCCAACACAAGCATTACTTTTTTTGGCATCTATAATGACATTAAGGTTATTTACACATTAGTGCCTGTAGGGTTCATTTGCCAGGCACTAAGGCATCTAATTCTATTAGTACTCCGAAGTTAAGCGTGCTTGGGCGAGAGTAGTACCAGGATGGATGACCTCCTGGGAAGTCCTCGTATTGCCAACCCTGTAAGGTTGGGGATCCTCGGAAACAGCCTCTCGGCAGGGTTACACCCTGAAGGGGTAAGGCTGTGTACATCCACCCCTCCCAGACCCCGCTTATGTAGGAGCTATTGAGGCACTGGGTCTGTTGTTGTTGTACACTAATAGTGCCTGTACTTCGAATTTGGGTTAATTTAGTGCTTGAACTTTGAATTGTGTCAGTCCTAAACTTCTAATTGTGTCAATTTAGTTATTATACCATTGAAATTGTTTCAATCAAGTTTAATTCTAAAATTAATGTTAATTTATGATTGAAATTGTAACGTTAATTAGCATTTGCATACATTTTCTACATCAAATATTAGCACTTACATATCTTTTCAATCATTTCTAGTTGAAATAGTAATAGTAATTAATCAAAAATTAACAAATCTTGATCTAACATTCTTTAAAAATTGGACTTGATTGGAACAATTTCAATTGTACAAGGACTAAAATGAAACCATTAAAAGTTCAGAGACTAAATTGGCACAATGCGCAAAGTAGGGGATTAATGGAGTATATAAACTATGATGCTGTTGTAGCGTGATTGCTTTCTTATTTACTTTAGCAACTGGAGTGCTAATATTAGGATTGTGCATGATTGCTCTCTTATCCACAGTTAATTATTAGATCGCATGAAGGCCCTGATGCAAGAGAAAAACGACCTGGTCTTGCAGGAATGATTGAAGGTTATACAATTGATCATGTTGTGGAGTCTGGAAAGCTAATCACTTTATTCAGTGCTCCTGATTACCCGCAGTTCCAGGTATTTTTCCTCGCCTTGCCTAACATATTGATTTTAAGGGTTAGTCTGGTCTGGTGTTAAGCCCTCTTGTGCCCCTTTTCTAATATTTGTGTGCATGAATTGATGAGCGACAATATTACAAAGCTGAAGATTTTTTTCTTTCACAGAGGGATGTTGGCATCTTTTGTTATCATACTTCTGAGGATAAATATTTTTTCGTAGGAAAAATATTTTTCCCCTTATTGATTGCAGTTCTTAGGATTTCGCAATTCGGATGCTCATGTAGTCATGTGCATGTGTGCTTATTCTTCAGAATGATTTTTTTCATTCATCTAAGAATTTGCAAGTGCTCGTTGTTTCCTAATGATGGCAAGCATGAAATTTCTCAACTAGACCTTTCATTTAGACTATTGTATGTCATGATTGGTATGAAAGTGCTTCGTCTCCTAGTCTTTAGATGATGCTCATTTTAAAGGGTGCCATCATATTGTTTAGTCCCAGTGTGGCATGTGACATAAGTACCGTCTTTTTAACTTATAGTGGTGTTTCCATGTGTTCTATAAAAAAATTGATACGATGGATAGAAAACTGCCCCGGAATTCTCTCCCTCCGGCCCCCCTCCGGCCCCCCCGAATTATAAATTATGATCTTAATGTTCGATGAAACCTTTGTTCATAAAAAAAAATTGTTCGATGAAACCGTGGAATCAAGTGTGGTTGTAGTTATGGTGTTGCAGAAATTGGGTTTGGGAATGTGGGTTGTTTTAAGGCCTATATTTGCAGATAGTTAAATGAATGACCGGACATATAAAACACATTTATAAATATATTTGCACTATGGAGGCCTTTAAAGCATACCTTTGTGTAATAGCCAATTGCAAAATGATTAGTTTAAAATCTGTTCAATGACTACCATTCTGCTTTTTCTCATTGAGACCCTCTTATCTCTCGTGGTATCCAGACAAAGCTGTTGCCAAGATATCCAGTTTCATGAGCTTAACAAAATTTCATTGTCCAAGTTCTTTAGACGTTCAAGCTCCAATTAACCATATAGAGTTCCATTATGATCTAAAATTGACAAGCATGCCAAAGGATTCCAGCATTTTCTTGTAAAGTTAAGCAAGCAATGCTCATCCATTCAACAGTGAACCATACAGTTGAAGTGGCTTTTTTTTGGTGGCGTTTAATGCAAAATGTTGCGGTTGAATAAATTGTGAAGGAAGGGCCTTGATATAGCCCTTTGGTATACCCAAAGATCAATTGATAAAGAGGAAATTTCATGAAAATTATGAATATATGTTTTTGATTTGATCTGATTACATGCTTTTCAATGCTGTGCTGTTAAGGAACTCAACCTTTAAGAATCACCTTAGGTATATAATTAGGATTTGTCCAACCTTAGAATTCTTATAACCTCATGACTTTAGCCTACGATCATTTTTCATATTGTTTGAGTTATTATGCATGTCAATGGATGTTTGCAACAAGTTCAGAAGGATTCCCCCCCCCCCCCCCCAAGGTTCTATAGCTTTAATAATATCATCATATTTTACTTTATTTTAGCTGTTGAAATTCAGAATTTTAACTGTAAGAGTTTTTAGACTTCAAGCTATGTCCATTCTATTAAAGATTATATTATCTATTTTCCAATACACACTGAGGCCTGTTTAAGAGAAATATTTCTGGTATTTTATCTGTGGTATATCAAATTTCTTGTTTGATATATATGTCAT
Source organism: Simmondsia chinensis (assembly GCA_018398585.1). Classification (NCBI taxonomy): domain Eukaryota; kingdom Viridiplantae; phylum Streptophyta; class Magnoliopsida; order Caryophyllales; family Simmondsiaceae; genus Simmondsia; species Simmondsia chinensis. Next base: position 22,994,731 of record JAGTTD010000009.1, on the reverse strand, counting down.
TGGCACACTCTATGTTTGGTTTGGGGTCATGACGCTGGATAGGCAGTACGCTTGCTTTTGGTTGGTAAGTAAGATCGAGGATTTGAACTTATGTCTTCTTGACCTATGCCCCTGACCTTGATTAAGTTTTAGCGCTAGATTAGTATTTTATTGGCAAATAAACAGAACACTGATTACCCTATATTCAAAATTCAGGCGACAGAAAGAAGGTACAACAACAAAGGTGCATATATTGTGCTGGAACCGCCTAATTTTGATACGCCAATCTTCCACAGTTTTGGTGCGGTATCTCCAAGACCAAAGGTAACAAATCTGTTTGCTAATTTCTAAACTACATCCACAGACAATATCAAGCTGTTTCCCATTTCTCAAAGGATACGTATCCCGCTGCTATTCTCACTGAACTAACTTTGGATTTTTGATGGGATTCACGTTTTAGTGTTTCCCTGCATATAATACACTTTCTCCAGTTTGTTTTAATGTAACTATGTGCTATATTGGTAAATAAGCGAACTGTGAGCAGTAGCTGGTACAACATTCGTGGCAGGTCAATCCATATTATGACTACGAGGAAGTGATTGATTCGGATGAAGACCTGGACTTGGCATCGATGGAATCAGCCCCCTGATGATCCAATGTTCGATTCTGGTTTGTCTGTATTTATTCGTGTGGGAAAAGCTTGTATGCTATGTAGATGAATATTCATCTCTTTTTTGTTATATTTTTATGATAATATTAGAAGCAAAAGTCGTTCATTTCCTTAGAGCCCCGTTCTTTGTGTACCTTGATCTTTTTGAGTGCTAGAGATGCTGCTTGGCATAATTAATTCAAAAACTGAGGTTCCATTTGTTTAAAGGAATAGATTCTATGAATTATTTTTCTTCGGAAAAGATTTTCCATCTGTTTTTTCAAAGGACAATTTGTTGCCATATTGTAATGTCTTCTTGTATGGTTTAAAAGAAATTTTTTTCATCAATCATCTTACATCTTATTATAGGAAAATATAACTACTAATACAATATATATGAGAAGTAACAAAAAAATTAAGTACCAATATAATATATATGAGAAGTAACAAAAAAATGTAAGTACCAATACAATATATATGAGAAGTAACAAAAAATTAAGTTAACTATTAAAGTTACATAAAATAGGAAAATTATCTCTTGGGTATTGTAAAGTTTGAGCATTTATAACTAAAGCTCTCTATCATTTTAATTTTAATATATATTGTCAAGTATCTTGAGATATAAAATTTTATCACTTACGTAAATATTATGTTAGAATTTGATGAATTTTCAAAATACGGCTAATTTCCACCAAAAAAAGCTGATGTGATATAGATTGCGACCATATATATGCTCTGTCATTTTTTTTAACCAAAATGTAGCGGATTATGAAAAAGTTGGCCGTGTTCTGACAAGAATTATGCATATATATCAAAAGGATATGCCATGTTAGCATTTTTTGACAATAGAAGCCATTGCATTATGATACAAAGTACATATTATTAAGCTCCCGTTCCATGTCAATTTTCATTTAGAATTCACTAAATTGGGCCAAAAGATAGGTGGTTCATATAATGCATAAACTTTAAGATACTTGGGAGAAAAAACTTTTAAAACTTTAGAATGCATTATTGTATATTATTGAGACATTAAAGTACCTTTGTAATAAGTGTTCAAATCTCAAAGTGGCACAACACCGTTAACAAGTATAGAAACAACAACAACAGCAGTCTCAGTGCCACAAGAGCTCCCGCATATAGAGGGTCCCCCGGGGGGGGGGGGGGGGCAGCATGCGCAGCCTTCCCCCTTTAGGGTGTTACCCTGATGGGAGGCTGTTTCCAAGGACCCCCATCCTGAGGAGCTTGTCATCATGAATGCTTAGAAACCTGGAAACCTAGAAGCATGAGAGCAATATAGAGCAAAACTCAATGGGAGAACTCAATGGCACGTAACTGCAAGCAAATAGTCAGCACATACGCAAGTGCTGAAGTGCTCAAGTACATAGACAAGCAAATAAGTGCGCCAATATGTGCGCCAAATAGGAAGTCAAGACACCTAGAGACACTAATGCCGGCAGTAACGATGTACTACTCTAAGCCGCTACTTCGAATACCTCAATGCTTGCTGTCTAGCGAGTTCTGTCCAAGGCCATCTCCTCCTGTAGGTTTAGGTGGGTGAGGATTTGTCGGATCGTCTTCAACCGTCTCTTCTTTGGCCTAACTCTCCCTCTCCTCCCTAACATGGTATGAGATTGTTCGCATCTCCTGACTGGAACAGTGGCAGTTCCTCTTAACATGATTGAACCACCTCAAACATTGCTCCCTTAATTTATCCTCAATCAAAGCCACGCCCAATTTGCCTCTTACGATGTCGTTTCTGATCTTGTCCTTCCTTGTGTGTCCGCACATCCACCGTAGCTTCCTCATCTCCGCTACATTCATCTTCTGTGCATGGTATTTTTTCATTAGCCAATATTCCACCCCCATATGACATAGCCGATTGTTAACAAGTATAGAAACATAGCCACTAATAGAATTAATCTCATTATTGTCAAATACCTAATTGGAACCATAGCATCCCTATAACATTGGAAGGAATCATTTTTATGAAGACCCCAATTCATCGTACCCTTAAGGTAACTTGAGAGTCTAATTAGACCAACCTACTGCTCCTCATTTAGATTATGGGTGTAATGACTCAATCTACTAATGGCATGGACAATATCAGAGCAAGCACAATTTATCAAAAACATTATGCTAACAATAATCTTAGAGTATTCTGCATGTGACACACTATTACCTATATTCCTTTTGAAGGGAACATTCAAGTCATAAGGAGTCTTAAGAGGAAGCGTCATCAAAGTAAGCAAACTTCCTCAATATTTTTTCTCCATGTAGTAAGATTGACTAAGAGTCAAACCCTCAGATAATCTAATTATTTTCACGCCAAGTATCACGTTGGCCTCGCCAAGATCTTATCAAAGCATAAACTTAAGAAAAAATTATTAGCATTAACAACATTCTCACTCATACCAAAAATAAGCAATTCCATCAACATATTAGCATATAATCACACAGCCATTATCATCATGCTTAGAGTAGAAATATGCATCACCGCTATTCACAACAAGACCATGTGTGACCAAAGTGCAATAAAATTCTTGATTCTATTGTTTAAGAGCTTGTTTAAAACCATACAAAGACTTTACAAGTTTACACACTTTATGCCCCATGCCAGGAAAAACAAACCCCTCAGATTGTTTTATATAAATTTCCTCCTTAAGGTCGCCATTCAATAGACCAGTTTTAAAATCCATTTGGTGTATTATAAGGTTATGTACGGAAGTTAAAACAATCAAAGCTATTACATTGGCAATCTTAAACACTAGTGAATAAGTATCAGGGAAGTCAATACCTTATTTTTGAGTGTATCCCTTGGCCACTAATCTGGCCTAAAATTGTTCAATAGACCCATCGACCCTCAATTTTCTTTTAAACACTCATTTACACCCTATGGGCTTGCATCCCCTAGGAAGGTCCACTAAAACCCAAATGTTAGTACTCATTATTGACTCTAACTCTGTATTAATCGCCTCTCTCCTATGTAGAGCATCTATAGATTTCATGGCCTCAACATATGACTTAGGATCTTCCTCTAACATGAATGTACTAATAACATGCTCATCAAAATCAGGGTTTTTAGATAAGAATGTAGTATTGAAGTCAGGTCCAAAACTAGTCTTAGTTCGAGCCCTCTTACTTCTTATAAGTTCTTGAACCTCGAGTTCAAGGGGCGAATGGCTAAATGACAACGTAGATGCATTAGGCAAAGAAATAGGCGATGACGCGTGCATCGATTCTTTCATGGGAAACACATGCTCGAAGAACTCAGTATATTGAGATTCCATAATCTTACCAAGCCTGGGCTTAAGTTATATATTAACATGAATCCATATGCAGCATTATTCATAGCATAACTAATAAACACAGCATATGCTGTTTTGGGACCTATTTTATTTCTTTTAAATTCAAGAATCTCAACTTTAGCAATACATCCCCACACTTTGAGATATTGAAGGTTAGGTGCGTAATCCTTCCATATCATAAGGTGTTATGTCTAACCTTTAATGTGAAACCCTATTAAGCAAGTGACATGCAGACAACATGGCTTCCCAAACAAGCTTGAGGATGAGCCTGAGCTAATCAACATAATGTTCCTCATTTATTTGAGGGTTCTCTTCTTTCTTTCGGCTATACCGTTCTGTTGGGGCATACAAGGAGTTAATAGCTCATGAATTATGCTATGTTCATGAAGTCTCTTCAGGAAGGTAGTACCATACTCGCCTCCTCTATCCAGCCTAATCCTCGTGATTCTACTGTCTAATTGGTTTTTAACTTCTGCTTTATACTTGAGGAACATCTCCTTGGCCTCATCTTTCAAACAAAGGAGATACCATTAGCGAATTTTGAGTGGTCATCAACAAAAGTATGTAGTACCTCTTACCACCTATACTTGTGGTGTTCCCAAATCACTATGTATGAGTTCGAGTAGGCTAGATGTTCGTTCAACTAATTTGTTAAAGGGCTTTTTAGGATGCTTGGCCGTAACACGTACTTCACAATTGTCAAGTTTGGTAAAACTACAATTAGGAATTAAACTCATTTTGTTTTAGTCTTTTAATCGAAATATTGTTTGCATGTCCGAGTCTAGCATGCCATAAATCTAAAGATTCAAATAGAAGCAAAAGCATATGTAGTTTTATTTATGTCAATTTCAACATCAAGTATATAGAGGCCCCCATTACAAAAACTCTTTGCCACAAAGTTCTTATTTTTGTGATAACAAGCTTACCAGATTCGAAGTTTAGATTTAAACAAGCTTTGTTAAGCAAAGCACCAAAAGTCAGGAACACTTGCAAAGATAAATACTTTTCAAAGTTAAGTTATAGAAGGACCTTTCCCTTTCTAAGCATCGGGATTGAATTGGAATTGTCCAAGAACACACACTCACCTACCGTGGCTTTCTCATACTCATGAATAGGTCCTTATTGGTGCAAATGTACCTCGTGGCACCAATATCTACAACCCACTCGACCCTGTTCCCAACTATATTCACCTTGGATATTATGGCAACAAAGACATCTCTGCTATCGGTGAGGATGGCCTGAGGTTTGTGTTGGGGAAAACATAAAACTTTTGTTGAAAAATAAATTCTGATACCAACTATTGGGTTCACAGTTCTCAACTATGGTCACAACAATAGGCAACTATTAGAGCACTTAGAGTAGGAGACTCTTCTCTCTATCTAAGCCCCCGGTCGGAGAGTCACGCTTCGTGACACCCCACGTGCGAGAGTTCCCGGGAATAGGTTTATCACTATAAACCCTTTGCCCTAATATCGGTTGTTAGGATAAATTTCAAAAATTCTCCCTAATGATTACGCAGCAGAACAGGTTTAGAATTCATAACTCTAAACTTAAGGTTGATTTAAAATTTCTAATTTTAAATCTACTGACTTAAATTCATAATTTAAATCAACAGATCTAAAATTTTAATTTAGATCTACAGGTCTTTTACTCTAATACATTCATAACAATACATAAACTTAAACAGGCACAATAATGAATACTATAAATAAATAGAAAAGCGAAACTAAAAGAAGAACATACCCAGAATTGCTCCTATAATAAAGAAAACCAGAAAGACAATAATATTCTTCAAAATTGAGACCCCGAGACCTTCTACGTAATGACCTCGAACTGCCCGGAGGGTGGGCTCCGAAAAATATTAGAATTAAGGAAATAAAAATTCAACGAAAAAAAAATTTTCTCCCCAATTAGATCTCCGAAACAGTTTCAGAAACCCTAAAGAAATATTTTAACTCCAACACCAAACCTCGGAATAAGCCCCTCTATTTATAGGAATATACCGGAGTGAAAAAAAAATTTTAATCGATGTGGGATTGCACAGTTTAAAACAAAACGCATCTTTTTAATTAAAAAAATAGTTCAAATGCAGCGTTTCACAAAACTGTGCACGCATTTTTTAACTCTATCACCCCATGCCACGTGGCACACAGTGATTGGTCTGTGCCTGATGGCACGGATCGCCATATGTTGGCCCAGCGCGCGTGGTTGGGTACTACGCGTGCACATGGATTTACACTTTATTTTTCGCGATTTTTCCTTTTTTTTGTTTTGCTTTGTTTTCCACATGTAAAAATTCATCTTATGAATTTTAATTTTTTTTTATTATTTTATTTTATAATTTTTAATATTTATTTATCTCATGAATAATATTTGGCAAAATTAATTTACCCTTCCTATGGATAAATAATTCATCTCATAAATTCTTTAATATTTTTTCAATGGCAATAAAATATAGAGGCTTGCACAGGGACCTTAGGGACAATTTAAATCTAGCTCCAAATGGGTTAAATTAAATCATCTCATGATATTAATTTAATTACCATTTAATGAGACTTAATTCCACTAAATAAATCTCACTGCACTCCAGACTTAAATTATTTATTCGATATCTCTCTAATAGACTGTAATGATGACAACAACCCCTCCACTAGATGTCCATGACAAAGGATAAATATAACTACTACCATTATCCTTCTCACAGCTTTTCCATTAGTTACCGACTCGCCCTTCACTGAATAATTCATTTATACTTGAACATATTCACAGTATAAATTCCAAATGTCAAACACTTGGAATACTTTGGCCAAAGTTTTCAAACTATTCAAATATTTGTGAATCAACTAAGGGGACATATGTATCTCATAAGAGACTGTAGATTCCCTATTGAATACCTGATCCTTGTCACACTTCACGCCGCTATCCAGTGTACGTGAGATTTCAGTCATTCGTTTTGACCTTACTTATAGTACACCAAAGTAACTAACGCTCTATGCACAAGTCCAGAATACCCTCAGGATTTAGAGTCTTCGTTCAAACGGTACAACGTGAATCACTCATCTCCGATAGTAGCCTAGAAATAAGTAACCCACATGGTCCAACTCAGTGTGTCAAACACACTAACATAACACTTTTGGATCTCCATCCACATGACCAACACAAGTCATCTAAAGTGTCACGTTATAGTCTTAACGTACAAGTGGTCCAAGCTTGTCTTCGACTACGAGTCTTTCAAACAACAATCCATATCATTTTTTCCAAGTCTATGTGTGGCTTAGTCTCATAAACCGCTTAGAACAAATATGTAAATTATAGTATGAGAACTGCACCCATCTCATGGATGTTTCCCAAACGAAAATCATATGCGGTATAAATGCTCAAATACACAAATTTAACTAGGAAACGACTGGAACTTCAATTTGATTTATTAATTAAAATAATATATCCAGAATAAATCTGGATTTCAGGACACTGTCTCTAACAATCTCCCACTTGTCTTAAATCCAATTTATGACAAAGTCCATACTCACCCTTTTAAGTTTGAACCAAAAAATCTACTGAGCCTAACCCTTAGTGAGCACAATTACTCTATTGTGAAGTCAGCAATACAATACTGCTTGACATTCTCCTCACTAATGGCTCCCACTCCAAGGGTAAGGACATACTTAGACGTAGAATGTCTATCATATTAATCTGACTAGAAGTCTTAAATCAGTATAACCAACTGGAACTAGCTCATCACCTTAAAAGATCAGCATAGGATCTCTAGTTCTTCTCAAGAACTAGAGAAAACACTTCACTGCCACCTAGTCCATTGGACCTAAATTAGACTAACACCTGCATACTATCCCATAGCATGTCAGAAATCAAGTCTCGTGCACAACATGGCATACCTGAGGCTTCCACTGCCAAAGCATATGGAATATTCCTCAATTGCTCCTCCTATTGAGGTGTCCTAGAACACTACTCAAAAGAGATAAGGACTCCATGCTATACCTTGACAACGTCTTGTCAATATAAGTGGCTAAGGAAAGACCCAACATCTTACTCTTACGACCTCGCAGAAGCTTAATCCTAAGAGTAGAGCTGGCTTCTCCTATGTCTTTCATATTGAGCTATCATGACAACTAAGTCTTTACAGCTAATGACACCCCTACATCATTCTCAATGAGTAGTATATCGTTGACATATAATACTAAGAAAGTCACTACTTTCTCTTAATGTCATTTGTACACGCATGGTTCGTTTAACCAATTGCTCAAAAACTATAAGACGTAACTACTTCATGGTGGCTAAAAGGATCAGATTCAATGCCACGATCAACCACTAAGGCTTCTGCTATGAACCTGTCAGGTGTCCTGACAATCCTCCCACCACACCTAAGCTCTCGTGTACCTAGAACATTCTCGTTCCTATTAGTAGGCGCATCTAATGCTCCCACTATGACTTAACTTGTGTCTAACTATTCAGAATTATTGTCATTTTCCTTTAATACTATTTTGCTTTTATTTTTGTAGCTTACTTGCAAAATCCTTCTCTAAGTATTTGGCATTGTATTTACAAAAAAACCTTTTAAATCAAAAAACTGTCTTTGTTCCTTTTATCTGCAACACCATTATGCTGCAGTGTAACCAGAGTAGAAAGCTAAGATCTTATCTCATTTGCAGTTAGGAACTCTAAAGACCCACCTGAAAAATATTCACCACCTCGATCTAATCGTAGTGATTTAACTTGTTTACCTAATTGCTTTTCAACTTCAGCTTTGTATTCTTGAACTTTTCAAAAGAGTCCGACTAATGTTTAATTAGGTAAACATATACATGCCTTGAGTAATCATCACTAAACGTGAATAAGTACTCATACCCACCTCTTGCCTAAACACGTATTGGTCCACGTACATCTATGTGAACCAGCTCAAGCAAGCCACCAACCTTGTTGCCTTTACTCTTAAAGACAGACTTGGTCATCTTTCTTTCTATGTAGGATTTTCAGATTGGTAATGACCTCAAGTCCAAAGCCTCTATCAGTCCATCTTTTACCAGTCTTTGGATCCTGTTCGAATTAGTGTGACCTAAACGTTCGTGCCATGTGTAGGCAATATCACTTTCAAGGTGTTTTCTTTTAAAAGATTGAACAAGTGAACTTACGTTAAATTCATTTAAACAATTACCATAGTTTTGATAAGAAAATAACATGAATAAATAATTTATTCAAGTACATGTGTAAATAAACAACTTATTTCTCATTTTAAAATTTTCATTATCAAAATCAATTGAATAACAATTATTCATAAAACAAGAAATAGAAATCAAATTCCTGTACAGAGAAGGTTTAAATAATCAATCCTTTAAAACAAAACTCTATCACTAAAGTCTAAGCTAACATCTCCTACACTTCAGACCACCATTATTGTACTATCCCTAACCATTAGGTACAACACCTATCATGTAGCCTTTGGCCTAGTCTGAGCTCCTGTAACATATTACAGACTTGGTCAGTTGAACCTGAGTCCACACATCAGGAATCTGGTGAACTCACAACTACACAAGACTCAAATCAGTGAGATATCAACATACCTTCACCGGATGGCTTAGTAGTCTTTGTGGGAAGAGTAACTATGTACTTAGTGTAGTTTCTTTTCCAGTGGCCTAGTTTTCTTGCAAAAGAAACACTTTTCTTATGCTGACTTTCTTATGGACTTGGTTGCTACAATAACAACCTTGCCTTTCCTTTCTTTCTAGTAGGGCCCTCGTGAGTAATAACCAAGTCTAACTTATTTCTTAAGGCAAAGTAATTTGGTTCAGTGAGTACATTATGTATTTAAACACAAGCAAATTTTTCCAGCCCTATCTATATAAAATATTGTAAATGCAAACATATGTGTAATTGTCTAACAAGAGTCATGTACAATGCAGTGATGTATATTCTTTAAATTTAGCATACACAATAAGTCAGATATCCACCAAACTGTACTATCATGCATACAATGATGACCCAAACACACCACGCCTTACTCCTCGGCGACGGGGTCGCACGAAGCTAGTTCAGGTGAGAACTATTCTCAATTAACCTGTTTTTCTTGTAACTCTTACTAAACATGATTAACTCACCACTTTACCTTAGTCTCTAACATGACACAACAAAGCTCCTCGGGGAGGCTAATCCATCATGCTAATCAAGTGTAAACCATTACCTAAACCTCCATACAAATACACGAAATACTCCATAGCACCGTGGTCGCATCGCTTCTTTGCACTTTGGTTTATCCTAAAGAAGTCTAACCTTGTAATCTGCAAACCAACATCCTCCGCAGGGAGGTCTATTGATCTACTATACTGCTAGACCGGTAATGGAGACCGTGAGGTTACAACAATTGAAAACTCGCTCCCACTTGAATTTTATAACCAGTGGTTTTTAATTAACTTGCATTTACAACCTGGATTATCTCATAATCCCCTTTAGAATCTCATTCTAAGATTAACCAAAATTAATTAATTAATTTATTTAAAATATTATCGTTTTACAGTACAGATTATCTCATAATCTTATATTAGAATCTAATTCTAAAATTCAATCAATACAATTAATTAATTAATTTTAATTAAATAATACCAATATTTAATTTAGATTATCACATTATCTACTTTTCAAAATCTAATTCCAAAATTAAATTAAAATAATTTTATTTAAAAACAATAGCGATTTTGTGCTTAGACTATCCCATAGTCTATTTTTAAGAATCTTATTCTAAAATCAAACAAGCTTAGACTATCCAATAGCCTAGTTTAGAATCTTATTCTAAAATTTAATTAACAAAATTTAACTTTTATTTTAAAATAAAGTTAACTTAGACTATCTTATAGTCTACTTTAGAATCTTATTCTAAAATAATTTCAAATAACTTTTATTTAAAACAACACTGATGTACAACTTAAATTATCTCATAATTTAATTTAGAATCTCATTCTAAAAGGAAAATTAGTTAATAAAATAATTAACTTAATTATTATGTAAATCAGTACTGACGCCTACACATGTCAAAAATTTAAAAAAAAAACTTTTTTTTTTTAAAATATCTGACGTCAGCACCGACGTTGCTGACGTTAGCAGCAAGCGCTGACGTTAGCATGACATCACCATCTGCTGACCATTTTTTTTTTAAAATTAAAATATTTAATTTTAAAATAAATTCAATTTAATCTCATTAAATCAATTTTATTCGATTTCGTATGAGATAATTAAATCTAATCTCATTAGATCAACTTTATCCATTATTTAAAAAAAATATTTGAATCTAATCCTATTAGATCAATTTTATCTGATTTCATAAATCATGACTGAGAACGTATAATCTTATTATACGAACAACACAATCGTAAATTTATGGGTTGTTCCGAATTAACGATTTATTCATTCACGATTCAAACAATTTAATTCGTCACTCTAAACAACCTAGTTAACTATTAACTCTTTTAACCGATTTAAACAATTTAAATTGATACTTTAAAATAATATAATTAACAATTAATAACTTTAATGATTTAAACAATTTAAATCACAAATACAAACAATCATCTCAATTAATTATTAATTCGTTACTGATTTAAACAATTTAAATCGAACCGTCAAATTAAACTAACTTTCCTTCTTAATAAAATCTCTATTTTATTAAATCATAAATCAAATTATTTCGATCTTATTATACCTACTCATGTATATTATGAATGTAATCAGAGGCTGACTCTGATACCAATTGTTGGGGAAAACATAAAAATTTTGTTGAAAAATAAACTCTGATGCCCACTATTGGGTTCACAGTTCTCAACTATGGTCACAGCAATAGGCATCTATTAGAGTACTTAGAGTAGGAGACTCTTCTCTCTACCTAAGCCCCGGTCGAAGAGTCACGCTTCATGACACCTCACGTGCGAGAGTCCCCGGGAATAGGTTTATCTCTATAAACCCTTTGCCCTAATACTAGTTGTTGGGATAGATTTCAAAAATTCTCCCTAGAGATTACGCAGCGGAATAGGTTTAGAATTCATAACTCTAAACCTAGGGTTGATTTAAAAATCTACTGACTTAAATTTATAATTTAAATCAGCAGATCTAAATTCTTAATTTAGATCTACAGGTCTTTTACTCTAATACATTTATAATAATACATAAACTTAAACAGGCATAATAACAAATACTATAAATAAATAGAAAAGTGAAACTAAAAGAAGAAGGAAAGAAGAACATACCCGGACTTGCTCCTATAATAAAGAAAACCAGAAAGACAATAATATTCTTCAAAATCGAGACCCCGAGACCTTCTACGCAATGACCTCGAATTGCCCAGAGAGTGGGCTCTAAAAAATATTAGACTTGAGGAAAGAAAAATTTCAACGAAAAAAATTTTCTCCCAAATTAGATCTCCGAAATAGTTTCAGAAACCCTAAAGAAATATTTTAACTCCAATACCAAACCTCGGAATAAGCCCCTCTATTTATAGGAATATACCGGAGTAGAAAAAAATAATTGTAATCGATGTGGGATTGCATAGTTTAAAACAAAACGCATCGTTTTAATTTAAAAAAAAGTTCAAACGCAGCGTTTTACAAAACTGTGCACTCGTTTTTTTTAACCCTATCACCGGGTGCCACGTGGCACGCGGTGATTAGTCCGTGCCAGCCATTTGTTGGCCTGGCGCGGGACACGTGTCGTGCGCTGGTTGGCTACTACGCGTGCACACGGATTTACACGTTATTTTTCCCAATTTTTCCTTTTTTTTTGTTTTGCTTTGTTTCCCACATGTAAAAATTCATCTTATAAATTTTAATTTTTTTTAAAATTATTTTATTTTATAATTTTTAATATTTATTTATCTCATAAATAATATTTGGCAAAATTAATTTATCCATCCTATGGATAAATAATTCATCTCATGAATTCTTTAATATTTTTCCAATGGCAATAAAATACAGAGGCTTGCGCATGGACCTCAGGAACAATTTAAATCTAGCTCCAAATGGGTTAAATTAAATCATCTCTTGATATTAATTTAATTACCATTTAATGAGACTTAATTCCGCTAAATAAATCTCACTGCACTCCAGACTTAAATTATTTATTCGATATCTCCCTAATATACTGTATTGATGACAACAACCCCTCCACTAGATGTCCATGACAAAGGATAAATATAAACACTACCATTATCCTTCTCACAGCTTCTCCATTAGTTACCGACTCGCCCTTCACTGAATAATTCATTTATACTTGAACATATTCACAGCATAAATTCCAACTGTCAAACACTTGGAATACTTTGGCCAATGTTTCCAAACTATTCAAATATTTGCGAATCAACTAAGAGGATATCTGTATCTCATAAGAGAATGTAGATTCCCTATTGAATACTTGATCCTTGTCACACTTCACGCCACTACCCAGTGTACGTGGGATTTCAGTCGTTCGTTTAGACCTTACTTATAGTACACCAAAGTAACTAACGCTCTATGAACAAGTCCAGAATACCCTCAGGATTTAGAGTCGTCATTCAAACAGTACAACGTGAATCACTCATTTGCGATAGTGGTCTAGAAATAAGTAACTCACATGGTCCAACTCAGTGTGTCGAACACACTAACCTAACATTTTTGGATCTCTATCCACATGACTAAGACAAGTCATCTAAAGTGTCACGTTATAGACTTAACATACAAGTGATCCAAACTTGTCTTCGACTATGAGTCTTTCACACAACAATCCATATTATTTGGTCCAAGTCTATCTGTGGCTTAGTCTCATAAACCACTTAGAACAAACATGTAAATTGTAGTTTGAGAACTACACCCATCTCATTGATGTTTCCCAAATGAAAATCACATGCAATATAAATGCTCAAATACACAAATTTAACTAGGAAACGACTGAAACTTCAATTTTATTTATTAATTAAAATCATATATCCAGAATAAATCTGAATTTCAGGACACTGTTCCTAACAGTTTATGTTCTTTGGGCTTTGCTGGTCCAAATCCCTTCTTACAATCTCGCGAGGTGTGGCCCATCTCATCACAGGTCTAGCATGTTCCCTTGACTCATTTCTAACTACCTTCGGGGTTTTTTTCGAGCCTCGTCTCACAGAACTGCTTTTGTTTCGAGTTTGAGCTTAAGCCTCCATTGTGGCGGTTGGAATGCCCTTTGTTCCATTTTTTAACCTACCATTTTTTCCAATACTCCTCGACTCAACTAGGTTAGCCGATAAAGACGATTGCTTAGAGGATTTTCCTTTTGCTTGTTTTCGATTCTGGTCCTCAAGGTTAATATGAGAAACTAACTCCTGCATCGTCATGTCTTTCTTCTTATATTTTAATTGATCCTTATAGTTATCCCAAGAGGGAGGCAATTTCTCAATCAGATAGTTTGCTTGAAACGTCTCACATATTTTCGCCCCTTAACCAAGGATATCGATACGTAAGTTCTCATATTATGAATTTGGTCCTAGACCTATTTATTGTCAATCATGGTAAAGACAATAAACCCTTTAGAGAAAGCATACTTCTTAGCTGCACTATTGTCCATCACATATTTATTATGCAAAGCCTCCCAAATTTCCTTAGCATTTTTAATCTTACTATATATTTGATAAGATGGGGCGGTCGTATAGTACAGCAACATTCCCCTACAAGCTTGATTATCTTTCTCAAAGTCACGGTTTGACCTTAAAGGAGCCTTATTGTTCGAGAAGGTATAATGGACCTTAATTTTCCCAAGAAAAAGCTCCATCTTATCTGACCACATTTTGTAGTTTTCCTGTCTAAAGATTCGGTCTTTGAATTATAAAACCAGCTGTTTGCTCTATTTTGTTTCAAGTGATGTATCTGTGGTCGTTGTATAATATGAAAACAAAATAAACATGCAAAAGGTACTCACCTTGACTAAGGAGTGAACCTAATTACAAACCGCACGTCTTTGACCTCAACCACTCACCGTTTTCGGAGAAAATGTTGTGATATGTTGGTGTATCTGACTTCGGTTATACTGTGAGTTCTGCTTATGCTTCAATTAAGAAGACTTTGTTAAATATTTTTGTGGATTTTTATGTATATTATGACAAAAAATTAAAGGATATGGACCTAACTCAAGTGGCAGTTACAGTGATAGAGCAGGGCCCACAGACATCTTTCCTCGTACACTTAGAAGTCAAGATCTGGGATGGAGACAAGCCCAAGAGCTCAATAGTCCACTTAGAAGCCCAAGTCAATAAGGTTTTAAGCCTGGCACCCTTAACTTATAATAACTAGAATGAGTTTACAACTGACAAGATTAAGGTGGAGCAAACCGTATTCAGGTCACTGGATCAGGACCAATGCAACCAAGGGACAAGCCTTAGCCGTCAAAACCCTAATCAACATCGCGAACCTAAGTTCGCATGACGTATTAAGCAGTGACAGTAGTTAAGACCAACGCAATCAAGGGACAAAGCCTTGGCCGTCAAAGCCTTAAACTAAAGCCTCAAATCTCAACTTGTCGATTTTAGGAGCAGATTAAAACTAGAAAGTCAAACCTAAAGCCCAAGAGCTGTATTACAATGGAATTAAGTATAGCAATGACCCACATTACACCTAGCTAAGTTTTGCTACCCCTAGGAAAAGGGCACAAGTGTGCTATAAAGAAAACTTATAGAAGTTTTTGTATTGAGTGTATGTGTACTCCTTTGGACTAACATAAAGTCCATTATTTATAGAAAAAGAAAATAATGGTTGCTCCTAATTTTGTGGCAACTCCACCACCGTCTGCCACTAAGCTCCTCTTTTATGCGTGTTTGTTCTTCACCAATGTGTCCTGCGTTTTGGAGGGAAATCCTTGATGCCCACATCAGGATTTTCATTAGAATTCCCTCTAAGAGCCCCACATTCTCTTGAATTAAGCTTAAGGCCCAAGCAATTGAAATTGCGCTCCAAGTAACTCCCTCAAGCTTGGAAACTACTATTCTTGCAGCTTGCTTGGCAGCTCTTCGAGCTCAAGCTTATTTCACCCTTCAGCCATCTCGAGCCCTGAGTGGTTGATACCCTTGTATGTTTCCAAGCACTAGGCTCTAGATGCCATTGTCACAGCACCCAAAGGCCAAACTCCCCTTGAGGAGGACCGCACTTGAGGCCACATGGCACTTTATACAAAAACGGCAATGTGCTTCTCGAGAAAACATGTCTTTCGCTCTTTCTTCCCATGTCTATAAGTATGACTATTAGGGCTTGGAGTTTTCACTTTCTGCTCCATCCTCTCTTCGTTGTTATCAAGCGCACTTGCAATCTCTTGCCTCTGTTCTTGAATCGCTGAATTCTTGATCCAACCTACTTTTCATCCTTCTGCTTCCTCTCAACCTAGCTACGACACAACTCTCATTTGCCATCTCTTCTCCCCCTCCTCAGGCGGACAGCCCCATTGAGCAGCTGACCCGATTTCTTCAATCTGACCTTTCAATGGTCGCTGATATTCTTTAGAGCCCAACTGATCTCAATTCTATTGGAGAGGATCTTTCTTGGTTGTCAGAGAATGATCCCTCATTAACCTTGCCATCTTGTGCCCTAAGGCCAATCTTTGCTCCATCCCAGTACGTTCCAAGTCTTAAGGGATTGTTTTCAAATACTAACGAATCTCCTCTCCTTTGTGTAGTGTCTTCAGGCCATTCTTGGGGAGGTAGATGCATTTATAAGGAAGTGGTGCTTTTTAAAGGATGGACTTTTGTAATGATTCAAGCAAGGTGCTCGAACCAAAATCCCAGGGGACAAAGAGATAAGAAAAAGATTGGGGGAGAAGAAGAAATTGTATTATTAATCCTTGCCTCTTACAAGACAATCAAACCTTTACTTATACAATCAACTAAGGAATACACTTGGACAAGAGCTAACAATCAACTTACCTAACTCCAATTCAAACTAATAAGTGGCGCCAAAATGCTAAACCACTACTACTGCACAGCAAGACTTAACAAGAGCAGGGAATTATTGAAATATGTATAAAAGTAATCCCAGCTAAGCCTCAATCATGACAATACCCCTCCCTGGAAACCATTCTTGTCTCAAGAATGGAAGTCTGGAAATTGGCTCTTAATGAAATTCTTGTCCTCTCAAGTTGTATCTTCAATTCTGAGATTGGCCCTTTGAACCAAAACTTGCTCTACTGGCTTGCCATTGAGGTGCTCCATGCGTGTGTCCAGAACTACCAAAGGTTCTTACAAAACAAGCCATGAGAAGAAGCTGCTAGAGGTGAGGATGAGCTTGAAGCTCACTCAGCAATGTGCTTCTTTAGCAATGAAACATGGAACACGGGTGAATACACTCTAACTTGTATGCTACACTCCCCATCTTCTGCAGCACTCGGTAGGGACCAAAGAACCTAGCACACAACTTGACATTCTTGCGTATCGCTACTGATGACTACCTATATGGTTGCAATTTCAAGTATACCATGTTTCCCACCTCAAAAGGCCTCTCACTTCTTTTCTTATCTGCAAAAAACTTCATTCTTGACTGTGCTACCTGCAAGTTATCCTTGAGTTGCTGCATAAGTTGCTTCCTCTGATTCAACAAATCACTCACTTCCACCGCACTCGAAGTAGCCCCTTGAGGAAGAATTGGAAAAGGCGGATCATAGCCATAGAGAGCCTTAAATGGTGTTGTGCCCAATGACGAATGGCATTTGTGTTGTACCAATACTCTGCAAGAGTCAGCCATTGATGCCAATGCTTAGGATGTAGGAAATTCACACTTCTTAAGTACTACTCCATACACTGATTTACTCTCTCAGTTTGCCCATTTAACTGTGGATGGTATGATGAAATCAAAGCTAGAGTGAAGCCCAATAGCAAGAACAACTCATGCCAGAAATTACTTGTGAATAGCCTAAAACTACATTTCTGCACCAATTCGATCACTGCTGTCTTGAATCCCAACCAATGGAAGTATTGTTTAAGGTGCTGATAGGTTCTTTCAATGCCAGAATGCCCTCCCAGTGTTGACTCATGAAATGCTAAGATGCTCTCTTTCTTTAGATTAGAATTTGTGCCACTGTAAACCTTCCCATTCACAGTGATGCCAGCCTCAATATCTGAACTTGATCTGATGATTGAGGCTATTATGCAGTCTTGAGCAAACTTATCCCCTTCATAAGTTCTCTGAACTTCTTCCATCCAAGTAGGTACTACAACAAAGATAGCATGACACACTCCTGATTGCATTTCTTCCTCATCTTGCCTCTTAGATAGTGCATCAGCAACCACATTCTCTTTGCCTCGAAAGTATTCAATTGAGTAATCTAACGCCAACATCTTCATACGGCCTTTCCTTTACACCCTGGTAGTAATGCGTTGCTCTAACAAGTACTTGAGGCTTTAATGATCCATCCTAATGATGAAATGATGACCTTCCAAATAATGTCTCCACTTTTGCAGAACCATAAGGATTTCCATATATTAATTTTCATAGATAGATAAGCTCAAGTGCTTGGGCTAAGAGCTTGGCTCAGATAAGCAATCGGTCTCCCTTTCTGCGACAGAAGAGCACCCACTCCCTTTCCACAAGCATTAGTCTCTATTGTGAAAGGAATACTAAAATCTAGCATTGCTAAAACTGGTGCTGAACATATGGCTAATTTCAGTCTTTCAAATGCATCCTGAGCCTCCTGTGACCATTTAAAAGCATCTTTTTTGAGCAATGCTGTCAATGATTTTACAATTGCTCCATGTCCTGCCATAAACTTCCTATAGTATCCTATAAGACTAAGGAATCCCCTCAATTGCTTGATGTTGGTAGGAGTAGGCCATTGCTTCACTGCCTCTACCTTGGCAATCTCAGTAGACACACCCTCTTTAGAAATTACATGCCCCAAATACACTACCTGAAACGGTCCAAATGAGCACTTTGACAGTTTAGCATGGAGCTTGTGCTACCTCATAAGCTGAAAGACCTGCTCAAGATGCCTCAAGTGTGTTTCAATGGATGGAATGTATATGAGTATATCGTTAAAGAATCTAAAACAAATCTCCTCAGGAATGGCTTAAAGACTGTGTTCATCAAAGCTTGGAAAGTAGTTGGAGCATTAGATAAACCAAAAGGCATTGCAACAAATTCATAGTGCCCATGGTGTGTATGGAAAGCTGTCTTGTGAAAATCTTGATCTGTCACTCTGATATGATAATACCCTTGTCTTAAATCCAACTTTGAGAAACTTCTTGAGTCGTGTAAATCATCTAGGAGGTCACCGATGATAGGAATAGGAAATTTATCCTTGACTGTGAGGGAATTCAGCTGCGTGTAATCAATACACATTCTCGATGATCCATCCTTCTTTTTCACCAATATGACTGGAGATGCATAAGGGTTGTGGCTGTGCCTGATGACATTTGTCTCAGCTCTTCTACTTGCCTCTTTATTTCATCCTTTTGAGCATGAGGGTACTTATAGGGCCTTAGATTAACTGGAACTGAATTTGGTTGAAGTGGAATAGCATGATCCAAGGATCTCCTTAGTGGTAGAGAAGTGGGTGCAACAAATATATCACTGTATTCACTTATCAACTTAGCAATATCAGGATTCGAATCCACCTCTGCTGCAACATTCTCAGCTTGTAAAGAAAAGTTGGCCGATCCACTTATATGCTCCCTTCTTGATCATGCCTTCTAATCGCTTTCCACTCATCATCTGTATCATCCCACGCTCTACAATTCCTTGCAACTGAATATTTGTCCCAACCTTTTCAAATGAAACATACAGTTGAGAGAAATCAAACACTGGCGGCCCAAAGATTTTTATCTAATCTACCCCTATACCATATCACAACCTTCCAACTTCAATATTCTAAAGTCATATTCAAATTGATGTCCCTGTATTTCCCAATTGAAGTGTCTGCACTTAGATTGAGTAAGCATTGAGTTTCCATCTACAACCGTAACAGCTAATGGAAAGCATCTCATGGCCTACTGATTTCACAATCTTAGGGTCCACAAAGCTGTGTGTGTTGCCACTGTCAATCAAAATCAACATAGATCTTTGTCTAGCCATTTTCTTAATTTGTATGGTATTATGAGTACCACTTCCAATCAAAGCTTTAATTGAAATTTCCACCTCATCTCCATCAGACAATGCACCGCTATCATCCTCTTAATCTTCCAACTTTGCTGCATCCTCCAATTCAAAGTCCTCAAAAACCTCTTCAACCTCAGTAGCAGTCAATGTTATGAGTTGCTTTAGATTGCATTTATGCCCAAAGAAGTAATTTTGTTTGCATTTAAAACACAACCTCTAAGCCTTCTTCTCTTCCATGCTCAAAGGCTTAGCAACTGCAAGTGGTGGAGGTTGCAAAACGACCTTACTCTTCTAGCTTGATTTAGAATAGGCCAACACAGATGATTCAAATAACCTTGCCTTTGCATACACCTTAGACAATGTAGGTGCATTAGGGGCTTTAACCAAATTCTTAATATTTGGTTTAAGTCTAGTGATAAAGCTAGACACATAATACTCCTCCTTGGCCCCTGAATTAATGGTCATCATCCTAACCTTGAGACTCTCGAATCAATTCATGTATTCGATCACACTGCTCACTTGCACAACCTTGTTAAACTTGTCAATTGCTTCCCTAAGTCCTCATTAGCATATCTTTCACACATTTCCTCCACGAATTTAGGCCAAGTGATGTTAGGATTACTCAATATCAAACTATGGAACCACTCTTCTTGATCTCCTTGAAGATATATGGCAGCCAACTCAACCTTTTGCGAATCAGGAACAGAATAGAAGCAAAAGTACCTCTCACATCTCTTAAACCAAGATTGAGGATGAGTTCCATCAAATGAACCCATGTCCACTCGAGGCTGACGATAATTGACACTTCTTGTCACTGGAACCACTTCTCTTTGCTCATCATCTTGCTTATTTAACATTGGATCAGGAGGTCTGAATTGCTATGCTCCTACAGGAAGAACTCGTTGTCACTGGAACCACTTCTCCTTGCTCATCATCATGCTTATTTAACATTGGATTAAGAGGTCTAAGTTGCTATGCTCCTCCAGGAAGGACACCAACTCCAACAAGCATTGATTGCCTATTAATTTTCTCCTACATTCCAGCAAACCTTTGCACCATCGTCTGCTACAGAGATTGAATCATCTCCTGTAATTGAGCAAAACGATCATCCTGATCATGTACATAGGCCCCATACACACTGTTTTTCTTAAGGCTTTCTTCTTTTAGGACTGCTTCGTATCTAGTGGCATACTCTGCCAGTTGAAGAAGAATTGTAAATTTAGAGCCCACAAATTTCTTTCTGAATTCAATATCCAAGCCGTTAAGGGCTAGCTTGGCATACTCAACCTCAGGAAGGGCAACGGTGCATTTTAATCTAGCTCGCTTGAACCAATTAATGTATTCTTCCACTGACTCGCCTGGCTTTTGTCTCATTCGAGCCAAGTCTGACATGGAATTTCCTAATTCCATTCTTGGGAATTGAGCCTGAAGTTGTCTGGCCATATTATCCAAACAATAGATAGAATTAGGGGGAAGGCTGATATACCATTGGAAAGCAGTTCTAGTCAATGAGCTAGGGAACAGCCTTAGCTTGAGATATTGGTTATCTGCTCCCTCTCTACATTGGCAATTAAATCTTGCCAATTGCTAGAGAGCAGAAACCATCCCTTCCACTGAAAAGAGGGTAAACCCGGGGATTTTGTATCCTCGAGGAATAGGGTAATCCCTGTCTATGTAGTCAAGGTAAAGTTTTACTATACAAGGGTCTGTTGACCCTCGCAAGTCCCGGCCCCGTACATTTTCTCAATGAGGGTGTCCAGTTGATCTTGGAAGGGAAGGTTAGGCACATTATTATGCGCCTACCACTGCCCCCCAAGTCGGTGAGGATCTCGAGGCGGATCTGCAAGATACCCCTGAGCACCCATCACAATTGGGTGTGGGAACGATTGTTGCGCGCCCCTCCCCCCAAACCCTGGGTAAACCCCTTGATCATAGTGGTAATGTGCTTGGTTGGGCATGAAGTATGCCACGGCAGGACATAGGTTACGTGGCGTGCCTAAAAACATACCAACACTACCAGGTTGTTGGTTCATCTTGCCTGATCAACCCCCAAGTAATGATCTTGAGAAAGTGGGTTGTTATTTTGCCCATTTTGGCCCCCAATGTGGTAGTATGAAGAGGTCTAGGTTGAAAAGCCTAGTTCCCTGAGGCAGGGACCTAACCTTACATTCCTTATTCTAGGCCTTGAGTGAGCCTCAAGGTCACCTCTACCACTTGAGGAGGGTATGCATGGCTATGGCCCCCTATCCTGAGGACAGAGAACAATGGCATAGTATGGTTGGGGTCCCTTAAAGTCAGAGAGAAACTCTAGTTAGAAGGGCCAGCAACTCCTAGAGGCACATTATCGTTTCTATGGCTGGATTACAAATGTATGACACCCGGAGTAGCCACAGTTGGCTTTTCCGTTCTCTCAGGGACCGTATGGTTAGCCTGTACAACTGGTAACCGTGAACTCGAGGGGGTCTCGTGAGGATAACCATCGGGCACTAATGGTGGGGGTACAGGCCTAAATGCCTGATATCCTTCCTAACGGCTTGAACCAAGCCATTATGAGCCTCAGCTTGTCTCACCAAAATAGGTTCGACGTCAACCACCCTTTGCCTAACCACATCCTTAGCAATAAGGGCCTCATTAGAAGACAAGATCGAGTTCATTTCTACCAAGACTTTATTAGTCTCTTTGTGAAGCCTTTTGTTCATAGAGGTTTCAACGTCATTAATTACGGCTCTCATGGCGGCAAAGTTTTTACAATGAGTCGCTAGATTGCGTTCTGTTTCAGTATGTTGCCTCTCATAAGCTTCTGTCATTGTCTGTTGGACTCTTTGGTCCACAATCTCTAAATGATGTTTGAGCATGACCATAAAACTCTTGCGAGAACGGTCATCAAGCCCAATACACTCATCCTCTAGAATATCATCATTGCCTCCACTTTCACTACCATCGCTGTGACTTGGCTCATCCCTTCGAGATATGGGACTTTGCTCAAGAGGATGCTCAAGTGGGATCCAATAAGGGCTAAGCCTTCTTGTTCCTCATGCTCGAGGGCACTAGACCTCCTAGTTCTGTTCATTGGCGAATGGCCGGCAATTACGTTATGGTAATCCAAGATGGCTAAAGAAAATGAAGTCTTGTTTCAAGCCTCCCTCTATGGCTGCCAAATAGCGTGTTTGCTCTATTTTGTTCCAAGTGATGTATGCGTGGTCGCCATATAATATGGAAACAAAATAAATGTGCAAAAGGAACTCACCGTGACTAAGGAGTGAGCCTAATTACGAACTACACATCTTTGACCTCAACCACTCACCGTTTTTAGAGAAAAGGTTGTGATATGTTGGTGTATCCTACTTCAATTCTACCGCGAGTTCTGCTTATGCTTCATTTAAGAAGACTTTGATAATATTTTTGTGGATTTTTTATATATATTTATGATAAAAAATTAAAGGAAATGGACCTAACTCAAGTGAAAATTACAGTGACAGAGCATACACTTAAAAGGTAGGAATTGGGGTGGAGACAAACCCAAGAGCTCAGCATTCCACTTACAAGCCCGAGTCAATCGAGTTTTTAAGCCTTATAATAACTCGAATGAGTTTAGGTCTGACAAGATTAAGGTGGAGCAAACTGTATTCAGGTCACTAAATCAGGACCAACATAATCAAGGGACAAGCCTTGGCCGTCAAAGCCCTCATCAATGGCACGAAGTTAAGTTCACATGACGTATTAACCAGGGACGGTAGTCTTTAGACCAACGCAATCAGGAACAAAGTCTTGGCCATCAAAGCCTTAAACTAAAGCCTTAAATCTCAACTTGTCGATTTTTAGGAACAGATTAAACTAGAAAGTCATACTTGAAGCCTGAGAATTGTATTACAATGGAAGTAAGTACAAAAATGATCTACGTTACGCCTAGCCAAGTTATGCTGCTCCTAGAAAAAGAGCACAAGTGTGCTATATAGAAAAACTTAAGGAAGTTTTTGTATTGAATGTATGTGTACTTCTTTGAACTGACGCAAAGTCCTTTATTTATAAATTATAAAGTAACGGCTGCTCATATTTTCACGGCAACTCGACCAACTTCTGGCCACTAAGCTCCTCTTTTAAGCATGTTTATTCTTCACCGGCGTGTCCTGAGTTTTAGAGGGAAATCATTGATGCCCCATGTCCGAATTTTTAGTAGAAGTTCCCTCTAGAAGTCTTGCGTTCTCCTGAATTAAGCTTAAGTCCCAAGCAACTGAAATTGCGCTCCAAGTAACTCCCTCGAGCTTGGAAATTACTACTCTTGTAGCTTTTCTGGTAGCTCCTGAGCTTGAGCTTCTTTCACCCTTCAACCATCTCCAGCCTTGAGTGGTTGATACCCTTGTCAAGGGTAATAATGTTGCCAGGCGCTGGGCTCGAGATGCCGCTATCACAGCACCCAAGGGCCATACTCCCGTCGAGGAGGACCACACTTGATGGCCACGTGGCTCTTTATCCAAAAACGGGGTCATCCCAGCCCTAAATAAATTAGGGTGTAAACACCATCATTAGCCATGTTTTGATGACTAATTTAATAAACGAGTTACAATTTTGGGAAAATGGCATGAATGTTTAACTTAAAAAGCATCCTCGTGATGGAGGCAAAACAAAAACTTAAACTAACTCTGAAGAGACCCTTCAACAAGAAGCCCTCTAACAAAATGCTATAGACCTCAAATTTAAGTAAAAGGACTCAAAACAAGATAATTACATAACTAAAAGAATGAAATTCATAGAGGAAAGATCAAATCGAAGAAAGTTGCCGTGCTGTGGAGTTCACCACTTCCCTAAGTCATTTATGCCCCTACTACGATACATACGAGATTGTCAGGCACTCCGACTGCCAAGATTAACATGACACCTAACATAGGAGTGTACTCTCGGGTGAGGTTAGAATACACCCCAATTTGTTCAGTAACTAGAGTATAGAAAAATTTAGAGCAGAAGAGAAGACATGGAGGATATGCAAGTATTTCAATGAATTCTCTGTTTTGACGAACCCCAAGGCACTGTATTTATAGGCAAAAATCTTATTATTCAAGCAAGAGTCGGTTAGGGAACGTGGGTTGAAAATCTGGCCTTAATTATGAGAGTGAACGGACATGGTGGGGCAAAGAATCCAGCCTCGGTTAAGGAAATAACGGATATGGAGAGAGTGGGCGGTTACATGGTCAAATCACGTATCTTGAGCTCGAGCTTGTAGCCTTGAACTCGAACCTAGACTAACGGACAAGGCCTCGAGCTAACACTTTCGAGGTTGGCCAAGAATTACACCTTGAGCTCAGCCTAGAGAATAGAACTCGCCTTGAGTTTTTTTTATTTTTTTATTTTTTTGAACAACTCGCCTTGAGTTCAATAACCTCGACTGTGATGCGACATGCTAGATGGCCCCGTGCAATAGGGCAGACCATAAGACTTTATCAAGTCAAAGGAAAAAAAGGGTATTTAAAGAGGCTTTATTACCTTTAGAATTTGTATGTGAGATTCAAGACTTGGTGCAACTTAGAACAAAATTGAAGCACTATCCCCGATTCCAACAAGAAATTATACCTGAAACTTTTTCTTTCATATCCCTTAAATTTTATACCCGTAGTACTAAATTTTAAAGCAAACGAAAATTACAAAGAAAAAATAATCAAATAACTCATGGTCCTTCTAGAAAAATTGTACATAATTTATTTTATTTGAATACACAGACTAATTTTCAAAAATAATAAAAATAAAAAAAACTAAAAGATGAAACATAAAAATAAGAATTATATAACTCTTTCTATAAAACAATACAGAAATTTAGAAAAAATTACGGAAAAAAACACTTTCTAGGAAAAAATCTATCTTTTTGAAGAAAATGAAACAATAAAAATAAAAAATATTTTTTTCAAAAAAAGAGTTAAAGAAATTCAAGTGACCAAAGTAATATTGTTTTTAGAAATTATACTTCTAAAAATATTTTTGAGGTATAAAAAAAAAAGAACAATAAATTTTTTTTATATTTTGGTTTTCTATATTAAAAGAGAAGCAGGGAGTGTGGCCGTAATTACCCACCTCAAGCGGTTCCCTTTCAACATAAGTGGTGGTAGAGGACATATGAGTTTTTTTATTTCTCTCTCTTGTTCTCTTCAAAATTCCAAATTAGTTTCTTCCCCTCATTCATCTTAGCTTTAGCTGTTTGAATCAAAGGAAGGTTCTAAATCATCCTCCCATGTAATCCAAATTAGCGACTGCCTCAATTTAGTGTTAGAGTTAGAACATTCGACCATGACTTGAGGGAACCAGAGATGCATGCCCGTCAGAGAGATCTATAAGAGGGACGATGCTTTCCAAAAAATGAGGTGATATGAGGAGATGGAGTCAAGATTCCAACATATCATCTTGTCTAAGGAGACGTTGTCAATGACGTTCCATCAAGCAACTCAACCTCAGAATCCAAATGGGGAGGGTGAAGAGAAAGATAGAAGGAGAGTTTCAACAATCTTTTTTTTTTTGGTAGGTTAGCTGGGTTTTTTTTTTTTTTTTTTTTGCCGGGGGGGGGGGAGGAATGGAAATATCCCTAAAAATCCCCATAAAGTGGAGCCACAAATACTATAATGGAGATTCAAACCCAGGTGGCGTGTAAGGCCGTCAGTGTTCTCTACCACTAGGCTGTCCCCAGGGGACGAATGTTTCAATAACCCCTTCATCATGGTTGGTATCAATGGGCGTAATCATAGAACGGAGAGGTTTTCCCATGGCACATTTGAATATTCTGAAGACGGGTTCTAGGAGTTAGGAAGTTGTATTGAAATCCCGGAATTCCAAGGTGGAAGGTAACCAGCGAAGTTCCCAGATTGGCTCTTATCTGTTTAAAAAGTACTCAAATATTGAAGGAGGTTCCCGAGCACAATCAGTTTCTTTTGGTGCAGACTAGGCAACAGGAAAGGGTTGTTGCCTTGTTACTCAATCACTCTATGCCAAACAGCGCAACAGTAGGATTGAAACATAAGGGAAGATGAAGAAGCACACAAGAAACAACTTCTTACCCTAAATCACGCCATATTAATACACCAAAAACTTCAGAATTTGTGTTAGCAATCACTATTCGTGGAGGGCTACACCATGGAATTTTACAAGTTGGTGGCAAGGATTAGGCGCTTCCAATTCTATCAATGCTTGAAAAAATTTTATCTTCTCCGTATTGCTCTATCTCAAGATTCAGAATTGGTGGAAATAGAGGATTAGTTGGTAGATAGGTAAATTAGTGGACTAAGGGGGTCCTTCTAGGTAGTGTTATGTTCGACATCTTTTTCATTGTAGAGGCTTACGAGAGAGCCTTTTATATGCAAAGACAACAAATGAAACATCATAGTAGTAGTTCTTGGAGTGACCGAGAAGCCAAGGAGGTGAGACCCCCTAGCAATATCAGCATACAAGGCCAATCTAGGAGGCCAATTAGGTCAAATGTCAATAGACAAAAAATCCATGACAAAGCATGCTGTTCAAGGAAGTGCTACTTCAGGTATGGGAGGCGAATGCACCATGACCCTAAATGTAGCAAGGGTGGGAAGTACTACAAAGGGTTTAGATCAAGTTCGTCGAAGCCTATAACGATGAGTTGGTCATTGAAGTGGTAGAGGCAGTGGAAGAGCCAACCGATGAGGAGGAAGTAGCCAAGATGAGGGGCGTCTGCTAGTATGTAGATGTGTTTTCCTTGTTCCTTATGAGGCTGAGAGAGATTGGTGGTTATTACATTTCAGGCGACTTGCATCGTTAGAGGGAAGGTATGTTGCCTAGTGATTGATTCTAGTAGCTGCGAGAACGTGATCTCTAAGGAGGTTGTCTAGGAGTTACGATTGAGGATAAAGGCACATAACTTTAAAAGCTTTCTTAGCTAAAGAAGGGGGACCAAGTAACAATGTCCTAAGGTTTCTTAGTTCATTTCTCTATTGGGGCAGAGTATTGAGATGGGGGATGTAGTTACCATGGATGCTTGCCACATGTTACTCAAACGTGGTAGTATGATATTGGTGCAGTCTATGATGGGTTTAGGAACTCCTAGAGCTTCTTGATTGAGGGTACCAAGATAGTGTTGTT
Source organism: Simmondsia chinensis (assembly GCA_018398585.1). NCBI lineage: Eukaryota > Viridiplantae > Streptophyta > Magnoliopsida > Caryophyllales > Simmondsiaceae > Simmondsia > Simmondsia chinensis. Next base: position 22,966,637 of record JAGTTD010000009.1, on the reverse strand, counting down.
ACCTAAGAAGGAGGAGGGGCTTCGAGTAACTTCGACCATTAACCCTCACCACCAATCTAGGGCCATGTTCGCTACGTAAGTTGGCACAACATGAATCATGTATTCCGTGATAGGCAAGGAGAGTGCGATCAACCAGGGAGAGATGGCGGATGAATTGATGAGGCTATTAGAGGAGTTTACCTATGTATTTTTGGAGGAGTTATCGAGTTCCTTACCACCATTAAGGGACATACAACACAGGATTGGCCTTGTTATAGGGGCCACATTTTTAAATATACGTCATTATTGGATGAGTTCAGCAGAGCATGAGAAGCTAAGGCACCAAGTGGAGAAGTTGCTCGCCTGCAGCTGCGTAAGGGAGAGTCTCAGCTCGTGTGCAGTTCCCTCTCTCTTGACATTACGAAAGGATGATAGTTGGTGGGTGTGTCTTGATAGCCGAGCCATCAACAAAAGCACCATTACTAATTTTTAATTACTTGACTTGATGATTTACTAGATTAGTTTAGAAATTCAAAGGTATTCAGTAAGTTGGACTTGAAAAAAGGGTACTGCCAAGTCAAAATCTCGCCAAGAGATGCATGGAAGATGGCATGCAAGACCTAAGAAGGATTGTATGAGTGGATGGTTATGCCAATCGGGTCTTCCAATGTATTGAGTACATTTATGCGATTCATGAACCAGGTATTATGACCTTACATTTAGAAGTTGGCAGCAGTTTACTTTGACGATATTCTGAACTATAACTCGAGTAGGGAGCCACATTTCTAGCACCCGAGGGCAACCCTCAGTACTTTGAGGTATGGGTAGTGCGTCGCTTTTAAGAAGCATGCATTCATGAGTGACCAGGTAACATTTCATTGGGTTTGTGGTATCCAAAGATGGTATTGCTGTTTTGAGGCAAAGAAGCAATAATTGGAGATTGGTCATAACCAAGTATAATGACAGTGGTTCATAACTTTCATAGACTTGCTTTTTTCTACCGGAGATTCATCCCACATTTTAGAATAATCATAGAACCAATCATAGACTACATGAAGGTAATGAGTTTCAGAAGTTAGATTCTAAGGACTCAACTCAACTGGGTCTACTCGACCTCCAGTAATGATAACCCCAAGACAACTATGCTGCCATCTTGTTGGATGGCATCTGATGCTGGCTTGGAGTTGCCAATTTTAGTTATCCTCATGGGTTCGACTCTGTCTTCATAAAATTTTTCCTTCACGAAGTTGGACCAAGCCTTGAACGGCTTTTCATTTGCCATAACAACATTGTACTTGCCATGGTATTTAAAAATCAATAACAAGTGCAAAGAAGATGAGATATAATAGTTGGCATATAGTTAATCTCCCTCGAGTAAATCATTATAACTCGAGGTTGTATCCATCATGAAAAATGTCGTTAGCCTTCTCAAGTTTCCAATGGTTAGATATGTCGGATTGAGCCCTCAAGCTTGGTAGTGGTTCCAAAAAAAATCACAAATTGCCATGTCTAAGGGTATATCAAGTTAACTTCAGACTTTGCCAATGATCCTCAACATCAAAGAAGGCAAGATGTTAATGACCGCACCATTGTCCACCTAGGCCATGTTTACTAAAATGCCATTTAATCTACCCTTAACGTCTTATTGCCCCTATGTACTACACCACTTGTATTAAGGAAATATGAAAACTCTCCTATAAAGTACTCACTACTTCAATCTAATCAAAGCGTCTTGATATCTCTACCTGGCGTAGCTCAACTTCATTTTTAAATTGTCTGAACTTTTGAAAGAATTTAGACATTCCTTTACACCAGTATACATTACTTTTGGTAATCATTCACAAAATTGATGAAATACTCACAGCTTCCTCTCATTCTAACATTCACGTGTCCATAAACACTATTTGAACAAGTTCATGTAACTCAATGGCTCCATTGCCTTTAGTTTTAAAGTCTTTTTTTTGTCACCATTTCTTCTAATATGGTTTGCAGTCTGGTGAACTATTTGTATACAACAATCTTATAAATCCATCACAAACAGTCTTTCAATCCTATTTGGGTTTATGTTACCCAGAAATAAGTACCACTCATGTATTTTAAAGAGATTTTGTTTTATATGGTAAGACAATATTACTTGAATTAGACAAAAAGAATTGTCACTAAAGAAGTTTTGATTTAGAAATAAATAAATCATCCACAAATGTACCTTGTTCAATAAATATTTTATTTTGCTCGAGCGTTTGTCTATTTTATGAAAATAACTGGAAAAACTATATAAAATAAATCAAAAACAAAAATCAAATTTCTAATTAAAAAAAAAAAAGGTACAATGATGCTCCATGCAAAGTGTCACTTAGATTGAGTCCATATCCTTGAATTAGCCTCGAAATAGGATACCGAGCTCTCCAGCTTATCTGCATCCTAGATCTTAGCTTTTTAATATTTGAAGGTGTTTGATGGTGCTTTATGCTTCTCCACACCAATTGCCGCTTAGAACAAGTCCATATCCAATAATTTTCTCTCTTTACATATAAAAACACAAAATGTAAAAGTCTTTTTAGTTAGAACATTTGCTGAATTCAAGCAAAAAGTAGCAAACCAAAGTCACAACCACCAAAAACATCTAGACGCATTCATGTGATTTGTTAAGGCCAACCATATGCTACTCACACTCGATTTACCTATGGAATACTTTTTTATCAAGTTTATGAAAATGATAAGCAAGTAATTTATCAAGAGGAGCACATATCATCGTTCTTTTCAGATAAAAACCATCATATAAAAGCTTTAGTTTATGGCATTGTCTCATCATAAAATCGCCATATAGTAGTTATAAACAAAAATTGCTAAACAGCAGCATGAGGCAGGATTCCAAAATCATACAAGCAGAAACAGTTCATTGTCCTTGTTAAATAAAGATCAGAGACATATCCCCTATAACAAGTAGGAGTCTTTTGCTCTAACTAGTCTCTGAGTTCTCAGTTTATACAAGAAAATCCCAGCATCCGAAGAAGCAGAGAAACCAAACCATTATAGAGAAGCTTGCAACCCCAGAGGCCCAAGAACGTCTGCCAGCAAAGTGTTCAGACACCGAAGAACTTCGTCCAACACTTGCAGGACATCACAATATTTGGATTTCAATGTCACCCATTACGTTTTTCCTACCACCGGTCCAACCAACCGAGAATGCTGTCTTGAGAACCAAACTGCAAGTCCTGTAGTAAATTATAAGATTCACGTATTATACTCCGAGATGATATTAGTCGAGTTTCAGGATAAAAGTGACATATACAGGCAGGTAGGTAAGTAACTAACTGCAAGGTCAAAATCTGGTGGAGTATCCAGCTCAAGGTTTTCGAGGTCAGCAATCCCACATGATCCCTTGTGGCTGTCTCCGTTTGTGTCACTGATGCTACGTGCAAGGCACTCGTCAAGAGGAGCACAGGTAGTAAAAATCTCCTTACACAGTAACGAATCATCAATACTATTTGTGTCCAGGTCGACAGCCTGAGACTCGCGGGCCAGGTACCCTGGGTACTTGTCTTTAACCCCAGACCGAGTACTGGTTGAAGGAAGAGGGTATCCTTCATCAGCATATCTTAGACCCTGATTGAAACAATGTTCACATCAGAAATTAGACAGTACATAAAAAAAATAAAAAAGAAACGAAAAGAAGGAATGTGCAGCAAAGAAGGGAGAGCAAGCAAGCATGTATTTCGCAGTCGTTGTCTCAACAAAGCAGCATGTCAGGGACAATACAAAATGGGTTGCCGCAGTTGTGTTGAACATAAGCTAATATTAAGTTCTATGTTCTATAAAACTTTAAATAAGTATAAACTAATTAACTTTTATCATTATTTGATAGTTTTAACATGTAGACACATTTAAAAATATGTTCTAAGAAATGATATATAATATATGATGGATTATGAATCATTTAGAGATTTTTGGTTTTTCTTTTTTTTTTTTGATACTATTATGTAACATCTAATTACATAAAGCTCAAAGTCCATTTAGGAATGACCTACTAGACTCCAAGCTCACTAGACCGAGAATGGTGCAAGCTATCTTTTACATTAGTTTTAAGGGTTATTGCCAGAGCAAAAATGTTAATATCAGAGCAACTTTAGGAAAATTTGTGGCCATTATTCAGTACAAGTCATATCATTACTTTGGTAACAATATAGTTTGCCCCAGCAATCAATAGCGAGTGCCTTAAGATACTATAGGACAGAAAAAAGTTGAAGTGTATGCAAACTAAAATGGCATTCCATTTAGAGGAAACTAAAACTCAAATGCACTACAACGACAACTAGTGCCTTAAAGAGGCTCCCACCAAGGTAGGGTCTAGGGAGGGTAAGATGTATGTTGTCTTGCCCTCACAGGATGCTATCTTGTAGAGAAGTTGTTTAGGAAGGGCCCCCAACCCAAAAAAGCAAGGAGCAATATTTACAAAATCCAAGTTAAATAAAGCCATATCTGACATGCAAGTAATAATAACATACATGCAAGCCTAAGGACACTGTGAACTAGCATCAGTGTGCTTTTCTCTCATAGCAGTTGTGTTGGCCATGCTTATTTTTAACCTCCACTGAACTCTATATAAGGTTATCTTTTCAGTAAAGTTTAAGTGGGTAAGGTCATGTCAAATTGGTTTCCATCCAGTTTTTCTTTGGCCTACCTCTGCCTCTCTTCCACTAGGTATTATGTAATTGTTTACATTTCCTAACAAGGAAGGTAATCAGTCTCCTCCTAACTTGCCCAAACGATTGCAGACATCGATCCTTCAACTCATCCTTAATGGAAGCCACGTCTAATTTGTTTCTTATAACATCATTTCTAAACATGCCCTTCCTAGTATGTCCACACATCCACCACAACATCCTCTTTCGCCACCTTCAATATATGGGTGTGGTGTCGTTTAAGTGCTAACAATCAACACCATATGACACAGTCGGTCTCACTACCGTCTTATAATATTTTCCCTTCAACTTTAGAGGGAACTTTTTGTCACATAGTATTGCTGAAGTCATCTTCCACTTATGTCATCTTACTTTAATCCGGTTATTAATATCATATAATTTAAATTTTGTACTACAACCAGCACAAAACATAGAGGACATGAAGATTAGATCAGAAGGCATACAAAAGAAAGAATGTTTCAGATATTTGGACTCCATGGTGCAGCAAGACGACGAAGTTGACAAGGATATCAACCAAAATAAAGTGGAATGGCATAAGGGAAATATGGTTTCAGTGATACTATACGATAAAAAGTTTCCTCTCAAATTGAAGGAAAAATATTATAAGACAATAGTGAGACTGATTATGCCATTCGGTGCCGAATGTTGGCCAGTTAAACAACACCACACAGAAATTGAAGGTGGCAGAGATGAAGATATTGCGGTGAATGTGTGGACATACTAGGAAGGATAGGATCATAAATGACATTATAAGAAGCAAATTAGGCATGGATCCAATCGAGGACAAGGTGAAGCAGCAACGCCTGCAATGGTTTGGGCATGTTTGAAGGTGACCAACTATTGCTCATGTTGGGAAGTGTGAACAACTACATACGCACCCATAAAGAGATAGAGGTAGGCTAAAAAAAAGCAAAATGGAAACGATTAGACATGACCTTACCCACATCAACCTTAATGAGAAGATGACCTTAGAATAGAGCAAAGTGGCAGTCAAAAATACGTGTGGGTGACATAGCTGTTAGATAGGTAACACAACGATCAGTTCATAGCACCTCTGGGCTTACATGTTCACTATTACTGCTGCTTTATTGTTGATTGCATGCTTGCATGTTTGGTACTCCTTTATTTGACTCGATGTATTGTTTCGTTCTTGCTTTTTAAGGTTGGGAGCCCTTCGGAAACAGCCTCCCTTCAGGGAAACACCCTGTAGGAGTAAGAATGCGTACGTTTCATTAGGCACTAGGTTTGTTGTTATTGTTGTACTCAGTGTTTGATCTACTAAGCCGAAAACCTTTCGATTCTAATGTATTTCTCCAAAGTTTCATCTTCTCATTTAGCCCTTCTCTTGACCCGCCCGCTAGGACTATATCATTTGCAAAAAGCATACACCCAAGTGCATCCTCGTGGATGCGCTTTGTGAGCTCGTCCATATAGAACAAACAACAAAGAGTACAAGGCCGATCAATGATGCAACCCAACTGTAATCGGTAAAGCATCAGTCTCCCCTTCCATTATATGGACATTGGTTGATTCTTCTTCATAAATACTCTAATAACTCAAATATAACATATGTGTCTTTCTTTTCTAAAACCCAAACGAAGTACAAAATCAGCTTTGTAGTTGATAGTTGTTACAATCCGCATTCTACAGAATTCAGGACATCATTGCCCCTAAGCCACCTGTTATTTTGTTTAGGCTACGAAGAAAGACCCTCCCATTCTATCAAAAACAAAAAAGACAAAGGGACCCTTTCCTTTGTGCTCCCCTACCCTGCTTGAGTTTAGTTGCTACAATCATAAGGGCAGTGCATCATAATGTGATTTAGAGGGGGGACAAAATTCAACCTTCTAAGCTCATAGATGTGACATAATTAGCTTAACCCTAATAATCATGCTAGCATTCCATAAAAATACTGATCTGTCGTCTTAAAATTCAATCCCCTTGCACGGGAATCAATCATATAAATTTCAGGACTTATTTCAAAAGCTAACTGTATACAATATAAAAGATTGTCAAGAAAGTTTCGGGAATTCACGCCCTATCATTAGTCAAAGTTTGTGCTACTAACCTCAGTAACAAATGGGGGCATGCTGTCATCAGTAACATTATCACACAGCAGAGAGTTTCCTGCCCGTGGAGGATTGGGAGTACTCGTCTTGGGAGTCTTCGGACCACATGGAATTGCCATCACACCAGTTTCTTCTTCAAGTACACAATAATTAGTCTTTTCAGTATCCTTTTGCTTCTTATAAAAGATCTTCGAAACCACAAATTCACCTTCTTTCTCATCCTCTTCTGTCCCCAGATGGTATTGATGCATTGCCCAATTGGACTTAACTGGCTTGGACCCCTTTTGTGAACATCTATAAAGGACCATAATCTTTTTGTATCCTTTTTGAACTCCATTTTCAATTACAGGTTTGGTCTTACCAGTCTTGTGCCAGCGAACAGCTTCCACACTTTGTTGAGATAGGATCTTGCGGCGCTTTCTCTGGCCAGAAGCATATGCATTTGCGGTTTTATGGAAAAAATGGATGTGGTTTCCGTCTTTCCTAGCACCTTTAAGATAAACATCCCACTAACTTTACTACAATTACTCGTCATACAAACATTTTCATATTCAATTAATTCTCATTACACAAGACTCAAGACTTCTAATAGAAAGCAAACCCTCCCATTCCCACCCCATAAAGAAGCCTAGTCCTTCACCCTAACTTGTGCTAGAGTGCAAAGGAAATTAAATTAGGTCACAAGCTAGTATTAAACGAGGACCAGACAATTTAATTTTGCAATGTCTCATCCACCTTAGAAGTACTCTTATCCACTAAGAGTTAGATCAGTTCATCACACGGGAGCCCCCCCCCCCCCTCTCTCTTCCCCCCCCTCTCTCTCTGTCCCACGTACAAACCTTGTCACATTCAATTAATTCTCTTTACACGAGTTTTAGAACTTGTAGCAAAAAGCAAATTCTAGCATTTCTACCCCATAAGGAGGCCTAGTACATCTCCCTACCACATGCTAGTGTAGAAATTAAAAGAGCCAGTTTCCCCGTACAAACCTTGTCACATTTTATTACAAGAGTCTTAGAACTTGTAGCAAAAAGCAAACTCTCGCATTTCCACCCCATAAATAGGCCTAGTAAATCTCCCTAACACATGCTAGTGTAGAAATTAAAAGAGTTCACATGCTAGCATCAAGTGAAGACCACACAATTTAAATTTCCAATGTCTCATCCACCTTGGAGGTTCTCTCATCCACTAAGTGTTAGATCACAAGTATAATATTCACATGCTAATGCTAAAAAAAAGTGAACCCAAGTGACTCATACGATTCTACCTGGAAGATCTTTTGGATGAGTGTAGCAAATTCCTTTGTCAGTATCCAATGTCGGAATGAAGTCATCAATTAACACATGTGGTTTTCCATTCCCAACTCCGCACTTTGCTGCCAAATGATCTAAAAGTTGTGCATCAGAAGGATCAAACTTTACACCAGCTGGAAGACCAGGCCACTGATAAGAAACCTAAAACAAATTTAAAATGGATAGAATTCAGGATACAAAGCAGACAAACACCTCATTGATATACATCACCGTGATACAAAGTTATCAGTTGATGCGAAGTGATTTCCTAAAAGAATAAAGGCACATAATAAGGAAGACCACTACTCACTTGTCATCAACCAGCTTTAGAGAAGGAAAAATCTTTATGTCATGGTTTCTAAATGAACGAAAAGATACAATAGGAGGGGCACTACGAATCACTTGTCACCCCCCAGCTGTAGAGAAGACAAAAATCTTTATGGCATGGTTTTCTTTGTTGCAAATTAGTGCAGACTTACATCTACTATATCCTAGTTTTTAGGAAATTTTGAATTAGTCTCAAGGTTGTTTTTAAGTTTAGATTATGGTCATTTGTTTGTTGAATAAATTCAGGAGCAAGTTTGCTTAATTCAGTCAACTTAGTTGAGATTTTCTTAGGTTCAGTTGAGATCTTTTAGGCGATTTATCTATTATAAATAGACTTGCAGTCTGAGTTGAAGGTAACACACTTTAATCTCTTCCATTGTTATCTTTTATCTTCATTGAGTAATAAAATTGTTTACTTTTTGTTCAATATATTCATTCCTTATATTTTATATGATTCTTGGTATGGTCATTTTCCAACATATTTAGCAATAACATAACCATCCTAACTTTCAACAACAGCAAGAACCATAGCTGCTCATCCTCAAGTCCAATTTTCAGTATAAAAGCACTTAAAGCAATGAAAATATAGAACTAGACACTATATGAGCCTTACATCGCTATTGTCTATCCAGCAATGGCAACGCGGACATTGGCGCTTTGCTCCACAATCTTTGAGTTGTTTTGCAGGGAATACAGATGCATTTATAACTTTCTTAGCAATTGCTTTACCGTCAATAATCCAACTCCTGCACCCATCAAGTTAAAATTGTACTCACTAAACCATGTTAAGATCAAATCAATCAGAGGCCAAGAAACCATATCCTCAGCGTATAAAACATATAAGTCAACATTGTAGTAGGATATACAATTAAGAATCCAGCAGAAAAAAGCTTTTTGACTAAGGAAAATAGTAACTCAGGAATCAGGTACACTAATTCGCTTCTAGGATGATGTTTGGTCATGTCACTTTTCTCATATATGGATATGGATGCATGCTAGAATCGTGTAGCAGGTCCAAAGTGCCTACAGTTGTCCACAGAGGCTTACCTAGACTATAAACAAACCAGAATATACAGTGCTATGAGAAGCAAGACAATAAGAACACCCAGACCAAGCATTTAGCAGGTTAGCTATGAACCCGTCATTGGAAAATCATTTTTTTGGTAACTTGGGTGTCAGGCTAGCTTAAGCCATGTTAAACAACACTACTGTTAGCACTTACTTGCTCAATACTAGCATGAACTGAGCATGAATACTATTTCTCCCAAATTATTAACCACCATTGCCATATCCTACTGAAACTCTAAACATGTGTCATAGTTTCCCAATCTAGTCAAAAAAGCATGGGCAAATCAGATAAAAAAACCCATTCTACCATTAGTAAAACCCCAACCTGGACTAAATTAATAACTCAAGAACGCAATCAACCATGTCCACATTTGGTCTTTTTTGCATAATGAGTTCACCCAAGGACTTGCTACGGAGGTTAAAAGCCCATCTGAAAATTCAATCTCTTACATTAGACCACAAAATTCAATTCTTTCAATTTTTCGCAAAGCAGATCCCCTTTGTCAACATGGGCGTTTCTATAGACAGTAACACGCAAATATCCATACATCGAAGAAAAGAATGCTTTTTAGTAAGCAAGATGCACTATATTACAATTTTCCCAAATGAATAGCATAAAAAAGAATACTAGCTAACGCTTCCACTCCCTTACAAGAGCTAGACCAAGACACTGCCGCAAGAACTCCAGAAAGACAAAATACCTAGATTCCTACACAAGAACCACATGAATTCGCAATCTTTACATACCCCATTACAAAAATTGAAACAACAAAACACAAATCCCCATACAAAAAACTGGGTTCTGGTTTCTGGGTTTTTGATGTGTTCCTTACTTGGCCATTACATAGGATGCCCAGATGCTAACATCCAACAGAGAGTGAGAGAAAGAGAGAGAGGAGAAAAATTTTCGCCTTCCCGCTTCTTCTCTGTTGCTACCCCTACACTTTCCCCTTCATTCTCGGAAGCTGACCCCGTTAAGTAACGCGACTAAAGAGAGACGAGTGAGAGAGACTGAATAGACCGGGAAATCATAGCGAAGTAGACGTTGGGTCAGGCTCGGTATGGTCCGTACTCCGAACCTGAAGTTTGTGTAATCACATAACATCTCAACGGTGATCCAAACCAAGAACTTTTATACGGAGGCTTGGTTCCGGCCCTATGTGATTGGGCCCCGAGGCTGTGACTGTCGGGTCCGTGGGAATTCGAGCTCTTTTAGATTGCGATGTGGGGCCAAGAAGCGGGCAGCTTGACTTTTCGGCCCAAGCCTAATAAAGGAACGCCTATGGGGTAAATAATCCAAACTGCTCGTAAATAACTCGGATAAACTTTGACTCAAACTTGAATTAATTGAGTTCGAGTTTGAGTATCAAAAAGTACTTGATTAATAAATGAGTACAAGCCGAGTAATTCAATACTCGACTCGATGTTAGATTAGTTACTTGACTCAATACTTGAATAGATACTTGACTCGATACTCGACTTGATATTTGGTTGCATTTGGTATTCTAGAATTGCACATGATAATTAGTCATTTGATATGCTTAAATATAGGTTGTATTAATAAAACAGGAATTTACTATAAACGAAATATATAAATTAAAAAGGGAAATAGAAAAAATTATATAAAGGTTAAATAACTAAAATAAGTAAAATTATTTTTAATCCTAAATTAATGCACTTATACCCCAAAATTATAACGAAGCATATATATTGAACCTTAATGCATGTATTAAATAAGTAATCGAGTCGAGTCAAGTAACTCAGTACGAGTTCAAGCAAAATTAAATACTCGACTCGGGTTCGAGTACAAGTTCGAATACTATTAAAGTTAATTGAGTTTCGAGCACTGAGATACTCAAATGGGGCCCTGATAACACTGGTTAAGATCATTCACAGAATAATAAATCATAAATCAAAGTAACAATCACAAACAAAGGGGATAAGAGAGAACACCGGAATTTACGTGGTTTAATCGAAGTCTACATCCACGGAGGGGGGCACAATAATTTCATTATAATATTGGAGTTTACATGAGAAGTCTCTCAACTCTCAACTCTTCTCAACCAACTCAAACCCTTCTCAACCCTAATGATAACATATACATCCCGTGTATATGTAGAGTCTTTCACACTAAACCCTAGTATGACATGGGCCTAGGGATGGTAATAGGACAGGTAAAACTCATCACCTCATTTGGAGCAAGTAGTGGGGCAAGTAGTAAGCACAGTTTGGGTGTACCTGCCCCGTACCCGCCACGGGTATGGGGCGGGTACAGGTATAGTTTTGTACCCACCCCGCTCCCCTCCATACCCGCTCCGCCTTACCTCAAATCCACCATATCCGCTCCATTTTGTACATAATTAACTTTCAAATTAAAAAAATATGTACTTGAATTCAATAACCCAAATTATTTACCAATGTTATTGAAAAATATAATTTGTTTTTAAAAATATTATTAAATAATTAAGGGTTATTTATGCCAAAGGTCCATGTAGTTTGCACATTATATCAATTTAGTCCTTGTATTTTTAATTGTGTCAACTAGTCTTTGTACAATTCAAAATATGTCAATTTAGTCATTTGGTCAAATTTAAGTTAAGTTAATAACAGAAAAATTATGTTAGACGCAAGTAACTTATCACAAATTCATTCGTATACTCAAATGTGTCAATTTAGTCCTTTAGTCAAATTTAAGTTAAGTTAATAATGCAATTTAAACCCATTTCTGGCCAAATCATTAAATTTTTGATTAAAAACTTAACATAAAATTTTCTTTAAGGATTAAATTGACACATTTTGAATTATATATGGACTAAATAGACATAACTAAAAGTACAAGGACTAAACTGACAAAATTAACAAAGTACAGGGACATTTGGCGTAAATAACCCAATAATTAATATAACCGGGTATAGATAATCGTTTTCTATGTACATTAGGGAGAGTACAAGGTGGGTAATGGATGCCTGTTGGATACCCGCGGGTAATGGGGCGGGTATGGGTATGAATATGGGTTTGTATCTACCAGGGTGTGTTGGGAAAATCATAAAAATTTTGTTGAAAAATAAACTCTGATGCCCACTATTGGGTTCACAGTTCTCAAATATGGTCACAACAACAGGCACCTATTAGAGCACTTAGAGTAGGAGATTCTTCTCTCTACCTAAGCCCCCGGTCGGAGAGTCACGCTTTGTGACACCTCAAGTGCGAGAGTTCTCGGGAATAGGTTTATCTCTATAAACCCTTTGCCCTAATACCAGTAGTTGGGATGAATTTCAAAAATTTTCCCTAAAGTTTACGCAGCGGAACGGGTTTAGAATTCATAATTCTAAACCTATGGTTGATTTAAAATTCCTAATTTTAAATCTACTGACTTAAATTCATAATTTAAATTAACAGATCTAAATTCTTAATTTAAATCTACAGGCCATTTACTTTAATACTTTCATAACAATACATAAACTTAAATAGGTATAATAATGAATACTGTAAATAAATAGAAAAGCGAAAACTAAAAGAGAAGGAAAGAGAGGACATACCTGAAATAGCTCCAATAAAAGAAAAAATAAAAAGACAATAATATTCTTCAAAATCGAGACCCCGCGACCTTCTACGCAATGACCTCAAACTGCCCGGAGAGTGGGCTCCGAAAAATATTAAACTGAGGAAAGAAAAATTTCAACGGAAATTTTTTCTCTCAAATTAGATCTCCGAAATAATTTCAGAAACCCTAAATAAATATTTCAACTCCAATAAAAATACCAAACCTCGTAATAAGCCCCTCTATTTATAGGAATATACCGAAGCAAAAAAATCTAATTTTAATCGAAAAAGGATTCCCAGTTTAAGTCAAAACGCGTCGTTTTATTTAAAAATCAGCTCAAAATGCCGCGTTTTGTAATAGTACAACCCGCGTCCTTAGCCTGTCACCGTGTGCCATGTGTCGGCACATGATTCGTCCCCGCGCGTGGACGTTGCGCGTTGGTTCGTTGGATCCAGTTCACGCAGATCGCAACTGTGCAGTTTTTCTTTGAATATTTTTTTTTATTTTGCTTTGTTTTCCACATGTAAAAATTCATCCTATGAATTTTAATTTTTCAAAATTATTTTATTTTATAATTTTTAATATTTATTTATCTCATGAATAATGTTTGGCAAAATTAAATTTACCCATCTCATGAATAAATAATTCATCTTATGAATTATTTAATATTTTTTCGATGGCAATAAAATACAGAGGCTTGCGCAGGGACCTCAGGGACAATTTAAATCTGGCTCCAAATGGGTTAAATTAAACCATCTCATGATATTAATTTAATTACCATTTAATGAGACTTAATTCCACTAAATAAATCACACTGCACTTCAGACTTAAATTATTTATTCAGCATCTCCCTAATAGACTGTATTGTTGACAACAACCTCTCCACTAGATGTCCATGACAAAGGATAAATATAACCACTACCATTATCCTTCTCACAGCTTCTCCATTAGTTACTGACTCACCCTTCACTAAATAATTCATTTATGCTGGAACATATTCACAGCATAAATTCCAAATGTCAAACGTTTAGAACACTTTGGCCAAAGTTTCTAAACTATTCAAATATTTGCCAATCAACTAAGGGGACATCTTTATCTCATAAGAGACTGTAGATTTCCTATTGAATACATGATCCTTGCCACACTTTACGCCGCCATCCAGTGTACGTGGGATTTCAGTCATTCGTTTAGACCTTACTTATAGAACACCAAAGTAACTAACGCTCCATGCACAAGTCCAGAATACCCTCAGGATTTAGAGTCGTCGTTCAAACAGTACAACATGAATCACTCATCTCCGATAGCAGTCTAGAAATAAGTAACCCACATGGTCCAACTCAGTGTGTCAATCTTATTAAACACACTAACCTAACACTTTTGGGTCTCTATCCACATGACTAAGACAAGCCATCGAAACTGTCACGGTATAGCCTTAACATACAAGTGGTCCAGACTTGTCTTCGACTACAAGTCATGTTGGGAAAACATATGAATTTTGTTGAAAAATAAACTCTAATGCCGACTATTGGGTTCACAGTTCTCAACTATGGTCACAACAATAGGCACCTGTTAGAGCACTTAAAGTAGGAGACTCTTCTCCCTACCTAAGCCCCCGGTCTGAGAGTCACGCCTCGTGACACCTCACGTGCGAGAGTTCCCGAGAATAGGTTTATCTCTATAAACCCTTTGCCCTAATACCGGTTGTTGGGATGAATTTCAAAAATTCTCCCTGAAGTTTACGCAGCGGAACCAGTTTAGTGTTCATAACTCTAAACCTAGGGTCGATTTAAAATTTTAATTTTAAATCTACTGACTTAAATTCTTAATTTAGATCTACAGCCCTTTTACTCTAATACATTCATAACAATACATAAACTTAAATAGGCATAATAACGAATACTATAAACAAATAGAAAAGCGAAAAAGAATAAAGATAGAAGAACATACCTGAAATTGCTCCAATAATAAAGAAAACTAAGAAAATCGAGACCCCGCAATCTTCTACGCAATGACCTCAAACTGCCCGGAAGGTGGGCTCCGAAAAATATTAAACTAAGGAAACAAAAATTTCAACGGAAATTTTTCTCTCCAATTAGGTCTCTGAAACAATTTTAGAAACCTTAAAGAAATACTTCAACTTGAATGCCAAACCTCAGAATAAGCACCTCTATTTATAGAAGTATTCCGGAGAGAAAAATTCAATTTTAATCGATGTGGGATTGCCTAGTTAAAATCAAAACGCGTCGTTTTATTTAAAAAGCGATTCAAACGCTGCATTTCAACCCCAGGTCAAACGCGTCCGTGGTCCACCAGCATCGTGACACATGTCATTGCGTGATTCGTCCTCGCGTGGGGATGCGAATACCCATGGTGGACGTCCCAGCCCGCGACCTGATTCGATTCATGCGGATCGCTAGCTGTGCAGTTTTTTTTTTGTTTTTTTTTTTGCTTTGTTTTTCATATGTAAAAATTCATCCTATGAATTTTAATTTTTCAAAATTATTTTATTTTATAATTTTTAAATTTTTTATTCATCTTATGAATAATGTTTGGCAAAATTAACTTTACCCATCTTATGGATAAATAATTCATCTCATGAATTCTTTGATATTTTTCTGATGGCAATAAATACAGAGGCTTGCGCAGGGACCTCGGGGCCAATTTAAATCTAGCTCCAAATGGGTTAAATTAATCATCTCGTGAAATAATTTAATTACCATTTAATGAGACTTAATTCCACTAAATAAATCTCACTGCACTCCAGACTTAAATTATTTATTTGATATTTTTTTGATTGTAATAAATACAGAGGCTTGCGTAGGGACCTCGGGGCCAATTTAAATCTAGCTCCAAATGGGTTAAATTAATCATCTCATGAAATAATTTAATTACTATTTAATGTGGCTTAATTCCACTAAATAAATCTCACTGCACTCTAGACTTAAATTATTTATTTGATATCTTCCTAATAGACTGTAATGATGACAACAACCCCTCCACTAGATGTCCATAACAAAGGATAAATATAACCACTACCACTATCCTTCTCACAGCTTCTCCATTAGTTACCGACTTGCCCTTCACTGAATAATTCATTTATACTTGAACATATTCACAGTATAAATTTCAAATGTCAAACACTTGGAATACTTTGGCCAAAGATTTCGAACTATTCAAATATTTGCAAATCAACTAAGAGGACATTTGTATCTCATAAGAGACTGTAGATTCCCTATTGAATACCTGATCCTTGTCACACTTCATGCCGCTGCTCAGCGTACGCGGGATTTCAGTCATTCATTTAGACCTTACTTATAGTACACAAAAGTAACTAACGCTCCATGCACAAGTCCAGAATACCCCCAGGATTTAGAGTCATCGTTCAAATAGTACAACGTGAATCACTCATCTCCAATAGTAGTCTAGAAATAAGTAACCCACATGGTCCAACTCAGTGTGTCAAACTTATTAAACACACTAACGTAACACTTTTGGATCTCTATCCACATGACCAAGACAAGTCATCCAAAGTGTCACGTTACAGTCTTAACATACAAGTTGTCCAAACTTGTCTTCGACTACGAGTCTTTCAAACAACAATCCATACCATTTGTTCCAAGTGTATCTGTGGCTTAGTCTCATAAACCACTTAGAACAAACATGTAAATTGTAGTATGAGGACTACACCCATCTCATAGATGTTTCCAAAAAGAAAATCACATGTAGTATAAATGCTCGCTTACACAAACTTAACTAGGAAACGACTGGGACTTTAATTTTATTTATTAATTAAATAATATATCCAGAATAAATTTGGATTTCAGGACACTGTTCCTAACAATCTCCCACTTGTCCTAAATCTAATTTATGACAAAGTCCAAACTCACCCCTTTGAAGTTTGAACCAAAGGTCTACTGAACCGAACCCTTAGTGAGCTCAATTACTCTATTGTGAAGTCAGCAATACAATACTGCTTGACATTGCTCTCACCAGTGACTCCTACTCCAAGGGCAAAGACATGCTTAGACATCGAACGTCTATCATTTTAATCTGACTGGAAGTCTTAAATCAGTATAGCCAACTGGAACCAGCTCGTCACTTTGAAAGATCCGCATAGGATCTCTAGTTCTTCTCAAGAACTAGAGAAAACACTTAACTGCCACCTAATCCATTGGACCCATGTTAGAATAACACATGCTTACTATACCATAGCATAGCAGACATCAAGTCTCATGCACAACATGGCATACCTGAGGCTCCCACTGCCAAAGCATATGGAATATTTCTCAATTGCTCCTCCTCTTGAGGTGTCCTAGAACACTACTCAAAAGAGAGAGGGACTCCATGCTACACCTTGACAATGTCTTGTCAATATAAGTGGCTAGAGAAAGACCCAACATCCTACTCTTATGACCTCGCAGAAGCTTAATCCTAAGAGTAGAGCTGGCTTCTCCTATGTCTTTCATATTGAGCTATCATGACAACCAAGTCTTTATAGCTAATGAAACCCTTACATCATTCTTAATGAGTAGTATATTGGTGACATACAATACTAAGAAAGTCACTACTTTCTATTAATGTCATTTGTACACGCATGGTTCGTTTAACCAATTGCTTAAAACCATAAGACTTAATTGTTTCATGGTGGCTAAAAGGATTAGATTTAATGCCACGGTCAACCACTAAGGCTTCCGCTATGAACCTGTCAGGTATCCTGACAATCCTCCCACCACACCTAAGCTCTCATGTACCTAGAACACTCTTGTTCCTATTAGTAGGTGCATCTAATCTATCCACTATGTCTTGAGTTGTGTCTAGCTGTTTAGAATTAGTTTCATTTTCCTTTAATACTATTTTGTTTTTGTTTTTGTAGCTTACTTGCAAAATCCTTCTCTAAGTGTTTTGCACTGTATTTAAAAAAAAAAAAAAACTTTTAAATCAAAAACTGTAGAAAAGACCATGCCTGTTCCTTCTATCTGCAACACCATTTTGCTGCGGTGTACCCAGAGCAAAAAGTTGATATCTTATCTCATTTGCAGTTAGGAAACTCACCCAAAAAATATTCACCACCTCGATCTAATCGAAGTAACTTAACTTATTTACCTAATAGCTTTTAAAATTCAGCTTTGTACTCTTTGAACTTTTCAAAAGAGTCCGATTAATGTCTAATTAGGTCAACATATCCATGCCTTGAGTAATCATCACTAAATGTGGTTAAGTACTCATACCCACCTCTTTCCTGAACATGTATTGGTCCACATACATCTATGTGAACCAGCTCAAGCAAGCCACCAACCCTGTTGCCTTTACTCTTAAAGACAGAATTGGTCACCTTTCAATCTATGCAGAATTTACAAACTGGTAATGACCTCAAGTCCAAAACCTCTATCAGTCCATCTTTCACTAGTCTTTGGATCCTGTTCGAATTAGTGTGACCTAAATGCTGGTGCCTTATGTAGGCAATATTCCTTTC
This sequence comes from Simmondsia chinensis, assembly GCA_018398585.1. Classification (NCBI taxonomy): domain Eukaryota; kingdom Viridiplantae; phylum Streptophyta; class Magnoliopsida; order Caryophyllales; family Simmondsiaceae; genus Simmondsia; species Simmondsia chinensis. Next base: position 22,948,182 of record JAGTTD010000009.1, on the reverse strand, counting down.
AAGGTGTTTTTTTTAGAAGATTGAACAAGTGGACTTACGTTAAATTCATTTAAACAATTACCATAGTTTTGATAAGAAAATAACATGAATAAACAATTAATTCATATACATTTGCAAATAAACAATTTATTTCTTATATTAAAATCTCCATTATCAAAATCAATTGAATAACAATTATTCATCAAACAAGACATAGAAATCAAATTCATGTGCAGAGAAGGTTTAAATAATCAATCCTTTAAAATAAAACTCTATCACTAAGGTCTAAGCTAACATCTCCTACACTTAAGACCACTATTATTGTACTATCCCTGACCATCAGGTACAACACCCATCGTGTAGCCTTTAGCCTAGCCTGAGCTCCTGTAACATATTACAGATATGCTCAGTTGGACCTGAGTCCTCCCACTAGGAAACTAGTGGACTCTCAACTGCGCATGACTCAACTAAGTGAGATATCAATATACCTTCACCAGATGGCTTAGCAGTCTTTGTAGGAAGAGTAGCTATGTACTTAGTGTAGTTTCTTTTCCAGTGGCCTAGTTTTTTTGCAAAAGAAACACTTTTCTTTTGTTAACTTCCTTATGGACATGGTTGCTACAATAACAACCTTGGCCTTTTCTTTCTTTCTAGTAGGTCCCTTGTGAGTAGTGAACAAGTCTAACTTATTTTTTAAGGCAAAGTAATTTGGTTCAGTTAAGGCATTATCTTTCAGAATCAAGTGAAGTTTGCCAGTCGTATCCATATCAAAAATATTGTAAATGCAAACATTTGTGTAACTGTTTAACAAGAGTCATGTATAATACAGTGATATATATTCTTTCAATTTAGCATACACAATAGGTCAGATATCCTCCAAACTGTACTATCATGCATACAATGATGACCCAAACACACCACTTCTTACTCCCCGGCAGCGGAGTCGCACGAAGCTAGTTCGGTGAGAACTATTTTCAATTAACTTGTTTTCTTGTAACTCTTACTAAATATGATTAACTCACCACTTTACCTTAGTCTCTAACACGACACAACAGAGCTCCTCGGGGAGGCTAATGCATTACGCTAGTCAAGTGTAAACCATTACCTAAACCTCCATACAAATACACGAAATACTCCACGGCAGCGTGGTCGCATCGCTTCTTTGCACTTTGGTTTATCCTAAAGAAGTCTAACCCTGTAATTGCAAACCGACATCCTACACAGGGAGGTCTATCGATCTACTATGCTAGACCAGTAATGGAAACCGTGAGGTTACAACAATTGAAACCTCGCTCCCACTTAATTTTTATAACGAGTGGTTTTTAATTAACTTGCATTTACAACCTAAATTATCTGATAATCCCCTTTAGAATCTCATTCTAAAATTAACCAAAATTAATTAAATAATTTATTCAAAAATACTATCATTTTACAATATAGATTATCTCATAATCTTGTATTAGAATCTCATTCTGAAAAAAAATCAATGAAATTAATTAATTAATTTTAATTAAAATAATACCAACATTTAATTTAGATTATCACATATTCTAGTTTTTCCAAAGTTAAATTAAAATAATTTTATTTAGAATCAATAGCGATTTTGTGCTTAGACTATCCCATAGTCTAATTTTAGAATCTTATTCTAAAATTTAATTAATAAAATTTAACTTTTATTTTAAAGTTAAAGTTAACTTAAGCTATCATATAGTCTGTTTCAAAGTCTTATTTTAAAATAATTTAAAATAACATTTATTTAAAGTACACTAATTCACAACTTAGATTATCACATAATCTAATTTAGAATCTCATTCTAAAATAAAATTAATTAATAAAATAATTAGTTTATAATTATTATGTAAATCAGTATTGTCATCTACACATCTAAAAAAAAAAATGAATTTTTTTTTTTAAATTCTGATGTGATGACGTCAGCTCCAGGCTGACGCTGACGTCATCAAATTTATTTATTTATTTATTTTTTAAATTTTAAATTAAAATAAATTGAATGAAATCTCATTAGATCAATTTTATCTAATTTCGTATAAAATAATTAAATCTAATCTTATTAGATCAACTTTATCAGTTATTAAAAATATTTGAATCTAATCTTATTAGATCAATTTTGTCCGATTTCGTAAATCATGACAGATAACGTACAATCTCTTTAAACGAACAACATAATCGCAAATTTATGGGTTGTTCCGAATTAACGATTAATTCATTAACGATTTAAACAATTTAAATCGTTACTATAAATAACCTAGTTAACTATTAAATCTTTTAACCGATTTAAACACTTTAAATCGATACTTTAACTGGCCTAGTTAACTATTAACTCTTTTAACAGATTTAAACAATTTAAATCGATATTTTAAAATATTCTAATCAACAATTAACTACTTTAATGATTTAAACAATTTAAATCACTAATTCAAACAATCATCTAAATTAATTGTTAATTCTTTATTGATTTAAACAATTTAAATCGAACATTCAAATTAAACTAACTTTCCTTCTTTATAAATATCTATTTTATTAAATCACCAATCTATTTATTTCGATCTTATTATACCTAGTCATGTATATTATGAATGTAATCAGAGTCTGGCTCCAATACCAATTGTAGGGAAAACATATGAATTTTGTCGGAAAACTCTGATACCGACTATTGGGTTCATAGTTCTCAACTATGGTCACAACAGTAGGCACCTGTTACAGCACTTAAAGTAGGAGACTCTTCTCCCTACCTAAGCCCCCGGTTTGAGAGTCACGCTTCGTGACACCTCACGTGCGAGAGTTCCTGGGAATAGGTTTATCTTTATAAACTCTTTGCCCTAATACTGGTTGTTGGGATGAATTTCAAAAATTCTCCCTGAAGTTTATGCAGCGGAACCGGTTTAGAGTTCATAACTCTAAACCTAGGGTCGATTTAAAATTCTAATTTTAAATCTACTGACTTAAATTCTTAATTTAGATCTACAGACCTTTTACTCTAATATATTCATAACAATACATAAACTTAAATAGGCATAATAACGAATACTATAAATAAATAGAAAAGCGAAAAATAATAGAGCTAGAAGAACATACCTGGAATTGCTCCACTAATAAAGAAAACCAAGAAAATCGAGACCCCCGCGATCTTCTACGCAATGACCTCGAACTGCCCGGAGGGTGGGCTCTTAAAAATATTAAACTGAGGAAAGAAAACTTTCAACAAAAATTTTTTTCTCCAATTAGGTCTCTGAAATAATTTCAGAAACCTTAAAGAAATATTTCAACTTGAATGCCACACCTCAGAATAAGCACCTCTATTTATAGAAGTATTCTGGAGCAAAAAATAAAATTTTAATCGATGTGGGATTGCCTAGTTAAAATCAAAACGTGTCGTTTTATTTAAAAAGCGATTAAAACACTGCATTTTAACCCCAGGTCAAACGCGTCTGTAGTCCATCAGCACCGTTACACGTGTCATAGCGTGATTCGTCCCCGCTTGGCGACACGGATACCCATGGTGGACATCCCAGCGCGCGACCTGATTCGGTTCATGCGGATCGCGAGTGTGCGCAGTTTTTTTTTTTTCCCTTATGTAAAAATTCAGGCTATGAATTTTAATTTTTCAAATTATTTTATTTTATAATTTTTAAATTTTTTATTCATCTCATGAATAATGTTTGGCAAAATTAACTTTACCCATCTTATGGATAAATAATTCATCTCATGAATTCTTTGATATTTTTCTGATGGCAATAAATATAGAGGCTTGCGCAGGAACCTCGGGGCCAATTTAAATCTAGCTTCAAATGAATTAAATTAATCCTCTTGTGAAACAATTTAATTACCATTTAATGAGACTTAATTCTACTAAATAAATCTCATTGCACTCCAGACTTAAATTATTTATTTGATATCTCTCTAATAGACTGTAATGATGACAACAACCCCTCCACTAAATGTCCATGACAAAGGATAAATATAACCACTACCATTATCCTTCTCACAGCTTCTCCATTAGTTACCGATTCGCCTTTCACTGAATAATTCATTTATACTTGAACATATTCACAGTATAAATTCCAAATGTCAAACACTTGGAACACTTTGGCCAAAGATTCCGAATTATTCAAATATTTGCGAATTAACTAAGGGGACATCTGAGACTGTATATTCCCTATTGAATACCTGATCCTTGTCACACTTCACGCCACTGCCTAGCGTACGCGGGATTTCAGTCATTCATTTAGACCTTACTTATAGTACACAAAAGTAACTAACGCTCCATGCACAAGTCCATAATGCCCTCAAGATTTAGAGTCATCGTTCAAACAGTACAACGTGAATCACTCATCTCCGATAGTAGTCTAGAAATAAGTAACTCACATTGACCAACTCAATATGTCAATCTTATTAAACACATTAACGTAACACTTTTGGATCTCTATCCATATAACCAAGACAAGTCATTTAAAGTATCACGTTATAGTCTTAACATACAAGTTGTCCAAACTTGTCTTCGACTACGAGTCTTTCAAACAACAATCCATACCATTTGCTCCAAGTCTATCTGTGGCTTAGTCTCATAAACCACTTAGAACAAACATGTAAATTGTAGTATGAAGACTACACCCATCTCATGGATGTTTCCAAAAAGAAAATCACATGCACTATAAATGCTCGCTTACACAAACTTAACTAGGAAACGACTGGGACTTTAATTTTATTTATTAATTAAATAATATATCCAGAATAAATCTGAATTTCAGGACATTGTTCCCAACAAGTCTTTCAAACAACAATCCATACCATTTGTTCCAAGTCTATCTGTGGCTTAATCTCATAAACTACTTAGAACAAACATGTAAATTGCAGTCTGAGTACTACACTCATCTCATGGATGTCTCCCAAAAGACAATCACATGCAGTATAAATACTCACATACACAAATTTAACTAGGAAACGACTGAAACTTCAATTTTATCTATTAATTAAAATAATATATCCAGAGTAAATCTGAATTTCTGGACACTGTTCCTAACAGGGTGGATATTGGTATCCACTTCATACCCGTGACGGGTAATGGGGTGGGTATGGGTATAGGATTTGTGTGGTGGGTATGGGTATAGAGGAGGCACTTCCCGTACCCACCCCACCCCATTGCCATCTCTACATGGGCCTCAATAGAAATGGCCAAATTCTATACCTCATAAACAAGGGTCAATACCTAGGCTCAACACATAATCTAACAATTCTCTCATTTGGAGTATGGTTGGATTATTTATCATTATTAAACTAAATCACTCGAGAATTCTGTAATTTAAATCTAACATAAATTTGAGGACCCGATCCAAATAAGTTATCCAACCCTGTCAAATAACCAGTTGACCTAACATGAAAAATCCTAATTCAAAAAAAAAAAAAAAAAAAATACTGTGCCGCCAATCCAGAGCCCTAGTTTTACTGAAACCCTCTCATTGCCGAAACTCTGCTACTCTGCATCATTCAACAAAGACCATCACTAGCTGCCTACTCCGTTGCCATTCGCTCCGCCCGTTGTCTTCTCAACCTCACTGACCACCAAGGCTAGCGTTGCACTGGTTCCGAAAAACCACCGGAACACCAACACCGTGACAAACTTCGAATTTTAGGCCACCGAACCACTAGCCTTCGGTGCACCCATACCAACCGCCATTGATAGATCTTCGATGCCACTCCCTGGCATAGATCTCGTAGCTTTTCTTCGACCACCTCAGGGATTAGTTCGAGGATCATCGATAGCCACTATTGCATGAATCACAGTCTTTCTCTTCATTCAGGCGTGCTCAGAGCACATGTGCTACCGCTGGAAATCACCACCGGTGTTCGAATTTGCTTCAGCAACACTAATTTACATCAAGTCCACCAAAACCAACACTTAGGTACACTGATCTATTCTTTCTCTCCTCCACTTGTACCAAATCACCACCACTAACGTTCAGCCACCACCACTTTCACCGAGGCACAACCCATCACTCTAATTAGGGCACCAATAAAGCATACACCTCCAGTTTCCCAATCAAACTCATGATCTGCCCAAATCAACCATTACTGTAGTTTACACCTTTGATTTATCGATCAAACCCGTGATCTACCCAAATCAACCATTACTACACCGATCAAACCCATGATCTACCCAAATCAACTACCACCATGCCTTTACTATTGAGATCGGATCCCTACAAACTAGAATTTCACCACTGATGTTAGCGACTGGTTTTCAATTCCCACTTGCTATTAAACCTCCGATTTAGAATCCACCCAGGCTCTGAACCTAAGCTCTGATACCAATTTGATTGGGCCCTGATACCACATGTTAAGATCATCCATTGGATAACAAACTGTAAATCGAAGCAACAATCATAAACAAAGGGGATAGGCGAAAACATCATAATTTACATGGTTCAATCGAAGCCAACATCCACGAAGGGGAGCACGATAATTTCATTATAATATTAGAGTTTACATGAGAAGTATCTCAACTCTTAACCCTTCTCAACCAACTCAAATCCTTCTCAATTCTAATGATAACATATACATCCTTTGTATATATAAAGCCTCCCACACTAAACCCTAGTGTGACATAGTCCTAGAAATGGCAATGAGGTAGGTAAAACTCGCTACTAGTGGGTACCACCCCAAACTATACGTGGGGCAGGTAGTGGGTACCGGTTGGGTGTACTCGCTCCGTACCTGCCACGAGTATGGGGTGGGTACGGCTATAGTTTTGTACCCGACCCGCCCCGTCCATACCTGCCCCGCCCCACCTCATACCCACCACCCGCTCCAATTTATACATAGTTAACTTTCAAATTAAAAAATACGTACTTCAATTAAATACCTCAAATTATTTAACAATGTTATTAAAAAATATAGTTAGTTTTTAAAAATAGTATTAAATAATTAATATAAGTGGGTATAGATAATCGTTTTTTATGCACATTATGGAGAGTACGAGGGAGGTAATGGATGCCTACTGGATACCCGTGGTTAATGGGGCGGGTATGGGAATTGGTTTGTACCTACTGGGGTTGGTATGTGTATCCACTTCATACCCGTGGCTGGTAATGGGGCGGGTATGGGAATAGGATTTGGGTGGTGGGTACGGGTATGGAGGAGGCACGCCCCCTACCCACCCCGCCCCATTGCCATCCCTACATCAGCCTCAATAGAAATGGCCAAATTCAATACCTGATAAACAAGGGCAATTACAACCAGGCTCAACACATAATCTAACAATTCTCCCACTTGGAGTCTGGTTAGATTATTTATCATTATCAAACTAAATCACCCGAGACTTTTGTAATTTAGATCTAACATAAATTTGAGGATCGGATCCAAATAAGCTGTCCAACCCGGTCAGACATCCAGTTCACCTAACATGAAAAATCCTAATTTTAAAAAAAATAAAAAAATCTGTGTAGCCAATCCAGAATCCTAGCTTTACTGAAACCCTCTTGCTGCCGAAACTCTGTTCCTCTGCATCAGTCACCGAAGACCATTACGGGATGCCTACTCCGCTACCATTTGCTCCGCCCGTTGTCTTCTCAGCCTCACTGGCCACCAAGGCTAGCGCCGCACTGGTTCTAGAATATCACCAGAGCACCAACACTGAGACAAACTTCGAATTTTAGGCCACCACAAACCACCAGCCTTCGGTGCACCCATACCGGCCACCGTTGATAGATCTTCGATGCCACTTCCTAGCATAGATCTCACAGCTTTTCTCCGACGCCTCGCACCACCTTAGGAATTCGTTCGAGGTGTCATCGATAGCCACTATGGCACGAGCCACAATCGTTCCCTTCATTCAAGCGCGCTTAGAGCCCACGTGCTATCGCCGAAAATCACCACTGGTGTTCAAATCTGCTTCATTACATCGGGTCCACCAAATCTAAAACTCAAGTACACCGATCTAGTCTCTCTCTCCTCCACTTGGACAAAATCACCGCCACTAATGTTCAACCATAGCCACTTTCACCGAGGCACAACTCGTCACTCAAATTAGGGCACCACTGTAGTTTACACCTCTGGTATACCAATCAAACCTATGATCGACCCGAATCAACCATTACCACAGTTTACACTTTCGGTTTAACCCATGATCTACCCAAATCAACCATTACTGCAGTGTACACCTTCGATTTACCAATCAAACACATGATCTACCCGAATCAACTGCCACTGTGCTTTACCATTGAGATCGGGTCACTACCAAAACCACCGTCTGGAATTTCACCACTGATGTTAGCGACCGGTTTCCATCTTCCATTGGCTATTAAACCTCTGATTTAGGTTCCACCTTGGCTTTGAACCTAAGCTCTGATACCAATTTGATGGGGCCCTGAATCTAAGCTCTTACACCTCATAAATAAGGCCAAATACAACCAAGCTCTGCATATAACCAAGTACTCGACTCGATTACACCCGGAACAAATGAAATGATCATTTTGACGTTTGCCTTAGGATTTTAAAGTAGCGCCAAGTGGTGAATGATTTTGTGATGTTTACTTTTAGTACGCGGTTAAAAGTTCTTTTTTTTTCCCCCCAAACACTATGCGGTGAAAAGTTGGGTACATGAAAATTTTGGGGAATTTTTTTTGATGGATATGGGTTTGAAAAGAGTATGATTGTGTGTTATTTTTTTCCTAGGAAAACTTAATTTTGGCATCATATTGTGTAGGTAATGTTGAAAAGTTAACACAAATGGATAATAAGAAAACAAAATTGAGACAGATAAAACTTATTTAAGATAGGCAAAATGAAACTCGAACCAACTGAATGAAAGTTTTTGAAAAGAAAAACCTAAATTGAACCAACTCAACCATAAAATAGGTAATCTCGAATTGAAACAAAATAACTTTGAGTAAAGATAACTAAGCAACAGACTGAAAAAAGTGCTAGAGAGGAAAGATCGAACTGAAAAATTGTCATGACGTAGAAGTCACCATTGTTTGAAAATGCTTCATTTTTTGTTTTGTGTGGAGTAGGGAGCAAGTATTTTTGTGTGGAGTGAGGAACAAGTATTTTTGTACAGAGTGGGGAGCAAGCATCGATTTTTAGTGGAGTGGGATGCAAGAACTAGCTCCCATGTTTTCCTATAAATTTGGTAGTTCTTTGGTAGAGAATCAGACATTAATCTCCTTCTCCACTTTGTCTCCTCATATTCAGACTTGTTTGATTCAATTATTGTGCAAGTTGAAGCATACTCCAAACCATCACCTGATAGTACACTCCTGTGGTGGGCAACGTATTACGTCGTTAGCCTTAAGAGTCGCAGTGTCAGTTGATCCCGTTGTGCCGGTGCTAGAGCATAAACAACTTAGGGCAGTGGCATACTGCACAACACAACAATTCTTTAGTTTGATATTGTTGGAGTTGGTGTCCTAGAAAAACCAATTAGTTTATTTTAAATATTAAATAATAAAATTATTTTATTTATTTGTCTAATTATGTTTTATGAGTCAAACATGCGTGTGATTGTTTTCTAAAACGTTCCATAGATGGACGTAATCTAAGATGATATGTCAGGTTTGATCTAAGTGGTTAATGAGATTGAACCATAAATAGACTTAGATCAAACTAGTAATATGTTGTCGAAGTATGTTCGTAGTCGATGATAAGTTCGAACAACTTGTTTGATAAGACTATAATATGATGCTTTAGATGTCTTGTCTTGGTCATGTGGATAGGGATCCAAAAGTATTATGTTGATGTTGTCTATATGATTCAAACACTGAGTAGGACCACCTGAATTATTTGTTTCTTAACTTCTATCAGAAATAATTAATTCTATAAGATAATAACTCTAATCCAAGAAACAGTCTGAACTCATGCATGAATTGTTCGTTAATTTGATGTACTAAAAGGATTAGTAAAAGTGCATTAACTTGAATCTTATGGGCATTGGATAACAGCATGAAATACAGTGGGAACAATTGTTTTACGTGTTATAGTCTCTAACTAGATAAAGATGTCCTCTTAGTTGATTCGCAAATATACAAACAGATTCTAGAATCATTAGCCAAAATATTGCATATGTTTTGTATTATTAAATTGTTCGAGAAGGGTGAGTTGGGAAGTAGGGCTAGCGATGTGAGAAAAGTAATAATAGTAGTTAAAGTTACTTTTGCCCACAGATATGGTTGATCATCGTAATAAAAGTTTTTGAGAAATGTTTGAGCGAATATATTTAATTCTATAGTGCAATAAAACTTATTTAGTGAAATTAAGTTTACTACATGGTAATCAATTGTTGTCATGAGATGATAGTCATATTTGACCCATTTAGAGCTAGAATTGGATTATCTCTGAGGTCCCTTCGCACTCAACTTAAGCATTTTTTTAAAATATTTAAAAAAAAAATGAATTCAGGAGATGGATTATTTATTTATGAGATAAATACTTTTTTATGCTAAACGATTTAACATAATAAATTGTATCATGTTTTAAACAGAAAAAAAAAAGAATGCATGGAGAATATATCCCCAGCCGCGGGTATTTTGGCATTGGTGATGCATGGGCATGCGCCCACCATCTAAACAAAAAAGGTAAAAGCGTGTTGCTGACATCGATCGCTGTTCAGGCAAATCAGACGTGGAGACGTCTCTCCTGGATGATGTCATCTTCTCTTTTCTTTTCTTATTTAAATGCCCGTTTATTGTGCAGTTTTGACCATTTTTAATTAGGGTTTTGGAGCCTGATTTTTTCTCATGATGAAAATCCTAAAATTATTTTAGGGGTTTTCTAACTTATTATTTAGCATAATTTTAAGTTATTTTCTAGAAAGACTGAAGGAAAAATTTTGTTCCGAAATTTTTTCTAAGTTAAGTATTTTTGGAAGCCCACACTCCTGGTGCTGGAAGAGGTCATTGTGAAGAAGCCCATAAGGTGCCAAGATATCTTCTTATAATTCCAGATCTTCAAGTCAAAATCGGGATTCGTACTTCAGGTATGTTTAGTTAAATATATGATATTTAATTTATTTTTCTTTATATGATTATACTTGTTTTATTCGATGTTTTTTCGTTTTTCATATTATGAACCTATTAGAGTAAGATCTAGATCTAATTAAATAATTTAATTAGGTTAGAGCATTAGATTTAAAATTAACGTTTTCCACTACGCTCGCTCTAGGGAAATATTTTTGAAATATGTTCCCAAAAAAGGGTATCAAAGCCAACTTTGAATACGTTCATGATCGATGTCAAAATCATCAGATTTGATAAAATTAAAGCATGTGAAATTACGAAAAATATAAAATTGGAAATTTCATTAAAGGAAAAAAGTAACCCTGAAGATTGTTTTTAAAAGAGTTCAATAACAAGATTGAATATTCATTAAAGTTTTAAATTGTTTAAAATTTTAAATGAGGCATGAATCAATCAAGGAGCGTATTTCTAAATCAGATATAATGAAATTAGATATTCAAAAAGTTAAACGATTTAGATTATTAATCTAATGTGATTATATTTTGAACCAAGGTGTGAAATCTTCAATTTTTGAATATTTTATGATAATCCAAAACAAAGAATATCTAATAGGATTAGATGTTTGGTTTTCAATCTAAAGGACTTAAGATCGGATTTAATTATTTTTTATTTAATAAAAATTTAAAAAATTAAAACATATATGAGGGAAAGTGCTTAACATTAGGCGCTAGGCACGCCCCTTTTCATCAAATTTTTTTTATATTATGATTTAAATAATTAAATAAATAAATGCTTAATTAAGACGAGATCATGGTTAAGATTATACGATAATCTTTTCTAAAAGAGTTTAGAGGAATCTTTAATTAATCCAACCTTTAGGCCTAAAGTGTTGTTAATTGTTTGATAACATGACATTTCTTAAATTTTGTTCACATGTTTGATATTATTTAAATGAGTTAAATATTATGTATAATGTGAATACAGTTAGAAGGCCATGTAAATATGTAACTTGGTGAATTATTTGATTTCATTGAGTGGGAGAATTATTTCAAATAGATCTAGTATGATTTTTAATAGTTGAATTATTTGGAAGGAAAACTCTCATAATGTATCTAATGAGATTAGATTACATTAGTTGGATAATTAAAGAAAACTAATTGGTTTAAAGTTTTTATTTAATGGTTAAATAAAATTTAGAATGTGATTCTAATATTGATTATGAGATTATCAAACTTTAAAGAAAGATTCATCGTTTAAAATTTCAAGTCGGAGCGAGGTTCATGAGTTGATTCCTCACGGTCTCCATTGCCAGTTTAATAGGATAGTGGATGGGCGCTACTCCCCAAGGAGAACATTTGTTCACGAAATATAGGGTTAGACTTCTTAAGGATAGATGGAGGTACAGGAAAACAAATGTGACCGCGTATCCGTGGTGTATATCGTTTACTTGCACTAACGTCTCGGTACGGGTATACACTTGACTCGGATAGTGTGTTAGTCTCCAAGGGAGCATTGTGATACTATCTTAGAGACCAAGGAAGAAAAGATGAGTTGATTATGTTTATGAAACATATCAATTGAGACTAGTTTTCACTTTATTGATAAATCGTTATGTCCCTCTCCTATGGAGTAACAGGTAGATTGCTTAGCTCACTGTTGCTCACATACAGAGAATGGTTAGGTGGACTCTATGCTTTGTTTGTTTACTAAAATAACTAAAAGGTTCACAAGACTCAAAATATCAAGTGGGAGTGAGCTACCAAATGAATGCTCATGGCCTCCGTTATCGGTCTAGAAGGACAGTAGGCGGACGCGACTCCCTGAGGAGAGCATTAATTTATAGAATATAAGGTTAGTCCTCTCAAAAATAGATTGAAGTGCAGGAAAAGTGAGTGCAGCCATGCCTACGTGGAGTACTTCGTGGACTTGTACGGATGTCTAGGTAGCGGTGTACACTTGACTAGGGTCTAGATTAGCCTCCCTGAGGAACTCTGTTGTATGACCTTAGAGGTTGAGGGTAGAGTGGTGTGTTAGATATGTTTAGTAAATAGTTTACAACAACAACAACAACAGACCCCGTGCCTCAAGGGCTCTCGCATAAGTGGGGTCTGGGAGGGGTGGATGCATACAGCCTTACCTCTTCAGGGTGTAACCCTGCCGAGAAGCTGTTCCCGAGGACCCCCAACCTCATAGGGTTGGCAACATGAGGACTTCCCAGGAGGTCACCCATCCTGATACTACTCTCACCCAAGCACGCTTAACTTCGAAGTTCTAAAGAGTTTACAAGAAAACACATTTATTGAGAAATGTTATCAGCCTTTTGATATCTCAATTTGGCCTCGCCAACGGGGAGTTTTGAGTAGTTCGGTTGGGTCTCCACGGCATACATGTAAGTGTCGGATTGTGAACTCCGAACTTTGATTGTTTGCTAAAAGTAGGAAAAGTAATCATGTATGTTATATGACTTGTTTTACAGTTTTTGATTTTAGACTGGTTGTTATACTTTTGCATTACGATCAATACTGGTGTGTCTTACTTGTCTGTTTTGTTATGCTTGCTATAATATGATATGTTTTAGCACATGTAGAGCACTAGTAGTTGCTCAGAGTTTTTCATCTTACTGCTAGTTTATCTACTAAGTTGACAAAAACATTAGGAATGTTAGTCTAGACTAAAGGGTTAGTTAGTTGGACATTAGATGTCGAATGTATAGTGTTAGATACTTGAAAATTCAACTGTAGCAGAGATGATCAGATATTTGAAAGAAGTGTTTGATTAGAGAACTAGTAGCATGGGAACAGCTAATTAGAAAGATGATAGGGACACGATTGTATTAAGAAAGTTCAATTCAAGAGAGCATCATATGATGATGGCTTATTTTATTGAATTGAAATTTTTTATGCGAATATTGATAGTGAATATCAACAGGATATGATCTTGACTTGCTCATCAAGGTCTTTCAATAAGTTGAAACTGAATACATTGAGTAATAGACATTACTCATTGTCTGAATAGATGAAAATACAGTTTGAGAAAGGTGTCATGAGAACAAAAGAAAGAGTCCACTTAGTGTTATCATCTATCTCAAGAATTAGGAGCATCAAGAGGTTAAAATAAAATATAAGTCAAAATAGTTTTGTCTCTTTTATAAAGGCATTGGACTTTAAAAGGAATTGCCCAAGTACTTAGATACTATTATTGCTAAGATTGGAAAGCCAACAAGACAAGGTATTCAATATCCTGTCTCCTCTAGTTGTGACTAGTAGGTAGTTCACTAGTGTTCTGGTGAATGAGTTTTCAGTAAGGGCATCAAGGGATAGTAGTTTAAGTTGAGGAATATAGTTTTGAATTTAAGTAACTATCTTAATGTACTTTAGAAATTTGATTTCTAGTTATTTTTCAAAAAAATAGACTGATAGTTATATAAATAAAATGTTTATTTAAAAGGCACATGGTGTATAGTTGACTTATCAAAACTACGTTAATGGCAATTTATTAGTCTTATACAAGCTAGGCTGTGTAATCTTATAAAAAGAAGAATTTCCTGGAGACCATATAGTTATAGGTGGTGCTTGATCTTAGGTCATATCAATCTAGTATGATTCAAAACTAATTTGATTTGTCTAATGGATCAGTAGCACTAAAATAATAATCAATATGGGAATCATGTTCGAAAATAATGGTGACTAAAAGAGACTTCAAGAGAAAAGGCAAAAGAGCCACTAAGCTACTAAAATTGTTCGTAATATGTTTATGGACGGCTAAAAGTTCACGTAAGCGGAAGCGAATAGTACTTCATAAAATGTTTATGAGTTACTAATCAATTAGTTAATATATGGATATACCTATGAAAACTAAATTCTTGAATCCTTTGATAAATTCAAAGAATTAAAGACTAAAGTTGGGATCAGTTAGGTAATTATATCAAGTCACTTTAATTAGATCGAAGTGGTGATTTCAGGGGAATTCTTAATTTTTTCCTTATTGCAACGAGTTGTAGAAAAGATCAATAATGTGTCATTGAATATGATAATATTCATATGATGAGTCACACTTGCATATTAAAAGGTTTGTTATGCAAGAAGTTTTAGAAAAGCAAATAGCTTGTGTTAGATAAATTGACAGTATAAGATACTATGTCTCAACAGCATGACACAACTTATAGTGTAGATGATGTATTAGATGCATCTTCAACATGTTATTGTCACATTAAGTACATGAGAGTTTTGGTGCAGTGTAAGGATGGTTAGGATCACTTAACGAATTCATGTCTTCAGTCTTAATGGTTAAGAATGACGGTGAATTTGATCCTTTAGACTACAATAAAACTCTTAAGTATAAAGATGCAGACCAATGGGTCAAGGCAATAAAAGTTAAGTTAAAGTAATTGTATTTTAACTAAGTCTGGGAACTTGTAGAGGTGTCAAAAGACATTAAGTCCATTAGATTAGATCTAAATAGACCTACAAGAATAAAAGAGTTGTGTGGATAAGAAGGTTGGGACTTTCAAGACCGGATTGATAGCAGTAGGTTATACCCTAGAGGAATGAATCGTCTTTGATGAGACCTTCGACCCAGATGTTATGCTTAAGTCCATAAGGATACTCTCACACTTTGTATTTCATATGATGAGATAAGGGAAATGGAGGTCAAGACGACATTTTCTGAATGGTCATCTTGTAAAGTTTATGTATTTGATACAATGAGACGAGTTTGTTGCCAAGAGTTAAATGTATATAATATGCAAACTGAGGTCGTCTATTTGTAGACTTAAATAAGCGTCTTATTTATTGAATAGTAGATTCGACAACATCTTTCAAGACATAGAGATTTGAATCAATGGTTAGTGAACCATGAGAGTACGTGTGACATGGCTAGAAAGTAGTGACTTTCGAAGTGTTGTATATAGATAACATTCTACTCATTAAAAATGGTGTAGAATTGTTATGAGCTATTAAGGTTTAGTTGTCCAGTCAGTTAAAAAGTGAAAGACCTAAGATGAGCACATTAGATTCTTATGATTAAGCTTATGCGAGATTTAAAAGAAAGAATGTGAGTTTGTCATGGGTCGTTTGTTTTAGAAATGGAGTTTAGACATTAGAGGTCTGAAATTAGTGTTTACCTTTTAGTGGGAGTCATTAGATGGTGAAGAATGAAGTAATCTTGTACTTACTTCACTATGGAAGTCAGGTACTTGATAGCTATAAAGTTGTTGAGTAGACTAATTGACTCAAAAAGTTCCTTATAGATGAAAACATGTTAGCAAAAGAATGGGACAATGAAAAATCAGTATTGGTTAAAGTTTATAGTCAAAGAGTTGACAAATCCCTAGAGGATAGTTATCCAATGCAAGGCTAATTGGGTATAGGACAAGTGGGAGATTGTTGAAATTGATGTCCTGAAAAAACCCAATTAGTTATTTTTAAATATTAAATAACTAAAATTGTTTTATTTATTTATTCTTTGATTATGCTTTTTTAGTCAAACATGCATGTGATTGTTTTTTTAAACGTTCCATGAGATGGACGTAGTCCAAGATAACATGTCAGGTTTGGTTTAAGTGGTCAATGAGAGTGAACCACATACACACTTAGATCAAACTAGTGATATGTTGTCAAAGTATGTTTGTAGTCGGTGATAAGTTTGGACAAGTTGTCTGATATAACTATAATATGATACTTTAGATGGCTTGTCTTAGTCATGTGGATAGGGATCCAAAAGTATTATGTCGGTGTATATGATTGGAACACTTAGCAAGGCCTCCTAAATTATTTGTTTGTTAACTGCTATCAGAAATAATTAATTCCGTACGACGATAACTGAAATCCAAGAAACAGTTTGCACTTGTGCATAGATTGCTCGTTGCTTTGATATACTAAAAGTATTACTCAAAGTGCGTTGACTTGAATCTTACATGCATTAGGTAATGGCATGAAGTGTAGCGGGAATAATTATTTTACATGGAATCTATAGTCTCTAACGAGATAAAGATGTCCCCTTAGTTGATTTGCAAATATAGGAACATATTCTATAATCTTTGGCCAATATTTTCATGTGTTTGACATTTGAAATTAATGCGGAAATTGTTTCTGTATTATTGAATTATTCAAGAAGGGCGAGTCGGGAACTATGGCGAGAGATGTAAGAAAAACAACGATAGTAGTTACATTTGCTAACAGATAGCTAATAGAGGGGTCTATCATCATAATAAAAATTATTTGGGAAATTCTTGAGTAAATATAATTAATTCTAGAGTACAATAAAACTTATTTAGCGGAATTAATTTTTACTAAATGGTAATCAATTGTTATGATGAGATGGTAATCAGATTTGATCCATTTTGAGCTAGAGTTAGATTGTCCTTGTAGTCCCTTCCCAAGCCTCAACTTAAGTAAAAATATTTAAAAAATTCATGAGATGAATTTTTTATCCATGAGATAAATAAATTTTTATGCTAAATAAATATTCACGAGATGAATATATACTATGATAAATTGTATCGTGTTTAAAAAAAAAAAAAAAAAAAAGAACACATGGAGAATGTATCCCCAGCCGCAAGAATTTTGGCATTGACGAAAGGTTGGACCGTTTAAAAAATAGAAAAAGTGTGTCGCTGATGTCATGCTGTTGTTCACGTGAATCACACACGAAGATGTCTCTCATGGATGACGCCATCTTCTCTTTTTATTTTTTATTCAAATGCGCGTCTATTGTGCAGTTTTGACAATTTTTAATTAGGGTTTTGGAACTTAATTTTCTCTCCCGATGCAAATCCTAAAATTGTTTTAGGGGTTTTCTAAATTTTGTTCAGCATATTTTTTCTGAAATTCCAAAAGATTGAAGGAAAAATTTTGCTTTAAAATTTTTCCTAAGTGAAATATTTTTGGGAGCGCACACTCCCAGTGCTAAAAAAGGTCATTGCGAGAAAGATCGAGGTGCCAAGATATCTTCTTGTAATTTTAGTTTCAAGTCGAAATCGCTTTAGATATGTCTAGTTATATATGTGATATTTAATTTGTTTTCCTTTATATCGTTTATTCAACATATCATGATTATACTTGTTTTATTCGATATTTTTCATTTGTCAAATTATGAATCTGTTTGAGTAAGATCTGGATCTAATTAAATAGCTTAATTAGGTCAAGACATTAGATTTGAAATAAAGAATTTTAAATTTGTTTTTCGCTGCACCCGCTATGGGAAAATATTTTTGAAATATATTCCCAATTTATATTTCCTCTCTACTTTTCTTTACATTATTTTATTTAATTATCTTGTCTCAAGTGTTTTTACCTAAGTTTGAGGTCTACAATGTTCAGCTAGAGGCTTCCTATTGAGGTTCTGTTATGAACCGTGAATTCCGAGCTTCGGCTTTAGTTTTCCGCTGCTGTGCTGCAAGATGTTAGCTGTTGTTGGCTGTGCTGTTACTGAACTGCTGCTGCATTGAGGTTGTTACATTGCTTATGTTAGTTGTATTAGTTAGTTGGCATTGTAATAAGTGGGCTCTAGTGATATGTGCTTAGGAGGTCAATGCCCGGTCAATGTTGGCAGCTAATTAGTTGTTGATGGTTAAAGTCGGTTAATCTTAGTGGTTAGATGCAATGTATTAGGCTCATGTCATGTAAGTAGTATAAATAAGGGGTATTAGCTTGTAATCCATAACTTTGATAATGAATTGATCTCATTTGGTTACTTTCTCTATTCTCTCATCTCTTTTCCCTTCTTTCTCATCTAAATCTCTATTTTCTTTCTCATCTCATACTCTCTCTATCCCAACCAAGGTTAAGGCTCAAAAGAAATCTTCGAAACCTTAACAATTGGTATCAGAGCCTTGATTTGGCTTCCGAATCAAGCTCATATCCGAAAAAATTATAAAATCTGATTAATTGTGTTGCAATTAATCAATAAAAACAATTGTGATACAAATTTAGTTCTGATTTTGTGATCAGAAATTCAATTCTGAGTTTTGAATTGAATTGGTGGCTGTTACTGCAGTATTGATCAGAAGTGCCTGGGAGTTGCTTTCGGTTGGGATAAATTGATTAAAATTGATCACATTACATTGAGGAAAGTATAATTGATCAGTCTTGGTGAATACATTCAACATCAAAGCCGATTTGGATTGAATTCAGAAGAATCGGATCAAGTAGCAGATACTGAAATTCTGTGATGAACATAATTGATTTTGATCAAATCTTCATTTGATCGGTTGAAAAAGAAGCTTAAATTGAACTAATTGATCCACATTTCACTTGATCATCCTCAAAAGATCAGAAACCAGCTGATTGGAGCATTGTTTAGATTTCACAACTCAGAAATTGTGATTGTGGCGAAAATTGTCAGTTTAGGCGAAATCTGACAACATTTTTGAGCTCCGTAAGTGTTGAAATCCGATATTATTCTTGAAGATTGTTGTGTATTGTGAGTGTAAACCATCTTTACAGACCAAAATCGAACCGATTTCAGATTCTTAGTTGGAATTAATCAAGAGAACATCATTGTCAGACATCGTTCGAAAGTTAGGGTTTGGCGAATATGTTGTGCGCGAAACTCTGCAAGCTAGGGTTTGTAATCAGTGATGATTGTCGAACTGATAGCAAGTGCTTGTTGGTGCGAACGAAGGAGTAGAACTTCATTAAGCAATTGATTGTTGAAGAGTTACGAAACAAGTTTTACATTTCTGCGATTTTCGAACCTGCATTTCTACTGTCCAGATCGATTTTGCTGTTCAGAACAAATATGGTTGATGTTAGCTCTTGTCCACCAGTCATGAGAGGTTATTTTGAGGAAATGAAGCTAATATTCAGAAAGGAACGTGAGAGGTTGTTGCTGGAAATTAAGCTGGCATTCAATCGAGTGCGTCAACGAAATGCAAATCAGCCTTGTTCAACTCATCAGTCTGATTGTGCGGGTGTTCTTGATACAAACGAGTTTCCAGAGTTAGTGGATAGCGTTACACAGCAAAAGTTCAATGTCGAGCAAAAGGAGGAAGTGGAATCCGTTGTTGTTGAAGATGAATTCGACCACGACAATGCCGAATTTGATGAACACAAGTTAGACGAATCTGAGTCTGAATAGGATGACCCCTATGAAGACTCTTCGCTAGAATTAGAGTACATTGATGATGTTGAGGCACAATTTGACAATCATCCGGAATGGGAATATGATTCACATGTCAAAAGAATGATTAAGAAAGCAAAGTGTAAATCGAAGAGGAGTCTTCTCAGTGTAGCGTTGAAGGAATTTGAGGGTAAAACGAAGTTGTCCAAGCCAAAATTGAAGTGTGTGGCTATGTTTCAGCATGACTTGCCTTATGATCAGCAAAAACTAAGTCGAGAGGCTGACCTTACTGAGGTATATGCTGGCACACAAGCTACAGATGGCACACAAGGAGTTAAGACTCGAATGGGAGCTGATGGAGGCAATGTAGCTACAGCTGTTCAACCAGAAGTGTCCTATGATGTTGTGGTTGGGGCACAGGAGTTTGTCACGCTTGATCAGGTGAAGGAATTGCTCAATCATTTACAAATACGATCAGAGGAACGCTGGGTCTCGAGGTTCCAGCAAATGCGCTTGGAAAATCAGAAATTGTTTGGTGTTGGTAGTGATGTAATTGATGCTTCGCAAGGGTCTGGGAATAAAGAAATGGAGTGTTCAAATGTACACTCATATGACCACTTGCCTCCTGATCCGGGAGAAGATTTTCAAGTTTATATGAAGCCGAAAAGGTTTGGCTCTCTGTTGAAAAGAGTTAATCAAGCTGCACGAGTACGTTTCAAAGTCCAACAAAGGAGAGGCAATGTGGTTGAACAAGCTATTGAGTTGTTAGATGTGTATAACTGCTGTAGTTTGCTGAAACAGAATTCTGATCTGACCATAAGCTGTACAGCAGAAGCTTTAGCGGATGAAATTGATGCCGAAAGTCCCTTTGATTCGGGGAAGATAGATCATGGTTGTAGCAAGCCAAAACATGAGGCCGAGTTGGAGGAAAAATTCGAGCAAGCTGCTAAAATCAGTTTCCGGGTCCAATGCAGGCCAAGTCTGATTTCTGGGAAGATTTTTACCATGTTAGAAGTTCACAAGATGGGTACTGATCCGAAAATGAGGTTTGTTCAGCCAAGATCCATTATCATTGAAGGTATTTGGGATATTTGTGATAGTGGTTCTGGTTTGGCAGTGCTGGACAGTCATGAGGCAAGATTGTTGAGCTCCAAATCCAGATTATGCAATAATCAAATTATGAGCAATGAGCAAGTTCCATTAATGCAAACCAATGCTTATGAAACTTCGCTGACCTGTTGTGGCTGCTCGGAATGGAAAAATCATATGCATAAGCTCCAATATTTCCTTAATGTTTGGATGAAGAAGATCAATGCAAGGTTGAGGAAAACTCCAGCTAAAATCAGAGTAGAAAACAGTAATGTAGCCTTGGATGTCAAAGAAGTGATTGAAGATCCAATACCAGCAGCTGATATGCATTGTCGGCGCGCCGATCGACAAGATCGGGATGATCTATCTCCTCTTCCTAGTGGAGTTGGGATTAATAGGGTCTCTATCCTAAAGCTATGCTATTGGGAAGACATTTGCAAGTCGTTTGTCACCAAGGTCTCAGCTGAGGACAAAGAAACCATTGCATTCTTGAGGTTACAGCTGCTGAAATTTTGGCCACCAGTGTACATTCACTGCAACTTATTGGGAGTCTGTTGTATTGCAGCAGATTACATTGAATGGAGAGTGATGGGTGCTTTTATGATTGTGGGAAGTTGTCATAACTTGTCCTCTTCAAGTAGCTTCCATATAGACACAAACCGAGCTGAAATCTGTCCAAAACACTTGCATCGGGTTTCCATTATGGAGCTTCTGAGTTCTGCAGCAAACCAACGGGTGAATTTGAGAAGCAATCAAGATTTGGCTGAGTTTGGTCTAAGATGGTATTGTAAATGGATGTTTAAGCAATTCAAATTTTGGATTAAATCCAAGATGAAGGGTTGTCCGCTGCATTGTCATGCGTTTACATTGGGTTTGGCCACCTCGATCAAGAATTGGGTTTGTACTGCTGAGTTTCTGGATGCTGTAGCAACGATGGTGCATTTGGAGAGCCATCAAGGATTTATTGGTCATGTCATGAGTGGGGTTGGTAGGTGGTTGTGTGAGCTGAATTTGTTGAAAATCATTGCAGCAAGACTCGTTAATTCAACAAGGAATCAAGTTCCAGTAGCTAATACGCAGTTTCGGCATGCCGATCGGCAAGTTCGGAATGAAATAATTCTGTTTTGGAGCTGCGTTTTGGAGTGTTTGCAAACTGAATTCAATATTTGGTTCTCTTGGTTTGAGTTTGGAAGGCCTCCCGAGATGCTCAAGGACTTCATATGCAATTTAATTGAGACAAAGATACACGAACTTAGTAATGTAGCTTTCTACATGCATAAAAACAGAATTGTATCTGCAATTGGTGAATTTCAGCAGCAAATCTGGGTTTTGAGCTGTGTTAACTACAACAAGAGAGGTTCGGAATGTGTTGGTGATGTTTGGTTCGAACAGGGCAGGCCTCTTGAAGAGCACTACTCATTCAAATGCAAGCATTTTGCCAAACAAGATTCACATTCACGTACCTGCTGCATTTCAGTCACTACATCAATGAAGCCCGATACTCTTATCCGCAGAATGTCAGCGTGAAGCTCATCGCTTCAGCTATCTTTCATTGCAATTAGAGTCCTTCATTGTTATAACTCTCTTCCATTCTTGAGGACAAGAATGTTTTCAAGGGGAAGGGAATGTTATGAACCGTGAATTCCGAGCTTCGGCTTTAGTTGTCTGCTGCTGTGCTGCAAGATGTTAGCTGCTGTTGGCTGTGCTGTTACTGAACTGCTGCTGCATTGAGGTTGTTACATTGCTTATGTTAGTTGTATTAGTTAGTTGGCATTGTAATAAGTGAGCTCTAGTGATATGTGCTTAGGAGGTCAATGCTCGGTCAATGTTGGCGGCTAATTAGTTGTTGATGGTTAAAGTCGGTTAATCTTAGTGGTTAGATGCAATGTATTAGGCTCATGTCATGTAAGTAGTATAAATAAGGGGTATTAGCTTATAATCCATAACTTTGATAATGAATTGATATCATTTGGTTACTTTCTCTATTCTCTCATCTCTTTTCCCTTCTTTCTTATCTAAATCTCTATTTCCTTTCTCATCTCATACTCTCTCTATCCCAACCAAGGTTAAGGCTCAAGAGAAATCTTCGAAACCTTAACAGGTTCCTCTATTAGTCTATTTCAAGTTCCGATTTGTGTATCTTGAGTTTTATTTTGATTATTCATTTGCTTTATTTTCCCAATAATCGAAGTCGTTTATGTATAATGAGCAATCATATCATGGTGAATGCTGATTTCATTGTCCCTAATATGTTGATAAATAGAAATGTGAGTAACTATAACATGTGGTTGGACTAGATGGAATTCTTCCCATGGAAAACTTGGAGTCCATTACGTGCTTCTAAATGGCAATGTTTTTGAAGGGTCAAATAGGGTTTTTAACAAAGGATACTCAAATTTGTGGTAAAGTGAATAAAGTGGGTTGAACTTATTCTTATATTAATGAATTGTTAGAATCATGGCTTGTTGAGCTCGAATGTGAAAACTTGACCTCAATTGAGAGATTTAATAGCCCTCTCATATTCGTTCTTCATGACTTGGGTGATATTTTAGAACAGTATAAGTATAAGTGGTGGACATGTATTATATCTCATTTATAGACTTACTAATCGAGATTCACTAAGGTATATCCTTTGAGTTTAAAGATGAGGTTGTCGAGAAGTTCCTCAAATAAAAAGTAAAAGTTGAAAATAATTGAGACCTTAAATCAAAGGGCTTAGGTCGAATAGAGAAGGTGAATATGATGCCACCTTCCTCGAGAAAGATTGTGAGGAAAATATAATGCTTCAGGACATGATAAATTTGGTGTTCATTGGCCCTAACTTACCCTTAAGGTTGTGGGGGGAAGGCTTACTGTGGTTCCTACTTACTTTAAAGGGCTCCTTATTTAAACGCTAAATAATTCTTCTATGAATTTTGCAGGGATTATGTTCCTAAATCTCCACTGCCTGTAAGTTTAGGGTTCACTAGCCAAAGTATGTGATGTATTGTTTGACCATAATCTATGATGATTACTGTGGCTCTGCTGATGTTCGCTAGTTACTCCTAGCTCATGTGTTTGATTATGGTGGAAATATTATTGTTTAAATAATCTAAAGTCAGTACGAATAGCTTCATGATATTTTTTTTTTGGGTAAGTGCGAACAACCTCATGATGCTAGCATTTGGCTTAAGAGTCTTGCGGATGCAAGGGTCACCTTAATTTGAATGATAAAAAGCACTTTGTGCATTATGGTCTTTTATAAACTAACTGCTGACTAGTTGCTGGTGGTCCAGTTGAGTTGAGATTGAAATATTTCACTCTTGTGATGGTATGTGAAACTGATCAAGATATATAGCTGTTTTGCCGATTGTTTGTGTACTATATGTGTACTTGAGGTGGAGATATGATTTATTGATATAATGTGTGCTCCACTGTTGTGTTATACACAATGTTGTTGAAATTGGCAAGCTATGGAGCTAGTTGTTTAACAGCTTGTTGTAGATGCCTAAATGTGGTAGTAAGAGCAACTTGTAATTGATGTTGGCAGTGGCCAACTTAAGTACCACTTTGCTTTATGTTCAATGTCATAATGCCACTTTGTGAAGGTTGAGCTTGATGCTGACCTATCCATAGTCCATGATGGATGGTGAGGGAACTACACACCCGACAGGTTGGGGAAGTGAAGGGCATGTTGCCTTAACTATGGTGCCAAGAGACCCATGATCTCACTCGAGCCTACTAAGAAGTGAGATTACTTGATAGATCCCCCTAATTAAAGGCCTTTAAGATAGCAAGGGTGCACACTTGTTAGAGCAGGAACATGTCTGAGGGCCTTTTTAAGAAGGAGAGACGTGATATAATAGAGAAAATGAGGATTAAGCCCATTTGTGTGTCTTGATCTTCGCGGATACTAGTCTCAGGAGTTATTCTCGATGTTTAATGGGTCAAATAAAGCTAGGGTTGGGAAAATGGGATTAAGCCACCCTAGCCCCTTCCAAGATAATGTTGTTGCGTGGTGTATGGATCTCTTAAATCTGCCATAACGTTGAGAATGGGTTTAATGCTCTTTATGATGTCTATAGCCTTGTATAGTGATGTGGGATAGCACACCTGATGGACTCATCTGCCATGACATTGAGGATGGGCTTAAAGCTCTTGATGATGTCCATAGTCTGTTACGGTGGTGTAGGGCCACACACCTGATGGATTCACCTATGAGAATATGGGGGTGTCAAATCATCTTCCGTCAAGAGTCAGCTTACTCTCTAGAGCATTCCTGAGTATGCATGTATCAGATTTATTTTGCTGAGAAGGAGCTCTTATGTCTGGATTGCGAAGTATGTTTCAACATCGAGAACCATATATGTGCTACTCACAATGACCGCTCAAGTTTAAGACAATGTTCACCTTGATATGGGACATGCATACTCATTAGGTGTCATTTCAAGTCCAAAAGACATTGGCATCACCAAGTGTGGGTCCCATTGCTCAATGACATATCATTTTCTTCCGTTTCTCAAAATTGAATCATACGGGGGATTGTTAGAAAATGCATCAATTTCTGCTTTGTGTGGAGTAGGGAGCAAACATCAATTTTTACTGGAGTGGGGTGCAAGAATTGGCTCCAATGTTTTCCTATGAATTTGGTGGTTCTTTGGTAGAAAATAAGACACCAATCTCCTTCTCCCCTCGTTCTCCTCATTTTCAAACTTGTTTGATTCAATTGTTGAGCAAGTTGGAGCGTACCCCCATCCATCACCTGATAATACACTCCTGGGGTGGGCATCATGTTAGTCTTGAGAATTGGAGTGCTAGTTGATCCGTTTGTACCGACATAAGAGCATAAATGATTTAGGGCGGTGGTGAACTAAAAGGCGTGGCAATTCTTTAGTTTGATATTTCCCCTCTACTTTTTCTTATATTCTTTTGTTTAATTATCTTGTCTCAAGTATTTTTACTTAAATTCGTGGTCTATGGTACTCATTTAGGGGGTTTCCTATTGAAGTTCCTCTATTAGTCAGTTTTCAGTTCCACTTTTTCTATCTAATGTTTGATTTTGATTACTCATTTGCTTTATTTTCCCAATAACCACTACCCTAATTCGTTTATGGCCCCGCACCAGTACAAAAGGGGTCAACAGGCACTCTAACTCCCAGTGTTGACATGGCGCCATATCGAAAGTTGTTGAGATCGACTTATTCTTCTGGATTGTAAAAAGGTTTGAGAGTATAGGAATGAAGGAGAAAATATTTTATAAGGAGCTCAGGACTCTATTTATTGAATGAAAAGTAAAACAGAGTACATGGGTATATATACAATTGAGAGGAAAAGAAAACAAATATTAGAGCCAACTAAAACATCCTAACGGAATTAAAAACAATCCTAACTAGAGGTGGCAAATTGGCCCAAAAAATCGACCTAAAAAACCTGCAAACTGACCTAACTTGAACCGAAAATATGTCGTAAATAAATGAACCCGAAACTGAAATGACCTGACCTGTAGCAAACCTGACCTGTTCTTTGCCTGACCTGAAAATAACTTGATACCAATTTGACCTGACCCGATCCACCATTAGCCTGAATCAACCCAACCCAAACTAACCTGAACCCAAACCCAACCCGACCTAAAAGCTAAATTTACCCAAGGTCTTTAAATTCAGTAATAATTATTAGTTGTCAGAAGTACAATTAAACTTCATAACATATTATTGAGCACCAACATTAATAACATAATAAATATAATGGTAAAAATATAAATTATTTTGTATAATTTAAACTTTTGTAACGGGTTCATACCATCAAAGCACTAAATAATAGGATTATGAAGACCTAAAACATATACAACTTTGCCCAAGATTGACCCGAGTCAAAGGCCACTCAGAATTAAAGTGACCCGAACCCGAAATAACTTGACCCAGACCCAACCCGACCCGAGTACAGGTAAAACCCAAAAGTGACCCAAGCCTAAGTGGGATGACCGGAGCCCAACCCAACCCGAGTTTATTATAAACCCAAAATGACACAAAACCGAATGGGTTCACCCGAACTTGACCCAAATGACCCGATTGTCACCTCTAATCCTAACAAAGTATGGAAATGAAATATTAACATATACAATATTTTAAAAACAACCCTTAAATCGGAATACGAAATGTTTGTTACATCCAACTTGTGAGGGATGTTAGTGGAAGTTGGAAGTAGGAAGCATCTTGGTAAGTAAATCAACGAGTTCATGTTGAGCAAGGACATGTATAAGCCTTCATTTTCCCCTCCCCATGCCTCCGGACGCACTTCCCCACCTCTATCTTGGCTTCCCCCCACCACCACCTCCACCTCTAACTCCACCCTTGACACAGTGGTTTCAACCCCTATCTCCACCCTTGCCTCAACCCTCCCTTCCCGTCCCTTCACCTCGACCTCCAGCTCCACCCCCACCTCCACTTCTAGCGCCGCCTCTGGCTCGGTGGCTTGATCCACCTCCAGTTCCCACGGCCACCTCCACCTCCAGATAGGTGGCTTCCTTCGCCCACCTCCTGACCAACCCCAACCTCAACCTTCGCCTCCAGGCCTCGGATGTGAAGAATTGGCGTAGTAAGCCACCTGACCCACCTCCTGTTGACTCACTCCCAGACGAAGAAACACCTCAAGAGGCCTCCAGACGACCCATAGTCTTATCCACCCGCCGGCCTCCCTGTGGTGTATGCTCAGTACCCTCCCTGTTCGGTAGCATTCTTGCTCGATACCTACCCTGCCCTATACCTTTGCATGCATTTGGGGGGGGGGGGGGGGGGGGGGGGGGGGTTCCCCTCCTGTCCTCCACCCTCTTCCAGGTCTTCGTTCGTCACCAGTCAGGTGATTTTGTGGGTGGCTCTGCTTCGGCTTCGTCCGATATCCTCGTAGTTTAGGTTTTTGTCTTTTTTTCTTATTTTTGGTTTTATAGGTTTAATCCCGGTCTTGAATTTTTTGTGCCTGTTCCTGTTGTTCTTTCCCTGTTTGTTTTGATCTTATATTTTATACCCACACCCGCTTACGAGGTGGCCTCTGGCTCGCTTTGTCGAGTTTGCCTGTTTGAACTATGGCTATGGCGACAATTATCGTTAAAAATGTATGACCTAGGCAAATTATCCAACTAATTAAACTTTGTGTATCGAGCTTGTCAAAAAATAAAAAAGAGGAGTAATAGTCACACATGCTAAAAAAAGACATAACTAGATTACAAGCAAGTACCAACTATAATAAATCTTGCATAACTGTTTTATCTAGTTCCAATTTTATCAGATGTCTCCGAAGCTATGATTTATCTAGTCGATACAACTCAAATTGGACCCAAATGCTAGTGACATGCAACAAAAGTAACCAATATTAGTTTTAGCTACTTTAAAATACAATTGCACTCCAAGCAAATGTCTTAAATCTCATCCTGAAACAAAATTTTACATTGTCCTCAATATGAGGTATGATAAAGCAAAATCCAAGGAAGGAAAAAGACAACATTATGCAGACAACAAGGTGACAATGAAATCTATGGGATGAAAGCTTGACATCCAATACCTAGACCTACACAAAATGATGTAGAATTACTCAACCAAGGAGATGTCAAGGAACATAACTTAAGTAATCTGAAACTGGCAAGCAAATAGTAGAAGAATGACATCTCAAAGACAAAACAAGAGAAAGACAGATAACATCGAAAACATGATTAGACTGGTTTTCCTCCAAGGAGCCCTAAATTTTAAATCTTTAGCTAGACAAGATGAAACCAGAGCTAGTCCGACTCCAAGGGTGGGCCTTCACATCTCCATTTAGCGCCTTAGTCACAATTTCATTAATCACCTTTGTTTACATTCCAAACTTGAGGGAGTTGCGATGACACCGTTTTAAGCAAAGAGCCATGCGCTTGCCACGTGAGGCCCTCCTCAATGAAGGTAAGGCCATTTGATTTTAAGATAATAGTGTCTCAATCCCAGCTACTTGAGGATTTAAAACCCTAATAAGGGTATCAGCCACTCGAGGCTTGAGATGGTTGAGGGGGTAAAAGGAGCTCGAGCCCAAAGGACTTCTTAAAAGGCTATAAGACAGACAGTTTCCAAGATCGAGGCAGTTACTTAGAGCACAATTTCAGATACGTGAGCCTCAAGCCTATCCAATAGAATGTAGGGCATCTAGAAGGAACTCCAGCTGAAAAACAAGATGTGGGCTTCCAGCAAGACGCTCGAGCACTCCAATTGAGGGAAAGTTCACTACCCATTCACGGGGCAAAGGATCTTTAAGGCCAATGTGGGAGGAAAATGCCATGGAATTACGGAGCATCAGTTATTTCCTTTTTTTTATAAATAAAAGACATAATGAAGTTGTTAAGTGTCTAGCACCACTCATACAAACTTCTTCAAGTTTCTTTATAGCACACTTGTGCTTTTTATGTAGGATTGGCGCAACTTAGCTTAATATAGATCTTGCTGTACTTGCTTTCGTCAGAGTAATACATTTTTCGTGTTTCAGGTATAAACTCTATGTTTTAATTTGTTCCCAAAATCGATAAGTTAAGAATTGAGGCTTTAGTTTAAGGCTTTGACGACCAAAACTTGACCTTGATTGTTTTAGTCTTAACACTGTTGTCACTACTTAATAAGTCAGGTGAACATACGTTTGCTCCAATATTTAAGGGCTTTGATGGCCAAGGCTTGACCTTGATTGCATTGGTCCTCATCTAGTGACCTAAATACAGTTTGCTCCACCTTAATCTTGTCAGACTCTGACACATTGAAGTTATTGTAAGTCAAGGGTGCTAGGCCTAAAAATCTGGTTTCATTGGGCTTGTAAATGGATAGCTAAGCTCTTGAGGTTGTCTCCACCCCAATTCCTGACCTTTTTAGTGTACGAGGAAAGGAATCTGTGGGCCCTGCTCTGTTATTATAACTATCACTTGAGTTAGGTCCATATCCCTTTTTAATTTTCTATCATCTTATGTATTAAAAATCCACAGAAAAAATATAAAAGTCTCCTTAATTGGAGCATAAGCAGCATCCATGTGTTTATCAAACGAAGTTGGATATGCAAAAAGCATCACCCCTTTTCTCCAAAAACATGAATGGCTGAGGTCAAAGACATGCGGTCCTGGATTTAGACTCGCTCCCTAGTCGCAGCTAGTCTCACTTGCATGTCTGTTTGAATTTGTATTTACAACAACCACATTCACACACTTAATAGAAAAATAAAGAAAACATGCTTTTTAGTGACCATAGTGGAAGACTTAGCCTAAGACTTAATTTCTTTAACCCCATCGTCGATTATGAAAATATAATCTTAGACCATTCACCAATGGTAAGAACAAGGAGATCTAGTGCTCTTGAACTTGAGGACCTCGAAGACTTAGCCTTAATTGGTTCCCCACTTCAACACCCTCTGGAGCAAAGTCCTGTATCAGGAGAGGATGAGACCACTCATAACTGCAGCAATGAAAGCGGAGGTGATGAAGACATCCAGAGGATGAGCATATTGGGCTTGATGGCTATTCTCACAAAAGTTTTATGGCCATGCTCAACCGTTGTCTGGAACTCGTTGATCAAGGGATTGAACAAGCTATAAAAGATGTGTAACAAAAACAACATGCTGAAACAGAATGCACTCTAGCGGACTAGCAAGAAAACTCTATCATAATGAGAGCTATAATCAATGAAGTTGGGATTTCAATGAACGGAAGGCTTCACAAAGAATCTGATAGAGTCTTGGTTGAGATGAACTCAAACCTATCTTCTACTTAACTAAGGATGTGGCAAGGTAGATAGTATTTGAAGTCGAGCTCATCTTAATCAGGCAAGCTGAGACTCATAATGGCTTAGTCCAAGCTGTTAGAGAGGAAATTAGGCAACTCAGGCCTATTCCTCTTTTTTTAGTCCCTACTGGATATCCTCGTGATGTTCCTTCAAGCTTATGAATACTAGTGACTGACATACACGACGCAATCCTAGACAGAATGGGAAACCCAACTGTAGCTAACCTAGGTGCTGCTTACTTGGATTCTACCCATAGAGGTGATGATGAATCCTTTGGAGTTGCTGCTTCTTTAAACCAGGGGTATTCTTTAGCGTCAAGGGACTTTAACGCCAATGTTCAAGTAATGCCTATCCTGGAGACTAGAAGGCAATAACTATTCATACCCACCACATACTAGAGAGGTTGCCTCGAGGCCTACCCAAGGCCTTGGAATAGTTGCGCAGGGACAAGTACCCAACCATGGGAACCAGGCCCTTCCTCCTAGACCTCTTCCCACCTATCAAAATCCCGGGGGGGGGGGGGGGGGGGAGCGTAAGTTTACTACCCATATCCTCAAGATCAAAGCTTGGGGATAGGTCAAGCAAGGATGGACCAATAGGCTATTAATGTAGGTGTGCCCCCAGGCATGCCACATAACTAAGGGTTTGTTGGAACATGCTTCATAGCCAATCAAATGAGTGGCCGGAATGATCAAGGGGTTACTACCCTGTGTTTGTGGGGCAATACTCGTTCCCAGATCCAATTACAATAGGAGCTCAAGGGTATCTTGTTGATCCCCGTCGAGATCCTCAACCACTTGGGGGCCAGTGGCAAGCGCATAACCATGAGCCAAACCTACCCCTCCCAGAACAACTAGCTGCTCTAATGGAGCATATTTATGGGCCAGCCTCAGGAGGGTTAATAGACCCTTGTATAGTAAACCATATCCTAACTACATTGATGGGGATTACCCTTTCCCTCGAGGATATAAGATTCCCGAGTTTACTTTTTTCTCAAGAGAAGGGACTGTGTCTGCTCTCAAGAATTTGGCAAGGTTTAATTACCAATGTAGGGAAGCAGTTGATAATCCATATCTGAAACTTAGGTTGTTCCCTAGTTCTTTGATAGGGATCGCCTTTCAGGAGTACATTAACTTACCACCAAATTCCATCTATTATTAGGATGAGATGGCCAGGCAATTCCAGGTCCAATTCCTAAGGATGGAGCTAGGAACTTCTATATCTAACTTGGCTCGAATGAAACGAAAGTCAGGTGAATCTATGGAAGATTACATCAATCGGTTCAAGAGAGCCAGGTTAAAGTGCACGGTGGCTCTGCTTGAAGTTGAATATGCTAAGGTAGTCTTAAAGGGCTTGGATGTTAAATTTAGGAATAAATTTGAAGGCTAAAACTTCATAGCTCTCCTACAACTAGTAGAATGTGCCGCAAAGTATGAGGCTATTTTGAAAGAAGAAAGCCTGAAGAAAAATAACCCCTGTGGAACTTACATACATGACTTGATTGAAGAGGATGAAGATCCTCCATATGAAATTGACTTTGCTGAGTATATCGAGGGGCCTCGTATGGTTTCATCCTTTGGTCGAGAAGGATATCAAAGCCAGGAATTCTTACCAATCCCATAAATTGAGGAAGTACTCATTTGACCTCTCAAGAGCCGATATTATATTTGATTGGCTTGAGGCAAATAGTAAGCTCAATATTCGAGGTATACAAAGAAAACCTGACCCCAGTTCATTAAAGGGGAAGGTATATTGTAAATGGCATGATTCATTGACTCACTCAACGAAGAACTATGTAGTCTTTAAAAACGTGGTTCATGAGGCCATTGAAGCAAGGGAATTAATCTTCCCTAGAGAAGGACATATGGATGTTGATAAAGACCGCTTCCACAATCTTGTCCAAGTTAACACAACAGAGGCAGTGAAACCTTAAAATCCCCATGATAGCTAAACTAATGGTGGATCTCTTTGTAGGATGAGCAATGACAAGGAAAGATTGGTAGTGGTCAACGCTTTGTTTCACAAACTACTTGAGCAAGGGGCACTCCGATTTCCCAAACCTTAGTGGAATTGACAAACGAGTACTACAAGTGGTACATTACTGCAGGGCAATTGACGCATGACTGTTCCACCTTCAAGAGGTTCGTAAAAAAGCAACTAGAAGAAGGAGCCATCCTCCTCTCAAGAGAGGAAGAGTTAGCCATGGAAATTTCCATGGATGACCATTGGCAAATCGTTTTTGCACTAAGAAGGCAACATCGTGAAAGCTCATGCATCTCGCTCGTGACCTTTATGGAGGTTGTAATCACAAGTTGGTATTTGAAATGAAAATGTTAGGCCTTTATTCAAGAAAATAGCCAACTCCCTGGAAGAAGGCTTCATTAGTTAAACCCCCTTATTTCTTACTTCAAAGGCTCAAATAATCATAAGGACTGGACACCAAAACAGGAATCCAAAGTATCACTTAATCGATGTGGACACCTATCTGGGACCATAGCAGTCAGGGAAACAACCTTCAAGGGTCCGTTTTGGTAATGTTTGGAGAAGGAACCACCTCGAGTAGGAAGATGCTAGTCCCCCCAACCTTACATGAACCCAGAAAAGGAGGTAGTTGCAAAAGAAAGCGGCGCAACGAAGAGCTCTGCCTGACACTTGCTTGACTAGGCTCTCTGCTGATGAGAACAAAGTCCGAAAGGACAGGGGCACTAAGTCCATGAATCTCGAGGACCCAGAAACTGAATCAAGACCTTTAACCACCACTGGTCAAGGTGAGCCAGGCAAAAGGCTCAAGAGATGAGCTAGTTTCTCATCTTCTAAGGGTAAAGAAACTTGGTGGGATCAGCTTGCCAAGAATTCATTGGCTCGAAGAGCATCTGATGGTAAGGAGGAATGCAATCCCCTCAACATCAATTTAGTGGAACCTCTGAACCAAGTTAACCCAACATGGTCAGATATAGATAATGATTTCCATGAGGACTTACCCAAGCCCATGGAGGAGTCCTAGACTCTAGAGGTTGAACCAAGAGGTCAACCTTAAGACTAAGCCATGCTAATAGATGGCAATCTTAAAAAAGAGACAAGCCAAGGGATCCATATACAGTTTGGGTCACTCCTTGAGCAAGTCGATGTTAGAACTGCCTTGCTCCTTTCCTTAGAATTCTTGGCAACTGACACACAAGAGGGCGTCGAAGGGGATGTAGTAGCATGAAATAAAGATCCCGAGGTGGAACTTATAGCTGAAGTGGTAGCTACTAAATGTAATTCTGATCCTTTTCCTTTTAAAATTAAAACCCCAACATGTAAGTCAACTGATGGCACTCCTGACATAATGAAAATAATGTTTGATGGGCCTAATGCCACCAATAGACACATCAAGCCTTTATACATCAAAGCTAAATTTGATGGCATCTTGGTGAATAGAGTCTTGGTGGATAATGGCGCAGTCATCAATGTCTTACCTTGATATATGTTAGGGGTCATTAGTAAATCTCGAGATGACTTGATAACTTCAGATGTGGCAATATGTGGCTTTCTAGGAGCCACCACTAAGTTAGAAGGGGTTATCCTAATTGAGTCAACTATTGGCAATTTGAGCAAGCTAACAACTTTCTTTGTAGTGGATACTACCTTAAGCTATAATGTTTTGCTTAGGAGAGACTTGCTATATGCCAATTATTGTATCCTTTCTTCACTTCACCAATTGTTAATCTTCAAGAACCATGACAAATATGAGGTTATTATGGCAAATAACAGGCCATTCATTGCTTGCTCCAACTATGTTGAGGCAATATTCTACAAAGATGACATAGGACCACTAAATGTGAAGAGGACCACTCCTCAAACTTCCCAATGCCAGGAACTGATGACCATCCTTGAAAACCCACTCACTAAAGCTAAGGTTGATCAAGTTTATGTGAAGTCAGAGGACTATAACTTCTTGGGATGCATGAGAGCCCTTCTTGATGAAGGGACCTTCAAGGCACACCAGAAGCCTTATGCAAGGGAGCCAAGACTTCCCACTAAAGGCCCAGAGGACCGTCCCCTTAGCCATTTCAAAGTTGGTGGCTCGGCATGCGGAGGATCAACTATAGGCTGAGCAGCCATTTGTTTCTAAAAATGGCCTCAAAGTCCAGGTGTTTTAGGAAAAAGAGCTAGAGTTATTTGACTTAAGAGCAGCACCAGCTAAGATGTTGGATTTAGGGGCTGAAGTTCAAGACCCCTTCCTTAAGGTTAACTTGGGATCTACAGAAGACCCAAGACCCACATATCTGAGTGCTCTGCTTTTTGAACAGCAAAAGAAGCAATATTTAACCGTACTTCTTGAGTTCAAGGACTGCTTTTTTATGATCATCATGAGATGCCTAGCCTAGAAAGAAGTGGTTAAGCATAGGACTCCCATTAAGCTAGGCTCGAGAATCGTAATTTAGTCCTAGAGAAGAATGTCCCAAGAGGTGATAGATTTGTTCAAAGAGGAGATAGAAAGACTCTTGAAGGCTAAATTCATTAGGACTACTAGGTATGTTGAGTTGTTGGCGAATATTGTTCCTATTATCAACAAGAAGGTCGAAGTTAGAGTCTGTATTGATTTTAGAGATCTAAATGCAACCACCTAAAAGGATGAATATCCTATGCTTATAGGTGATGTCCTCATTGATTTAGCCTCGAGGCATGGGATCTTATCTTTTACGGGTGGCTAGTCGAGGTACTACAAAGTCATGATTGCTCCCCATAAGACAGTAATTAGATGCCCTGGGTTAATAGGACCTTTGAATGGGTGGCTATGCCATTTGATTGAAAGAACACTGGTGTCACCTACCAAAGAGCCATGAACATGATCTTTCATGATCTCATTGGCAAGACCATGTAAGTTTACATAGATGACATCATGATCAAATTAAAGTCCCAAGTTAAGCACTTGGAGAACTTGAGGGGAGCTTTCCTTCAAATGAGGAGCCACAACCTCAAGATGAACCCACTAAAATGTGCCTTTGGCTTATGTGCTGGGAACTTTCTTGGTTTCTTAGTACACCGGAGGAGGATTGAGGTTGATATAAACAAAACTAAGGCCATTCAAGAGGCCAAACAGCCTTCAAGTTAAAAGGAGCTTCAAGGCTTCTTGGGGTAGGTTAACTTCCTAAAGACGTTTCATTTTAAATATCACAGGGAAAACCAAAGTCTTCTCTACATTGTTGAGGCTCTAATCTGAACTTCAAGTGGGAGAAGCCACACCAAGTAGCCTTTGAGGCCATCAAGGAATACTTGATCAGGCTACCAATGTTGATTCCACCTAAGCAGGGCAAACCATTGAAGATTTATGTCTCTGCTTCTAATGAGTCAACTGTTTGTTTGCTTGTACTACACAACGAGCAGGAGTTTGAATGAGCTGTTTTCTACCTAAGCTATTGTTTAAATGAATGTGAAATCCATTGAAAAATTGTATCTATCTTTGTTGCATCTCTGAACTTGAGTCATTACTTCCTAGCATTTATCAATGTACGCGGTTGCTCAAAAGATGTCCTCATATACATGCTAGAAAGACCTCAAATGAGAGGGCGATTAAACAAGTGGAGTATTGCTCTACTTCACTTTGAATTAATCTTTGTGTCACAAAAGTTAGTCAAAGGCTAAGCCCCAGCAAACTTTTCGGCTGACCATCAAAACATTCAAAGTAACATAGATTATGAGCCATATCTGCTCCTGGTAATAGAGATGATCTCTTGGAAGCTATCTTTTGATGTGTCAAGGACCAAATCAAGTGCCGGAGTTGGAATTGTGAATGATTCCCCTGCTGGGATCGTTGCTAGGTTAGTTGTCACCTTGGTTGGCAAGTGTTCCAACAACATGGCAAAGTATGGGGCATTACTTCTAGGTCTATAGACTCTTCTTGAAATGTAAGTCCCCAATGTAATCATAAATGGCGATTCACAGATGGTCATTTTCCAAGTAAATGTATTTTAAAAATGTTCCCTAAATTTATCTAAATGCAGCGAAACGATGCAAAATTCCTAATTTTAAACCCGTAGATGATTTAAAATACCTAATCTTAAATCTATAGGCGTCTACTCTAATACATTTCTAATAATAACAAGAAAAGAAACTAGCATAATAAATACTGCAAATAAATATAAAAGTGAAAAACTAAAAGGAAAAGATAAGAAAGAAAAATACCTAGATGTAGATTGTAGTGTCGCACAAAGAAAGCACCAAGACCGCGAGACCTTCTATGCAATCTCCTCTGAACACTTGAAGTGTGGGCTCCGAAAAATATTGAACTAAGGAAAATTTTCAATGAATATTTTTTCCTCTTTTAATTCTCTGAGAGTCAACACTCTCAGAAAATTATTATATTTTAATTTATGCTGAACCTTAATTTCATGATCCCCATTTATAATAGGCTATTGGATTGAAAAAACACAAAGCTTTCAACGTGTGATAAAAAAATCAACAATCAAAATGACGTTGTTTAGCTTATTCACATGTTTTGCCCAAAACGTGCCACGTGGCACTTTTTGGTTAGTCCGTGCCATTAGGTGTAGATCACCCCAGTGGGCTTTCCCAAAGTGCCCCACGTGGTACGCTCTGATTGGTCCACACCAATAGGTGTAGATCAACCACGTAGGACCTGCAACGCTCGACATGAGTCGCGAGCTTGTCAGTTCGCTACATATGCGGATCGCCACGTTTTCGTTCATTTTTTCTTATTTTTGTTTCCCACATGTAAAAATTCATCTTATGAATTTTATTTTAACAAAATTATTTTATTTTATAATTTTAAATTTTATTTATCTAATGAATAAGGTTTAGCAAAATTAAAATTACTCATCATATGAATAAATAATTCATCTTATGAATTCTTTCAACAATTTTTTGATGGTGTAAAAGTAGAGGCTTGTGCAGGGACCTCGAGGACAATCTAACTCTAGCTCCAAATAGGTCAAATTAATTATCATCTCATGATAAAATTTGATTACCATTTAGCAGGACTTAATTCCACTAAATAAGTCATACTACACTCTAGAATTAAATTATTTATTTGATTATTCCCAAATAGACTATATTGACAACAACAACCCCACTGTTAGATATCCATGAGAAAAATAATTATATCTATTACCATTATTTTTCTCACAACTTTTCCATTAGTTCCCAACTCGTCCTTTTTTGAATAATTATTTTATAAAAAATAAATTTATAGTATAAACTTCAAATGTCAAACACTTGAAATAATTTGGCAAAAGTTTCTGAATTAATTCAAACACTTGAGAATCAACTAAGGGGACATCTATATCTCGTAAAAGACTATAGATTCCCTATTGAATGCCTGATCTCTATCATACTTCATGCCGCTATCCAACGTATATAAGACTTCGGTCACATTTAGAAACCTAACTTTTACGTACACCAAGATAACTAATACTCCATACATAGGTCCAGGATATCTCAGGATTTAGAGTCATCATTCAAACAGTACATCATGAATCACTCATTTCCGATAGTAGTCTAGGTATACGTAACTCATATGGTCCAGCTCAATGTTCCAATCTTTTTGACAAACACTAACATGATACTTCGGGATCCTTATCCACATGACCTAGACAAGCCATCTGAGGTATCATTTTATGGTCTTATCAGATAAGTTGTCCAAAAATTGTCATCGACTATGAACTTACTTTGACAACACATTGCAATTTTGTTTTAAGTCTTTCCGTGATTCAATCTCAATAACCACTTAAACCAAACTATGACATGTCGTATTGGACTACGTCCATCTCATGAAATGTTTTAGAAATGTTCGCATGTATATTTGACTCGTAAACCATAATCAAACATAAAATATTTATTAATATTTAAATACAAATAATTGGATTTTTAGGACACTGGTTCCAGCAATCTCTCGCTTTTCCTAAACCCAATTATCCTTGTATTGCATAACTATCCCCTAGGGACCTGTCAACTCATTGACTATAACAGCTTCAATACTAATGCCTTGCTGTCTCATCCTTTTGCTCACAAATTGTGGAACTATATGAAATCTACGAAGTCAATAAGCTTACTTTACAACTTCTTAAGTTATTAAGTAGCCAGCTTTCATAGTGAACTAAGCAATGCTAGATTGCTTTACACTTCACCATCTAATGACTCCCCCTCCTAGGATAGACATAAATTCTAATGTCAAACGTCAAGAATCCTTAAAGACATGTGTAAACTATGAAAAACCAACACCCTTCCTCACAATCTTGCAAAAGCTTGATCTAAGAACAGTTGACTTATTCTAGGTCTTTTATTTGAAATAATTAGACAGTCAAATTTTAAGAGCTTATTGAAATTCTAAACCATTCTTAATGAGTAGAATGCAATTCAAATACAGCACTTAGAAAGTCGTTACTTTCTTATGATGTCACTTGTAAACCTATGGTTCATTAACCACTTGTTCAAACCCATAGGTTTTGATAATGGTCATTGAATCCTCTATTCAATGACCAAGATGCTAATTAAGTCCATAAATGGACTTAGTTACTTTGTGTACTATATGCTCCTGATATTTGGCAATAGACATGTGCCTCAAGATGACCATTCATAAATCATAATGAGATATGATGGACAAGAGTATCCTTATGGACATAAGCATAGAAACTAGCAAGAAGGGCTCATCATAGACAATTCCTTCCTTTAAGATATAACCTATTGCCATTAATCTTTTTCTTTAAAGGTCTCTATCTTCTCATCCACTCCTCTCTATCTCTTGTAGATCCATTTAGATCCAATCTAATGTATTTAATGCCTTTTGGTGCCTCTACAAGTTCCTAGACTTTGTTAAAGTACATTTACTCCTACTTAGCTCTGATTGCCATGATGCATTGGTCTACATCCCTATCCTTAAGAGCTCCATTTCGTCTAGAGGATCAGATTTATTATCATGCTCAACCATTAAGGTTGATCAGTTGAATCTATCTGGACCCTGATCATCCTCCCACTACATTAAGGCTCTAGTGTATTCGGTGCAATTCAAGATTAGGTTTAGTACACATCAAATGCATCAGCCAAAACAAAGTTGTATCATGCTATTTGAGACACAATATCTCAGACTGACAAATACTCTAACACAAGCTTACCATTACCTATTTATTAAACTTCCTACACAACAAACCTTTTGGTATGCAAGATTGATTCATCATATGAATCTTACCATATTCAATAATACATTTTTGAACCTTTCTACAACACTTTACAGTAAGGAACAACTAAGAGCTCTCCTGAAATCCACCATCTTGATCTAATCGAAGTGACTAAAAACTTGATGAAATACTTATAGCATCTGCTCGTTCGAACAATTATCAGTTCTCAAACATTTCGTGAACAAGTTCAAGCAGCTTAGTGGCATTATTGCCTTTACTCTTAAAGAATTTTTAAGTCACCATTTATGCAAAATCTAGCAATCCTAAAGACCACCTCAAACTATTCTTTGAATCATGTTAGACTAATGTTTTTTAAGCTCAAGTGCCACTAAGAGCTATATCTACTTCAGAAAATTCTTATTTTTTATGGCAATGCAGCCTGGCTTGTATTAGACATAGGATTGCCAGTGATAAAATTTTTGATTTAGAAAACTATCTATTAATATACCTTTTAAATAAACACTTCGTTTATATACAATTAAGTTTATTTAAAAAAAAAAAAAACTAAAAGCGATTTTATAAACAAAACTAGAAATAGAAATGAAATTTCTACAAGACTGGTTAATTGAAATCAAAACTATGTTAAAATTTTTTTTTTAAACCATTAACTATTGATGCCAAAACTGAAACTCTTGTACCACCTTCAA
Organism: Simmondsia chinensis; assembly: GCA_018398585.1. NCBI lineage: Eukaryota > Viridiplantae > Streptophyta > Magnoliopsida > Caryophyllales > Simmondsiaceae > Simmondsia > Simmondsia chinensis. The sequence goes on along the minus strand of JAGTTD010000009.1, from coordinate 22,907,509 downwards.
GCGAAGGATACAACTTGCCATCTATAAGCTTCCTAACTTACTTCAAAATCTACAACTCCTTGCAGATTCAATTAGTTGATCAGTAGTCCTCCCACTAAGACACTGGTGGACTACCAACTAATCTCGATTACAGTCAACTAGATATCAAATTCTTTGTTCTGCTAGATTTCAAACCTTGCCAACAAGAATTGATGAGTTTCTCGGAAACTCCTTTTAAATTTTAATGACCAATCACTTTTTGTGCTTTAATTTACCCTTTAGGGGTTACTAGCTCCCTAAGATGATTGCTCTTACTAAATAGACTCTTCTCTTAGTACCCATGATACCCTTTTTCTCACTCTTTGCACCTTTATCAGTTCAGACAACGAGTAAACACCATTAATCGATGCATATTGAACTGATAGCAAAATTAGGATCATATCCTGTTGAGATTGGCTATCAATATCTGCGTCAAGAATTTCAGCTCAATTGAAGGAGCTATCATCTCTATGACACGCTCTTGAACAGAAAATCCTTAACACACTCTAGTGTCAATAATCTTTCTTATAAAGTATTCTCATACTACCTAATAGCCCGTCAAAAATTTTTCTAAAAAATTGGGCATCTCTACGATATCGATTTTTCAAGTATCTCATACTAGAATACATTCGATACTAATGTTTGAATCTAGCACCCTACTAACTCATTCGCCTAGGCCATTGTTCAAAATTGTTCTTTCAACTTAGTAGATAAACTAGAGTAATGAACATCTTTAGTTCTTCTTATGTACAAAACATATGTTTTCTAGTGAGCTTAAGAGGACATAAGTATTGATCTCAATGCATTATAAAATTTAGAAAACAAGCAGTTTGAAAAATAAAACTGTGAACAAATCATATAACAAACACATACACATTTCTTAAATTTTAGCAAACAATCAATGTATGGAGTTCATAATCTCATACTAAGAAGCATGCCATGGTGTCCTAACCAAACTACCCTTATACCGGGGCTACGTTGAGATACCAGCAAGGTGAGAACTTTTCTCAATAAATTTGGTTTTCTGGTAAACTCTTACTAAACAAAATTAACACACCACTTTTCCCTTAGTGTCTAAGGTCATATGACAGAGCCCCTCGAGGAGGTTGACGTAGTACCCTGGTCAAGTGTATACCGCTACCTAGACATTCATACAAGTCCACATAGTACTCCACGGCGGTATGGTCGCACCTGCTTCCCTGTACTTCAGTTTATCTCTAAGATGTCTAACCTTGTACACCACAAATGAATGCCCTCCTCAGGGAGTGGCGTCCATCTACTATACTATTAAACCGGTAACGAAGGCCGTGCAAATCATAGAAATTCGCTCCCACTTTATGTTTTGAGTAAGTGAAGTTTCTAATTGCTTTAGCTAACAAAACAAAGCATGAAATTCACCTAACCATTCACTAATGTATGCCATGATGACCAAACTAATCTACCTGCTACTCTCTGATAGCGGAGCCGTATCAAGTTATTAGATAGGTGAGAACTATTCTCAATTAATATGTTTCTTGAACATAATTAACTCACCATTTTGCCTTGGCCTCTATGATAATATCACAGTGCTCCCTAGGAGTCCAACATACTATCCTAGCTAAGTGTGTACCATTGCCTAGACTTTGGTACAAGTCCACAAGATACTCCATGACGGCGTGGCCACACCTGTTATATTGTACCTCAATCCGTCTCGAAGAAGTCTAACCCTGGACACTATAGACAAAACATCCTTCTTAGGGAGCAACGCTTATCTAGTATACTATTAGACTGGCAATGAAGGCCGTGAGGACTCAACTCCTGAACCTCGCTCCCACTTGATGTTTTGAATGGTGGATCTTTCTTTTAGTCTTGATTATTTCACAACCATTATCAGAATCACATTCTGAATTATATTTAACTATTAAATGATTCCAAATCGTATTATGCTATCTTAATTATCTTACCTTATTAACTCTAATCTTATTTGGCATTATATAAAATATTTTTCTTTCCAAATAATTCTATTAAACTCTAATCCTATTAGACCAATCGGGAAATACTCTCACCTAAGTTTTATAAACTAGTGTTTTTTTTTATATTTAAAGTGCATTTACAGTCGATTATCATATAATCTACCTTAGAATCAAATTCTAAAAAATAAATTAAATAATTAATATAAAATGTCAGTACAGACGTCTACATGTCAATAATTTTTTTTTGAAAATTCCATGTCAGCGCTGACATTAGCATGCTGCTGAAGTCAACGTCAAAAAAATAATTTAATTTAATATTTTTTATTAATAAAAATATTGATTCTAATCTTATTAGGTCAATAATTTTATCTGACATGTAAATCTTATCAGATATGTAAAATCATATCATACATATCTAAAATACTATTTTTGAAAATCATAATTTATGGATTTGAATCAACCTTTTAATTAATCATAGTTTCAAACAATCTAAAACCGAATCAACAAGTATAATCGTTATTAAACAACATTTAATAACTCTTTCAGTTTTTCCTTTCTTTTAATAAAATCTCTATTTTATTCATTCACAAATCTATTTATTTGAACTTAATATGCCTATCATGTATAATATTAATGTAATAAGAGGCTGGCTCTTATATCAATTGTCGAGACTTATTTCAAAAATATTCCCTAAATTAATCTAACTAATGCAGTGGAACGATGCAAAATCCCTAATTTTAAGCCTATAATGATTTAAAATTCCTAATTTCAAAACTATGTTCCTCTACTGTAATACATTCATAATAAAATCATGAAAAGTAACAAGCATAATAAATACTGTAAATATATAGAAAACTGAAAAACTAAAAAAAAAAGATAAGAAAGAAAAATATCAAGATGTAGACCGCAATGTCGCTCCAACAAATCACCGAGACCACGAGACCTTCTACTAATCTCCTCTGAACGCTCGGAGTGTGGGCTTCGAAAAATATTAAACTAAGGAAAAATTTCAACGGAAATTTTTTCCTCTTCTAATTCTCTTAAAGTCAACACTCTCATAAAATTATTTAATTTTTAATTTATGCTAAACCTTAATTCAATGACCCTCATTTATGATAAGCTATTGGACTGAAAAAAACACAAAACTTTCGATGTGGGATAAAAAATCAACAACCAAAATGATGTTGTTTAGCTTATTTGTGTGTTTTGCCTTGAATGTTGGTCTGCGCCGTTAGGCGTGGATCACCCCTCTGGGCTTTCCTTGAGCATGCCATGTGGCACGCTCTGATTGGTTTGTGCTTGAAGGCGTAGATTAGTTGGATAGGACTTCGCGCGCTAGTTGGTTCGCTCCATTCACATGGATCGCCACGTTTTCGTTCTTTTTTTTTTTTTTTTTGTTTCCAACAGGTAAAAATTCATCTTATTAATTTTATTTTCACAAAATTATTTTATTTTATAATTTTTAATTTTATTCATCTAATGAATATTGTTTAGAAAAATTAAATTTACTCATCCTATGAATAAATAATTCATCTCTTGAATTCTTTCAATATTTTTCTGATGGTGATAGGGACCTTAGGAATAATTTAACTCTAGCTCCAAATTGGTCAAATTAATTATCATTGCATGAAAATTTGATTACCATTTAGCAGGACTTAATTCCACTAAATATGTCTTACTGCACTCTAAAATTAAATTATTTATTCGATAATTGCCAAATAGACTATATTGACAGCAATAACCCCTCTATTAGGTATCCATGAGAAAAATAATTATAACTACTACTACTGTTTTTCTCACAGCTTTTCCATTAGTTTCCTACTCGTCCTTTTTGGAATAATTCATTTATATAGGAACAAATTCATAGTATAAACTCCAAACATCAAACACTTGGAATATGTTGGCAAAAGTTTCCGAATTAATTCAAACACTTGTGAATCCACTAAGGGGACATCTGTATCCTGTAACAGACTATAGATTCCCTATTGAATGCCTAATCCCTGTCACACTTCATGCCGCTGCCCAATGTACGTAAGACTTCTATCACATTTAGAGACCTAATGTTTAAGCATACCAAGATAACTAACACTCCATGCACAGGTCTAGAATACTCTCGGAATTTAGAGTCATCATTCAAACAGTACATCATGAATCACTTATTTCCGATAGTAGTCTAGATACAAGTAACTCACTTGGTCCAACTCAATGTTCCAATCTTATTGACGAACACTAACATGATCATTCAGGATCCTTGTCCACATGACCTAGATAAGTCATCTAAGGTGTCGAGTTATAGTCTTATCATACAAGTTGTCCAAAAATTATCACCGACTATGAACTTGCTTTGACAACACATCACAATTTTAATTTAAGTCTTTCCGTGACTCAGTCTCATTGACCACTTATACCAAACTATGACATGTTGTATTGGACTACGTCCATCTCATGAAAATAATCACATGTATATTTGACTTGTAAACCATAATCAGACATAAAAGCAAACGCAACATTCCCAGTGCTCCAAGGGCTCCCGCCTAAGCAGGGTCAGGGGGGTGGATGTATGTAGCCTTCCCCCTTCAGGATGGTATTCTGAAGAGAGCCTATTTTAGAGTACTGGCAACCTGAGGGGTGAGGACTTTATAGAAGGTCACCTATCCTGGTAATATTCTTTCCCAAACACACTTAATTTCGGAGTTATAATCAGACATAAAATAGATAAAACAATTTTATTTTTTAATATGTAAATACTAATAATTGGGTTTTCAAGACAATGGTTCCAATAGTAAAATAGGGGTTCATGTGTTTAATTGATACTTCGAATAAATATCTCAAAATAGTGCAAGAGTTGTTGAGCAAGTTTGATAGTGTTTAATTTGAACATGTACCTCGAGAACAGACTGAGGAAGCTAATGATTTGGCCTAACTATCCTTAAGGTATAAATTGCTCATGACATGGTGTGAAGAAACCATGGTTATTAAGACTAAGTTTTTAGCCCATGACCTTGAATTCATTGAGTCCTTCAGTATTAAAAGCAGAGTAATTACAAGTGAACATTTGGATTGCTTTGAGGGTACATTAATGTGTCACAAGTCAATGTGAGGATTGAAGGAAGCCCATGGTGGATTCCTTCGAAAACCCTCGTGAGTATGCCAAAGACAAAAAGATAAAAATAAGAGCTCACAGATTCCATCTTGATGATGAATCTGGTGAATTATACAAAAATGGATGCTAGTGGAGTGCTTCTTAAGTGTCTGGACTTGGACAAAGGAATGCTAGTGATGGTTGGAGCCCATAAGAGTATCTGCTGATCCCATCTAGCTAGAAATAAGATGCACTGGCTCATCAGACATTATGGCTATTACTAGCCATCAATGATGGACGATTGTATCAAGTATGCCAAGGGATGTAGAGCATGCCAAAGAAGGTCATGTACCAAGGGTCCCTGCTACTGAGATGCAAACTATTGTTAAACCATGGCCCTTTTGAGGGTGGAAAATGGATATCATAGGAGAGATTGACTCTTCTTCTTGCTAAATAGCATAGCTCTTGACTGTGATGTTCCTAAGGCGTCATACACTTCGACCAAGAATAGTGGTCCTAGAGCTAGTGGACCAGTGCTGAAGGCTAGGTTTATTGCCACAGTCCTAAGTGACTTAAGCAAGGTGCTGGATGTGTTAGCAAAAAAGAACTTGTCCAACCAAAATAAGTAGAAAGAAACATCTTCATCCTTGGAGCCTCGTCTGTAGTTATGATTTTTTGACACAAAAGCTATAACAAAAGTCTCATAATCATCGACCAGGATGGTCATGGAGAAAGAAGAGGCAAAGGTTTCACCATCTTTAGGGACAAAAAGGAATCAAGAGGCAACTCATCTCCTCCTAAAGAAAGACCCATTAAGGTTGCTATGTCATCTAAGGAGATCCCTAGAAAGCCCTCAGTGAGGACAAAAGCGTTATAATAGATGTTCCAGCAATAGGTGAGCTCCATCATAATGGGCAAATCGTACATGAGAGTGGTCTTGGAGAGTCTAATAGCTTTGTAGGTACGAAGGTTCCTCCATTTCTCTCTATAGGTGAGGGTCAGCTGATCCACCCATTCATCATACCGCTTGGTCAGGCACGTCCACCCCTTGAAGGGGGCAGCTTCTTTTTAGATGCACCTTCCGCCCCAAGAATGACCCGTAAAAACTGTATGATGCAAAGGAAATTCGTCAATATCTAGAAACAAGCCCTCAAGGCTAGGGAAGTCGAAAGAAGGGTTAAAGATAGGCCATAGGGCACAGGATTCATAGACTGAAGAAGGATCATTCTCTAACACCCAAGAAAGATCCTCCTTGATTGTACCAAGGTTAATAGGGCTCAGAAGACAATTAGAGACCATTGAAACATCTGATTGAACCAGACGTGCCAACGTTTCAATAGTGCTAATCAGCCTGAGGTATGGGCGCAGAGACAGCGTAATAACTTTAAGCCAATTTTAGTGGTTTTAGAGAATCTAAAAATGCAAAGAGCAAATCAGCAACGAAGATTGAGAAAAATAAGAAGCAGAGAGCAAATGCTTTTGAGTGCTTGATCACAATAAGGAGAGAGCACAAAGCCAAAAGTGAAGTTTCAAAGCCTTAACTATCACATTTATAGACATGCAGGAACGAAGGAAGGTGATGTTAGGAACGTATTTCAAAAAATTTTCCCTAAGCGACTAGAGTGGGTGCAGCGAAAAACTAATTTAAAATTCTTAATTTTAAATATAATGCCCTAGTTAATTAGATGTAGATCTTACTCTAATATGTTCATAATATAACAATCCAAGACATCGAATAAAACAAGTATAAACATGGTATATAGAATAAAAGAAATGAAACAAAGCAAATTAAATATAAAATACTTCATTTAGATATACCTGAAGCGCGCATCCAAACTTCGACTTTAAGAGTTGAAATTAGAAGAAGAAAACTTCTTGACACCTTGAGATCTTCTTCACAATGACTTCTATCAGCACTAGAGTGTCGTCTTCCAAAATATTTAATATGGGAAAAATTTTGTAGCAAAAATTTTCCTTTTAATCATTCTGAAAAACAATTTTGCAGAAAAAATTATGCTAAACATTAATTTAGAAAAACCCTAGAACAATTTTAGGTTTTTCGTCGTGGGAGAAAACTAGGTTCCAAAACCAATAAATCAAAACTTAAAAAAAAAAAAAATATCATGGCTAAACCAAAGCTGAATTTATAAGGCAAAAAATTGCAATGACTGAAGTCACATGACATCAACCTCACATGCCACACACGCGTGTTTTCGTTTCTCCTTTTTTTTAATTATCCGCACCACATGGCGCTTCTCAATTGGCTGCGCCTAAGGGGCATGGATAACTGCACGTTGGTTGGCCCGTTCATGTATACGCAGATTGCAGCCTTTGTAGTTTCACTCTTTTTTTTGTTTAAATTCCCACATGTATAAAATTCATCTTATGAATATCATTTGTAAAATTAATTTATTCATCTCTTGAATAAATAATTTATCTTATGAATTATGTTTTGTAAAATTAATTTATTCATGTTATGAATAGATAATTTATCCCATGAATTTAATTTAAATATTTTCAAACAGAGCTTTAAGTTAAGGCTTGCGGAAGGACCTTAGGGACAATCTACCTCTAGCTCCAAATAGGTCAAACCTGATTATCATCTCATAATAACAATTGATTACCATTAATAAACTTAATTCCACTAAATAAATTTTACTGCACTCTAGAATTAAATATATTCACTCAAGAATTTTTCAAATAATTTTATTATTAGTATTGCGACAATTAGCCCCCTATATTAGATATCCATGAGCAAAAACAACCTTAACCACTATCGATATTTTTCTTACCTGTATCACCTTAGTTCCCGACTCGCCATTCTCGAACAATTCATAATACAGAAATAATTTTCATATTATTTCCCAATGTCAAACATATGCAATACTTTGGCCAAGAATTCTAAAATCTATTCATAAATGTGCGAATCAATTAGGGGGACATCTTACATTGTAGATTCCTAGTAAAATATCCGTTCTCGTCACACTTCATGCAATTGCCCAACAATGTAAGATCCTGGTTATTCAATTTTAACCTCATCATTTTGGGCATCAAAGCAATTAACATTCCATGCACGAGTTCGGACTATTTTTCGGATTTAGAATTATCACCTTACAGAATTAATTATTTATGATAACAGTAAAGAAACAACTAATTCAAATGGTCCTACTCAGTGTTCCAATCTTATTGAAAACACTAACATGATACTCTTAGATCCCTATCCACATAACCAAAACAAGTCATCAAAAGTATCATATTATAGTCTTATCGGACAAGTTGTCCAAATTTGTCACCGACTACGAACATACTTTGACAATATGTCACTAGCTTGATCTAAGTCTTTCCGTGGTTCAATCTTATTGATCACTTAAACCAAACCTGACACGTCATCTTGGACAATGTCCATCTCATGGAATATTTTTTAACAATCACACTTGTTTGACTTGTAGAACATAATCAAACAGTAAACAGAAAAAATAATTTTATTTATTTAATATTCAAAACTAACTAATTGGATTTTTCTAAGACACCTTTACCAACAATCTCTCAATTGTCCTTAAACCCATATAGTCCGTGTATTGCATAACTATCTCCTAGAATCTGTCAACTCTTTGACTATAAATTTGAACCAATACTGATCTTTCACTATCTCATTCTTTTGCTCACATGCTTTTATTTACAAGGAACCTTCTGAGTCAATAAGTGTACTCAACAATTCCCTAGCCGTTAAGTACCCGACTTCCATGATGAAGTAAAGCAACAAAAGATTGCCTCACTCTTCACCATCTAATGACTCCCACTATAAGGGTAATTAGGAATTCTGATGTCAAACGTCTAAACTCTCTTTTAAAACAAACGACCCATGATAAACCCAACATTCTTTCTTTTGAATCTCGCCAAAGCTTGACCTTAAGAACACAATTGGTTCATCTCAGGTCTTTCGCTTTTAATTAACTCACTAGACAATAAGAACTCAACAGCTCACAATAATTCTACACCATTTTTAATGAGTAGAATGTCGTCTATATACAACACTTAGAAAGTGTCTACTTTTATGTTATGTCACTTGTACTCTAACGGTTCACTAACCATTGACTCAAATCCCTAGGACTTGATTAACCATAATCGAATCTAATATTCAATGAACAAGATGCTTAGCACAGTTTGCATACTATATGCTCTTGACTCTTGGCAACAAATTTGTCTGGTTGTATCACATACATAACTTTTCAAGATAACCATTCAGAGAACTCGTCATGATCTCCACTTAGCCGGATCTCATCATATGAAACATAATGGATGAGTATCCTTATGGAATTAAGCATAACATCTAACTAGAAGGCCTCATCAAAGATGATTCCTTCATATAGGGTATTAACCTACTGCCACCAATCTAGCCTTGAAGGTCTCAATCTTTCTTGTCCAATGAACACTTTATACTTATAGATCCATTTAGATCCAATCTAATGGACTTAATATCTTTCCACGCCTCTAAAAACTCTAGACTTGGTTAAAATATAACTACTTTAACTTAACTTTTATTATCTTGACCAATCGGTTTGCATCTTTATAGTTAAGAGTTTCACTGTAGTTTAAAGGATCATATTCATCATCATTCCGAATTGTTAAGACTGAAAACATGAATTCGTCAGGTAATCCTAACCATCCTCCCACTACATCAAAGCTCTCATGTAATTAGTGTGACAATAACCTGGTTGAAGATTTATCTAATACATCACTACATTATAAGTTGTAATAAGCTGTAGAGACACAATATCTTATATTATCAATCTATCTAACACAAGCCATCTGCTATACTTTTAGAACACTTTCTAAAACATCTCACCTAGCAAACCTTCTGATATGTAGATGCGACTCATCATATGAATCTTGCCATATTCAATAACAGATTATTAATCTTTTCTACAACTCTTTGTAATAAGGAAAAAATAGAATTCTCCTGACACCACCACTTTGATCTAATCAAAGTGACATAATATAATTGCCTAATCGATTCAAACTTAAGTCTTTAGTTCTTTGAAACTTTCAATGAATTCAAGACTTTAGTCTTTATAGGTGTATCCATACATTAACTAATTGAGTAGTCATTCATAAATATTTTATGAAATACTCATAGCTTCCGCTTGCTTGAACTTTTAGTGGTCCATAAACACTTTATAAACAAGTCCTAGCAGCTCAGTGGTCCTGCTATCTTTACTCTTAAAAACACTTTGAGTTACCATTAATTCGAACATGATTCCCAACCAGTTATCATTCAATTACTTAATGATCCATAAGATAATCAAACCAGTTTTGAATCATATTGATTAACATGACCTAAGATTAAATACCACTTAAAAGCTATATGGTTTCTAGAATTTCTTCTTTTATATGGTTGTACAGCCTAGCTTGTATTGGACTAGTAGATTGCTACAAACATAGTTTTGATTAAAATAAGTCAACTATCTATCAATGTACCTTTTTAAATAAACTCTTTATTTATATAGCTGTCAGTCTATTTTTAAAAAAACAATTGAAAGTCTATTTTGAAAATAGTGAATACAAATCAAATCTCTAAAGTGCATCAAGATAGTTACTCAAATACAAAACTACATTCTGTGTCCTAAACTATTACCTATTGATTCCCTTACCGAAAACCCATTTTACCATAACACTAGTAAACTACCTACTAGTTACAAGTAGAGGAGACAAGATATCATATACCTTGTCATGTTTGTTTTTGGTCTTAGCAACGATAGTATCAAAGTACTTAGGCAATTCCTTTTAAATATTGAAGTCCAGTGCTTTTATAAAAGAGACAAAACTATTTTGACTCAAGTTTTATTTTACTCTCTTGAGATTCTTGATTCTTGAAATAGATGCTTACACTAAGTGGACTTTTCCCTTAGTTTTCATGACACCTTTTATCATAAACTGTTCTCATGCTACTAGTTATCTAACCAAACACTTCTCTCAAATATTTTATCATCTATACAATAGTTGAATATTCATGTATCTAATACTAGAATAAGTTTGACATCTAATGTCCAAATCTTGCATCCGACTAACTCTTTAGTCTAGTCTAACGTTCCTAATGTACTTTTCAACTTAGTAGGTCTACTAGTAGCAACCTAGAGAACTCTGAGCATCTCCTAATGCTCTACATGTATTAAACATATCATATTATAGCAAACAAAATGGAACATACAAGACATACCGGTATTGATTGCAATGAATAATCTAAGAACCAGTCTAAAATCAAAAACTGTAAAATAAGTCATATAATCATATAGGATTGCTTTTCTTAGTTTTAGCAAACAATCAAAGTCTAGAGTTCACATTCCAACACTTGCATGTATGCCGTGGAGATCCAACCGAACCACCCAAAACTCCCTGTCGGCGAGGCCGAATTGAGACATCAGAAGGGTGAGAACATTTCTCAATAAACATGTTTTCTTGTACAGTCTTTACTAAACACATTTGACACACCACTTTTTCCCTTAGCCTCTAAGGTCCTACAACAAAGTTCCTCGAGGAGACTAATGTAGACCCTAGTCATGTGTATACCATTACCTGAACACTCATATAAGGTCTCAATATACTCCATGTCAGCGTGGCCACAATCGATTGCTTGGACTTTAGTTCATCCCTTAGATGACTAACAATGCATTCCGCAAATGAACGCTCTCCTCGGAGAGTCGCGCCCACCTACTATAATTCTACCGATAACGGAGGCCGTGAGCATTCATTTAAAAGCTCGCTCCCACTTGATATTTTGTGTTTTGTGAAATTTTTAGTAATTTTAGCAAACAAACAAAGCATGAATCCACCTAACCATTCTCTGTGTGTGTGCAACGATGAGCTAATCAATCTACTCGTTATTATGGGAGAGGCGTAACAAGTAATTTGTCAAATGAGAACTATTCCCAAATAATATGTTTACTGAACATAGTTAACTCACTGTTTCTTCCTTGGTCTTTAAGATAGTATCATAATGTTCTCTAATAGACTGTCGTACTATCCTAGTCAAGTGTATATGCTCCAACCAATCACACATGTTTGACTCGTAGAACATAATCAGACAATAAACAAAAAAATTAAATTTATTTATTTAATATTTAAAACTAACTAATTGAATTTTTCTAAGATACCTTTTCCAACAGGTGAAATGTCAAACAGTGCTCTCTTGAGCTCTCTGTAGCCGTTGCAGCTTAAATAAAGCAGATTTTTTACCTGTGGGAAATCTGAAATTACAAACGATTAAAAGGGGGCATTTGTTTATACTCCAAACTCGAGGGACTTAGGATGACGCAGTTTTAAGTAAAGCACCACACGCTTGTCATGTGAGGCCCTCCTTGAGGAAGGTAAGGCCTTTAGATGCTAAGATAACAGCGTCTCGAGCCTTGCTACTTGAAGAGTTTAAAACCCTGATAAGGGTTTCAGTTACTTGAGGCTCGAGATGGCTGAGGGGGTAAAAGGAGCTCAAGCTCAAGTGACTTCCTAGAAGGCTGCAAGACAGGTGGTTTCTAAGCTCGAGGCAGTTACTTAGAGCACAATTTCATATACGTGAGCCTCAAACCTATCCAACAGAATGTGGGGCACCTAGAAGGAACTCTAGCTGAAAAAGCAGACATGGGCTTCCAAAAAGACGCTTGAGCACACCAATTTAGGGCACGTTCACTGCCCATTCACGTGCCATAGGAGATTTGAGGCCAACATGGGAGGAAAATGCCCGCGGAGTTAGGGAGCAGCAGTTATTTCCTTTTCTATAAATAAAAGATACTATTGTAGCTATAAATTGCATAGCTCATACAAACTTGTTTAAGTTATTTTACAACACACTTATGCTTTTTACCTACGAGTAGTATAACTTAGCTTAGTTTAGAGGAGATCTTGCTGTACTTGCTTCCATCAGAGTAATACAATTCTTCGGGTTTCAAGTATGAGCTCTCTATTTTAATCTGTTCCCAAAATCAAAAAAGTTAAGTATTGAGGCTTTAGTTTAAGGCTTTGATGGCCAAAGCTTGACCTTGATTGCATTGGTGTTTACGCTAATGTCACTGCTTAATAAGTCAGTGAACTTAGGTTTGCGCCATTATTCAAGGGCTTTTTGATAGCCAAGACTTGACCTTGATTGCTTTGGTCCCCATCCAATGACCCAAGTACAGTTTGCTCCACCTTAATCTTGTCATACTCTAACTCATTTGAGTTATTATAAGTCAAGGGTGTCTGGCCTAAAAATTTGATTGAGTCGGGCTTGTAAGTGCACTGTTAAGTTCTTAAGTTTGTCTCCATCCTAGTTCTTGACTTTTAAGTATATAAGGAAAAGAATATGTGGGCTCTGCTCCATCACTGTAACTACCACTTGAGTTAGATCCATATCCCTTTTAATTCTGTGTCATCTTATATATCAAAAATCCACAAAAAAGAAAAAATAAAAGTCTTCTTAATTGGAGCATAAGCAGAATCAACTTGTTTATCAGACGAAGTTGGATACACGAAAAGGATCACCCCTTTTCTCCGAAAAGGTGAATGGCTGAGGTCAAAGACGTGCGGTCCAGACTTTAGACTCGCTCCCTAGTTTCTACGATTCTCATTTGCTCGTTTGTTTGAATTTGTATTTACGGCGACCACATTCACACACTTAATAGACAAATAAAGAAAACAACCTTCTAGTTAATTGTTTTTAATCCCATACTTATTGCCTATAAAATACCATCTTTTGTTATATTGTCTTTTGTCATCTCTCACGGCAAACCATGCCACTACTGACAACCCCTTCTTAGAATCGTCAAAATTTACCTTTACATAATTTAGAATGTTTTCTACCTCTTCTAATTGTTCCGCTTAGACTTTTGGATTTCCTTTATTTGAATTGCTCCCTTATTATACTTGTCATTGTTACTCCTAGACCTTCATTTTGCAGATGTGTGGGTAGTTGCTATAAACATGCCCACCATTGGTCTATTTCGCTGCAAAAGACTATTTTTTGTTTTTGCCTTTGCCTAATATGCCAAGCCAAGATGACGAATTTTCCAAGCTCTTTATTGTCCTTTTCCTTTGTGAATATTCAAAACCTTTCCAAGACCTAGGGCATCAAAGATGGATTAAGGCACACAAAAATTCATCTTCTCTAGGTACCTGCATCTCAAATTCTCCTAAAAATGGTCAATAGTTTCAAAATTGCCCCTGGCAAATTGGTTGCCATTATTAACAACCTACCAAAAGATGACTTCAATCTTTGGGTGGATATCAATGCCCCAAATCCATTTATATTTCTAGGAATTTCTACCGTTCAATTGTGAATTTTGCAGTAACTAATGGCCGATTCTACAGTAAATTGTCCAAAGGTTAAAAAGCAAGAGTAAAGAGAATTCGGAATATTATTTCTAAGAATTGAAATTCCCGCAGCAACCTTACATATGATGTCCAATAGGAGCTTTTCAAAACATTTTTATCCCACTTACCATTAATAATAATATGAGTTATCTTAAGGTTCAGGCGATGTTTGAAAGGCATATCAGACACCACTATATTATTCAAAGGCTTCTCTAAACACCATCTATCAAAGCAGAAAGAAATCTAACTTCATGCCCTACTTTCCATCCTAGACCTTTTTTAAGCAAATTATAATCGCAAAAAATCTTCTTTTGTGCTAGAGAGTGCCTACTATTGGGCATATAGGACAAACAATTTAACTTCACGAAATACTTAGCAGCGATAATGTTAACCCAAAAGCAAGCATTATTCATCAATGCCTTACAACCTAATTTATAAAGGAAAATAGCTTTGTTTACCACTTCCATTTTTCTTCTGATAATTTGTGAAAATATGGCTAAACAAGCCGGCCAATCGCTAGGCTAGGCCTAAGACCGCCCGCAACAACACGGGAACCAAAACAACCAACACAAAATTAGAAAACAGAAACAACCCGCTCGCCTCAAGACCCGACAAACCAGGCATGGTAACAACACCAGTGCGCGAAAAACCAACACAAACAGGGACCCAAGCTGAAGAAGAACTAGCTGAAGAAGAGACAAAAGGCCAGCACAAGAACCAGGAATGGAGCTGAAGACACAACCCAGACCCCAAGCCAAATCAGCGAGCTAGCATGTCTGCCACTATAGCCCGATCGAAGCCATCAAAGTTGAAACCCACCTTTTCTCCTATCTCTATTGCCCGCTCTGCTTCTAAGATCCTCACATCACACTCTTCTTTCGTGATTTTCTGGATTCGCTTTCCCCCATTCCATTTTTTTCCTCTTTTTGGCTTTCTTAGACAATTTTTCAGCATTACTTGTAGGAGACATATCCTTGAGAAAGTCCTGCAACTCTCGCTTCTCTCTTTCCCTCATCTTACGCTTTTCTCTCTCCTTTTGTTGTGCGAAATTTTTCTTTTCTTCTCCAGTTCGTGCTAGTCCCTTCCAAGCATGGATCTGAAACTTGCTGATTCTGCGGCAAACTATCCTCAACTTAAGAGTCCCCGATTGCTGTTGCGGGCTCGAATCCTGGAGGGAATTCAGGCCCAGATGTTGTTGACTCATTATCACTATTGCGTCCTCGAATATCAGTATCAGGTGTGGTTATCTGAGCTTCATATTGATCAGCTAGAGCTTCATCATTTTCAACCCATGGCAGAAGTAGAGGAGGATGTGCCACCAGCTATGAGGCATAAGGCATGGCTTGCACAAGTGATCGCTGCAGGGCCCATCTCCCAATGATTTGGCTATTGAGGTGGAGGGAAACATGTCCAGACGACTGCCAAGCCACTCCCATCCCTTCATTTGTCAACCGTGGGGCAGGAATTCTAATCTCCTCACAAATAAACGAGCGTTCTGGTATAAGATGCTGGGAAGGTTAAACCTGTGAAGTATTTCTAACCACAGTTGTGCATTCGTTCCCTTAGGGGGAATGTGCTGGTAAAAACGCCTGCTCTCTAGCCAATCTAGCAGATGCAGCTCTGGCCACCACGCTGGGAGAAAAGTCTGGTATCAGCACAGAGGTTCCTTCTTTAACGAAGATCAAACGGGTCCCCCAGTGTGTTGAACCTGGACAGTCCAGTGGATACATGTTGTGTGGCCGGTGTCAGTCAGAATCCTTGCAACATCAACGCATATCATAGTGGATGTTCTGGGATCCACCCTAATGAAATTCCCCTAGAATTTGGCGATATTAGCAAAGCATTCATTTGACCAACATTGGACAGGAAATCCATGAATCTCGAGCCAAATCCTTCTTTTAAGGGATTCAAGCGTCACTCCAGAGTACTTATATACTTCTGTGAACATTCGTAGGAGAATCTCCTTACGTGGGTCGAGGTAGGCATCCATAGTGTCCATCGTATCACAAACCAGAATAAAGTGATCGTTGCTTAAGCCCTTAGGTGTATGCCCGTATAGGTCATTGTCGGTGATAAATGTAAGAACATCATCCAGACTGACCTTCACATATGAATGGGAAATAATTAACCCTTAAGCCATGCCTCGGCACTCTTGTTGGTATTTGACACCCCAATCCTCGGAAAATTTGCACAGACATCTTCCCCACCCCAATTAGGATTCCCTTTTTTCCTGAATACCGCTTGTGTTTCCGGGCTGCTGGACTTCGTTTCACTGCGGTTGATGTCGAGCGGATGGAAAAAATGTTCTTCTGTCTGGGTTAGCCCATTGCACTCTAAGCCTGCTACCCACCACCCATCTTCCATTCATGGATGTAACTGCTTGTGTAACTTCGTTCGGGTCATGAAACCGAAAAAAGCCATAGCTCCACCTAGGCCTCATCCTTTTCTTCACAGGAACAAAGGTATCGTAAATTGACTTGAAATCATGGAACACAGCCCTGAGCCATGAGTTTGTCATTCTTTCTGGTAGGCCATCAATGAAGATGGACCACCTTGCACCGGTAATCGACATTTCAAGTGATTGGATCTGCTTGCGTCTGGAGAAATAAGTGGTGCACGGTGATGGCTGTTAACGATTGGGGGAGGAGAAGAAAATGACGGTGGGTGGAGGAGGTGTTTAATGGTGGATTTGAAATGGTGAAGGCTGGTTCGGTGATGAAGATGGTGGTGGGAAATGATGTGAGCGGATGGCGGTTTAAGGAAATTGGGGGTGGGAGTCGGTGGGGGGTCATGGGAGTGGACGACGGATGGTGGTGTTTGGCGATGACATCTGGTGGTCAAGATGGATATGGTGGTGGTTGTTGATGGAATGGGGGTCTGATGGTGGAGATGGAGGTCTGGAGGAGATGGCGATGGATGGTGATGGGCTCCGGTGATGGGTGGTGGTGTGGTGGTCGATGGTGGAGTCTGATGGTGAGGAGTGTTTATGGAGGTCAGTGATGGCGATAAGTGTTGGGGATGGAGGCTGAGGAGGGAGGCGAAGTTTAGCCCATGGCCGGCGACACAGGTTGTACGACCGGCTCTGCAGGACGACGACGAGTCGTTGAAGGTGGCTCTGGGTCCTGATAGGCAGGCCACACGCCCACACGCGCCGGGGAAGGGTGGGACGTTGGTTTGCTACCGTTGGGGTAGGAGTGAGAAGGGAGACCTAGTCCACCAGTCTCTTATGCCTTCATATTCTATCACTAGAAATCATGCACATATCGTGAACATTATCATTGTTCTTCCAAAAGAAGTTCATACTTTTCTATCCAAATTTTTGCAATTTGTCATAGGAATCTCAACATATTGCATAGTATGAGCATGGGTTGGTTCTAGATTGGCTTGAATAAGTAGGCCCTTTCCCTTTGGAAATTACATTAAGTTTCCAATAGACAAGACATGAAGAGAATTTATTTGAAATTTCTTGTAAGATCGAGCCAAAACTCTCCTCTTAAAGAGCTCCCAACCATAATATTTTCCAAATTTTGATGTATTTCCAATTCCCAAGTGTTATCAGGATTGAGTGAGCGGGTTCTTTGGTAGGGAACAAGACCAAGCTAGTTCCCGGATCTCCACTTGCCTCTTTTTGGCCTTTTCTTCTTTATTTATAGTAGATGGGAGTTTACTTAAGGTGATCAACTTTAACATGTGGCGTCATTTTAATGGCCAAATTGGTGGTCAACCAAGTAATGGCTGTAGGTGACTCCTTAAGATGAGATGACGTATGCCAAATTCTTTGGGCACGTGGCGTCATTTTAGTGGGTCATTGGGCTGTTAGTCTAAAGTGAGCTGAGAGAAGGTAATTAGGCATGGGATGCCTAGTGCTCGCTCCCTCCACTGTCCGAGCACCCTCTTTCTCTTCCAACCCAAACCGTCCACCCAAGCTGCCGCAACCCTTCATCACCCTCCATGGCCATCCTGCTGTCAGTGGCCTACTCGACAATTGAGTAACTCATGGCTTAGTCACTCTCACCCTCTACTAAGCTAGCCCCCCCATAACTAGCCGAGTTACTCACATACTTGCGGAGTTGATCTGAAACTCCCACCGAGTCACTCCACACCCCAGCCGAGTTACTCCCATGCCTAGTCGAGTTGGCCTTGTGCCTACACGAGTTTGCCATGGGATGCCCCAAGTTCATCTAGTGCCAACTTCAACTCAGATATCAAGTTGAGCCTTATTTTCTTTATAATTAGCCCCCCACTCCATGGGCTGAAGTGATTTGTTCAACTCAACCATGGAGAATAAATCATTCTCCCATTTCTGGTCTCGCAGGGGTGTTGTCCAAATGTTTCATTAGGCATACTGGGTCTGCTCTTATTTTATTATAGGAATCACCGAGTTTCTATTGCCAAGTTTGGCACACTTAAGATTACTGAGTTGCCAAGTTTGGAGCACTTAGGATTACCGAGTTTCATTTTTGATCACCAAGTCTCCAAGTTTAGCGCACTTAGGATTACCGAGTTACACTTAGGATTACCGAGTTGCCAAGTTTGGCATGCTTAGGATGGATGAGATTTGACTTTCATGGGGATTTTCTAGGAAATGCGCGGTTGTTTATGAGGGGATGACTCGTGTTACTATCTACTGATGCGTGGGAATGAGATGTCTAATCAATCAATCACTTCCTCAATATGTGCCCTTTGTTTCTCGTGCTTTATCTAAGCCGTTCATTATAAATAAAAGGGTTTTTACTCCCTTTCCCATTTCATTTTCTCTCCCTAGTTTTGAAACTCTAACGAAACCCTAATGCTCAGTTGGAGCTATAGTGATGCCGCTGCTTTTTAATGCCCATAATTTCCCACCAATTTCGATTCAATACTTCTATTTGTGGGTGCCTAAGGTGTGATGTTCAGAATTCTGAGCTCAAATCTAGAAGGTAACTGTTAAGGATAAAAATAGTTAAATCGGTACAAAAATTGGATAATAAAATAATGGACCTAAATTAGACCTAAAATTAATTAAGTATACAAAAATAAGGATAAGGAGAAAATAGAGTTAGACCATTTTAACTCATCTTTCCCTCTCCTCCTCAACACTCTCTCACCTCATTCTCCATGATAGCCTCTCTCTCTTCTCGGCACACCCTCTCTCCTCTAATGTAAGTTCTCACTCCTCCCAATACTCTCTCTCCTCTCTTCTCGCCTTCTCTATGTCCCGGTTCTTTTTTCTCACCTACTCTTTCTCTCTGTGCCCATCTCTCTCTTTTCTCTAAGGAGTTCCCCTCCTAATGCTTTCTCTCTTTGAGGCTCTCTCTCTTCCTCGACATCGTTTCTCTCTGTCCACTCTCTCACCCACTATCTCTTCTCAACTCGGCCACCCCGACTCGCATCAGCAACATGACCCTACACCCTAACTTGGCACTTTCACCAACCCAGCTCACCAAGCCACCTAACTCATCCACGATTGGAACCCATGCCTAACCGAGTTGGTCCCCATGACCAAGTCAACTTGGTCGCCACGTCACTCCCATTGAGTCAACCCGCCCACTGACTCACTCATTGCCTAGTCAACTCACCCAGCCGAACCACCCTCTCACCTAGCCGAACCACCACCGGGCCTTACCCAGTCACCCTCTTTCCTAGCCGAGTCACCACCATGTTTTACCAAGCCACCCTCTTGCCTAGCCAAGTTGGTCCCCACACCCAGCCGAGTCACCCACATCCCTGCCGAGTAACCTATGGTCTAACCGAGTAACCTTACACGAGTTGGGCTGTGTAAGCCAAGAACCACTCTCAAACCTCCTAGATGACATACATGTAAGCCTCCCTCCTCAAGTCTTACTCTTTAAGCACCGGGTTACATGCCAATACACGTGTCAGTTATAGAGTGAAGATATGTATCGCTCTTACCTCCTCCTCTCCTATAAATACCAGCCACCATCTCCCTACTCACCGTAAATTCCTTCCTACAACTCTCTCTCTCTCTCTCTCTCTCTCTAGCCAAGTCATGCCTCAAGACTTGACCTCATCCTAAATACACTACTCTAACTGAATATCCTACTCTCCCTAGGTACCTACTCCACTGAACACTCTACTCTCCCCAAGTACTTACTCTACTCGAACATCCTATTCTCCGCAACTACCTTACTCTATCTTAAGTACCTTATTGTACGGAAATATCCCATACTCCTCATATACTCCAGTCTCCCAAACATCTTACTTTCCACAACTATCTTACTTTACCCCAAGTACATATCCTACTCTCCCCAAGTATCATACTTAACCTAAGTACCTACTACCAAATATCCCTTAGCCTAATACCTACTAGCCAAGTTCTATGAGCCAACTCTCCCACTATTAGCCAACTCTCTCACAATTAACCAACTCTCCCCCTAATAGCCAACTCTCCCTCCTCTATTAGCCGAGAGCTACTAGCTGACTATGGAAGACCTCTCACTCATCCCAAGCTAAGTATTCAACTTAAGCTAAGTATTTAGTTACACTTATTTTTTATTTAACCAAGACCCTTACTGGCTTAGGCATTGGAGGGGTCTCTCACTGACTAACCCGCAGGACCCTCTGACCACTTGCTCGTTTTACGGGAAACACAAGGTCAAACGCGCAGCTACTACCTTCTGAGAGAGTGCTTGAGTACGGCTCTCATCCTAACGAACCTTTTCTAATGTTTTTCCAAAAACAATAATGCTTATCATTATTTCGTTGCTTTTACATCTTTTTTGTCTAGGTCTAGGAGGTTCAAAGTGAGGTGTCTTCCCTTTGTTCAATTTTTTTTTTCCCTACACTTATCAAGATTGTAGAATATAGTGGAGAAAAGCTTGAGGGAGGTTTCTAGGGATGTGGCTTACTCTAAACAATTCTCTGAAGAGTGTACTTCAGCGGAGCCCATCACTCATCAGCCTTCCATGGTGAATAGGTAAGCAGAAGAGGCGAAGCTCGAGAAGTACTTTCAGGAAGCATATAGCATTCCTCCTTGTCACCCCTTTTTTTCTCAAACTGAGGGTGAGTAAGGGATAGTTATGCTTCGTGCCAGGTACTATTTCCCCGATGACCATGAAATTTGGGGCCGAGAGGAGGATGTATGTCCCCCTCTATCCTCCAAGTGGCTTTTTCCTAATTTCTATCGAGGCACTTGATGCCGATTATAATTTCCTATTCGTCATTTTGTTTTGAATATTTTACTCCAATACAGCGTTTGTCTTTGCCAAGTGACTCTGAATGGCTATAGCAACATTTTTGGTTTTTTATTCGCTTGTTTTGTGAACGGATTCTAACCCACTCATCGAGTGTTTGACGTACTATTTAAAGCAAAGAAACACAAGAATGTTACTTCTTTTGAGAGCAAAAGCTGATCTATCTTCATAAAGAATAATCCATCTAACCTAAAGAATTGGCTAAGTAAGTTTATCCGGGTAAAGCCGCCAACTTGTTCATGGTACCCAACCAATTGCGTGGTTGCTAATAGGCAGCTCCTACCCGATGTGGATGAGTTGTCTAAGTTAGAGCAGAATATATTATAGTTAGTTTGATAACAAATTTGAAGGTACGAAGATTTTGGCAACAAGAGAGTTACTGGAGCAAGAGTTGGTGCTCCGCAAGGTCGGGCTAAGCGGTAAACCTTTTCTTGGTATGTATTTCGCTCCTCCAGCATTATTTTATTTGGGTGCTATGGCAGAAGGCTTACTTTTTATACATCTGTTAGTTGACGTGCTTTAAAATCTGGACATAAGGGCTTTGTCCAAGCTGCCAATAGGGAAGAAAAAACAAAGAAGACATCCTCTTGCTGAAAATCTCAAGTCCTTTCCAAAATCAACTCGCCCTTCCTCGTCTACAGGCATTGATAAACCCTTGCGAAGGGTACGTCCTCGGTGCTACCTTGAGGAGTTGTCCACAGTCTAGTCTTGAGGCTCAAGGCTACAAGTTCAAGCTCGAGTACGTATTTTGACGATGACTTTTCCGCTTTTTCTTTAGCTAATTTTTCCCATAACTGATCGGATTTTTAGGCTCTCCCATATCCACTACTTTCTTTATTTGAGGTGGATTCTTTGCCATGATCTTTTACTTAGCCTCCTAGTATTTTACTCTATAAACACAGTTCTTTAAGGCTTTGTTAAACGCAAAATTAGCATGCGAAATCTTCAAAGAAATTCTCTATCTTCTTCATGCCTTTTGTTTTCCATATTTTTGTTATCTTCTCTCCTCTATTACTGAATAAGTTGGGGCGTACTCCAACCCATCTCCCTAGAGTACACTGTTGAGGTGGGTGCCGTGTTAACCCTGGTGGTCGAAATACCGTTGGGTATAATCGACTTAGGACAGTGGATTCTCTATGACCCGGCAATTTCTTCGGTCAATTCTTTCCCTTCTATTAATCTTATTAAAGTCATTTCTTTCATCGTTCTTGTAATCTTGAAATCAGTTTCAATGTGATAAAAGAGTTATATTTTAATCACTCATTCACCTATAATTCCAACACAATTTATAATCTAGGTTAATCGTGCTATCAATCTAAAATGAAGCTAAGTGGGTGACTTTAATTCAGATGAGCTTGAGCTCAAATTGGTACTGAGCCAAGCTCGAGCATGTAAAGAGTCGAATCCAAACCTATAGCAAGCAGTCCCGAGGCCCAAATATTCAAGCATGACATGCTTCAACCATAGCTTAAATCAAGCTAAATATTGACAAGTTGACTTATTTGCATCTCACTTTGGGTGGGGCGGAAGTGTGAATACACACACATGAGACTTTTAGTACAGGCGTGTGAGATGATTGCTAGATGCTCCCCCGTCTCTCTTAACCAAGATAAGTATGAACCAAGAGAAATAGGGCTTTGTTCCGTTCAATAGAAAAAAAATAATAATAATAAAATTGAAGGCTGCGAGGGTTGATTAAAAAAAAAAAAAGAAAAAGGGCCGTGTGGTAGGTAAAGAAACAGCGTGTTTCCAAAGAGAGAGAAAAGCAAGACTTCAGAAGATTCTACATATTATTACTCAAATTTAAGGTAAGAAAAACAGGAAGACCTCATCTCTCCTCTCTCATCATCATCATTATCATCCTAATTGGAACAATTTCATCAACTCAAATCAAATCTATTTGGAGGTTCTCTCATCTACATCGTCAAAGGAGATGATGATGATGTTAATGATGATGGACTCCCTGCTTTGCGATGAAATTCTCATAGAAATATTCCACCGCCTCCCTCCACCATCCTCCGCCGCCGTAACCCTTGTCTCCAAGCGGTGGCGCCGCCTCTTCCGCCTCTCCAAAACTTCTCTGTCTCTCGTCCTCCCCAATGACCATCACCCCTATTCTCTCTACTCCTTCCTCACCCACTACCCTTTCCTCTCCTTCCTCTCCCTCTCTCTCTCCTCCACTGACTCTTCTACGACGTCGTTTGACTGCCTTCTCTTTGCCTTAGCCGCTTCCTGTCCCAACCTCCGGCGCCTCCGATTCTTGGCCGGCCCCGTCTCTCTCCCTTCCCTATTTTCTCTCTCTTCTGCCGTCACCCACCTTACCTCCCTTACCATTTCTCTCTCTAGACCCCTCAATTTCATCTGGGTCGCTTCTTTTCCCTCTTTAAGAGACCTATCCGTCTTCATCTCTGGTCCTTCCGTTGATTTTGCTCGAGAATTTGCCACAAGTGATGAATTGGGCAAGTGGGTATTGGAGGACCTCGACGTTGAATTGCTGTTGGAGAATCTTAACATATCCGGGATTGCTTGGGAGGATGTGGGTATGGGCTGGTTATGGAGGAGCTGCAAGAAATTGAGGAGATTACAGTTGAGGAGCTGTCAAGGTGTTGGAGATGGTGGCTCGTTTTGGTCGTTCACCAAATCTTTGATGAAATTAGAGGAGGTGGAGTTGAGGACTTGTAGGACTATAGTTGATGGGGTGCTGCTAAAATTGGCTGAGAATTGTTCGCAGTTGAGATCTTTATTGGTCTATGATGGCGGGAGCAGAGAGGGCTTGCTTCGATTCATCAACAATTGTAAATCCCAATTGCAAAAACTTGATCTTCGTTTGCCTCTTGATCTTGACAGCTCTCATCTCTCTGCTATGGCTGTGAATTTCAGTAACTTATCTTCTCTTAGGCTGCAAAGTTGTTGTCTTGTAACTGGCGAAGGGCTAAAGACCATTAGTGTATGTCTAAGTAACAATCTTGAGGAATTAGCATTGATAAACTGTGATGTAGTGGAGAGGATGCCTGGTCTGTTGACCACCTTGGGCCAGAATTTGAAGACATTGAAGATATTAGACTTGTCTTATAACGAAATGCTCGTTGATAAAGAGGTTGTGTCTATGATGGTTGCTTGTAGCTACCTTGTAGATTTGAAGCTAAGGGGTTGTAAAGGGCTGACAAATGTGGCTGTGGCATCTATGCTAAAATGCTGCAAGAAATTGGAGAGTGTTGATATTATGCACTGTTGTGCAATACGATCCGAGGCCATTGAGTCCTTTTTGATGAACTTGCCTCGGCTGAGAAGGGTACAGGTTGAGGAGAGTAAGCTTTCCAACTTTGCGAGGTTGCTGGCATCAAACAGATTCATTGAAGTTACTGCCTGAAAAACTGGTGATTCGTTGATGTCTCAAATTTTATGCCCTTCTCCAGCCTCTGATCTGACCGGATCCTTGTACACCAGGTTGCCTTAAATAAAAGGTGAAGATACCTTTTTCCCTTACGGTTTGTATCAAGTGTAAATACAGGTATACTTGTTTCTGCTTGTGATCTTTGTGCCATGATGGTGGCAGACTTACTCTGCTTGTTGGATATAATTTACATCAAGAAAGGAAAGATGTTGGTAGAGTGAATAAGATGGCTGTAAACTGTTGATATGATGAAATAAAGAAAATATTATCTTCTCTCTTCACTATTATTCTGACTGTATTCAGCTGCGCAATTTTTCAACTATGATTGTTTCTTCAGCTGTATAAATTGGCTTGTTGCTGTGATGGAACCAAATGTTTCCCAAAGTTTAAGCTATTAGATATAGATCCATTAATGATTTTATATTCTAGCAATGCCCTCTTGCAGGAATGCCATGATGTTCAAGTATGAATAATATATAGACCTGCTTCATACCTATGTTAATATTAAGTGAAAGTTAATCAAAGAATTTTAATATCATGTTAAATTTCATTGCACACCGGACATAGTCCACATTTTTGGACGGGTTCAGGATGACTGATTTGAGTTCTCTCTATAATCTTATGATATTTCTGTTTACTACATAACCATGATTTCTCTTGGTTTCCTTTCACCTGAAATGTCAGTGGTGTTGGAATTTGGGAGTAGTGTGCTTCAATTTTGTTCATTTTATAAAACACCTCAATCCCACATATGAAAATTGGAGGGCAGTCGAATTTATATATCCTCCTCTCCTTATCCTTAGTAAAGTCTTGTGAGCCTAGAGTGGGCATGGTGGGCCACACGTAAGCACGCGCCCTGCCAGGTCGGCCGGCAGTCCTGTCTCGTTGCGTCATGGTGCAATGCTGTGTGCTGTTGTAAACAAACTCGAAATGAGTTCTTGTCTTTGGCTAGTGCTCGAAACTGCAAGCTCAAGCTTGATTTGTCTTCTTTATCTGACCTCGAGGTGATGTTCTCACTCTGGGTTCGAGCTCAAGGCTACAAGCTGGAGCTCAAGGGACATGTTTTCACTATTTCAGTGCCCACTCTTCCCATAACCATTCCTTCCCTAACTAAGGC
The DNA here is from genome assembly GCA_018398585.1 of Simmondsia chinensis. Lineage (NCBI taxonomy): Eukaryota > Viridiplantae > Streptophyta > Magnoliopsida > Caryophyllales > Simmondsiaceae > Simmondsia > Simmondsia chinensis. The sequence goes on along the minus strand of JAGTTD010000009.1, from coordinate 22,881,414 downwards.
CGGATTCTTAGCTTCCCATTATTCGCCAGTTTCCATACTGAATCCAGATTTTTCACCCACGATATTTTCCTTAACCGGCAAGTTTTTCTTCTATAAATACTGCACTTTGGTAGGCTACTAAAGGCACTGAATTACAAAAGTACTTACTCTTCTCCTCACCTAATTCTCTCCTCAAATATAATTCTCTCCCCTCCATTATTGAACAAGTTAAGGCATGCTCCAGTCCATCTCCTTGTAGTGTACTATTGAAGTGAGCGCCGTGCTAATCCTTGGGGTTGGAGTGCCAATGGTCCCATTATACCTGTGTGGGGGCATAAATGACTTAGGATATTGGAGTTCTTCATAGCGTGGCAATTCTTGGTTCAATTTCTCCCTTTTGTCATTTATATTTTTCATTGTTTTTTGATGGTCACTTTGTAATCCTTGAGATCCATTTAATTGACCTCGAGCCCATAGTTTATTATATTAAAGTTATATTTTGATAACTTATTTACGTTTTTTTCCCAACAAGTCAATGTTGTCTTTATGCGTATGTGCCATCATTTTTTAGCTGATAAGAAAAGAAGTACAACCATGACTTTTCCTTTGGTTCAGAGTTATTTGAATGTTTTTGATGGGGGAGCTAGTTATTATTGTAGTGCGATTCTGATGATTCCTTGCTATATTAGCAGGGTCAATTAATTCTTCATTTTTCGGTGCTTGTTAAAAGAGGGGTGGTATTAGATAACCCTGTTTTATCATAGTTGTTTTGAAAGGATGTATAAATAGCAATTATGTTAGGGTTGATGTAGTAGCAAGTTATTCAACTATTCAGAAAGGTGGTATAGGCTCAAAGATGATACCCTTCATTCCCAGTTGTAGGGTGTAAATGAACCAAGGAGCTCGTGAGCTGCTATGGCCTTGCACAGCTAGGCTCAAGCTTGTTTGTAAATAAGTTGAGCCCCCAACATAATACAATTCCAGTCTCTGAGCTCTGGAGTCTGAAAAAAAAACTAATTATAAAATGTTCAATGCAATTTGGTATCTATTTAAAGCTCAATCCAAAAGTGACAACCTATATAGATTCAAATATTGAAATTTCAAACTCAACATAGTTCATACTCAATAATAGCATTTACCAAAGCCATTATTAGCCGCCTCTTAAATTGCACAGCATTACATTTCCGAAATCATCAAATTTTAGTTCTTAGTTACAATAAACTAGTGCCTCGTTCCACTTTACTCCATTCAAGCATGCTAGCAACAGAGGTGCAACGAATTACGATCATTAGTATTTGATTTTGTGATCATGCTACATTTTCTTAGATAAGAGAAAAATCCAAATTATTACATATATAAGACAGGTGGTTATAAATGCTTATCAGAAGTCAAAGCATGCTCGATTTCAAATATGTGCGTAGGATAGCATTAACAGATGCATTTTTATTTGTTCACTTTGTCATATTGTTCTTGACTCCATGAGCTTAACACTTTCAGCTATCTAAATCTCCAATCTTGTGTATCTTATGCATGTAATAAAATACATTTTGCTTGATAAAATGTACTTAATACTAATTCTAGAAAAATGAAAAGATCTATATATAAAACATGTATCTAAATTGGATACCTAGAATGGTTTCTATCTTAATCCATTGGAAGTTTCAACTAATATGTCAGCGAAAGTTCAACCATCCAATTCGATGAAAGTTCTAACCATCCAAGATAACAAAAGCTCAGCAAACCAAGTTATTAATAACTTTATTCAACCAATTTACGAAAGTTTATCTGACTAATTGATAGAAGCTACCACCCAATCAAGTCAGTGTGAGTTTCAATTAATCAAATTGGTGGCAGTTCCAAGTAACCCAACTGGTGGAAATTTAACCAGCCAACTCAATGCAACTAATGAAGTTGGTGAAAAGTCAACCAAACAGGTTATTGCTACCCACCAAGCTGGTGCAATCAATCAACTCGAAAAAAGTTCAACTAACCAAGTTGGCACAACTAAGAAGGAAAAACCAACCAAGTCAAAGAAATTTTTGACCAAGTCAGCACACTCAACTATAATAGAAATTCTGCAGAATTTGGTTTGCACACCCAACAAATCGGCAAAATTCAACCAACTAAATTAGCATATCCAACAATTACTTGAATTTAGTTAACCAAGTTGTTAAAAGTTTCCAACAACAAAATCAATAGCATTTTCAACCAAGCATGCCATCAATAGCTCACCCAACCAAGTTGGCGTAGTCATCAAGCTAACGGAAGTTCAACCAACTAAATTAGTGCAACCAACTAACTCACAAAAGTACTTCCAATCAAGTCCGTGCATCTAACAATGGATAAAATTTCATCCAAGTTAGTGCAACCAATGACTTGGCAAACGTACAACCAACCAAGTTGATGCAAACAACTAAGTTGATGAAAGTAACCACTGACCAAGTTACATAAATTATTACAGACCAAGTTATTGAAACTTCTTGTTGCATGAGCCTAAACTACATCACAAAATTTCCTACCAAATTGAAGATACCGAGTGGATGAAAGTTACTACCTCCTGATTGGTGAAAGTTACAATCAATCAAATCGGTGAAACTCTTTTTCTCTCCTTATTGCCTTGTCCTTCATTGAAGTTTTTAGCGTCTAAATCAATAAAATTCCTTGTTCCGCCAAAGTCATCACAAGCCCCACCAATGGTGTAGTACATGGTTACACTATGGAACACCCCACTAAATCTAAAGAGGTAAACGAGTGGACATTCCTAGCCTCACATATGAACTATGACAGTTGAATTAGATAAAAAAAGGTCCTCATACTTTGAACTGGGTGATGATGATCCCTCCCTAGGGAGTTTCACTCCTCAAGAGTACATAGACAGTCACTGAGGCATCAGGTGGTTGTTGTCGTTGTTGTTTTGGTACATAGACAGCTCGAAGGAAAAAAAAAAAAAAAAAAATCAACTCAAGCCCAATCACAGGAAAAGAAGTAAATGACACTTGGACTTTGAACTCATTCCTTTATGGCATTGTATCTTTAGTCATGCTCTATGGATAATTCACCTCACGTCTAGTCCTTGTTAGATCGAAATAATGCCATGAAGAGTGAACACCACCACTCCATGTTGAAGCATTGGGGAATATAGGGCACTTAAATTTTCTAGAAGGAAAAAAAACTCATATGTACAAGCTTAAACCATAATACAAAAGAAGTTTTTCTTATACAAACAAAGAAAACGCCAACATAAGAAGAGCTCAACACCTACGCAAGTCTTAGCACTATGGTTCAACATAGTGGCTTGGTTGGCTTTTCATTGACATGTGCATGATGAGAGTGTGTCAGATGTCCATTTGCATTTGTTGTCTTGCAGCCAAATGTAAGATAAAAGGAATGGAACAAAGTCATATGTGTTACTCCATGCACAAAGCCACCGTCGTATAACTCTTCCATCTTCCAACAGATGCGGGGGCATGGACGGAATCCAAACATGCTATTCTTCTTACCAGGTCATTGTCGTGACATCTTTTCATCTTCCATAAAGGTGTAAGACAAGGGGTACGGATGAAAGTTAAAGTGTCATTCCCTTTACTAGGTTGTACTCGGGAGGTCTTCCCTTCTTCCAGCTAGGCATAAGAAAGGAGGCACAAAACAACGTCAAATGCGGTATTCCCCCTTAAGGCTGCCATCGCATGGTATTCCTATCATCTAAGTAGACGTTAGACATAGGGCATGGAGCAAAGTGAAAAATGCTATTCCCTTATCAGGCTGCAGTAGCCAGTTATTCCCTGTCTTCTACGGGTGGCAAATATGTTACGTTGTATTTATATTTTTGTTCATCTTTATATGAGGGGTTACACAACCCAATTTCAGAACACGTAACCTTATATATTAGTAATTTAATTATATGACTGGCATTTTTTTGTCACATTCTAATTTGCCAATTTATAAATGTGTCAACAATAAATCTTATCGTTGATACAAGAAATAAATACACGGGATATTATAATTTTTAAAATCAATTATTAAATTAACATGACCAAATATTGTTCAAATTAATATTGATAAGATAACCTAACATAACTATATAAACGAGTTAAATATATCGATAACAAATTGACTCAACTCAAACCCAAATTTAACACAATTACCTAAATGGGTTTAACGTGTCAACTTGAATTCAAACTGGCATTAAAAACCCCGACTCAACCGACTATCTCTATGTCATGTTTGTGTCAAGCTATCACATTGTGTCATATTTTGCCGGCTACGTCTTTCAGCAAGGCTTAACGTAGGGGCATGGACAAAACTTTGTGTTATTCCGATAACCAAGCTATTGTAGCTATTTACATCCCAAACTCAAGGGAATCGGAACGATGTCATCTTGAGATAAAAAGACACATGCACACACGTGGGGCTATGCTCAAGGCATGAATTTCTTAAGGACTAAAAATGACAATGTCCAAAGTCCAGCTACTTCACTAACTGAAGCCTCAGTATGAAGGCTGCTTGAGATTGCTGATGGGAGCAGAACAAGCTCGAGCTCAAGGGGATTACCAGAAGCGCTGCACAAAAGGTAACTGCTAAGCTCGAGATAGTTATTTAAGCGTGTATCAGAAATGTGGGCCTCAAGGATGTTCAAGAGAGAGTGGATGAACGTGGGAAGACCAAGGAGACCTCAAGCATGTGTGTCAAAGCATGTTCAAACACTAAATCAGCATTATGGAGAGTATAGAGGTTGAAAGTGGGACATATATACCACAATTCAAGGACGCAACAGTTAGGATTTTAGCCTAAATAAAGGACTTTAACTACGTTATAAGGGGTCCCAACACCAACATACAAAACTTCTTCAAGTTTTTTACAACACACTTGTGCTTTATTTCTTTTTCCTTTTCTTAGGAGTAGCAGTAATTGTAGCTTTTGTTTTGCTTTGCAAGTAATACATTCGGGTTTTCAATGACGCTGTACTAGAAGGTATGTCCCTTCTTCCATAGTTTTTGTTCCCCCAAATTATATGAGTTTAGCGTCATTGGTCCAAGGCATTGACGGGCAAGCCCGAAGCTTGATTAACATTGGTCTTAGTTGGTGTCATGACTTAGTAAATCAATTTATTTTAGGTTTGAGTCACAGTGTCAAGGATTTGACTACCAAGGCTCCGACCTTGATTGCGTTGGTTCTAATCCAGTGACCCATATATAGTTCACTTCATCTTTATCTTATCAAGTTCTAACTCATTCGAGTCATCACAATTCAAAGGTTCCAAGCTTGAACACTTGATTGACTTGGGCTTGTGAGTGGACTACTGAGCTCTTGAACTTTTCTCCATACCAATTCTTAGCCCATAAGAGTACGAGGTAAGGTATCTGTGGGCTTTGCTCCATCACCCCAACTGCCACTTGGATCAGGTCCATATCCCTTTTATTTTCTAGAAAAGCACTAATCATTTAAAACTCCAAATATATATATATATATATACACACAACAATAATAACAGACCCAGTGCCTCAAGGCTCCCGCCTAAGCGGGGTCTGGGGGTGTAGATGTACGTAGTCTTACCCCTTCAGGGTATAACCTTACCGAGAGGCTATTTCTGAGGACCCCCAACCTTATAGGGTTAGTAACACGAGGACTTCCCAGGAGGTCACCCATCTTGGTACTACTCTCACCCAAGCATACGTAACTTTGGCGTTTTAATGGGATCCGGTGCATTAGTGCCTGGTGTGTGTGTGTGTGTATATATATATATATATTGCAAACTGAAGTTGGATTCACAAAAAGCATCAACCCTAGTCCAGAGATGACTGATTGAGGTCAAACACGTACGATTCAAAATTTAGGCTGGCTCTTTAGTTGAAACAAGTCCCTTTTTGCATGTTTGTTTGATTTTGTATCTATGGCGACCACACATACACTAAAAGCGAACATTGCATGATTGAAGACCAAATATTGACAATTAGATAACATTGCAACTCAAGGCAGAAGCCACAATCAAGTTTGGTGTAAGAGGAAATGAATATACATAGTGGCAAGGCTACGCTCCAAATATCTATAATAGCCATGTCGTGAACTTTGGCACATCTTCAATTAGGACATATAAGTAAAAGACGGTTCTTTCTTATTTGATTTAAACCAATTCTAAGGACTTTTGAAGTCATCATAATATGTGTGGTAACTTCATCTCCTTAACATTTCAACTCAAAAGGTATCTTAGAGGACAGTGGTATGACACACATTATGGCACATATATGTACAAAGAAACGAACAACAACAAGACCAAAATAAATACCAATTATTGGTTCCACATATCTATTTTGTCTTTCAAAGTAGTGATTTACTTGGCTCGTCAATGTACCATATATTTTCTTTAATTATTATTCAAATATGCACTACACTTCGACTCTCAAAATCGTTTATCTTGTTGACCCCTTCTATTTTCAAATTAAGAGATGTATTTTTCTTTTTCTAATTTCTCTTTATTCCAATTCTCGAATAACTTTTTAAAAGTGTACGCATCATTGCATGTTAAATATCGGCCAAATATATACTACAACAATAAATTTGGAGGGACAATAGTTCAACAAACTTACTTTGTTTAACAAAACATCATCATTCCTATTGATTGGAATCATGTAAGAATGAAAAAATCAGGATATAAACCAACAAGTATATTGTTGAGGTTTACTATATAGGTCTAATTTTGTGATATATTACCAATAAAATCTACGCATTGCCAAGGAAGACTAGTGCATGTATGTCCCACTAAGTTGCTTGCTAAATAGAAAACAAAAATTAGAAATTAGGACCACCCTTTTTAATTTACATATCAAAATGACAGTCACTATTCTTCAAAATAGTTCAACAATATCTGTCAAACAAGTCAATGATCCTTTCTCATTCTATTATTTAACTTTGCAATAAGAATGTTTAAGCTCTCTCTAGAATAAGATATTGACTTCGGAAAAGGTAAAGATAATGTTAACTTACTAGTGTGCTTGTACGGTCAAGAGGCATGAAGAGACCAAGGGATAATATTCCCAAATGAGATGCTACTTTTGTTAAAACAAGGTGCAGGAAGTTTGAATGTTTGAAAATATATAACTTCAGAACAACTAGAAACTTGTTCAAAACTAAGTAAGCAATTTTTTTTTATTTTTTTATTTTTTTTTTTTTACAATGATAGAAACCAACTTAACAATCATCTTCATTAATTAGAGCTTCCTAAAGGGCTATTAATAACTACAACCTGTGAAATCTAGGTATGGTAAGTTGGAAAGGATAGCCTAGTTAGTTGAGCAAACCAAGTAGGCAACAAATCTCCTTTGTTTTTCTTTTTCCACATAAGAAGCAATTCGTTCTTTGCTGTTGACATGTAGTATGATGTTGCCTTTGTTTCCATTAAATTTTTTTTTCCACTCATGTCTTTAGAATATGTCCAAAGGCAAGCTTAAGTAAGTCATGCCCATAGAATAATACTATTTCTCAATTTCAAAGCAAAATTGTACTTTATCACTCATAAAATCACTACAACAAAAATAGCATATGTTAACACTTTTTAGGCCAAATGTTGACGCTACTAAACACAGAGAAAAATATTCTTAACACTTGGTTCAAGCGTCTTCAATTTTTGCGTCAGGAAATATTTATTAACGCTTTCAAGCGTCAAGAATTTTCTTGATGCCTTAAAGCGTCAACAAATTCTAGACGCTTTCAAGCGTCAAGATAAACGCGTCAATTTATTTTTTGACGCTTTAAAGCATCTACCTTTTACGAGCTAAATTTCATGTTAATTTTTTCTTTTTTTATACATAGACACTTCAAAGGGTCAAGAAATCAATCCATTTTTTTTAAGCATGCATTTATTCTTCTATTAATTTTGTGGGAATGACTGTTTTAATATTACACCTATAAATAGTTTTTTTTTTCCTTTTATAACCTAGAATTAAATTTCCCATATAATCCTATAGGAATCCTTCGTGTATCGCAAATTATAACAAGACATCCATAATATAAACTCAAGCACAATAATTGATCATAATAATTAATATTGAAATTATCTGGAAAAAAAATATCAAAAGTACATTCATAAGTAGTGAATACTAATATTCAATGGGTATAACCTTAACATATCATATAGAAAATATTGATTGATCAAACAAAATCCCAAAATTTCTAAGAAGTCTTGTCCACAAACTTCATCTGATATCTTTCTGTCAGCTATTTCGAGCATTATCAACTAGTGACGGAGCAATGCGATCATCGGCACTTGATTCATCTGCAACCTAAAAGAAACAAAAAAAATAGAAAACTAAGTCCTATAATATATAAAAGGGGAAGTATTGTCACTAGCCCAATTATGCTACAAGAACATTTTCTAAACAAAGTATGACAATTACTAAAAGAAAATTTTGTAGAATTATAAGCTCTAGAAACACCCTAAAGTATGACAATTACTAATTGTAAATTTTTGTCTATCTTTCCCCAAAGAAATAAACAAAGTTCAAAAGGGAGAAGTTGTAGATTAGTCTCTTACCTAAGTTGTAGGCATACCACCAACACAAGCTGCCAAAAAGGGATCCTCAGCTAGACACATTTGCGTTCCACCAAACAAAGCGATACAGACAAAGCTCAGACTCTAACATATGGTTTCTTTGAATCACACTATCCATTTGTTTGAGTCATGCTGTCAAGACGGCTTAGGAATACATTAACTTGATTTGTGCTTGCGCCTTTTTTTCTTTTATCTCTTCAATTCTTGATTAAGCCAAGTAACTTGGCTTTTGGTTACCCCAATGCCATAGTCACGTGCTCTTCCAGCTTATCTTCACCGATAAGCTCCCTCATAACTATATGTTCAATTTCTGCACGCTTTGCTTCATCAACATCTTCGCCAAGTTCGGTTATTTTCTTATCAATCTCTTTTCTCGCTGCAGCCTAAAATACAAGAAAAGATAGTCTAATTGGTCTTGTATATATGTAATAAATGACTATTGTGATGCTTATAATGCAAATTGTACCATGAATTCCTTGGAATCTTCTTGCACATATGATCTATCCTTTGTGGTATGTGTAATGTCAAAGAATTCAACTTCATGTGGATTCCTTTTGTTATGCACCTTCTATAAATCACAAAAACTCAAAAAAAAAAAAACACTAAATAAGCAATCTTCTTGTTATTTGCATATATAACTAGCTAGTACGATTTGAAAAAAAAAACTCACAAATTCTTGTTTCTTTCACGAGTAACTCTTTGAGCAAGTGGTGTGAGTATGTATCTAGGTTGCACGAGCTGCTTTTCCTTTCTCTAATAGCTCCTGTAATAAATATAGAAACATGGGCAAGTTTATTCTTTTTTACAATAATTGAGTACAAATCCCACACTAAAATACAAATTCAACACACAAAATCAAACCTCAACATACTAATACATAATTTACCCATATAATAACCACAAGCAAATCAGAAACCATTAAAATTGATCAATGAACGAGCAACTTGTAAATAGCAAAACTCATCTTTCTATGGACAAGCTACAGAAACTCCTCTTTTAAACACCAAATCGCATAAGCCATATGATTCTTGGTTTTCTTTCTCACCTCAATAAAGCATACAATCATTAGGACATGCACGAATTTTTTGGTAACTAAGACCTAACTTGTTGGTTAATTTTTTAGCTTCATAGGCTGAAGTGGGCAATGATGTTAAATGAGGGAATGAATCTTTTAGGAGTTGTAATAACATGGTGAAAACCTTATTAGAAATACCACCAAGACATTTGAGATGAAATAACTGCAAATTGAAGGCCAAATTCGAATATTTACAACCCGGGTAAAGTTCTTTGTCAGATTTTTCTAGCAACTTCTGAAACCTGACATCCTCAACACTAGGTGAAGGGGTAGGCTGTGCTGAATCTAGATAGTTACCATGATAAGAACCATCTATCAACGTGTTTAAGTGTCCCCCACTAGCTTCACCTAAGTCCGCATATGTCTGTGCCTCTAATGATTCACCAACCAGATTTACAGAATTGGCACCCAAGGCATGTTCCAGCATCTCTTTCATATTTCCTACACTTTGGGGAGTATCTTGAAGACCAGTGGTCTCGGTGGGCGATTGAGTCATACAAGGTATATCAGATTGAGATGTTGGTCGATTTTTCCCATGTCGTGTCCAAATAGTGTAACCAGCTACAAGGCCATATGACAAGATATGTCGGTGAACAAGATTGATTCCCAACCATCTTCTATTACGGCACTTAAGGCACGAACATTCAACTGCGTTTTTCACTGCTTTAGCATGACAAAAATCAATGAAAGATTGAGCTCCCTTCCTATAAATTCTGCTGGTTCGTGGTGCATTAATCCAACTTTTGTCCATTGGCTCAAATTATAGGAAAATGGTGTACCTAGTCAATGCATCAAAATTGAAATTCCTAACAAAAGTTAAATGACATAATCAATTTGACCACATATTTAGATAATGGCAAGAAGATCAACAGGGAGAGACTTAGGAAGATGGACAAGATCAACTCGGCAAACAACATAATGCATATCTTGCTCACCATATACATAATATAAAACTACTTATTCTTATTTTGATGTATTCTTCTTTTCCAATAATCGGGGATAAACCTAGAGCTATAGGCAGGGTCCTAAAATAACAAAAAGCAAACACAAACTAAACAAACATAACTACAGAACAAACAAATGAAAGCTACTATATTATTTTCTCAACAAAAACAAACTAAACAACAAAAACCAAACACAAAATAAACAAATATAACTAAAGAACAAACTAAACCACCATAACTAAAGAACAAACAAAAGAAAAATACAAACACTACATTATTTTCCCAACAACTTCTCCAGTCAAAATAATACTTTGAAATATAGGTCAACAAACTCTTGGTTTAGTGATAAAATCGCACCCAAATTTGAGAATATATATAAGAGGTTAAGTTCAAGTTCCATTATTATAAACCCCACTCTACAATCGATAATGTCATCCAAGAACGAGTTTAGGGTTAACTCTAAACTTCGAACTAAAACACCAGAGAACTAAATTGACAAAATCCTAATGTCAAATAGCAACATCAACAACCATAATCACACAATATCAACAGTAAACGCAATGTCAAAAGTAATGTGTCTTTAAACTAATAAACCCTAACATATAAGTAATCAGGCACTCAAAAAGCAATGCCAAACATATCAATGTTCAATTTAGGTGATTGAAAAAACCTCAAATCAGATCGGTGAGCGAGGACCAGTGTCGTTGAACAGCCGATTTGTGCGCGAGCAGAGAGAGAGAGGAGCAGCGAGCCGAGAGAGAGAGGAGCAGCGAGGATGCGCTCGAGCAGAGAGAGAGAGAAGCAGTGAGGACACGAGCAGAGAGAGAGAAAAGCAGTGCGCGAGATGGGGTTAGGGTTTTTCGGGCACAGGAGGCGATGGAAATGCCAGAGGCGTGGGAGATGGAAGTGGGAGAGGTTGCTTATGTTTTTGATTGGGATTGAAATTTTTTTTAAATATTTACTCTTTTTGAGTAATTTAAACTAAAATATTTGATTGACCAAAAAAAAAACTAAATTTATATTTGAGTATGTGAAACAATTTATTATTGAGTACAATTTAAACAAACCAAGTATCGAGTCAAATTAATAATGCAACACTGAGTTTAATATTAAACTAATTAACTCATACTCACTTATAAATCTGGTTTTGTTTGATACTCTAACTCAAATTAGGATATAAGTGGGAGAGAGAACAGTTAAAGTAAAAAAGAACATCTAAAATTAAGGAAGCCAGAGTATGAGATAGCTAAATAATTTGACATTGATGTTCGTGAAACTATGATACTCTAAAATACATTGCAGCAAAAATAGGTCCCCTTATGCAATAGTTTTTGAATGTTGCCTAAAATTATACTGTGCAATGATTTTGAGAATCACTGCAAATGAACCATTGCTATAGTCGTGTTCTGTAGTAGTGAAGCTTCGAGCACAAGCTTCATACTATCAAGGGTATGAACGAAGTGCTTAACTTTATCACTCGATTGATCTTCTTCGTTTAATTAAAATTACAAATTAGTTAACAATTAAGTTGAAAATTTTAATTGTTTTAGTCAAATAGTTCATACCATGGTGTTTCGAGATTTTTTGGCTAGGTTCTAGATGAGAGCGGGACTCAACCCTCACTTGAGGAAGCAGCTGCTGGTGCACTTAACTTGGGCTTATCTGCAAAACGAGTATGGCCGTCAGAGGGACCCGAGGTAGTTTGGACCGCGGGGGACCCCTCCGATGCCTAAGTCAGTAAAAGAAGCGGCAGCAGTAGTAGATACATGTAAAGTAAATAATATCTGGTAAGCTTGAGTAAGCTAACCGAGGGAGAGGAGCGCATCGGATGACAGCCATAGAGGGGAGGAGGTAGTACCATGGCCCTAGCAAGAAGGGAGAGACGTGAGGTCTCTTGGGGAGGATATGAGGCATGAGGCCCAGGAGAGGGTGGCCCATGTGGGGCGTGAGGCCCCAGGCCGGATGAGAGAGAACAGTAGTGGGTGGAGCTGCCTGGAGGAGCTTAGGTTGAATGAGGGGAGTGAGGTTGGTATTTATAGGGAAAGGGGGAGTTGGTGGTGCTAGGTGGTAGAGCCGAGCAAGGGGCAATACCGCCTGCTTTACTTAATAGGGAGGTGAAGTTGGATGATTGGTTGGAGGGGAGGTGGTACCGCCTAGTCAGTGATTGGTTGAGAGGGGAGGTGGTACCACCTGGATAATTATTGGTTGAGAGGGGATGTGGTACTTCCTGGGTGATGATTGGTTAAGAGGGAAGGTGGTACCGCCTAGGCTGATAGAGGAAGTGCTACGCCTGGGTTGATCCACGGTGTTAGGAGAATGGGTACCGACGGTAGGTTGCTGATGGTAGCCAAGGCAGGCGGTATTGCGGCTCTCCGGGGCGGTAGGCTTTGATAGAGAAGTAAGCGGTCCGAATACCCCTTGTGCATGGTGAGGGGTGAAGCCTAGGCGGTAGGGAAGTTATACCTCACGGTTTGGCGCCGGTTGGTAGCGGCAGTGGCGTCAGGTTAGAGTTAAAAGGTCAAATTGGGCCCATGCCAAAGAGATCCCTACTATTATGTAAATGTAAAATCTTGTTATTGTATGATTCACTCCAATTAAATACGTGAAAGGATGAGAAATAAACTTCTAGAGCTCAAAAGTTAAAGCTCCAAAACTTTTGAATTAATCTTGCGAATTTTTTTCACAACATAAGTTACTCTAACAAGTTCAAATATTCACTTAACCTTGAGTGCAGTAAACATAAGCATATGTCAAGGGGCACCAAAACGGAGTCATCAAGAGATTTTAGGCAGCAACATAAAATACAATTTCAAACCTATATTGATAGTGAAGTGGACAAGACAAAGTATATTAAATGTACGCTAGCCATGGCATCTCTAATTATATATTTCAAAAGGATGATGGATGCGCATTGAAATCCCATATTTTTATCAAGTTGAGTGCGAACGTGGATCGAACATTCTTAGTGCATGCATTTATGTTATAATACAAGTGAAGTGAGCATGCACATGCATTGCTATTTGGCGAACTGGATTCAAAGCAAGAGTCGGTAAACCAAAATAGCAAATGAAACAAAGGAATATCAAGAATGCAATAGCTAACAAACTGACACAAAATTTGATGAGCTAGATTTCATCAAGAAGATCACAAAGGCGCCAATTGGCAGTTTCCAAAACATAATAGTCGGTAGCAAGTCTAAAATTACTTCTAACGAATCAAAAACGCAAAATATATATATATATAGAAAAGTCAAAAAAAATAATAATAAAATTTAAGTTATGTCTAAACAAGCCCGATAAAGGGGATAATAACTTCGCTCACCATGTTCATAAGATATCAAAACTTTATAAATTAAGACTTGACACACTGAAACATTGCCCAGTGTTGGTCAAGCGAATCTATGGCACGTGTATTTACTTTCTACCGACAGAGCTTAGCCCACAGCAAAAAGTTTCATTTTTTTTTTGTGTTGCTGGAGTTTATGGAGCAAATACTATAAAATATTACCCAAAGCATGTAATAAAATATATATATGGCTCTAATTGATTCATCAAATACTTTGATATCTAAAATAGTATACTAAGCAAGAACAACATTAAAAGACCAAATAAAAATTGCGTAGAGAGAGATAATGATACAGGAAAATGAGAATCCAGCACACAAACATTTCAAATTAAGAATTATAGATAGATAGATAAGAGAAGAATTGAGGGAGAGAGAGGGAATAAGAGAGAAGGAAAGAGGTTATTTCATTGCATAAAAACCTAATTACAACCCAAACAAACTTATATATGATCTGAGAAAATGTAATTGAAATTAAGGAATTAAAAATAATGTAGAAATTGCGAAAAAGATCAGAAAAACAAAAAATTGATCTGCGCACCTAGCACGTGCCTCTTACGAGCACTAACTACCGCAATGTGCCCCTCGCGTGCCTCAACAGTCCCTTAAATTTCCCGCCAAAAACTGCCTTCTTCCCTTCTAAATTTTTCTCTCGAATTTTCTGCTGCATCAATACTTCCCCCTTTAAGAGTGCCCTTGTCCTCAAGGGTGGAATTGAGGGTACTTCAATTTAAGGTCATAGAGGTACTCCCAAGTTGCTTCCTCACGCGGCAAGCCCTTCCATTGTACTAGAACTTTAATGGCAGCCCTATTATTGTGATTCACAAGCCTTCTTTCGAAAATGATCTCTGGTTCCTTCTGTGCTGGTGCATCCACATCCTGTGGCAGAGGAGTTGTGACAGCAGGGAGAGGTCCATAGTGTGGTTTTAACTGAGAAACGTGAAATACATCATGTATTCTTGCAGTGTCTGGTAAAGCTAACTTGTAGGCCACCTTACCTACTGCAACAAGCACCATAAATGGACCATAGTTCTTAGGGGAGAGCTTGTGATTGCTTCGGTGAGCCACGGTGATTTGCCTATATGGATGTAACTTTAAATACACCCAATCCCCTGGCTTGAGGCTTCTATCAGTCCTTCTTCTGTCGGCTAATTGTTTCATTCGGTTTTGGGCCCTCTTCAGATGATACTTGATTGTTTGAATGACTTCCTCTCGATGCTGTAAGCTTCTATCCATAGCCTCAACCTAAACTTCAACCGAAATGTATGGTATGTGTAAAGGAGAAGGTTGTCCATACACCACTTCATAGGGTGTTTTCTGAATTGCTGAATGCTAGGTAGTATTGTACCACCATTCAGCCAAAGGTAGCCATTTTGACCATTGTGCAGGGGGGGGGGGGGGGGGGGGGGGGGGGGGGGTGCTACACATGCATCGAAGGTAGGTCTCAAGTCCCCTGTTAACCACTTCTGACTGCCCATCAGATTGAGGATGATAAGCAGTTGAAAGATGTAACTCTACCCCTTAGATAGAAAATTGGGCTTGCCAAAATTTACTTTGAAAAACAGCATCTCTATCACTGACTATAGTATTGGGAAGTCCATGTAGCTTGTACACCTAACCATGTACATTTGAGCTATCGAAAGTGCTGTATAAGGGTGTGATGGAGCTAAGAAATGGGCTGCTTTGCTTAGTCTATCCACACAACCAAGATGACTTCCTTGCCATAAGATTTTGGAAGACCCTCAATGAAGTCCATTAAGACATCTGTCCAAACTGTATCAGGTATCGGTAATGGTTGAAGCAATCCAGGAGAAGCAATTGTTTCACTTTTGCAAACTTGACACACTGGACAAGACTTGATAAAATCTCGAACTGATTTGGTCATGCCCTGCCAATAAAATAAGGACTTAACCCTTTGTAAAGTGCCATCTCTGCCCGAGTGACCACCACTAGGAGAATTATGTAGCCTCTGTTATATCTTCTGCTTAACTGATTCATCTCGGCCCACCAAAAGCTTTCCCTTTCTCTTCAGCTGGTCTTGATGCCAACTATACTTCGGGTGAATCATAGGATCACTAATTAATCTGTCAATCAGTTGATGTAAATAAGGATCTGTTTGCCAAGTGAACTGAACCAAGGCATACAGATTGCTATATGCAGTTGTCAGCAACATACATGTGATCTGGTTGCTTGACATCCAGGATAGAGCATCTGCCACTATGTTTTCCTTCCCCTTCTTGTAGTCAATGACATAACTGAAGCCCATCAACTTAGACAACCACAATCTCTGAAAGTGAGTGTGGAATTTTTGCTCCAACAAATGTTTTAAGCTCTTTTGGTCTGTTCGAATCACAAATGTGTTGTTGAGTAAATACTGCTGCCACTTGAGTACTGCTATCACAATTGCTAATAATTTTGTCTCATAGACTGATAATGCTTGCTGCTTCACCCCTAGTGCCTTGCTGAGAAAAGCTAAAGGATGTCCAGATTGAATCAAAACTGCTCCCAACCCAGATTGACAAGCATCAGTCTCCACCACAAAGGGTTTATTAAAATCTAGAAGGGCTAGAACAGGTGCTGAAGTGACTGCAGCTTTCAATGCCACAAAAGCTTGTTGTGCCTCCTCTGTCCATTCAAGCTTCTCCTTGCCAATCAGAGCTGTCAAAGGTTTTGCTAGGATACCATAGCGTTGTATAAACCTTCTGTAATATCCAGTCAGCCCCAAGAACCCTCGCGGCTGCTTAAGATTGGTTGGAAGAGGCCACTGACTAACTGCCTCTAACTTTTTTGAGTCTGTGGCAACCTTTCCCTCAGATATTACATGCCCCAGATATTCAATCTTCTTTGCTACAAAGAAACACTTGCTCTGCTTGGCAAATAATTGGTGCTGTTTCAGTTTCTTAAACACAATACTGAGGTGTTGAAGATGTTCTTCTAAGTGTTGGCTATAAATTAAGATATCATCAAAGAAAACCAACACAAATCTGCGCAAGTATGGGGCAAAAACAAAATCAATTAAGGCCTAAAATGTCGAAGGAGCATTAGTAAGACCAAAAGGCATTACTAGGAACTCAAAGTGGCCAAAATGAGCCTTGAATGCAGTCTTTTGGACATCATCTGTGTGCATCCTGACCTGATAATATCCTAATCTCAAGTCGATCTTAGTGAAAAGTCTAGCATGCCCCAACTCATCTAACAACTCCTCAACTAAGGGAATGGGAAATTTGTCTTTTATAGTGGCTTTATTGAGCTCTCGGTAGTCTACACACATTCTCCAACCACCATCTTTCTTCTTGACCAACACCACTGCAGCGGCATAAGGGCTGGAGCTGTGCTGTATATAGCCCTTATCCAACAGTTCTTGTGTCAACTCTTCAACATGTCCTTCTGTAAGGAGGGATACTTATAAGGCCTCATATTCACATGTGGTACCCCTTCTCTAAGGTGTATTCTGTGGTCGAAAGTAATTCTCTTCGGTGGTAGCTCTTTAGGCTCTTCAAACATAAATGCATACTGCTGCAGAAGAGCCTCTACTTCCGGAATCTTGTCAGTCCGAATCTGGGTGTTTACATCCATTTCCACTGTCATCAAGTGAGCCTCCTCAGAAGAAACACCTTGAGGAAGTACCTAAAGTAAGGCAAGCAAGGGAGCTCCACACATAGCTTTGGACATAGCTCGAGATCCTACTGTTTTGTATGAGTTGGACCCTTCTCCTCTTAATACCCTTTCCCTTCCATTCATCATAAATGCCATAGTGAGATCCTGAAAGTTACACCGGATATCTCCCAAGGTTGGCAACCACTCCACCCCTAACAACATGTCACACTCACCTAGGGGAATCATCAAAAAATTCGAGGTGTAGGTGTTTCCTTGCATCTTCCACGATAGCTCACTGCACTGATCCTTACAAGTCAGTTTGCTACCATCCGCTACAGATACCGCAATGGGTGGAACTACAGTAAAGTGGCAGCCCAACTTGTGAGCTAAGTGAAAGTCTATAAAGTTATGTGTAGACCCTGAATCAATCAACACATAAATAGCCTTTTTCTTGACTGATCCCTTCATTCGTAGTGTTTGGAAGCTAGGTGCTCCAGATAAGGCGTGTAGGGAGATCTGAGCTGCAGTCTCAAGATCGTTCTCACCTTCAATCTGCTGTTGAGTCGGGTCCAATTCTTCCTCATTCTCTTCATCATCTATCTCAATAACAAACAGTTGAGGTCCTCTATTTTTACACTTATGACCAATCTTGAACTTCTCATCACAAAAATAACAAAGCCCCTTGGCCCTTTTCTCTTGTAACTCAGCTCGAGATAAGGTTTGTTGTGTTCTGTGGGGACTTGGGGAAGGTTGGGAAACTGGAAGTGTTCTGGAAGCAGCAGCCTTAGAAGTATATGGAGGAAATTTAGGTATGTTTTGGGTGGGTAACAAGGGTGCCTTGAGAACCTTCAATTGCTTGGCTAATGCCTCTACTTTAGCTTCAGCCAATTTTGCGACAAAAACAGCATCTTGCAAGGTGAGGGGCCTAGTAGCTCGCACTTCTAGTTCAAGATCATCTCTAAGTCCAGACAAAAAACAACTGATTAGCTGATCCTCAGGTATGTCAACTCTCACTGAGATAGCATCGAATCGAGCCAAATACTCCTTAACTGTTCCTGTTTGCTTCAAATTAACCAACTCAGCCATCGGATCCTCATAAGCATTTCCAAACCTAGTTTTCAAAGCCCTTGAATACACAGTCCAAGGAATCAATGCTAAGTCTCCCCTAGATCTTATATACTTCTGGTGCCATTGGAGGGGTACTTGGAGGGGTAACCCCTGCAAATGCACTGCAGCTAATCGTACCTTATCCATATCAGGGGTATTATCAATCATAAAAAATTGCTCACACATAAACAACCATCCATTAACATCTTCCCCTTCAAACAATGGAAAATCTAATCTACTCAACCTAGTAGCCTAAGTTCGATTACCATTGTTTTGATTAGGAACAGCCTCTCTGTGGAAGGTGTGGGGTGCTGGAATTGCAGTGTTAGAAGTGGATCCACCAATTCCTCCACCATTTTGTTCAAGTAAGCGATTCTATTGCTGAGATATGGTGGTGATCAGCTTCCGGATTTCTCGCATTTCACCTCTCATTTCTTCAGTAGTGGATCGGAACCCACTTCGCAGTTCCCCCACAGAATCTCTCACATCATCCACCGATTGTTCCATCTGATCTTCAGTCGCTTGCATTTGAGCGGATAAGGTGTCTTCCACTCTTCGGATCTCTGTTGCTGATCGAGTACCTTCTGCCATATCAAGTGGACTTCACCCAATCCTTACCGAGGATCAGGCTCTGATACCAATTTGATATAGGAAAATGAGAATCCAGCACACAAACGTTTCAAATTAAGAATTATAGATAGAAAGATAAGAGAAGAATTGAGGGAGAGAGGGAATAAGAGAGAAGGAAAGAGGTTGTTTCATTGCATAACAACCTAATTACAACCCAAACAAGCTTATATATGATCTGAGAAAATGTAATTGAAATTAAGGATTTAAAAGTAATGAAGAAATCGCGAAAAAGATCAGAAAAACAAAAAATTAATCTGTGCACCCAGCACGTGCCTCTCACGAGCACTAACTACCGCCATGTGCCCCCCCGTGCCTCTACGGTCCCTTAAATTTCCCGCCAAAAACTGCCTTCTTCACTTCTAAATTTTGCTCTCGAATTTTCTGCTGCATCAGAAAACAAAAAAGGGTGAAAGAAATACAGTTTGTTTGGCAATTAGGTAAATGGGGGTAAAGAAGGGGAGGGTAAAGAGGGTTAAGAGGGGAACGGTAAGGTAATATCCTACCCTTGCTTGGATATGTCAAATTAAGAAGGGTAAGGGTAAAGAGGGGTAAATTAGTTACCCTTGTTTTTCAATTGGGTAAAGGGGTAAGGGTAAATAGAGTTATAGTTAAAATAAGGATAAAAGCATCCAAAATTTTTTAAATATTACCCTTACCCTCATTTACTTTCCAACTTGGAAGTTAAAGAAATTGGGGGCAAAAAGGGGTAATGGGGGTACGAAATTACCCCTCATTACCCCTTTTTACCCCTTGAATAAATTTGTCAAATAAGGATAAAAAATTACTCTCCTTTATCCTTGCCCCCCTTTATCCCGTTGCTAAACAGGGGGTTAGTAACCTCCCTATGAGGAATTAGTGTAAACTCCATGAAGGAGCATGAATCTAATGTTTACTCACTTGAGTGAATATCTTTATTATTATTATTATTTTTTTTTTTTTTTATAGAGAAAGAGAAGGTGTGAGGGGTGTAAACGAGTGGAGTTGAGCCGAGCACCCCCTTGTTCGAACTCGTGTTCAATAAGGCTTATCAAGCTTGAGTTCGAGCCGAGCTCTTATCGAACATTTCTAACCCTTGTTCGAGCTCAGTTCAATAAGATTTTAATGTGTTCGATACTCAGCTCGGCTTAGCTCATTAGGCTTGTCAAGCAAAGTTGAGCTCATTATCGACTTCAATCAAGCTCATTATCGAGCCCAATCGAGTTTAAAACCGAGCCAAACTCGCAATCTAGTCGAGCTCACTAACGAGCCAAGCTTTTTAAGTTACTATCGAACCATTTTCGAACTAGTACCAATTGTTATCGAGCTCATAAAGAGCCTTTAACGAGTTCATATCGAGTCCCTTAGTGAGCCCTTATCAAACTGTTCATAAACATTAGCAAGCCGAGCACCTC
The DNA here is from genome assembly GCA_018398585.1 of Simmondsia chinensis. Classification (NCBI taxonomy): domain Eukaryota; kingdom Viridiplantae; phylum Streptophyta; class Magnoliopsida; order Caryophyllales; family Simmondsiaceae; genus Simmondsia; species Simmondsia chinensis. The sequence goes on along the minus strand of JAGTTD010000009.1, from coordinate 22,860,804 downwards.
CTATTCGAACTCGGCTCGTTAAGCTTACCAAGCCTACTCGAACTCGGCTCGATAAGTTGAGCCCTCATAATGAATATGAATGAGCCCTAATCAATTTCGAACACGAGTATTTCATCAAATGTTCAGTTTGTTTACACTTGTGTGACATGTTAGGATTTGAGGGATATAAGAACGAAAATTTTCTAAGGGTTGGGTGTAGTTAAAAAGTGTTTACTTAATATAAGAAATAGATTACTTCAAATAAAATTACTTATACGCAACCATCCTTTTTATCTACCTTATTATTTAAAATAAATATGATGTTGTACGTAGAAATTAATATTCTCTAAAAATTAATTTATTGAATTTCTCATCGTATTAGACATACTGGAAATATACTGGAAATACACTTAAACAAACAAAATATTTTAGAAAGTTTGCATAATTTAACCAGGCTTAAAATTTCTTTCACATCAAACATGCTATTTAGCAGTTTTAAATAACATTAGATATGTGAATAAATTTTGACATGTAACATGTCCAAACATCAACGAGGAGAAGGCCTTGGATAAAGTTAAGTGGCGGTCAAAAATTCATGTGGCGGACATAGATCTTAGGAGAGGGCAGTATAACGATGCCAGTTCACAGCGCCTTTAGGTCCGCATGTTCACAATTGCTACTGCCTTTTGTTGATTTGCATGCTTGCATGTATGTCTAGTATTGTTGTATTTGACTTTGACTTGATTTTATAATTATTATAATTATCACTATAATTATCGTCCTGTTCTTGCTTTTTTAGGGTTGGGGGACCTCGAACACAGTCTCCATATAGGGGTAAGGCTGTGTACATTTCATCCTCCAAAGACCCTGCCATCGCGAGAGCCTTTCAGGCACTGGGTTTGGTATTGTTAACATGTTATCAAACATTTTGAGTAACGCTAATTAGGTAAAACTTTCCTTTTTATGAAATTCTAAATTTCATATTGTTAGGGTATGTCTCAAATTTGGGGTATTTATTGGTGTTTTATTTAGGACCGTACGTCGTGTGTGTGCCGATTGATCGGGTATCAGGACCTATCGATCGGGGAGCTCTCTGTCAAATTCTGAGATGGCGCTGCAGAGCGGGCGCCGATCGATCGGGAACTGGCAATCAATCGATCGATTGATCGAGGTCCTAATTTTCACGGGGTTATAAATACTGCACGAGGGTTTCGCTTTAGTGTATCCAAATAAAGAGAGGTCGCCGTCATCCTTGCGTGAGAGAGAGAGAGAGAGAGAGAGAGAAAGTAAAGTTTATGTATTTGTTCTCTTCTTGATTCATTAATAATAAAAGCTCCCATCTTTGCCCGTGGTTTTCTCTCCTCTTGATTGTAGAGGGGTTTCCACGTAAATCCCTGTGTCGTTTGTTTCTTTTCTCTTTTAGTCCATTTAATTCTCGTATTGTCGTGGTATTTGATTTGGATTGCATACAGGGAGTTAAGTTTTTCCGCACAAATTGGTATCGGAGCCTAGTTATTCGAATTGGTACAATGGCATCAGGTATCAAGACCAAGGTAGAGAAGCTCGGAGGTCAATGAAGCTTTAGCTTATGGCAGGTCCGTGTGAAAGGACTCTTGACTCAGAATGGCTTGAAGAAAGCACTGGAGGGGAAAGAGAAGAAACCCAAGAATATGACCGAGGCACAGTGGGAAGAGTTAGATGATAAGGCTCTCACGGCAATACAGATGTGTTTGGCAGATGATGTTCTGACAGAGGTCTTGGAGATGGAAACCGCAAAGGAGTTATAGGAGAAATTACTAAACATGTTTTGCCACAAGTCAGTCTCCAACAAACTCGCAGTGAAGCGTCGGTTATTCACTTCCCGTATGACAGAAGGTACATCTCTTAAAAACTATCTTCGCGAGTTTACTTCTATCATACAAGAATTAAAGGAATTGGATGATGTCCCTAAGGACGAGGACCAAGCTATGTTGTTACTATGTTCACTCTCTAATTCGTATAAGGGCTTTGTAGAAAGCATGATATACGGGGGTAGGCCGACCATTATTGGTGATGAGGTGAAAAGAAACCTTGTGAGTAAAGAACGGGTAGATAGGGAGTTATCTGACTCGGTGAATGACTCAAGTAGTGTTTTGCTTTGCATGTGAGAGGTAGAACAAAACATAGGGGATCCGATGGTGGGAAGAAGTCTAGGTTTAAATCTAGACATAAGAACCTGTCATGCCATTACTGTCACAAGAAAGGGCACATAAAGAAGGACTGTTATAAATATAAAAATAAATTGAAAGAAGATAATAGGAATGACCAGGGCAAAGATAAGTCCACTGAGGCTAGTGTTGTAGAGGATGATAGTGATGGGAAATTTCTTTTAGTTGCTGATTCTCAGTCCAGGTCCAAAGATAAGTGGGTCACATATTCGGGTTGTTCATATCACGTTAGCCCAAATAGAGACTAGTTTTCCATGTATAGGTCTATACAGAGTGGAGTTGTCTTGATAGGTAACGATGCTGCTTGTAAGGTAGTGGGGATTGGGACAATTCGTGTGAGGATGTTTGATGGGACTATTAGAACTTTGAGTGATGTACGTCACGTCCCTGGAGTTGAAGAAAAACTTGATTTCTCTAGGTACCCTTGAGTCTAATGGATATAAATACACTACTGAAGGTGGAGTCATTCGGGTCAGTAAGGGTGCTTTAGTTGTGATGAAAGGGAAAAGGGTAGGCACGTTGTATGAGCTTGCAGGTACTATCGTGACAGATTCAGTTGCTGTTTCCACATCTACTATGACAGATGCAGAGATCACGAGACTGTGGCACATGAGACTAGGTCACATTGGTGATAAGGCGTTGTCTGAGTTGAGTAAAAGGGGACTGCTTTGTGGTCAGTCAATAGGACTGATGGATTTCTGTGAGCATTGTGTGTATGGGAAACAGAAGAAAGTCAACTTCAAGCCAGCAACGCATCAGACAAAGGGAACATTAGATTATATGCATTCTGATCCGTGGGGACCTTCCAGAGTGCCTTCTAAAGGTGGATCCAGGTATTTCTAACGTTTACTGATGATTATTCACTTAAAGTTTGGGTCTGTTTTCTGAAGCAGAAGAACGAAGTGTATGATGTCTTCAAGAAATGGAAGATTCTGCTTGAAAAATAGACAGGGAAGCCGATAAAGAGGTTGAAAACTGATAAATGGTCTTGAGTTTGTTGAAGGTGACTTCACTCGGTTTTGTGAAGATCAGGGTATAGTCAGACACAGGACACGTACAGGTCAACCTCAGCAAAATGGAATGGCTGATAGATTGAACAGGATGTTACTTGAGAAGGCTCGATGTATGCTTTCAAATGCAGGCTTGAAAAGATAATGGTGGACAGAAGCAGTTAGCATGGCTTGCTACCTTGTGAACAAGACACCGCATTCTTCATTGTAGATGAAGACACCTGAAGAGGTATGGTATGGTTCTACTTCTGATTATTCTCAGATTAAAGTATTTGGTTGTCCTTCATATGCTTATGTTAATGATGGAAAGCTGGAGCCTAGGGCCAAGAAATGCATCTTTCTTGGTTATTCGTTAGGTGTGAAGGGATATAGGTTGTGGGATCCCAGTGCTTAGAAGTTTCTGACTAGTAGAAATGTTACCTTTGATGAGTCTGCTCTACTACATCCGCCATACACACCCTTTATTGATAGTGATTCAATTCAGGTTGATGTAACTGATGTTACACAGATATAGTCAAATCAGCAGATAGTTCAGCTAGAGAGTATTCCGGCACCTTAGGTACGGGTTTCTGATGTTGTTGATAATGGAGAAACAGGTCAGCAGATGAAGAATAATACTATAGGTGGTTGTAGACCGAGGCGACAGGTCAGGCCTTCAGAGAGATATGGGTATGAGAAGCTGATTGCTTATGCCCTTACAACTGCTGAGTCTTTAGACGACACTGAGCCGACTTCGTATTCAGAGGCTGTATCGAGATCAGATGCCAAGAAGTGGCTTATTGCTATGAATGAAGAGATGCAGTCTCTTCATAAGAACCAGACATGGGAATTAGTGAAGGCTCAAGCAGGGAAAAGACTGATTGGTTGCAAATGTGTCTTCAAAAGAAAGGAGGGCATTCCTGGAGTTGAAGATGCAAGATACAAGACACGTTTGGTAGCTAAAGGCTACAGTCAGGTACAAGGTGTTGATTTTCATGATATATTTTCACCTGTAGTTAGAAATACTTCGATTCATGCGCCTTTGTCTTTAGTAGCCATGCATGACTTAGAGCTTGAGCAGTTAGATGTAAAGACTGCATTTTTACATGGTGAGCTAGAAGAGAGTATCGATATGCATCAGCCCGAGGGCTTCATTGCAGAAGGAAAGGAAGACCATGTATGTTTGCTTAAGAAGTCTTTGTATGATTTGAAGCAATCTCCTAGCCAATGGTATAGGAGATTTGATCAGTGCATGACAGGTTATGGGTACATCAAGACTAAGTACAACAACTGTGTGTACTTCAGAAAGACTGATACAAGCTCCTTTGTTTATTTGCTTTTATACATTGATGACATGTTGATTGCAGCACGAGGCATAAAAGGATGTTGATGACTTGAAATCTATGTTGAAGAGTGAGTTTGAGATGAAAGACCTCGGAGCAGCTAAGAAGATTTTAGGCATGGAGATTCTTAGAGACCGAAAAGCTGGAAAATTATACTTGTCACAGGAGAAGTATATTGAGAAGGTATTAGACAGGTTTCATATGAAGGATGCTAATCCAGTTAGCATGCCCTTAGCAGCTCACTTCAGGCTTTCAGCATTTGATTCGCCTCAGACTGAGGAGGATGTCAAGTACATGTCTCAGATTCCCTATTCTAGTGCAGTGGGTAGTATTATGTATACGATGGTTTGTAAACGTCCAGATATTGCTTTTGCAGTGAGCAGAGTCAGTAGGTACATGGCGAATCCAGGTAAAGAGCATTGGCATGCAATGAAATGGATTCTCAGGTATCTTCGTGGAACTTCTGATGTTTGTTTGGAATATGGGAAACGTAAATGTTGCTTGGTTGGGTATGTAGATTATAATTATGGTGGAGACCTCGATAAGAGGAAGTCCACATCAGGGTATGTGTTTTGTTTAGGGGACACAGCTATCAGTTGGAGAGCGTGTCTATAGTTTGTTATAGCATAATCTACTACCGAGGCCGAGTATATGGCAGTCACAGAAGCATTCAAAGAAGCCATTTGGTTGAGGGGTTCGATTAGTGAGATCAGTGTTGAGCAGGGCACTGTTAGAGTCTACTGTGATAGTCAGTCCGTCATTCACCTAGCGAAGGATCAGATGTCACATCACGACAGAACGAAGCATATAGATGTGAAGCATCATTTAATTAGAGATCTGATTGATGAGCGGAAGGTAGAGTTGAAAAAGATAGTGACTGAAGACAATCTAGCTGATATGTTTACTAAGGTACTACCAGAAAGCAAATTCGAGCATTGCTCGAATTTGTTGTGTCTTTCTATTGATGTGTGTTAGCCTTGGATGAGAGGGCGTTTGTGGAGAACATGGAGCTATTATGTGTTGATGAAATTTGAGCCAAGGTCAAGATTTTTTAGGGTATGTCTCAAATTTGGGGTATTTATTGGTGTTTTATATAGGGCCGTACGCCGTGTGTGTGCTGATCGATCGGGTATCAAGACCAATCGATCGGGGAGCTCTCTGTCAAATTCTGAGATGTCGCTGTAGAGCAGGTGGCGATCGATCGGGACATCCTGATCGATCAGGGTCCTAATTTTCACGGGGTTATAAATACTGCACGAGGGTTTCGCTTTTGTGTATCCAAATAAAGAGAGGTCGCTTCCTTGCGTGAGAGAGAGAGAGAGAGAGGAAAAGTTTATGTGTTTGTTCTCTTCTTGATTCATTAATAATAAAAGCTCCAATCTTCGCCCATGGTTTTCTCCCCTCTCGATTGTAGAGGGGTTTCCACGTAAATTATTGTGTCGTTTGTTTCTTTTCTCTTTTAGTCCATTTACTTCCCGCATTGTCATGGTATTTGATTCGGATTGCATAATGGGAGTTAAGTTTTTCCGCACACATATATTCACAATCATACATTTGCCTTTTTCGTATCATCCTTGATATTTACCTCAAGTCATATATGAATGTATACGATATTTAATTATTTTTGGCATATTTTAAAATATTTTCCAATAAATGGTATAATTTATGCTAAAAAAGATTATACCATTTATTGAAATATATTTTAAAAATATTCCAAAAAATTAAATAGGTGCAACAAAAAATTTAATTGAATTAAATTTAGGACTTCTATAATAATACTCATATCTAACATAAGAATATTTAATAAAACAATCTGTTGGACATATAAAAAAGGAAAAAGATATATATAGGACAGCATAAAAGGAAAAGCTAGAAAGCGTATTTGTTGTTAACAGAAGCTCCCTGATTTGATTTTATCCATATCTCCCTTATATCCACAATAACCTCTACTTGATGAATCTACCAAAGCAATATTCTAGTTATTTGTTGAATATCTTTTGCTATAGATCTAAACTGATTTGTTTTGATTATTATTTTCCGATGTTTTATCTCTAGTGTAAGCTTGTCTATCTTTACTTGTACTGTATATAAATTGTGTATCTTACAGTTATATCTCAATGACAATTTCAGTTAAAATATTTTCTTAAACTTAAGATTCTTCATGTTACCAGAGCCAACAAGGCTAACAGTCACAATAGCACATCAAAGTCACTCTTCTTTAACTAGCTAGAGCCTCACAAACAACCAAACTATCCAAAATCCTACTTAGTCACATGGTTCCATTTCTAGTATTAATCATCAACCTTCAATCAAGCTTAAAAGAGATAATTTTACTGTGTGGCAAACACTTGTTAGAGCTCATATCACTGCATTAAATCTTATTAGAGGTCTCATATTAGGCAAGTCCATTAGGGTTACGTTTAATGACTCTTTTACTCTTCTTGTACTATTAGATGCCCAAGGGTCTTATTGTCCTTTCATTATCTTGTAGGCTCTATATATAGAGGCCTTCTATTGTTCTTCCCATTATTCAATATACTAACATCACATTAGTGTATTCTCACATGGTATTAGAGTCTCGTTAAGAGACTCAAAAATTTTTTCTTCTTTCTACCGCTGCTCTAATTTTCTTTCCCTTAATTTGCTAGCATTCTCTGTTTGTAAGTTGTTCGTAATCTTTTATTACGGGTAACTAATTTCATTTGTGGCAGCTAACAATTCCCCCTCCCCTTCTTCCTCTCCTTCCCTAATGAGGCCTGTTACCGTCGCCACCCCTGATCCTGGCTCCCCTAATGCCGCCGGTCAGGGTGCTGCGCGGTGGGTGGCTCCTCCCAACTTCGAACCGATCTTCCCCATATCGGATCTCAAAGCTTGGGACAAGTCCTTAATGGATTAATGGATCCCAGCGTCGCCATCTCCGGTGCTCCATTAGCCTCCACAAGGCCACAATTTTCTCAATTTTTTGGCTCGGGCATCCCTCCTTCCTTTCCCCCGTTTCCTCTTCCCACGTCTGGCTTTGTACCCACTCACGGTTTATCACCGGTGCCTGCCACCAGTACCGGTGGTGTGGTCACTGTGGCCGCGGGTGGTGCTACGGGCTCTGCTCATCCCGAACTCATGTCTAGTGGTGGGGCACTCTCGTCTCTACCTTTCCCCCACCCACAAAACCCCAATCTATATAACAACAATCCTTTACTTCTCCCTTTTTCAAGTATTACAAAAATTGTAACTGTTAAACTTGAAAATACAACGGATTACCCTGCTTAGCGAGAACAATTACATATGATTCTTGTTGCTCATCAACTCATGGGATACATAGATGAGACTTATGCCTGCCCTTCCCCACTATAACATACCCAAACGGATCTACTTTTCCTAATCCTGGACATCTAAATTAGATAAAGACTGATCAAAACCTTCGGTCATGTATTGCTGCTACCCTTTCTCGTTCTCTAATTAATGACATCATTTGTCAACCCACCTCCAAAGCCATGTGGGATGCCCTTGTCAAATGATTTAGAGATCATTCCTTGGCCAAGGAATTTGAACAAAGAACCCGTATTGTTAACATTAACAAAATGGCAAGACAATGGAAACATATCTTTCCAAATTAAAATCAATAGCGGATCACTTAGCTGCCATAGACTCACCCATATCAAATAGAGAACTAGTTCATTATGCCCTTTCGGGACTCCCAATCGAGTATGCTGCCTTCGGCACCCTTTCTCGAAATACCTCTCTAACCCTTGATTTTGAACGGCTTAAGATAGCCCTTCTCAATGAAGAGGGTGCCCAAAACCATTACAAAGGCCGTCGTCCCCCCCCCCCCCCCCCCCCCCCCCCCCCCCCCCCCCCAAAACAAACTCATGCTCTTGTGGCTGTAGGTACAAATAACCAGGGATCTCATCCTGGTCGTGGAGGTCGTGGTCAAGGTAACAAAGGCCGAAATCACGACCGTGATAACAAAGGCCAAGGGGACCGCTCTGGTGGACAGGATTATTAGCATTCATTGGGTCAAAACAATGCGCCTCCACCTTCACCTCCCTCTTACTGAAATCCGCAAGCCCAGCCCAACAACTCTCCTTGCATTTTAGGCACCACTCCTCAATTTAGTCAGATCTGCTCTCACATCGGTCATAGTGCCATCTCATGCCCTCACCGCTACGATCAGCCCTCATTCACTGACCCTTCTCCCTTATTGGCTGCCATGACACTTGGTGACTCTCAGGACTATAGCTGGTACCCGGGACTCTGGGCTTCAAATCACATGACTTCATACTCAAGTATCGTATATAATCCCCTTCCTTATACTGGTCATGAAAGTGTTTTAGTTGGAGATGGTGCATTACTTCCAATTTCGCATATTGGTTCCTTTGCCATAAAAACACGGACTAAATCCTTAAAACTCAATAATCTCATGGTTGTCCCTTAACTGACGCATAACCTTGTATCAATTAAATGTCATTATCAAGACGATAACTGCTATGTTGAATTTGACTCCAATTTTTTTGTATAAAGGACCAGGCTACGGGGACCCCAATGCTTCGAGTTCGCAATAATTGACCACTATATAGCTTCTCGCCCCATATCCTCGACCTGGTTGCGCAAATCTAAATGGTGATCTCTGGCACTACCGTCTAGGTCATTTAGGTTGTCTTGCCATGGATGTTCTAAGCCAACGTCATCTCATTCCTTGTTCCCGTTTTTCCGGTCTTTGTCAATTAAGTTGTATGGGAAAGTCCCATCGTTTACCATTTCAGCGTGTTTTACATTCAGTTAGTTCTCCACGTCATTTAATTCATTCTGATGTATGGAAATCGCCAATTTCATCTACTTCTTGTAATAAATACTATGTTGCCTTCGTTGATGACTTCACTCGTTTTACTTGGATCTACCCCATGCATTTAAAATCTGATGTTTTCACAATTTTTGAAACATTTAAAGCTCTTGTTGAGAATCAATTCTCTACTAAAATCAAAATGTTTCAAAGTGATGGAGGTCGTGAATTTGATCACAAACGCATGACCTCTCTATGCACTCAACATGGCATCCATTTTCGACTTTCATGTCCTGATACTCCATAACAAAATGGAGTGGCATAACGAAAAGATCGACAAATAATTGAAACTGCTCGTACCTTACTCTTGAAGTTTCGGTTACCCTATAGGTTTTGAGACGATGCAGCTTGTACTGCTTGCTTTCTAATTAATAGACTTCCCACCCCAGCTCTACAAAACCACTCTCCCTATGAAAAACTTTTCAAAAAGGTGCCGGACTATTCTAACTTTCGCATTTTTGGTTGTCTCTGTTTTCCAAATCTCACGCCCCGAACCCTGCACAAGCTTGCGCCTAGGTCTACTCCTTGCATTTTCTTAGGATACGCCGCTAGGTATAAAAGGTATCGTTGTCTACTCCTTGCATTTTCTTAGGATACGCCGCTAGGTATAAAAGGTATCGTTGCCTTGATCCTAACACTGGTAAGATATACATAAATCGACATGTTCAATTTGACGAAATAAAATTTCCTTATCCTGAATTCTTCAATCCCCCTTCCCCCACCCCTGGACATCCAATGACCATGGTCGATCTTCCCATTCCTCTACTCCTTTTCCCGGTACCAACTAGATCGTTCGATCTTAGTCCCTACCCCACCTCACTACCGCAGCCCATCGGGTCGCTACCCCCCCCCCCCCCCCCCCCTCCCCCGACTGCAGTCGGGTTCCTCCCTCCACCCTGGCTAACTTGCAGCCCCATCGGCTACTCCTGGCATCAGCTCCTCTGCTGTTAAGCACCGAACCATCCCCACAGCCGCACTGCGGCCCCAACCTGAACAGCCTCACGGCTGTTGTCCTGTCACTCCCTAACTCCCCTCCTGGCTCTCCCGTGGCTAGTGTCATAGGGGACCAAGCCCTCCAGCCCACCGTGTCCTCCCCTCCACCCAAACCACCACGGGACCCAACCATCACTAGTGACTTGAGGGGCTCCCCCTGTCCTGTTCAAAATGTTCATCCTATGCAAACACGTTTGAAGATGGCATTCGAAAAACTAAATATCCCCTATCACTTTCATCCATCATAGTAATACATGAACCAACATGTTATTCTCAAGCTGCTAAAAACCCCAAATGGCAAGAAGCTATGGCTGAGGAATTTAATGCTCTTCTCCAAAACAACACATGGGAACTCGTTCCCCCTGAACCAAACATGAACCTTGTAGTATGCACTTGGAAGTACAAGGTACAATATAAGGCAGATGGTTCTGTAGAATGGTTTAAAACCCTCCTTGTTGCAGAGGGCTTTCACCAATTTGAAGGCATTGACTTCAAAGAAACTTTTAGCCCAGTTGTTAAACCGTCCACCATTCGTTTTATACTCTCCTTTGCCATCACTAAAAATTGGCCCACTCGCCAACTTGATGTCAAAAATGCTTTTCTACATGGTTCACTAAAGAAAGTGGTTTATATGCGTCAACCTAAAGGGTTTACTCATCCTAAATTTCCTAATCATGTTTTTCGATTGCAAAAAGCCCTTTATGGGCTAAATCAAGCTCCTCGGGCCTGGTTCCAGCGATTTAGTTCCTTCCTGTATAGTCTTGGGTTCAAAATGCTGTCGTGCTGACCCATCTCTTTTCTTGTTTCATAAAGCAGATGACATCGTATGTCTCTTGTTATATGTTGATGATATGATTATCACAGGCTCTAACCCTCTCTCATTGGACACACTTATTCATAACCTCTCCTAAAAATTTGCAATGAAGGACATTGGTCCTCTTCACTACTTCATTGGCATAGAAGCCAAACGGAGTCCACATGGACTTTTCCTCTCCCAACATAAGTACACTGTTAATCTACTCACCAAACACAACATGCATGAAGCCAAACCTATTAAAACTCCCTTGCCCACCCACACTCATCTTTCTCTCACTGAGGGTGATCTTCTACCTGACCCTATTGAATATCACAGTGCAGTAGGTGCCCTTCAATACCTCACCATGACCAGACCCGATATTTGTTATGTTGTTAATCTTGTCTCTCAATTTATGCATGCTCTCAGGTCTAGTCATTGGCAAGTTGTGAAACGAATTCTCAGGTACCTCAAAAGCACTCCCGACATGGGTTGTCCATCCTTCCAGGTTCTTGTACCTCGGTCACCTTCTATGCAGATACGGATTGGGGAGGATGCCCAGATACTTGTCGCTCCACTACTGGCTATGCTCTTTTCCTTAGTCCCAACTTCATTTCCTGGCGTGCCAAGAAACAAGCCACAGTCTCCAAATTCTCAACTGAATCTGAATACAGGGCTGTTGCACAAGGTATTGCTGAAAGTCACTGGATCTGGTACATCATGCGCGATATCGGCATTCGACACAATGGACCCATCACCATCTACTGTGACAATGTGTCTGCTTCCTATCTAGCTTCTAACCTCATCTCTAATGATCGCAGTAAACATGTTGATGTTGACTTTCATTATGTTCGTGAAAAAGTCCTCAAAGGAGATTTACAAGCTCGTTACACTCCTACCACCAAACAAGTTGTTGACATCTTTACAAAGGGTCTTCCCCCGGACTCCTTCCTCTACCACAAAGACAATCTCGGAGTCCAAGCTTCCCACTCAAATTGAGGGGGCCTATTAAAGGTCTCATATTAGGCAAGTCCATTAGGGTTACGTTTAATGACTCTTTTACCCTTCTTGTACTATTAGATGCCCAAGGGCCTTATTATCCTTTCATTATCTTATAGGCTCTATATACAGAGGCCTTCTATTGTTCTTCCCATTGTTCAATACACAAACATTACATTAGTGTATTCTCACAAATCTTATTGGTCATATTGATGGAACAAATCCATGTCTTCCTTCCTCATCTCATCCACCCCGACAATCTACTCACTGTATGATCACTACATCCCAAACAAACTTCCTTAAACCACGCATATTCCTCTTTCATTAACAGCCTTTACTTCTTCCTTAAGTCCAACTACACCTTGTTTCACTGAAGCTATAAAATATCATGTGAGGAAATGCGAAATCTACTGCGACCAAACGAGAAGTAATACTGATAAAAGAGAACAAAAACAAGAACACAATGATTTACGTGGAGACCCCTCTTCAATCGAGAGGAGAGAAAATTATGGGCGGAGATGGAGACTTTTATTGATTTGAGAATAGAAGAATTACAATTCACTTCTCTCTCTCTCTCTCTCTCAAGGATGACTGCGGCGCTCACTTTAATTGGATACAGAACAAGTGAACCCTAGGGTCATATATATATACCCCGTGTGGAATAATGACTCCTGATCAATCGGCGTACCCTCTGGATGCGTCAAGCTTCTGCGCACCTTCCCGATCGATCAACTTCTTAAGAAGCCAATCGATCGGTGAGGTCTTGACTTTCCTCCTCATAAATCCTAATAATTTGAGGCATATTCCTAGCACATCATGAGTGGCGTTAGCCAATGGATGAAGAATATAATGCATTAATGAAAAATGGGACATGAGAACTTGTTCCTCCATCACCTGCTCACGATGTTGATGTTGCAAGTGGGTTTATCACATTAAACGGAATGCTAATGGTACTCTTTCTCTTTACAAAGCTCCATTGATAGCTAAGGGCTCCAAGTATTGATTTTCAGGATACCTTCAGTCCACTGTCACTATTCGTGTTATTCTCACCCTTGCTCTTACTTCTAGATAGTATATGAATGTTTAAAAGGCTTTCCTTCATGGGACACTTCAAGAGAATGTTCTCATGCATCAAACTTAAGGGTACACTCACCTTATGTTTCCTACTCATGTATGTAAACTAAGCAAAGCTCTTTAAGGGCTTAAACAAGCTCCTCGTGCTTGGTATCATAGTCTCTCTTCTAAGCTTTGAGAGCTTGGTTTTCAACATTGTGTTTTTGGTCACTCTCGATTTATATTACATCATGGATCACATGTTCTCCATCATTTAGTGTATGTGGATGATATTTTATTGATCAGAAGTGAAGCTACACTTTTAGAATCTATCTGGCAGCCACTACAACAATCCGTCCCCATTAAAGACTTGGGCATAGAGTGTACTTGGAATCAAGGCACATTATTTCTTTCTCAACAACAATTGCAGACTTTCTGAAATGGGCAAATATGGCATCTTCTAAAGGTGTCGCTACACCCATTTCCACGTCCACTGCTCATGGCGATAACACCCCCTTTGAAGATCCTTCTCTATATTGGAGTATAGTAGGTTGTTTAAATCATGCAACCATCTTGAGCTATCCTTCTTTGTAGGCTAAGCATGTTAGTCAATGCAGGCTCTCATTGTGATAATTGGAAAGAAGTGAAGCGTATCCTAAGATATCTCCAAGCTACATCAAATTATGTTTAACTTTACAGGCTACTAAAAGTCTCTCTATATGCCATAATCTGACGCAGATTGGGCAAGGTGCCCCAACACAAGATGATCTACATCTAGTTAGTGTATTTTCCTTGGTTCAAATCTTGTAAGCTGGTCTTCTAAGCGTCGATCCGCAATTTCTAGATCGAATATTAAAGCAGAGTTTTGTGCACTTGCTAATGCCACCGCTAAGTTATGTTGGCTGCAACATCTTCTCAAAGAACTTTGTGTCTCCTTTTCGGAACCTTCTCAACTTTGGTTTGATAATATGTCGGCTGTTTATCTTATCCCAAATCCGGTTTTCCATGCTTGTACAAAAACACATTGAGGCTGATGTCTACTTTATTCATGAGAAACTTCTACTCAAGACCTAGTCATCCATTTTATTTCAAGTCATGATCAAACGGTTGATATAATTACTAAGGCATTAAGCTCTGTTCGATTCTCATGACTCAGGAACAAGCTCAAGGTAACTTCCCCTCCTTTTCACATTTTTGGGGGGGGGGGGGGGGGTTGTTGTTGTTTGTTAATATTTTATTTTATCTATATCTCCCTCATATCTACAATAACCTCTACCCAATGAATTTACCAAATAAATTCCGGCTATTTGTTATGGATCTTTTGATGCAGATCTCAAGTGATTTATTTTGACTATTATTTTCTTTTGTTTTATCACTAGTGTAATATCATCCTATCTTTTAATTATACTCTTTGTAGACCTTGTATCCTAGAATTATATCTCAATGATAATTTCAGCCAAAATATTTTCTTAAACTTAAAGAAGAACAAATAGCACCTGATTGAAACTCTTGAGATGCAAAGTCTTTTGCATAATTTCCTCAAAACACTCTAAGTAAGAGTTTCAAAAATATTTAACTTAGGAAAATTTTTAAAGAGAAATTTTTCCTTTTAAATTTTAAAAAATGGAATCTTTCCTTTTATTTTTTGAAAAATGAAATTTTCTAGAAAAGTTAAATTGTAAACTTAATTCCAAAGACCTCTATCTACAGTAGAGTTTTGAGTAGAATATAAGTTAAATAGACGTAGGGCTCCAAAACAAATGAAAAAAGACTTCTTCTGCATTGCTGACATCATAGAGACGTCAACGTGATTGAAGTGTTGATTGCATCAATACGGGGCCTACTTATGCTAACGAGGGCTATTTTCCCACAGCCTTGATGCTGAGTGGTGTCACCTATCAAGTAGAAGCACTTCGACTCATGCATGTTGGTAGTAAACTCCAAAAAGACAGTTGACCGAGTGGAGGCTTCGAGGATGGAGCACTTGCCCAAAAAAATATGATGAGATGATTTGATCAGATTTAGAGAAGTTTTTATAACTACAGATGAGCTTTTGGGCGCCTATTTCTATTAGAAGTCGAAATAGGCACCGAAACTCTTTAAATAAAAATAAAAAGCTCGTAAGTAATAGCAGCATTCGTGACTTCTCAACACATATACTATTACCATTTTTGGGCTTAAGGATTGCTAATGGGAGTCTTCCTCCACATGTGTGCACTCAAAGGTTTGTTGGGCCAAGGCTATACACACACACACATATTGTTTAGCATAAAATTAATTCATATCATGAATAAATAATAATTTATCCCACAAATTCAGTTTAAATGTTTTCAAATAGTGAATCCATTAAGGTTTGCAAAAGAACCTCTAAGATAATTTATCTCTACCTCCAAATTGATCAAACCAAGTAATTATCACAAGATAACATTTAATTACTATTTCATGATATTTGATTCTGCTAATTAAATATTGTTGCGCTCTATAATTAAATATATTTATTCAAGAATTTCCATCTTGCCAAAAAATGAACGACAGACGCCTTTATAAGATATTTATGAGAAAATTTTGAACACTTGCAAATCCACTCAAAAAGATATCTACATCTCAAGGAGATACTATATATTTCCTATTCAATGTTTGTCTTCGCCATACCTTATGCTACCATTCAATGTAAAAAGGATATTGGTCCCTGTAAGAGTTACTTTTTAGTACAGCAAAATAATATATATTACATGCACGAGTCCAACACATTCTCAAGATTTGGAGTCATCATTTAATAACAACATGAATTATTTATTTCTGACATTCGTTGAGAAATAAATAACTCAAGTGATCTAATTCAGAGCTTCTAATCTTATTGATAAACAAAAATACTATGTTTTTTGATCTCCTTCTACGTGACCAAAATAAGTCATCACTTATATCACGTTGTAGTATGAACAAATTGTTGGAAAATTTAAGTATTTTTAGTGATTTAAAAATTATTATTTTTATATTATTTGTTCTTTAAAAAAAATACTTAAAACTTATAAAATTAATAGGCTATTTATTTATTTAAATATCTTAATGTGGAGTTGTTTCCAACCGTTGAAAGAGGTGCAATAAGCTCTGCTTTTAAAGTATTTTGGCTGGACTCTACAAGTGAAATTATGCGTACATTATTTACCTATATTTAAGGAGGACCAAGATGAGAAAGCTATATATAAGATGAAAATATTTTATTCTTTCAATCCTCTATACTCTTTTGAAAAGTAGTGAGCTTGGAAGTTGTATTTCGGGGATGTTCCGTTGCTGCACTGATAGAGGTCCGACATGTTGTCAAATCTTGGAAAGGAATGCATTTAAGCTTTAATAGCACTACTAATGTCGGAGAAATATGTTTCTTTTCTAAGGTGAGCATTCTCACGTGCTTCAACCCAAATATATATTTTTCTAAACTCTTCCTCTATTTGATATGTTTTTATGTATTATTGTTTGTATCAAAGTTGTTAGTTCTTAATCTTACGATATCTTATCGATGTTATATATTGTATTCCCTAGTTCTATGACTATTTATGTTTTGATACTTGTTCTTTGCATATATATATATATATATATGTATAAATATCATGTTATTACTTTATTATTTGATGATTATTATACCCATGAAAAAAAATTAAATATAAATTTAAAGTATAAGTCAAGAAATCTCATACCTCGTTATAGACCGCTAGTGTAAAGAAGCTCCAACGATACCTTCGAGATCTTCTCTGCAATTCACCTTGAGCACCGTATGTGTGTGGGTGTTGCGTGTTGTTAAAAATAGTAAGTAGTAAGGCGACAAAAGCGGCAATGAAATAAATTAGAGCGAGGAAAGATCTTACAAAACGAACAATCACGCCGTGGTATAAGCCACTGTCCTAAAAGATGATTTCGCCGCTGCTAGGGTGCCCACAGATCAATCAAAGGCCGTCCTCCAAGATTAATGCGATCCGACCTTTAACGTGCACTCATTAGAAGTTGGGTGGGATGCCAAGACACTTTGCCCAAACTTAGAGTATGAAGCGGGGGGAGAGAGAGAACAGAGAGACTAGAGGAAGAGAAGAGGAAGCCATCTCATTTTGAATGATGAAAATGGTTATATTTATACCTCTAATTGTGACTGTTGGGAAGAGGTGGAAGTGATGCGTCCATAAAGAGTGTCATGGAGAGGAGCGTTGTCTCAGTGCGGTTTTACGAGGCCTGTAAATATCTCCGTTAGAGAGAAGTTTTCTAATAAAATAAAAATACTCGTGGAAAAAGGACACCCACACCCGAGCTCGGCAGGCGGGCATGTGGTTCCCTCCATTCTCTCATCCATAACTTAATTCAAGTCCTATTATTTACAAGGGCATATAAACCATCTCTTCTTCCCTTAAATTGTCGATGTGAGATATGAGTTTTAACTTAACAATGTGTTTCCTTTTGTTACATTTCCAACATTGTGAAATCAAGTAATTCTTAAAAACGATTTTTAAGAATTAATTTGGAAGGAGGTTTTCTTCTTTTTTATAATTCTTTAATTAATTGAAGAAAAACCAAGCAAATATTTAATTAATTTCAAATACGCCAGGAACCCCTATTCATAGAAGCCGCAAACTTGATTAATTCTATTTGAAATATAAAATAAAAGGAAAAATTGCATTTTACTTAGGATAAAACAACCAAAATAATTACCAAAAAACACATTACAACACCGCGCTCTATTTTAATTTGCCGTAGGGTGCCATGGCACCCTGCCATTGGTTTGCACTCATGTGAAGGCCCCAGCACCCGACATGTGCCACGCACTGGTTGGCCCCGAGCCGGGTGGAGGCGCGGATTGCCCCCCCTTTGGCCAGTTAGCGCGCAACACGTATCACTTACTGATTGGCTTACACGTGATTTTTTTTTATTTTGCCTCTTTTTTTATTTTTCTTGTAAAAATTTATAATAAAAAAAATATTATTTGACTCTTGAATAAAATAATTCATCTCATGAATTTTCTTGATTTCTTTAGGTGCATTATTTAAGGGGTTGCGCATGGACCTCAGGAACAATATATTCTTAGCTCCAAATGAGTCAAATTTGATTATCATCTCATGATAATAATTGAGTACCATTTAGTAAAACTTAATTTCACTAAATAAGTTTCACTCGTTCTAGTAATAAATATATTTACTTGTTAATTTCAATGTAACAATTTACTCACAATTGACCCATCTAATAAATGTCCATGAGAAAAATAACTTAAACTACTATTGTCATTTTTTATCACTTTTCCTTCTTAGTTTTTAACTCGCCCTTCTTGAATAATTCACTGATACAGAAAAGTACTTCTGTATTAATTCCAATTATCCAACGTAAGGAATGCTCTGGCCAAAGTCTCTGAAATGAATTTGAATACTTGCAAATCAATTAAGGAGACATTTTACATGATATATTCCTAATAATATCTGTTTCCGCTATACTTCATCCAACTACCTAACGAGTGTAAGATCCCAGTTACATAATAACCCAATTCTTTTGGCACATCAAAGCAATTAAAATTCTGCAGACGAGTCCAAATTATTTCCCGAATTCAGAGTCATTGTATAACAAAATATATATGAATTGCTTACTTCTGATAACAGCACAGATAAGAGCAAATCATATGGTCCATCTCGTGTAATAATCACATTGTAATACACCAACATAACACTCTAGATCATCATCGATATAACTAAAATAAGTTATCTAAATATTACATTATAGTCTTAGCAGACAAGTAGCCCAAACTCACCACTGACTACAAACCGTATATTAAACAACATTTTATCTGTTATTAGTCTCTCTGTGGCATAATCTCATTATCCATTAAAAATATATATATACCGCATGTTATTTATGGAGTGGTACATGCTTTGAAAATTAAATAACAGCACATACATACAAACTCGTAAACATATAGAAACCAATAAACAACTTTTATTCACTTAATAAAAATATTCACATGAATTGGGTTCCCTAGGACACTAGCTCTAACATTCCCAACAATCTAATAAAGGAAATTGTCATGAAACTTTAACAAAAACATTCCCAACAGTCTACTTATTAAAAAAAGATCAATGTGGCTTGATTTGATTTTTCCCATCAAATAATTGATACTATATTGATATTCATATAGGACTAAATCTAGAAGTTCAAAAAAAAAAAAAAGAAAAAAGAAAGAAAAGGGATTAATTTTGAAAACTAATTAGTAGAAGTTTTGTCAAATCTGTCATGAACTACTAATTACAATTGTTATTTGGATTCTCTTAATATTCATTTAAAAGAATAGTATCATGATGGACTCCCTTGAATGCTTAAATTTTTATTTGAATAATTAAGCATATTGGATGCACTCAAATAATTGGAACAATTAGCCAATTAAAACTTTGTGACTTTTTATATTTATGTGTGTATATGTGCTTGTCCCCAAGAGATGTTGCCAAAGTAGACTTGCACTCTTTTAAACTTGGCTTGAGCTTGCAAAATGTGGGGCTCATGACTTTCGGTGTTCCATAAGTGGGGTGAAAGCTTAAAAGTATAAAGTGACAATCATAACATGAGTAGTTTTGGATACATAAAATCTATAACCACGTTGTTTGGTAACTTTTGGAGAATTTTATAAGGAAGATGATAATTTAAAAGCCCTGTTGTGTCACTTATAAAAGTCTATTTCAAATAAACTAATTTGATATACTTTTTGGGGTATATATACGAAAGCATAATGTTTATATATTTGAATGAATAAAGATCGGTACAAGAGTGCCTATTTAATGCAAGATAGCTAGTACAAGACATCTAGAATACTCCTACAATACAAGGCATCTAGAATAGCATATTCCCCTAGTTTACATAAATAGGAAGATCATCTAGGATATTCTTCTAATAGGCCCCCTCAATCTGAGAGAGGCGGAAGAACGCACAGATTAGCCTTTTGTTGAAGAAAGCAATCAGTCGCTAGACCTTTGGTGAGGATGTTAGCGATCTGTTTGGTTGTCAGTTTGTAGTGGACCTAGAGGTGTGCTCGGGAGGGTAACGGGGTTTTTATGGGTTTGGCTTCATGGAGATTGTGTTTGGTGAGAAGGTCCACAATATATTTGAATTGGGAGAGGAACAGGCCATAGTTCTGGTGTTTGGCTTCCATGCCAAGAAAGAAATGCAAGGGTCCTAGGTCTTTCATTGCAAAGTATTTGGAGAGGGAGGCAATCAAGAGTGTTAGCTGAGAGTTATCGGTGCTAGTGAGGATGATGCCGTACACATACAGGAGAAGGCACATGAGGTGGGTCTTTGTTTTGTGAATGAAAAGGGAGGGATCAGCCCAAGAGTAGATTAAATCAAGACTAAGGAGGAAGGCACTGAACCGTTGGAACCATGCTTGGGGTGCTTGTTTGAGTCCATATAAGGCGACATACATGATGGAGGAGAGGGATAGGGAATACTTAGTCTTACGTATACCTGCCTTGAGTCTAGTTTGCATAGGATGATTATTAACAGTGGGCACCATGGGGACGTCGGGTAAGGGCGGGGACGGTTGGGGAGTGGTGCTGGCGGCATCCGGTGCTCCGGTAGTAGTGAGGGGACTGAGGGCTAAGCTCAGCGCAGGTGTGACCGGGGGGACACGGCATTACATAGCCATGGGTCAGGGTCATGGTTTAAGGCAGGTCGGGGCTGGACACGGATGGGGGTTCAGTCACGGGATCAAACCGTGGGTTTGGGGGGACCGGACAGGGGCTGGATTGTGAGACCCGGGCATGGTGTGGTAAGGGAAGACCGGCAGTGGCCGGACCTGACATCGGGTGCGACACGGGTAACAAGTTCGAGGAGAACTAGACGATAAAGGGTGGGGAGTGTGTGGCATCATGCGCAGGCATTGGGTGGAGGTGAGTTCAATATAAGGAAAACATAATTCATCAAAAACTACATGTCGGCTTGTGTATATTCGATTACTTTTAGGGTTAAGACACCTATATCCTTTGTATCGGATCGCATACCTAAGAAAAATACATTGTAAAGAGCGTGTAGCGAGTTTATGAGGGGCACGGGATGTGAGGTTTGGGTAACACACATACCCCAAAATGCAGAAACAGTTATAATCAGGATTGGAGTTAAACAGTTTTTTAAAGGGTGAGGCATTGGAAAGAGTTGGACTCAGGAGACGGTTTATAATAAAATAAGAAGTACAGAAGGCATCGTCCCAGAATTCAAAAGGTAATTTTAAGTGAATTAAAAGCGTTCTTGCCATTTCAGATAAATATTGATGCTTGCACTCTGCCACTCCATTTTGTTATGGAGTATTAGGACATGATAAGTGAAAGTGAATACCAGCCTCCCGACATAGGGCATTCATGCATTGGTGGTCGTATTCACCTCCCCCATCGCTTTGAAAAATTTTAATTTTTAAATTAAATTGGTTTTCCACGAGGGTTTTAAATGAAGTAAAAATTTCGAAAACCTCAGATTTGCGCTGCACTGAGTAGAGCCATGTGAATCGTGAAAAATCATCAATGAAAAAAAACATAGTATTTGTATGTGAATTTTGAGAAAACAGGTGATTGCCATACATCCGAATGTATTAGTTGAAGAGGCATAGTTGTAGTATGATGAACAAGATCAAAGGGGAGGTTCCTGGACTTTCCCAAACAACAAGAATAACATTTATTTGAAAATTTGGAAGCAGAAACATAATGTTTGTTACATAAAAATTGAAGTACTGAACTACCTAGGTGACCTAGTCTACGATGCCATAGCTCTCCAGTTTTGACACGAGCGACAAGTTTGACAACATGCGGTGAGAAACTATAGAGTGGACCGTTACTGGGTACTTGAAGAAGCGGCATCCCCATAGCCTTGTCCTTGACACAAAAGAGGTTAAAGTCAAATTTAATATACAGTCATTGTCTAGACACAGTTTCTTGATAGATAAAAGATTATGTGTGAGTTTAGGGACAAGCATGACATTTGACAGTTTTAACGGTTTACGTGTGGATATAGATGTGCTTCCAATATGTGTGATAGGTAACAATGCTCCATTACCAACAAGGACACTTTTATTACCAGAATAAGGGAGAAGAGTATTGAGGATATCTGCATTTGGCGTCATATGGGTGGAAGCACCAAAATCAGGGTACCGGTTGTAATCATGCGGTTCTCCAATATTCATGGCTACAAATGACTGCGATGGGTCAGGAAAGGAGTTGCTGTTGAATCGGTACGGGCAGGTGATGGCGACAAGATTAGGTTGGGAGCAGATCTAACAAATTTGTGGACCCCACCGAGCACACCTGCATCAGAGTTAGAAGGAGGACCAAAAGGGGGGCCGAACCGGGTTGGGAGCACTGGAGGGATGCTATCCATAGGGCTGCGATGGGCCGGTGGGGCTGTTGTGACCGCTACGCTGTCCACACTTGTTTCGGTTCGCAGCCGCCCCGACCATTGTGAGGACTGGTGTTGGGTTGACCAGTAGCAATTAGAGCGTGAGATTGATCAAATTGATGACGTCTAAGGTAGCCGTTAAGGGCCGCCTCTTTGTTAAGAAGGGCGGTTTTAAGCTCTTCATAGGTATATGTTTTGGACGTTTGTCAAGTAAAGGTTGCAAATGCAGCACATTCGGGCAGTAGACCATAGAGAGCGAAATGTGTGAATTCTATATTAGAAACAGGTGAATCAATGGCAGCTAAGCTGTCCATGATTGATTTTAACTCAGAGAGATAAACATTCATTATTTTGCCATCTCTACGGTGATTTATGAGTTGGGTTCGGAGGTCAAACTCTTTGGCCATAGAGTGACCCCGAAAACCCTTAGCTAAGGCCTCCCATGGACTTTGATGTTGGGTGGCGAACAATGTAATCGATTAAAGGACGAGATAGGGTGGCAATAATGCAGGATCTAAGACTTTGATCTGTGCGGACCCATGTTATATAGTCGGAATTAGGGAAAGAAGACCCATTTGATTGTGTTATTTAGGCAGGAGGGCATGCATAAGTACCATCAATCAACTTAATAATTGATTGCCGAGTATTAATATATTAAATTGTTCACTCCAGGTGGAGTAGTCTGATGTTGTTTCGAGTTTAATTGTTATAATACTCGTGATATTAGAGAGGGGTAGGACTATTGGGGAGTTGGAGTGATTATAAGTATGTAAATTAGGGTTTGTGGTACTTTGGTAAGGAAGAGAGGATAGGGGCGCCACCACATCTCCAACACCGATGCTAAGAAGCATCAATGGAAGGGAGAGGGAGACGCCACCAGTGCTGGGGCCGGCAGCTTCGCCGTGAGACGGCAGACCCGCCAGCCTAGCGCTGGTGGTTGAGAAAAAGGAGGGAAGAAGAGAGAGAGGGGGGGGGGGGGGGGGGGGATGCCTAGGTTAAACGCCAAGTTTACTGTAGGCCTCCCAAGTGGTGGTGGAGTATCGGAGATGGTGACACCGGTATCGACCGACTGAAGGAGAGAGACGTCAGGGAGGACATGGGGGACGTCAGTCACGAGTCTGACACAGGGAGAGAGACGCCGGGTTGGACTGGTGGGGGGCCGGCACTGGGTCTGCAGGTCTCCACCAGGCTCCTGGTGGCGCCGCGATGAGCAAGAAGAGGGGAAGAGAGGGTGTTTGCTTAGGTCCGACTAGAGTTAGTTGCCATTTAAAAAAAACGTATTTAAATTTATAAAAAAATAGAGAATTCAGCACACTATAAAGAAGATTATGGGATAGAGTTGACCGTCGGAATCCGATGAGAGGAGACGGCCGTCGTTATTTCGGTGCAAACCGAAGAGGCGCCGCGGAGAGACACCGGAGAGAGAACACCAGGCTGTTTGCATCGGAGTGAAACAGACACCGAAGAGGGTGCGAAGCGGTGGTGCTTGGGGTGTCGGACGAAGAACCAACCAAGAGGGAGAGAAAGAGATATGGTGGTGCTTGGGGGCTAGCGGCTGGCGGCTGCACTAGGGTTAGAGTTTAAGGGGAAGCATAGATTACGGATTATGCTCTGGTACCATATGAAAGCATAATGTTTATATATTTGACTGAATAAAGATGGGTACAAGAGAGCCTATTTATAGGCAAGATAGCTACTACAATTCATCTAGAATATTTCTACAATACAAGGCATCTAGAATAGCATATTCCTTATAGTTTACATAAATAGGGAGATCATCTAGGATATTCTTCCAATAATATGATGTTTATGATTTGAGTAAAGTGTAGTAGTTTCTACCTTGAGTTTAAAATATTATTGAAGAGATTTAAGATTCATTTTCTCAAAAAAGAATCTGTTAAAATAAAATTACAACTAAAATCATGTTTGATTGCATGCGTGTGAACATTACGCTTTCGTTTGCAACGTCCGAGATTAACTGAGAGGAGATATGAAAAAACGTGGGTTAACTTTTATATATATTTACATAATTAATTAAGTAAATTTCTGCACTATGTTTACTTGTTATTGTTGTATTTTAAAATGATGCAAGTTGATGCCTTATTTGATTATTTGATGCTTTTAAATTGGAGACCTCGTAGACCTCGCTTCTGCTTGCAGTTTACTTGACGAGTATACGTTCTATTGAGCTCTATCATGCGTTAGGCTCTAGCATATCGAATAATCAATGTGTTTCACAATAGTGACTTTTTTGATATTATTCAATTAAATTATCATGTTATAATTAATTAGATTTTATCGGTTAATGTTTGGTTGTGCATCGTATAATATGCATATTTATGCTTTTAGAGGAATCAACAATACAATTTCCTATATTGCCCAATTCAATTTTGTGAGTTAAGGGACTAAAAAAGGAGGAATCCTAATTGATCCATTGGGTGTGGGCATAACTATGAAACAGCCCAAAGAAATCCAAATTGCTTTCTCTTCACAGTGGGAAGAACAAAATTTATGATTGAAGTGTTCTTTATATAAATTATTTGAGAACGTATATTTAATTAGTAATATGGTTGTTACGAATTCTTGATTTTATTTTATAAGATTAACTCAATACATGGATCTAGAAAAATGATGTGAAAGTCATGAAGCTGTTTTGAAGATCTTGCTCAGTATCTAAAATGTTGATTTATTTGTATATGATGGCATACACCACACATATGTAAAATGTAATATGATTCTTTATATAATGTTGAACGGAGTATATAGATTACACAAATTTGGAGTATCACTCAGAGACCCTCTGATCCATGTGAGTTTTACCATAACTACCAAAATGTTGGGGTAGAGTATTTAAAAAAAAAAAAAAGAAAGAAACAATTATATGATTTATGTTATACATGGTGGGATCATGCCCATTTGTGTTAATTTTGAGTACTTTGATAAGCAGTGTTATTTGTTGAAAAAAATTTTAAAAAAAAAAGATTAAATAGAACTTATCTGAAAAGATGAAAATTGTTGTCGTGCCGTGGAGTTCACCACTACCCTAAAATCGTTTATGCCCCCACATCCATACAAGCAGGACCAAATGGCACTCCGACC
Organism: Simmondsia chinensis; assembly: GCA_018398585.1. Taxonomy (NCBI): domain Eukaryota; kingdom Viridiplantae; phylum Streptophyta; class Magnoliopsida; order Caryophyllales; family Simmondsiaceae; genus Simmondsia; species Simmondsia chinensis. Next base: position 22,835,116 of record JAGTTD010000009.1, on the reverse strand, counting down.
CGGGGGGTTAACACGACGCCTGAAACACCTATGCAATTCGAGGGTTATCGGACTAGAATTTCCCCAAACATTGCTTAGTCATACAAGGAGAGAGACAGATGGAAAACTTTTATTCATGTAACAGTCACAAATAAATGGAAACATTATGGACCCAATTCAATGAGAGAAGTTAATATGGCCTAATTCAATGTTTACAATGGTAAAAAAAAGGTAATGAACATGGTCAAAAAAGGTAACGAACAATCATAAAATAAAAGCATCAGGTTACCAATTTTTATGTGGAACCAATCTCCTACTAAAATTGGAGCATATCCAATAATCCCCCACATGATACAATTTTAGGGTATAGAGGCAAAGAATAATTGGGCAAAAAAAATCACACTTGATGGTACCAATGTCTTTTGGACTTGAACCGATACCTAGTGAGTATGCATGTCTCACAACCTTACAAGGTGCTTGAACCTAAAAGGTTGTTGCAAAAGAATATACACACCTACTTCATGTAACTTCAGTATTCAGATGCATTCTGCTAATAGGACTTGTAAAGCCCCGTACAACAACTTGAAACCTGTGTTCTCAAGAACACTCTAGAGAGTAAGTCCGTCATCTCAACAAAGGATGACTAACGCCCCCATATTCCCATAGGTGAGTCCATTAGGTGTGCTGCCCTACACTATCATCATAGGCTATAGACATCATTAAAAGCACATAGCTCATCCTCAACATCATGGCAGTTCGATGTGTCCATCAAGTGTTCTGCTCCACACCACCACAACAGACTATGGAAAACATTAAGAGCATTAAGTTCCACCTTAACGTCATGACAGTATTGACATATCCTTCAGCCATAATAAACAGTAATACCTCAGAATAGGCTCTAGTGGCTAAATTTCATTTTTTTCTTAACCTTGACTTTATTTGATCCATTGAACTCGTGAATAATTCTCGAGATGGGAACCCATGAAGATTAAGACACACAAATGGGCATAAGCCCCATCCCCACTGTTGTATCACATTTCACCTTCTTAAAAGGACTTTATATAGAAGATCCATCAAACGATCGCACTCCTAATTTGAGTGAGATCATATGTGTATGTAGACACCACATCTAAGGAAAACATGCCCTTTGCTTGTCAAACCCATCAAGTGTGCAGTGCACACAGCATCCTTTACGAACTATAGGTAGGTGAGCGTGAAGCTCAACCTTCACAAATGACATTTGAGCACTGAATTAGAATAAAGCGGTACTTAAGGGTTGGCCACTGCCAACATTAATCACGAGTTGCTTTTATCCCCATACCGAGGTATCTACAATGAGCTATTAAACGACCACCTCTATAGCCAGTCAACTTCAACAATAATGAGTATAATACAATAGTGGAGCACCAAATATCAATAATATTGCATCTCCACCACAAGTATGCACATTGTACATATCCTCATATGATTAGTTGGCAACTGCATCGTATCACTTACCACTTAGACTATTTAATGATGTAACATCCAGGGTGATAACAAACATTATTTTAGTCATGCCAAAACCAATTAGGGCACACAAAGCCATAATCTACCCTATGCTCTTCATTGGTACAAAGAAAAATCTTAAATTATACCATAATTTAAAGGTATTTCACACAATTGCAGGGTCTTTGGGCCCAAGCATCAATGTTATTAGACTACCCACTTTAGTGTTGGATGGACAACAAAGTAGGAGACCTGCTACACTCTTTGCCGCTTGCTGTCTTGACACCAAAATCCAAGTCATGAATAATATATACAATAAAGTATAAACCACAAATAATTCACTTAAGCTAGCATGTGGCAAGAATTTGTGGACTAAAAACAATCATTACTTGCTTTAATCGCATGGGTCTTAGCCTTTTATCGACAAGCCCCACCCTTAATATTCATGACATGAAAAATCTTTTATCATAATCTTCTTAAACCCAAATTGCAAGATCCATTTTCATTTTTATTGGACCTTTTATTTTTTAGCCCATATTCGTTTCCACGATCTCAAACCTTTAAAGAGAAATCAAACCATAGCAATAGCCGAACATTACGCCACCAGATACAACATGCAAGCACCCCCACCACTGATCAATGGCGCTGCAACAAAGTCGCCGCAGTTGATGCCACCGTGCTACTCCGTGCACTATAATTGAACCATCATCGAGCCACAACCGAGGCATCCTAATTTTGTAAGAACAGCAGGCTCCGGTGGGAGATGCTGTCTCGCGTCACCATGTTTCGATGGATCTCAATTCAATATATAACCATAGCACCAACATTCCCATATTTAAATAAAGGACAACGCTTTAGAGGCAGAACCACTATAGAATTGGTCGAAATAACATCGTCAGAGACCAGTGCCTCTGGAACTATTGTCCAGGTCTCACTGCTGTCATCGCGTGTCAATTTAGGGTTAGATTTTCCTTTTTCTTTTTATTTCCATCCATTTCATTTTTAAAAGGAAAAGGATAGTTTGCTACCTAAATCAACATGATAAACATGAATATCCATTACTTTCTTTGGGTTTCCATCTGTATTAAAATTATAATTTTACAGTCATAAAAATATGGAGGCAAGCATAATTTTTCGTGTTCAATTATTCTCACCATCGACACAGATGAGCTATCACCACCATTCACCCGGCTACATAACTAAAGAAGTTTACTTTTCATTCAGAATATATTAGATCAAATATTCTAATTATTCAATTTCTCCTATTTTTGGTGTATAATTTTGACAAAAGTCTTTTCATAATAATCAATGATATTTGATCTTTCTTTTTGACCAATGCCTCATAATACTAAATTTGCCTAAATTGAACTTCCAAATTATCTAATTTCCAAATGTTGATCTAAATAATCAATAGGCAAATATTCTTGACAATTCTAAATGAATTTAGATTGTTGGAAAAATAAAGAGTAATTAGAACTTATCGGAAAAAACGAAGACCGTTGATGTGAGGAATTTAAAATTTTAAGATATAAGTATTTCTCACACAAATTACCAATAAACTATATGTGGTGGTTCAAATTTTAGTTCAAATTTCTAGCCAAATAGCTCACCCATTTCATTACCTTCAAACCTCCCCATACAAGAATAAAATAAGTATTTAATTTTAAGCAAAAGAAAATTTTCTTCTTTGAAAAGTATAGCCCCTAAAATTTTGACCAAGGAATCTCCTCTTTGACCATGTAAAACCTTTTGTCTTATTTTACTTGAAAAGCTCTCCCAATTTGATTGAAAATCAGCCCTTTTATTCCTTCTTTGACACCTACTAACTCAACCATGTTCTATAAATACCTCTAATCACTCCAGCAACAAAAAATAAAAAATAAAAGCAACATTTTCAGTGCTCCAATGGCTCCTGCCTAAGCACGGTCTGAGGGAGGTGGATGTACGCAGCCTTCCCCTTTCAGGGTGCTACCCTGAAGAGAGGCTGTTTTCGAGAACTTCTAACCTGAGGGGTGCAACACGAGGACTTTCTAGGAGGTCACCCATCTTGGTACTATTCTCGCCCAAGCACGCTCAAATTCGGAGTTATAATGGGATCCGGTACTTGTGTGTTGGTACCCTCTTAGGTTGGTGCCCTATCATCACTCCATTCCTTAATAATCAAAACTAGTTGTTCTTCATGAGAGTTGAGAGAGAATAGAGGGAGAAGAGAGCCAAAGTTTGCGCTTGGGTTTCAAAAGGTTTTGTTTCTTGTAGTAATTCATTAACTCTTCCACTCTTTTGCTAGAATCTCTGAGTGATTTTGATATATTTGTTTGTATCAAAGTTTTATGGTTTTCTCCAAATTCTTTAAGAGACTTCCCCTTACACACCACATGTTTACCCTTTATATATTGGAAATTAAAATGAGACCAAACATGCTTGACTAAGTTTGTTGTATATGGAATTTAACTTTGGTTACATTATATTGCTTTCATTTATGGTATTTCTGAAATATGATTTCAATCATGTTCTATAAGAGCAAATATGGAATACATTTCTTCTGCTTTGTTTTGTGGGTTGTGCCCTACGATGACGGGAAAAGACATCTTTGAGTCCTCGATGGAGGGAGTATGCTATCTTTTGTTAATAGTGCGCTATTTGGAACGTTCCTTAGAACCCATGATTGGTGAGTGACCAAATTATGATAACTGATTCTAAGCCCGGTTGCAGAGATTATATGCAGCCATAACCAAGAGGCTTAAGGCCTAGAAGTTCAGTTGATGTGTTCTTAAGTTTTCCGGATAAATTTTTAGTAAGCAACTTTGGCTATACTTTTGAAATATGTCCTATGTTTTTTAAATAATGCTTGATTCTTGTTTTGTTAACAGATTTGTTGCTTGCTGAGCTTGTTGCTTACCCTATTGTTTAACAATTTCAAACAAGGTATAGAAGCTAAATGGAGAAATTCAAGGGACTTATTTTCTACATGGTTGAAGTGGCAACAACCTTAGAAGACTTTCTTTTATGTTTTATGAGTTAGTAGTTCAGTTATATAGGATTATGTTTACTTCTTAGAAGTCTTAGCCATTTGTTTTGAGTTTTGAACTCCAAGGGCTTGTATCGTGTGTTATCTATTGTATTATAAAGCATATTTACAATAAATATTCTTAATATTTCACCTACGATGACCATTGTTCCCTTGTTGGCTTATAATACATTGGTCCATTATTTGCTATGTTTGGAGTCGTGACAGAGATTGTATTAGAGCCAAGTTGCTAGCCTAGTGGGTTTTGGAAAGGTACTTAGTTTGCATCCTCATTAGAATTTACCTCAAAACATGATTGGATATATATATCTTATTCTAGTATTAAATTTTGGTTTGTCGGGTTTGTATAAGATAAGATGTTGAATCGTCCATTAACACGTTCCTTTATGTCTCCTCCACTGGCTCAAAAACATGGCATAAATCCCATACATTTAGATATCGAAATGTGTGTGGAAACGCCAATGGGGGATTCTATGATCACTGGACATGTATGCAGGGAGTGTGAAATTTGAATCGAGGATAGGATTCTACATGCCGAACTAATCGTCCTAGACATTCATGACTTTGACATTATTCTCGACATGGATTGGCTTGCGACATATCATGCAACTGTGGATTGTTTTGAGAGAAGGTGACATTTTGAATTCCTGGTCAAACTAAGTTTGTGTTCCTAGGTAGTAGCCATCATAACCCTTGACCCACGATATCAGCTTTATAAGCTCGTAGACTTATAAGGAAAGGGTGTAAATGATATACATGTTCTGTTAGAGAAGTTAACAAAAAAAAGCCCCAGGTTAGAAAATATTGTTGTTGTTAAAGACTTCTAGGATGTATTTCTAGAAGACATTCCCGATCTACCTCTAGATAGAAAAGTAGACTTCACTACTGACCTTGTACCAAGAACTGCACCTATTTCTAAGGCTCCGTATCGGATGGCCCTTGCTGAGCTAAGGGAGCTAAAAAGTATAGTTATAGGAATTGCTAGACGAAGAGTTTATTTGCCCAAGTGTATCTCCATGGGGTGCACTTGTTCTGTTTGTAAAAAAGAAAGATGGGAGTATGAGGCTTTGTATAGATTACTGAGAGTTAAACAAAGTGAGGGTAAAGAATAAGTACCTCGCTCGCGAATTGATGATTTGTTTGATCAATTGCAAGCTTATAAGGTCTTTTCCAAAATTGATCTTCAATCATGGTATCACCAACTCAAAATCAAGGAAGAGGACATACGTAAAATGATATTTAGAACACGGTATGGACAAAATGAGTTCCTAGTGGTACAGTTTAGATTGACTGCTACATCTACTATTTTTATGGACTTGATGAATACGGTTTTTAAGCAATATTTAAATCAATTTGTGGTCATATTTATTGATATCATTCTAATGTATTCCAAAAATCACGAAGAGCATCTTGTAAAAATTATCGGACAAAAGGAGCAAGTATTAAGGTCCTGAACCCTAAGTCTATTAAAGGTTCTTTGGAGTAATCACAATATCGCTGAAGCGTCTTGGGTACACGAAGATAAAATGCACACAAAGTATCCTTCTCTATTTGGTGATTATGATACATAAGTTTTGAGGACAAAACTTCTTTTACGGAAGGACAAATGTAAGAACTTTAAATTTCTATGACATAAGTATTTTCCACACAAATTACCAATAAACTATAAGTGGTTATTCAAATTTTGGTTGAAATTTTTTAGCCAAATTGTTCATTCATTTCATTAGTTTTCAAACCTCCCCATATTTGAATAAAATAAGCGTTCAATTTTAAACAAAAGGAAGTTTATTTCTTTGAAAAGTATGGCCCTCAAATTTTGACCAAGGAATCTCCTCTTTAACTAAGTAAAACCCCTTATCTTATTTTACTTGAAAAGCTCTCCCGATTTGTCTAAAAACCAGCACTTTTTATTCTCTTTTTTGACACCCACTAACCAACACTTCTACTATAAATACCTCTCATCATGTCCTTTCTTAATCATCAAATCTAGCAGTTTTTCGTAAGAGTTGAGAGAGAAAAGAGGAAGAAGAGGGCCAAAGCTTACAATTGGAATTTTAAGAAAGCTTCGTTTCTTCTAGTAAGTAACTTATTTGTTAACTCTTTCGTTCTTTGGCTAGAATCTCTAACTGATTTTAATATATTTGTTTCTACCAAAGTTTCATGGTTTTCTCCAAATTTTTCAAGAGACTTCCCATTATACACCACATGTCTACCCTCTATATGTTTGAAATTAAAATGGGATTAAACATATTTGACTAAATTTATGAAATATGGAATTTAACATTGGTTATGTTGTACTACCTTCATTTATGGCATTTTGAAAATGTGATTTGAATCATGTTTTATGATGTGCAAATATGGAATACATTTCTTATGCTTCATTTTGTGGGTTATGCCCTATGATGATAGGGAAAGACACCTTTGAGCCTTTGATGGGGGGAATCTTTCTTAATAGTGTACTATTTGGAGCGTTCTTTAGAACCAGTAGGGACCCATTTATGATAGCAAATTTTGAGCCCAGTTGTAGGGATTATATGCAGCTAGAACCAAGTGGCTTAAGGCTTAAGAGTTCAATTGATGTGTTCTTAAGTTTTCTGGAAAAAATTATTGTAAGCGACTTTGGCTGTACTTTTGAAATATGTCCTATGTCTTTTAAATAATGTTTGATCCTTGTTTTGTTATATTTATTACTTGATGAGCTTTATGCTCACCCCATTTAATAATTTTAGACAAGGCATAGTAAGTTTAATGGAGAAATTTAAGGGACTTACTTTCTACATGGTTGAAGCGCTTACAACCTTAGAAGAGTTTCTTTTACATTTCATGAGTTAGTAGTTCAATTATATAGGATTATTTTACTTCATGGAAGTCTTAGTCGTTTGTTTTGAGTTTTGAGTCCAAGGGATTGCATCATGTGTTATGCATTGCATTATAAAATATATTTAGAATAAATATTTTTAGTATTTCATCTACAATGACCATTGTTCCCTTGTCTGTTTATAAGTCATTGGCCCATTGTTTGCTATGTTTGGGAGTGACTGTTGTTGTGCCGTGGAGTTCACCAGAGCCCTGAAGTTGTTTATGCCCCCGCACTGATACAAATGGGACCAAATGGCACTCCGACCCCAGCGTTAACACAACGCCTGAAATACCCATGTACTCGAGGGTTATTGGACTAGAATACGCCCCAAACATTACTCAATCATACAAGGAGAGAAAGAGAGATAGAAAACTTCTGATCATGTATGTCTCAACTAAGAAGAGGCCCGCTATTATATAGGCTTCAATGATCCCATATATCGGTCACAAATAAATGGAGACAATAAGGCCTAGTTTAATGTTTACAACGGTCAAAAAAGGGTAACGAACAATCATAAAATAAAAAAATCAGTTTACCAGTGTTCATGTGGAACTAATTTCTCACACTAAAATTGGAGCATATCCAACATTATTAAGCTCAATAGTTTAACTTGAATTTGCTATTTGTGATATGTTTTTTATATAGAGGTCGTTTAGACTTTATTATGCTTGTTATGCTGTAAAGTTGGCACTGTTGTTGATAATATCTTCACAGGGTTACAAATCATGGTCAAGCAATTTGAATTAAGAGATACTTGATCTAAAAGAATTATGACTATGAACTTTTAGAAATTGAGAATTTTGGTTAATTAAAAAACTTTACCATTGTATTTGTAAAATTATGGTGAAATTTTGTAAAGCAGTTGACTTTAAGAATTGAACTTAAAATTCATGTCAAGACAATTTCCCAATTTTTTTAGCAAAACCTTAATGAAAAATTTTGCCGGTGTAATATATTTTGGCCACGACCGGTTGATTTGGACGTTTTGAGAAACCTAGTTTGCTCCAATTTTGGTTTGGTTTGGTTCAAACAATATTGGCCAATCCTAATGAGTAATGGGTATCTAATGTTTCTTTGTGAATTATGTTCAAAATTGTTTACAAAAAGGCATGAATTATTTTGAAAGATGTATTGAATGGATGAAAATGAAAAGCAGCAAAAAGAAGGGAAAGCATTATTTGTTAGTGTCTTGCAAAGATGAAATATTTTGCATTCCATTAATACAAAATTTCTTTGAGAAGTGACACTTACTATAGCTAAATAAATTGTACTAAAAGTCATTTCTTACAAGGTTATGTTATATGAATTGCTTATGTTTTTGTTTTTGAACATTTAAAAGGCGCTATGAATGATATATTTGGTTTCTATTATGTTACGAAAGGCGTAGCGTCTATTGATTTTTGATCCGGGTAAATTAAGATGATTATATTCACCAATGGATGTGCTATGCCGTGGAATTTCATTGAGTAGATGGATGAAAGCTTACTTCATTACAAAGTCAAAGTTGAATGAAATGGAGGAGCCAAGCAATAATTGACATAAGAGAAGAAGGAAAAAAAAAATTCATGGAACTTGTCATGACCGGAGCAATACTTATAGCAAAGTTAGTTAATTAAATGTAATAAATTGTGTTGGAATGTTATACTTGTTATATTTGTTAGTACTTGTGAGCTAAGTTAGGGTTGTACTTAGCCACTACTTAGCATAAATAGCTATTTGAATGTATGGGCTGATATAAAATGAAAATATACAATTTCTTCCCTATCTAAACTTTCTTCTACTTCCTCGTCTCCTTCCCCTTTTTTCTCATCCCAAATTCTATCTATCCCTTAGTTATAATTCAGGTTTGATCCTGAATTATAACAATTGGTATCAGAGCTTGCATTGGTGCTGATTGAACTGGCAAGAAAAAGGCGATCACCTCTAATGGCTGGAGTTACAACCCGAGCTGGAGCTGCTGCTGCTGCCGCTGCTGCCACAGCCGCCAATTCCAATCCCAGTTATTCTACAGCTGTGCGGAATCCCCGTCCAGAAGGAGAGGTCAATCAGTTTGAGCAATTGAGAGCTCAAATGCAGGAAATGTTTACCACATTGCAGCTGAATCAGGATCAGAGGCTGGCTGAGCGATTGGAGCAACATTCCTAGCAGCTGGAGGCCTGCATTCAGGGTTTATAGCAACAAATGGATCGTCAGCAGTTGCCACCAGGATCTGGATTGCTCCCAACTGCCCGTTAGCAGTTACCAACCGACCCAGCTGCTTCACAGTCAGCTGGATCCAATGATCAAGGGACGATCGCAGCAAGGACCTGAGCTCCCAAGCAACCTCGTATGGAGATTAACAACTTTGATGGTACCAACCCGCAATCTTGGATTCGAAGATGTGAGAGGTACTTTAAATTTTACCATACTGAAGAATGGGAAAAGGTTGAATTAACTACTGTTTATTTACAAGGAGGTCATGAAACTTGGTATTATAGGTTGATCCGTAGCTACCCTAATTTAACTTGGGATGACTTCGTGAATGAGTTCTGTGAAAGGTATGGTGAAGAGGACCCAGGTGAGGTGATTGATCACTTCAATAAATTGGTACAAACTCGTCTGTGAAGGATTATATGACTAAGTTTGAGAACTTGCGTGCTAGGATGCTTTCTGTTTGTCCAGGAGCCCACGAATCTTACTACATTTCGAGTTTTATAAGCGGCCTTAAACCAAGAATCAAAAACTTGGTTAAAGCTTTGAATCCCGTGTCCTTGTCTCAAGCTTTTACCAAGGCCAAGTTGATGGAGGCTACTGTTTTATCAAGTCCAGAGGTTCCAAGATCGAGGTCCACCTTGGGAGCTACACAACAGCAAGGGGGCTCAGGGTTCCCTGCTAAGTCAGTGATCAATGAGGACAGGAAGAATCAGAGGCTGTGTTTTCGTTGCAATAAGAAGTACTTTTATGGGCACCGTTGTAATCCCAAGCACCTCATGGCTGTATCTGGGACCGAGGCTGGTGAGCTTGATGAAGATGACACTACAGAACAACATCTGGAAAATGACTGTGGGGATGGAGATGTTGATGAAGTGGAAATTTCAGTTCGCGCCTTGACAGGAACAGGCTCCCACAACACCATCCGGATCAAGGGTGAAGCTAGACATAAACAGATATTGATCTTGATCAATAGTGGCAGCACACACAGCTTTGTCGATCCAAAGGTTTTGAAAGCTCTTGCACATGAGATGCTCAAGACTAGCCCCCTAGCCGTAACCGTGGCTGATGGTAATTCCATAATCACTCAGATGAAGTGCAATGAGTTTAAATGGTGTATGCAGGGACACACATTTGATTATGATTTTAGAGTATTGAAATTGGGAGGTTGTGATATGGTGTTAGGGGTGGATTGGATGAAGACAATTGGTCCTTTGGTCTTTGATTTCGCTCAGCTCTCAGTCTCCTTTGATAGCAAGGGAAAGCGTGTGGTCCTTCAGGGAATCATGGAGAAGGGAGAATTGCAGCTCATGACAGCTAGTAAACTTGAGAAGTTGCTAAGAAAGGATGGCTGTCAATGGATGGGGCAGCTCAATGCTATTTGTGCTGCACCCGCATCTCCTCCAATACCTAAGGATCCATGCATTGAAGCACTGTTGTCTGAATTTAGTGATGTTTTTGCTCTGCCTATAGCTCTACCGCCCAAGAGAGCACTTGACCATGCCATTCCCTTGAAAGCTCAAGCCGACCCTGTTAATTTGAGGCCTTACAAATACCCACACTCACAGAAGAGTGAAATTGAAATACATGTGGAAGAGTTGCTGAAATCTAGGTTCATAAGACATAGCTACAGCCCTTATGCTTCACCGGTGATCCTTATGAAGAAGAAAGATGGGACTGCTCGCATGTGTGTGGACTACAGACATCTAAATTCCATCACCGTGAAAGATAAGTTTCCCATACCCATCATTGATGATTTACTTGATGAGCTTAGTGGTTCTCAGTATTATTCCAAGCTCGATCTAAGGCAGGGGTATCATCAAATTTGAGTGAGGACTGAGGACATTACAAAAACTGCATTTCGAACCCATCATGGTCACTATGAATTTGTGGTCATGCCTTTTGGTTTGACAAATGCTCCCGCCACATTTCAAGCCATAATGAATTGGGTATTTAGAGAGCACTTGAGAAAGTTTGTATTGGTGTTTTTCGATGACATTCTAGTCTATAGTCCTTCCTTTGAGACACACATTACTCACTTGAGGCAGGTTCTTTCAATTTTGCGGCAAAACAGGCTCTATGCAAAGCTTGAGAAATGTTCCTTTGCTCAAACCCAAGTTGAATACTTGGGGCATATTGTGTCAAGGGAGGGGGTAGCAACAGATCCTACCAAGGTGCAGGCTATGAGAGATTGGCCAATCCCTCTAAACATCAAACAATTGAGAGGATTCTTAGGCCTCACAGGTTATTACAGAAAATTCATTGCGGGCTATGAAACTTTGGCTAAACCTCTCACTAATTTGTTGAAAAAGAATGCTTTTGAGTGGTCAGAAACAACCCAAGATGCTTTTGACAGGCTTAAGTTGGCCATGAGTTCTTCTCCCGTGCTAGCTATGCCTGATTTTCTACATCCTTTCACTCTGGAAACTGATGCGTGCAGCGTGGGTATTGGTGCAGTCTTGTCCCAAAAGAACCAACCAATTGCTTTCATCAGCCAAAGCTTGAGCCCACAACATCAACAGCTTTCTATATATGAGAAAGAATACCTCGCCATTCTGCTTGTAGTCAAGAAATGGCGACATTATCTGGAAGGGAATCATTTCAATATAAAAATAGATCACCAAAGCTTAAAACATCTTCTGGAATAGAAGATCACTACGAGGATACAGCGAAAGGGACTCTTGAGGATGATAGGCCTCAGCTATTCTATTGAATATCGCAAGGGAAGGGAGAATATAGCAGCTTATTCACTCTCTCGCAGATCAGGAGCTGAGCAGGATGGTTCATGTGCAGCCATCTCATGTGCTCTTCCAGCTTGGATGGAGGAGATTCATAGAAGTTATGCAGATGATAAATTTGCTTTTGATTGCATTATCACTGCTGCTGCTAACCCACTTCCCACATCTGCTGGTGAGAATTCTGTAATGCAAGGCATTGTGAGGATCAAGGGCAAGGTTTATGTTGGCTCAGCAACAAATCTCAGAACACAAATCATCTCGGCCTTCCATTCCTCAGCTTGGGGTGGCCACTCCGGAGTAGAAGGTACTTATACTCAAACAATATTTCAGTTGGGTCGGGGCCAAGAAGGATGTGGAAGCTTTCGTCCAGAGTTGTGATGTTTGTCAAAGGACTAAAACCGAACATGTGCATTATCCTGGTCTGTTGCAACCTCTTCCAATTCCGGATGGGGCTTGGCAACACATTAGCATGGATTTTGTGGAAGGACTTCCTAAGGCCGATGGCAAGGAGATTATTTGGGTAGTGGTGGATAGATTCACTAAGTTCAGTCACTTTGTTGCTCTTGCTCATCCAATATCTGCTGAGAAATTGGCCAAGGTATTGTTGGACTACATATACAAGCTTCATGGATTGCCTCAATCCATTACTTCTGATCGAGATCGAATATTCACAAGTCAGTTATGGAGAGAGCTCTTTTTGCTATTAGGTTCCACTCTGGCTCTGAGCTCTGCATATCACCCTCAGTCAGATGGACAAACTGAACGAGTGAATCAATGCCTGGAACAATATTTGCGCAGCATGACTTATACTTATCCCAAACATTGGGTGAGGTGGCCATCTTTGGCGGAATACTGGTACAATACCCATTTTCATTCTTCCCTTGGTACTACTCCCTTCAAGGCATTGTATGGCTATGATCCCCCGGCTCCTATGGTACTACACGACAAGACTTCTCATGTTCCAGAGGTTAACGGTCTTCTCCTTCAGAGGAAACAGCTCATGTTGCAGTTAAAAGATAATTTGCTGGTAGCTCAATCACGCATGAAATTTTTTGCTGATAAGAAGCGGACTGAGAGATCCTTTATGGTTGGAGATAAGGTCTATCTCAAACTTCAACCATATAGACAATCTTCATTGGCTCTAAGGAAGAATGTCAAGTTGGGAGCTCGTTACTTTGGTCCATATAGAATTCTGGAACGAGTAGGCTCAGTTGCATGCAAATTGGACTTACCTGCTACTTGTTCCATTCATCCTGTATTTCATGTTTCCCTCCTTAAGAAACACATTGGAGAAGGTAAAGGTAGCTCTACTAGACCACCTGCAGTTTATCCTGATGGGTCTGTAGTCCAAGGCCCTGCTGCTGTTCTGGGCAGTCGAGCTGTGCAGACTCAAGCTCATCATCGTCAGGAGGTGTTGATTCAGTGGATCAATCTCGCTCCTACACACACCAGCTGGGAAGGCCTGAATTTCATTCGTAGCCAATACCCTGCAGCAACATTCTTGAGGCAAGAATGAACTTGAGGGGTTGGCATTGTAATGACCGGAGCAATACTTATAGCAAAGTTAGTTAATTAAATGTAATAAATTGTGTTGGAATGTTATACTTGTTATATTTGTTAGTACTTGTGAGCTAAGTTAGGGTTGTACTTAGCCACTACTTAGTATAAATAGCTATTTGAATGTATGGGCTGATATATAATGAAAATATACAATTTCTTCCCTATCTAAACTTTCTTCTACTTCCTCATCTCCTTCCCCTTCTTTCTCATCCCAAATTCTATCTATCCCTTAGTTATAATTCAGGTTTGATCCTGAATTATAACAAACCGCTTATAAAAGGGCAAATGTGCCTTTGAAATATTTAATCATCAAGGAGAGTGGGACTGAAGCCCATATTATTAATCACCATAGTGGAAACCCGTCCTTAGATATATGCCAATCCCATGAATGAGGTTCATCAAATAAAAACAAAAACTGACGAGTGGTTGAAAAAGCACAAATTATACTATTTATAGCGGGGTATTCCCGGGTTTCATTCCTAAGGTGAGATGCTTTATACTGTAATGTTTAAGGTAGAGTTTTTGAACTCTAAATGAACCTAAAGGCCGATTATTAGTTGGGTGTTGATCACAAATCACCCTTAAAGGGTTCACCTACGTCAGTGTGGTGATGGGGTCACCACTATGGGAAATGGGCAATTCCCTAATGACACTTATAAGATAGGATTTCGTGTGCATAACCGTAATGGGCTTCACCAATAGAATGTTACTATTACCAGTATTTTGTGTGTATGATAAGTCTAGACTTGGCTACAGGAGACGTAGTTCAAGGCTTTAAGCTACTATGGTTTCTTTTGGTTAAACTTATTTGCACTAAGAGTTGGTTCAAACATGGAAGATACTTACATGTATTAAAGGAGTACAACGCTCACAAAGTTTTATAATTTCTAAATCATGAAGAGGATAGTTTGGAAAATTATGTACTTCTAGTGATTTAAAAAAAATTTATTTTTATATTATTTGTTTGTTTAAAAAATACTTAAAACTTAAAACATTAATAGGTATTAATTTATTTAAATATCTTAATGTGGAGCCGTTTCCAACCATTGAGGGAGGTGCAATAAGCTTTGCTCATAAAGCATTTTGACTGGTCTCTACAAATGAAATTAGGCATATATTATCTACCTATTTAAGCAAGACCAAGATGAGAAAATTATACATAAGATTAAAATATTTTATTCTTTCAATCCATTATACTCTTTTGAAGAGTAGTAAGCTTGGTATGAATCTTTCATTGTTGCACATATAGAGGTCCAACGAGTAATCCTGAGAAAGGAGCGCATTTAAGCTTAATAGCAATACTCATGTGGGAGAGGCGATTCCTTTCCAAAGAGAGTGTGCTCATATGCCTCAACCCAAAGATATGTATTTCTAAACTCTTTCACTATTTTGTATGATTTTCGTGTATTATTGTTTGTATCAGAGTTGTTCATTCTTCATTTGACGATATCTTATCAATGTTGTATGTTGTATTCTCTAGTTCTATGGCTATTTACATTTTGGTACTTGTTCTGTATCTCTCTCTCTCTCTATATATTTATTATTGTTACTGTATTATTTGATGATTATTATAAAATATTTCCAACATAGATAAATAGCTCAAGCTTATTATCAAATATGAACTTTTTTCAACAATGCATCACTTTTTTTGGCTTAAGTTTATCTATGACTCCATCTTACTAATCACTTGAATCAAATATTGAAATGTCATCATGAATGTCTATCTAATGGCATGATTTGGAAAATAATCCATACACATGTATAACTCATAAAATATAATTAGACAATAAATAAATAAATTAATTTTATTTATTAATAAGTAAAAATTAAATAATTTTAAGACACAGTCCCTAACATGCTTGTTTGCTCCTTTTGTTTGCTTAGTGTGTGTATGGTTGTCAAGGGGACTCACCTCGCATTGGGAGCGAGTCTAATTATCGAACTGCATGTGTTTGACCTCAACAAACCACCTCTGATAAGAGTTGCTGTTTTTGGTGAATTCGACTACGATTTGCAATTTGAATGTGGATTATGCACTTGCTCTAAATTTAGGAGGTGTTCATAGTTCGATTAACTATATCAGAAAGTATTTTGATTTGGTTAACCGTACCAAAAGGTATTTTGGTTCGGTTAACTATAACCAAAATACTAAAAAATCTTTAACCGTTACCTTAATCAAAAGGGCCGGTTAATCGACTTTCAGTAAATTGGTAATCTGGTTCAGTTATGTTGGTTAACCGGTAATAGAAAAAATCATACGCCTCTTCCATGTTATATGATCCATCTCCTTAATGGTTTCTAAATGTCCAAAAAATCCATTCAACATGAGAATATCCAATAAATTATGAGTTTATAATCCAATTCTAAAAAATTAAACATATAGTATCACATTTTAACCAACATATGGGCAAACGAGTAGCACTTGGTTGTAGCAAAGTAGTGCTTAGTTAGTATTTGGGACATAAAAAGGGGCATGAGTACTCTATGATAGGTCATGAATTTGGGGAAAAGATAAAGTTAGAGCTTGTTTAGGATTGCTTATTTCAGAGGAAAAAGCGCTTTTTTGAGAATTGAGGCTGTTTGACAACTGTGAAAAAGTGCTTTTTGTTAAAAGTAAAAGTTATTTTTTTGCTTTTAAGCAGAAGTAAAAGCAAAATCTAAATAAATGAGAAAGTTTATTTCAGATACCATAAAACTTTATTAATATATTTGAAAAACTATTTATATATTTCACAAATAATTTATATATTTTAAAATATATATTAAATGAGAAAAAATATTTTAATTTTCTTAAAAATTAAATATTTTTAAATATTTAGAAAATATTCTATAAATATTAAAGAATTTAAATATTTGAGAAATATTTATATATTTAGAAAATATTTTAAATATTTAAAAAATATATTAAATATTTAGAATAGTTCATGGGTGATTTTTTTCAACTATAAAAGACTTCTGTTAATATCCTTTCTGGTAATTTTATAGAAAAAATTACATTTTTAACATTGGACAAATACTACCATAAGTGCTTCTTTACTGGTTGGCCAAACACAAACTGCTTATTTGAAACAACACTTTTTACAAAAGTGCTTTTATAAAAAGTGCTTCCGAAAAAAGTATTTTTTTTACAGCAATCCCAAACAGGCTCTTAATCATACATTGTGGAATGGTCAATTTTATGCTAGAAAAGCATACTTATTGAACATATATAATATTATAGACATGTAAAAACTTATACATGATATATGTTATTTCAGTAAACTGTTTAACCGAAATGGACAAAATCACTTACCGTTACCATTCAGAAATACCTCATATGCATATGGTTTGGTTAACCGGGAAATTTAGTATGGTTAATCGCATTTTCGTATTATCATTTCAGATAGTTGGTTTGGTATTTTGTTTACAGAATTTTTTGAACATCTCTAGCCCCAATTAAGGAGACTTAAATCATATATATTTTTATCATTTTTAGGTTTTAACAGTTACACAGTAATTAAAAGGAACATGGAACTGACACAAGTGGTAGTTGGGGCGACAGAACGGAGCCCGCAGACACCTTATCTCGTACACTTAAAAGCTAAGAACTAGTATGAATACAAGCTCAGGAGCTCAGCAATCCACTCACAAGTCCTAGTCTACAGATTTTTAGGCCTGACACCCTTGGCTTATGATAACTCGAATGAGTTAAAACCTGAAAAAGATTTAGATGGAGCGAACCATATTCGGGTCACTGGACATCGAAGCCTTGAAACGGCAACTCAAACCTAAATTCACATGACTCATTAAGTAGTGACACCAGCTTTAAAACCAACGCAATCAAGCTCGAAGCTTGGCAATCAAAGCCTTAAACCAATGACTCAAATCTTAATTCGTCAATTGTGGGAACAGATTTAAAACAAAGAGTTCATACCTGAAACCCGAGAATTGTATTGCCTTGATGAAAGCAAAATAAGAAGCTACAAGCTAAGCTAGGCTAAGTTAAGTTGCGCTACTCCTAACAAAGGAAGTACAAGTGCTCTTTAAAAGAAAACTTGATGAAGTTTTGTAGTTGGTGTTGGTTTTAGATATGCTTAAGGTCCAAGTTCCTCGATATGCACTCTAAGTAACCGTCTCAAGTTTGGAAGCTACCTTTCTTGCAGCCTTCTTGGCAACCCTCGAGCAGCAGCCCGTTTTACCCCCTCAATCGTTCTTAAGAGGCTGTTAATCATTCAAGGGTTTTTAACTCATAAAGCAGCTGGACTCGAGACGCCGTACGTTATTCCTATTTTAAAAGCCATTCATACCTCAAGTATGCTCCACATGTCTAGCATGTGTCCTTTTATTATTAAACGGCGTTGTCCAAATTTTTTCGTGTTTAGGTGTAAATAAATGGCCCCCTTTTAGCAGTTGGTAATTTCAAATTTGTAATGGGTAAAAAGTCTGTTTCATTTGACCCTGGATGGCTACGGGGAGCTCCAGATAGTGTTTTTGATGGTTGAATCATTTTCGTTTCTACGTGTCTATAAATATCCACAGTTAGGGATTTGATTCTCTACTTTATGCACCGCTCTCTCTCTCTTGCAATCTTCAAGCGCTCAAAACTTGCTCTCAAGCTTTTGCTTTCTCGCTCGTTCTTTGTCTCATGCACTTTTTAGAACTTTTAACTCTTGACCATAGGAATGGCCTAGGCCATTCATCGTGTCTACACCCATGTATCCAAGGCTAATAGCCATGTGAGTTTTTAACGTGTCTAGTTAAGTCAAATAACTTAGTGGTCCTGGACAAGCTCCGGCTCCCTGTGGACGCTACCTCCTTTAAGGAGGATCCTTCTTGTATTCCTGCGGTGGGTCCCTTTTCTTCTTACGAACCATAAATTCTTGGTCCAGTCGGGTGCCAAACCGTCAACATGGCATCACTGCCATGGCTCACTCCCAGCATCACCATTCATCCTAAGGTTGGACATAACCTCAAGCAGTTGGTTTTAAAGTGTCAGCTGTTACTATTAATAAATTTTCTGGCTATATGAAGAGCCTTATTTGAAATTTTGAGACTCTGAAAATGTCAAGACCGACCCTAATTAAGGTTTGTCATCATCGCGATCCACCTCCGCCACTCTCACCATTGTAGCGACCTCTTCAACTTTCATAGCTTGCCATCATCATGGCCTACGACTATAATCCACTACTATGTTGATCTCGCTACTACCTATCACAAGTCACTCACCACTATTAGCTGATTTGTATTGTTATGGCCCTTTCTTTCATTTTGCATATTTATGCATCTAATAATTTATCTATGAAAACAAAATTTTATACTACACAACTGAATATTATATTATAAAAAAGATACAAAGTATAGTATATATATCTCACTGAATAAATATGTTAAAAACTTGTAGATAAATCAAATACACACCATAAGTGAGCAAATAAGAGCTCCTTTTTTGATCAATAGCTAATAAGAGCTCTTTTAAAAGCAAAGTGGTTGAATTTATTATTTTCTATTTATACTATGAACTTTAGTATTTAAAAATTCTGTAAATGACCAAATTGGATATCTACAGTTGGCAATGGAGTTTTATTTAAGACACTAATTTAATTAGTATTATTTTTAGAGTAATTTTAATATAACAACGCTAAAAAGTTTTTATTGTTGTTTTGATAATAATATTAGCCTAATAGAATTGTTTAAATACCCTAAATAATTAAATAAGTTTTAGTTCACTAAATTTAACTTATAAAAATTGTTTAAATTTTCACTTAATAACTTCATTTTTTAAAGTCACTTGAATTAGTGCGATGCAAAATGGAGCCGTTCCCGAGTAAACAAAAACATTAACGAAACGGAGGACACGTAAAAAACGTCAGAAGAGCGAGAATGTCTCCCCCTGCTCAGCAATCAGACAAGCATAGGGAGAGAAAAGAGAGCGAGCGGGAATATCCAGACCCACTTCCCTCTCTCTCTCTCTCTCTCTATTCCCCCCTCATTTGTGGGCCGATCCTGCACGTCATTCTGTTGCTTTAAGGTTAAACCCTAGAATTTCAAAACCCCTCCGCCCTCTTCTCCGCCGATTTGGTCCTGCTTTCTGTGAGTACAGACCTTTCACTCTTTGTGATACAATTTAAAAATATATAGGTTAAGTAAGGGATAATTTTGATATTAAATAAATAAGTTTAGTCTTTAATTATAATTATATTTTTTTTTAACATTATATATAGAAGGTTTGGGTTAAAAGAAAAATAAGTTGAATGTATTTGAAATATTGCTCTCTCTCTCTGGTCTCTCCCTCTCTCTCTAGTTTCTCTCTTCCCTCTTCTATCTAAATTTATGTTTGTTTTTTCTTTTTCTATGTAATCTCCTTCTTTTCTTATTATAATATAATATAATCTTTAAGTTCGTAACATTGGTATCAGAGCAAGGCGTTCCTCGGCATCATCAATGGAGAACGAAATAGATAAGGTTGTGGCTGAGTTATTGGAGATACAAAAGCAATGTGAGGAAAGGTAAAAAAGATTTGATAAAAGGTTAAATGAAATTCGGGCTTCTTGTAAAGAGAGGCGAGAAGAGCGGAGATTTATGTGTAAAAGAATCGAAAATTCCTCTATTACCTCTGTTACAGCTCCTGCAGCCACCGACAACACCAAAGCACCAGAACCCTTGCCTGAGAACAAGATCGAAGTACCGGAGGCCCTCCCCAAGACGGAGATTGAAGCGGAGGCCTTCGATCTAACTCCGGAACAGCCAGTGCCGATATTGGAAGAGGAAGATGGCGTTCTCGTCGTCGCCCAGGTGTCAGAGCAGCTAACACCGAGCTGGAGCTCTGGCCCCGAAGAGAAGAAAGAGAAAAATGAGGAGGAGGCCCGTGGTGTGGAGAAGGGAGACGATCAGGTGGTGAGGGAGCCGGAGCCACCGTGGGAACCGCAGCTGGTGGTCGCCGAGCCGCCGCCGTACGCCGTCGAGGAGCCGCGGCGCCAGCAGCTGGGGCAGGCTAGGGTTTCATACGGGTCCGACGCACACACGAAGAAGAAGAGTGATGTGGGTGATTTTTGGTTTAATTACTTTTTTACCCCTATATTTTACATAAATATTCTAAAGAAAAAAAAAATTATTAAAATTTTTGATAATTTTAGAAAATTTACGGGGTTAAAATTTATAATTTTAATATTTGACATGGAGGGTTAACAATTTGGATATCAATACGTAGATCCTTAAGGACAAGGATCTTTAAAAGGGGAAGGTGTTGATACAATCCAAAAATATATAGGTTAAGTGAGGGATAATTTAGATATTAAATAAATAAATTTAGTCCTTAATTACAATTATACTCTCTTCTAACTCTATATATAGAGGGTTTGGGTTAGAAGAGAGATAGGTTGAATGTATTTGAAATGTTGCTTTCTTTCTCTAGTTTCTCCCTCCCCTCTTCTATCTAAATTTATGTTTGTTTCCCTTTCTTCTATGTAATCTCCCCCTTTTCTTGTTATAATACAATATAATCTTTTAAGTTTGTAACACTTTGTAGTGTACCTTACCCCCTGTTTGGCAACGGGGTAAAAGGGGTAAATGGGGATAAATTTCTACCCTTGTTTGTCCAAGTTGTTCGAGGGGTCAAGGGGGGTAATGGGGGGTAATTTTTTACCCCCTTGACCCCTCTTTACCCCCAATTTCTTTAACCCCCAAATTGGGGGGTAAAGGGGGGTAAGGGTAATTTTAAAAAAAAATTGACATTTTTACCCTTGTTTTAACTATAACTCTCTTTACCCTTACCCTTTTACCTAATTGCCAAACAAGGGTAACTCATTTACCCCTCTTTACCCTTACCCCTCTTAATTTGATATATCCAAACAAGAGTAGAATATTACCTTACCTTTCCCCCCTTTACCCCTCTTTACCCTTACCCTCATTTACTTCTCTTTACCCTCCTTTACCCTGTTGCCAAATAAAGCATTAGTGTTGTATAGATTTTATGAAAATCGCAGTAAATGGATTTATATATGCCGTTTGTTTTTAATGTTTATAAGTTTGTTTGAATTGATGTTGTTTGTTCAGATTCATTACTTGCTTTTTCCCCCCAGTGGAGGGTTTGGCCATGATATATTTGTAGAAATTTTTTTACAATCTAAGTATTAGGGTTAGACTGGAAACATACCATTATCAGAAGTCATAGTTGTACTCAATTGAATATTGGTCCAATCTACGGGACAATTACAAACAAGAATGTGTCTCCCCATTGCACTTAGAACTTGGCCTTCCTTCCACTCTTCAATTCTTTATGATGACTATCATTGGGGTAAGTCATTCCCTTAGCTATCATTTATAGCTAGGTTTTAGGAGGAGAGAGGGGACC
The DNA here is from genome assembly GCA_018398585.1 of Simmondsia chinensis. Lineage (NCBI taxonomy): Eukaryota > Viridiplantae > Streptophyta > Magnoliopsida > Caryophyllales > Simmondsiaceae > Simmondsia > Simmondsia chinensis. The sequence continues at coordinate 22,812,947 of JAGTTD010000009.1, read as the reverse complement.
AAGTTTAGGGTTAGCAATGGCCTCCCCATCAAAGCACGTCTTTAGTTAGGCCCACACCTTACATACCATACTATTAATTATATGTAATAAGTTGAGACAAACCTAGGCTAATACTTTTAAGGATTACATTATCAATTCGGCTTTACTGATTCAACATCCTACTAGTTTTATAAATTACAGCATAACCCCAATCAATGGAATTGCACTTTGCAAAATAATTCCAACAATGTTAGCCGCTATTTTACCAACTCTGTTGATTTCCATTGTTCGATGTAGTCAGTGTCAGGTTTTGGCTTTTGACTAGTTCACTGCTGTTTCCATCTTATGTCTATTTTTCTTCCTTTTGATGTTCTAAGTGTTATGTATGTTGAATTTCAGGCCTTGGATATGGTGGTTCTGGATGAACTGGGAGGTGGTAAAGGTGATTTTCATTCTGAAGTTGTGGAGGTGGGGATGGTTTTGCAGAGTGGGCAGCTAGCAGGGAGGAGAACAAGTGCTAGAATACAAAAATTAAGAAACGAGAAGGGCCAGAAAGTATGCTACAATGAGAAGTTGATGTCCCACAGAGTGAATGAAATGAATCCGATTGAAAAATCAACCCGGGGAAGGAAGCGTAAAACATCAAACAGTGGTGACAAGGTGGTAGAGCACAGCGAGTTCATGGGGGATGTAAATGCTTTACAGAAGAGTGATGGCTTCAGAGTTAAAGAGACTCTTAGGATTTTTAACAGATATTATCTGCATTTTATCCAGGTTTGTTTTAATTGAATTGTGATGCCCCCACAAACAAAAGAGGGGCGGAGGGCAATGATTATAAGACAAGTGAGAAATCTGATACATATAATGGAGAAATACTAGAAATATTTCTCTGTAAATGCGCTTTATGATGAGATAATGCAACCTATAGTGGAAGCAACATAGCTTGAAGTCCAAAAACTCTTAAAGTCAAAATTCTAAAATCTCAACAACTAAGACAGTCTAATATATACTGTTGAAGTTGCAGAATATAATAGAAAGCCTTTTAACTTCTTGTGAACTTCAACAATGAAGTAGCTCGGTTCCTTTGACTTCTCCAATAAGACCCACTACCTCTTGTTTGAGAAAGATAACAACAGAGTGTGTATAGATCACAAGAAGTAATAAATTTGCCAACCAGAACCAAGATCAAGCATGCTTTATTGTGCAAAGAACACGGTATCAAGAAGTAAATGTAAGAGAACAAATTATCGGTAAGTGCCGTGAATGAGCAACCAAAGTATAACTTTAACGCCAATAAAATGAACTCAAGCTACAATAATTTGATCTTCAGGATGACAGAAACTAATAATAGATCAACATAAATTATAGAGAGCGGACGTAGATATTAAACCAAAGAATTAGAGAGCTCCATTGCCTTAAGTCGTTTATGCCCCGCACAGGTACAACGAGACCGTTGGCACTTTGACCCCTAGGATTAACATGGAACCCACCTCAATAGTGTGCTCTAGGGAGATGGACTGAAGCATGCTTCAACTTGCTTAGTAATGTAGAGGAGAAAATTAACTTTTGAGATAGAAAGTATGAGAGTGGAGAAGATGTATTTCGGTGTGTCCATCAACCTACCAATGGGCTGTATTTACAAGTGAAGAACTACCCGTTACGGAAACGATCGTGGCCAGAAAACTGCGCTTAACATGGCAGGAGTAGGTGGTTAAGGAAGGTGCACAAAATCCACCACAATCAAGGAAGGTGCAGATATGGAAGGAGTGGGTGGTTTAAGGTCAAGGGCGTGTCTCGAGCTCAAGCTTGCAGCCTCGAGCCTAGTGTAATGGACATCACCTCGAACCAACAACCTCGAGGTTGGCTAAGGATAAACAACTAGAGCAACGGCCTAAGGTTTATAATCGAGCTTGAGCTTAGCTCAGAAGGGGACTCACCTCGAGTTACAATGGCCATAATAAAAGTTTGGTTCCAGCAAGCGCGTGCATGTGTGTGGCCCACTGTTCTCGCTCTAGGCTCACAAGACTTATCAAGTCAAAGGAAAAGGGGGTATATAAAGTGGCTTTCCGCCTCTAGTCTTCCTATGTGGGAGGTGTTTATGCATTGTTGAACAAAATTGAAGCACCCAACTCCCAAATTCCAACACATATTAGAAATGACAGAGGAAAACTTAGGATAAACATAGATTTGAACACACAAGCCATATGCTTTTACTTGTGGTTGCTTTTAATTCTTGCCGTTAGGCTCAAAATTGGTTGCCTTAAAAGTTACTCGACCTACTTATCTTTTGGGATAAGGAAATATGAAACATGTTAGAAATATTACTGAGCGACCTTCCCTTGCGGCACCTATCAGTGTCCTTAAGTTCTTGGACAGCCAGTAAATTTTGGATTGATGATATACTTACTTTTCATTGGATCACTTGGTTAACCTTTTGGTTTATTCTTTTTGTTTATTGTGTGATGAGAATTGCTTGTTGGTTTGGCACAATTGCTTCCTGCAGTGTTGGTCTCAATGAAAATATGTCTCATTATTGTGATAGGAAGAGGAGAGGAGGTGCAAAAGGGTGGAGGCTGAGCAGGAAAGCAAGAGTTCATCAAAGAAGGTAATTTGTTATTCAAATTTGACACTGAGTCGTCCAATGTGTGATTTCTCCTGTAGCAGGCAAGAGATAGCTGCATGTACACAATGAGCATGTACATCCCGCTGAATGAGGGTAACACAAGAAAGAAAACTAATAATAGCTGATGGACTTAGGAGAAAAGATCAAATTCTAGATTTAGGATATTTTTGTAATGGTTGGAATCATTGTGATTTATACATTTTAGGACATATTCTTAGTTAAAATTGGATCTGGATTATAATTTTGTTGTTTGACTGTTATTTACTTAGTTTAGGTTAGTTTATTGTTATTAGATTAGGAGTCTTTTTGTTATCAGATTATTATTATTATTAGATTAGGAGTTTTTTTGTTATCAGATTATAATTTTTTTCCTGGTGGGATTTTAGTTCCATCTCTTTAGGTACTGATGTAACCAGAATATGAAGGCAGACTATTTCACCCTTTTGAATAAAGTTCAACTATTTCCTATAATTTAAGTATAGTGCTGATTAAAACTAAATATAAGGATGCCTAGTTGGTTGAGCACATAGTTCCTTAACCATTCTCCTAGACATAGGGATGCTTAGGAACCCTCTCTATTTAGCACAAGCGCATGGATGCTTAATTGCTATCAAAGCGTTATTTTATTCTCTTTTGAATATTGACATGTTCTGAATCCCCAGATTTTACTCTCAGCTCTAATTCCCTATCAGATCTTTTATTCCTTCTAACCAAACGGGTCCTTAAAGAGCAAGGAGTATGAGACTTAAGAGAAGGCCCCATAAATTGCATGCTTCTGGACAAAATAAGAAGAGTTATATATTTGAAAATTGAAGCATTCATGTCGCTCTGAAAGAAGCAAATGTCTTCAAATATGGCATACAACCCTTGAAATGTTTGGCTGATGGAACCAGAACAGACCTCATTCATTCAAATTACCTTTATCAAAGAGCCATGTCCGTTGCATACAAATAAATAAAAGAGCATTGATCTTTCTAGTCTGTGCTCATAACAAAGAAGCCAAATTGCTTGGTTCTTTAAACTTATTGCCCATTATAGAGCATTCTCCATTTCAAGCTGCTGAGGGGATGAGGAAAAATCAACATACATAACATTTCTGATTTGGAATACCTCACTCTCTGTCCTCGGTCGTTACTCACCATGAACATTCTACTTCTTTAGATACATTACTCTTTATACTCACCCGAAGACTAGCATTTTCCCATTTTCTTTTCCAAAACAAGGTTCCTAATTCTCTTTTGTCAGATCAAGAAATTTGTGGTAAAAAAAAAAAGAGATTTAACTAGTTTTGCTGCTTCTATTTGTAGTTTTGCTAGTTAATCTTCTTTGATTGGATGAGGTGTTTTTGTTAACTGATTTAGTTTCAATTACTGGACTTTCTTGGATCACTTTGGCCCCAACAACAACAACAACAAAAAAAATCCCAGTGCCTTAAGGGCTCCCTCATATGCAGGGTTTTTTTTTTTTTGGGGGGGGGGGGGGGGGGGTTGGGATGTAAGCAGCTTTACCCCTTCAGGCTGTGTTTGAGGATCCCAAACCTGAAAAGCATAAAAGCAAAAAGCAATAAAAGCATCTAGACGTAATATCAGAAGAGCATATAAACAACGGCATAGAGCAAGCATATATAAAGCATAAAGCAGCAATAGGCAATAAAACAGCTCACAGCCATATCAAGTAAATCAAACAGGCAGACATATAAGCCTAGGGGCACTAGTGTTAGCTAAATTATGCTCCTCTATTCTAAACCGCTACATCAGCTACCCCTATACTAGTCCTCCACTGTGCTCTATCTAAGGCCATCTTTTCATGTAGGTTTAGGTGGGTGAGGTCATGTCTGATCGTCTCCATTCATCTCTTTTTTGGTATGCCTCTCCCTCTACTCCCGAGCGTAGTATGGAGTTGTTCGCATCTCCTGATAGGGGTGGTGGTCGATCTTCTCTTAAGGCGGGTGGGAACAAGGGGGTGGTGTGGTGTTGGAAGGAGAGAAATTCAGGGTATATAAATGGGTTTTTATGGAGTTTCCACCCCTATTAGACTCTCAAACAGCTCAGCTAAGATTGGACCCCTCACTTGCAGCCAATTGTTATTGTTATGTATTTCAAATGATCTTCAAACACTAGGCATTACCTTTATAGGCTCCTTGGGATCCACGCAAACTTCTGGATTGTGAGAAGGTTGTATATATGGCATGCAAAGCGAATGTGTCTGGAAGGGATGCCAGGGAGATCTCTATTTCTTGTGCTCATTTAAGGGGATGGGAGAAAGGAAAGATGATATGATGTGGAATATGTACAACAACCGATTATAGGCACCCCTTTCAGTTTCCTTTCTGACGGAAATTTCTTCTAAGATGCAAACTTCAAGAAATGGTCTCCAGCACTATCATAAAAGACAATAAAGGAGCTCCATGCTGAGAAATGGAATGATATAAAGTCTTAAAATTTTGCAAAACTTCGTGCTTTTTTCTTACCTGAAGTGAGATAATTGCAACACCAACTTTTATAGACTTTAATGGTGGGCGTTTTGCTTGAATTCCAGTATGCTATGTCCATTAAAGGTCACATCTTACTCCCATAGACCCTATTGTGGCGGGAACCTCTGTGAGGTTGTGGGTTGTTGTTAGTGTTATTGTTGGGCAATAGTGCTCCCAACAAACCACCATAGTTATTTCCTGAAAAGAGAGCTGTTCTTATGCAGAATTGGGCCAAAGCCAATCTGTCATTACCCATGGGCTTGCGCAAGAAGTCCAAATCCATAGCATGATCCGTTCTCCACTGGCCAAGAAAATGGGAAGTAGTTGTATTTTAATTTTACGTAACAAAGTACTTTTAGGTTTAACAATTTTATTTTGCATAGCAGTTAATATTTGGTTACTTTCCAATAAAAATTTGACAAGAAAACATTCTGAAATTCACCGACATGATAGACAGTTTTGAAAATTAAAAATAACATTTAGTATGTACAATGATAGCACTAGTGTTAACAAAGCCCTTATTATCATTGCTACTTGGTTTGGCTACATTTAGATGGTCTGTTTCTTTAGCATTTAGATCCAAATGCAAAAATTGTGAATTTGATAACCTACTTGCTCAACATTTTCTTTCTTACTTGAGTATAGTAGTTGGTAGAATAATTTTGGTCAAAAATACCTAGAGGATTTTGTATTGCTCATCCATTGAACTTAGGCTCTATTTGACACAGAACTGGAATTGGACCATGGATTGATAATTCTAATTCCAGTTTGGATGTAACTGGAATTATGAGGGAATTAAAATATAATTGTTATAATCACAGGAATTAGAGGTTGCACTGTATTTTCTTAGCAATTCGAGTCATCCTAAGTTTTGGTTCAATTGGGTTGAATTCTTCCGAGTTTTAGTTTAGCTAAGGTTAGGTTTTGGTTGATTGGTTCATTTTGGGTTCTAGCCATCTCGATTTTTAGGTGAATATGGGTTGAGTTTTTTGTCGGGTGGTATCATTTTCTTTCGAGTTATCTTAGATTTTGAGTTAATGGGATTGGGTTCTATTCGAGTTAGCACAAGGTGAGTTTGAGTTGAATTAAGGTCGTTTTGGAATTGGTTCATCTTGAGTTCAAGTTCATCAGGTTGCGTTATATGATATTTCGGTTTATTTTGTGTCAGTAGGTTTGATCATTTTAGGTTTGATTCATCTTCCATTCCATGTGAATAAGTTGGGTCAATTTGGGTTTCAGGTCAACTCGGTTGGGTCATGTTTAAGTTGGGTCTAGGTAAGTCATTTTGGATTCAAGTCATCTTGGGTTTCGGGTCAATTGAGTAAGGTCATGTCAGACTTTAGTAAAGATTGGGTAATTCAGGTGATTCATTTAGGCTTAAGTCATTTACGTTGGGTCATTTTGAGTTTCTGGTCACATTTAGGTCGGGTTGGGTCTTTCACTTCAAGTCATCTTGGTGCTTGGGTCACTCAAGTTTGGCCATTTTGGGTTTTAGGACAGTGGAGTTATTATGAAATTGCAATTCCTTCCCTTATCACGATGAATTGAAAGGTATGATTTTCAGTTAAAATCCCATTTTTTGGAATTGAGTTGTGGAATTGTAATTTCAATTCCAGTAGGTGAACGGAATTGGAATTCTAGACCCAATTCCAACTTCAACCTTAATTTAGGCTCCAATTTTATGTGCCAAATAGGACCTTACTGCTTTTCAGGCATATAGGATTTTAGCGCATAATGCAATCCTCATTCAAATATTTCAATCCATAAATACAAAGTGCGTGAATGCAAGTTTCTCATTAGCAAGGAAATTTGGGTAACCTGTCCATCACCATGATCAATGATTATATAATTTAGTTCTAACTAATAATTCTTTTATTTACCTTGAAATTTTGTTTTTATACAACAGGACCCCTAAAGTTTAATAACTTAAGCAACTAGGTAAAGAGGGATGGTTATCTGACTCACATCTTCAGTCACATAATTTTGGTGATGCTTATGTGGGTAACAGAACTTTAAACCTTAGGATACCTCTTTGTATATATGTAACATCAAAGTAGGTGATGAAAGTTCAAATCTCAGGGTGCATAAGTGATATCCTTGAAAACCACTGATGAATTTCAGAAACAAGGGATGCCCATTGATTTCTTCCAGGCTATACCTAGATTAATATCTTGGTTCCTAGTTTAAGAAACTGATCTTGGTTCCCAGTTTAAGAAACTGATATCCATGGTGCTGATCATATTTAGGTTTACTGAACCTTGGCGGGGGCTGCTTTGTAAAAAGACAGTCCATTGATATCTACAATGTCTAGTAGCCTGTTAGTTAGCATCTGTTTGATTTATGTCATGAGAATTTTTGGTCAATGTAAATTGCCACCATCCATGTATTTAAAGCATATAGAGTAGAGAGTAGAGATACTGTATACTTTTGGTGTTAACTCTCAATTTTGATGCTGATGGGTGAGTTTTAATGCGGTTCCCCTGCTGCAACTTTTGCTTACTTTTCTCTAGTATAGCTGAGTTTTAGCCACCCTTTCTGGTTTGTGTCTGATTTGAAAAGCCATGAAGTATTTTGGATTTATTGTATTTTTTTTGAATGCTCTATTGTTTATACTGGTTCAATGGTCGTTTACTGCAGGAGAACATAGCCGCAAATGCCAAGAGAACACCTTATAAACGTCCAGACTTGAAGGCAATTACAAAGGTACATAATCTTAGTTGATACTGGCAAGTTGGGAACCATCAATGTCAACTTAGATTCCTAAATTCTTACGAATTGCTATTTCTAAAGCTCATTGGCGCTGTGCAATGAGTTCTTGTCCAAGTATTGTCATTCATAATGCTTTCTTCTGGTTCCAATTATTAAATGAGTTATCTAAGGAAGCAGACAATGAGTTTTTTAGTCTTAGGGACAAAGGATAACGGGTTTCTGTTGTTTGTAGCATAGTTGCAGGAAACTCCTAAAATACTAACGTTTCACGCTTTGGAGCCACGATTTGGAATTTCAAACCCAAATTTGCGTTTCCAACTCCTATCAAACTCAATGGAAACATGATTCAAACAATCATAGAATCATTTTGATAAGAATATACTTATTAGATTGTTTGTTGGTTCATTAGATCACTTGATTTTAAAGGATGATTTAATTGCATGGACATGTTAGAGCCAATTTTCAAGATCTTATTCCTTGGAGCACTTAATTTTCTTGGTTATTGCTTAATATTGACTCCGTTTTGATATTTATGCTTTAACGGATCAATTGATATCGTTCATTACTTCTTCTTGTATATTTAATATATAGTAATATAAGTGTTCCTTCCATGCTCCTCACCATAGAAACTTCCATGACTGCCCGCTCTCCTGTTCCTGCTTCCATTTCTGCTCCTGCTCTTGCTTCATGCAACTATGGCTTGTAGATGACAATTATGGCTATGTTCTGAGAGTGCATGCCAGAGGTTGGCTGTTCTAACTAATCTCTATATCTGGAGATTCAATGATAAATGCCTTGCACGAAAAAATAGACTCGATGATGTATGGCAAGGATTTCCCCAATCATGCTCATGGCTTTGTTTTTGCATGAGTACTATTTAGAGGAGGTAACGAATTTGTTTGGATGTGATTTGAGAAAAATTGAAGATGCTTTGTCTGCAACCTGCACTTTTATCTAGGTTTTCAATGTCTATGTTACATATGCATAATGTTTCTGTACTGTGAAGTTTAGATTTTGATATATTTTCTGGATTTCCTTAGGCAACTATTATTATTTATTCTTTTTGTTATATTCCTTAATTTTTTCCAAAAATCATGGACAGATGATGGAGACCAATTCTATACACCAGCTTCTCAGGTTGGGGGTCCTCGAAAATTGCCTTTCTTCGGGGTAGCCCCCTGAAAGGGGAAGGCTGCGTACGTCTACCGCCTCCCAGACCCTGCTTATGCGGGAGCCCTTGGAGGCACTGGGTCTGTTGTTGTTGTTGTATCCAAGTAAGATAGTTGGAGCAATTCCAGTTTGGTTTACTTCTAATCGTGGTTTGATGTACTCCTAATTAGATAGTTGATAAGCACCCTGGAGTGTCTAGGACTGCTGCAAGTTTGAATATATGGCTGATGGTGAAATGAGTACTTGCTTTCTGTACAGGTGTTGAGGTTGGACATCAGTTCTTTTCACGAGCTGAAATGGTCGCAGTAGGTTTCCACAGTCACTGAATGAAAGGTATTGACTACATGGGAACAACATAGAGCAAAGGGGTAAGCATCTTCTAACTTCGGCACTTAACTTTCTTGCCGACGTAAGAGATTGAGATTGTTGGCACCCGGCACGTTGTTCCATTTCAGTGAATAGTATGACACAAGTGGATGATAGTTGCCTGAGGTCTTAATATTCTCAGTTGAATGGCATTTGTCTACTATTGTTTTAGTTCGTCATGTAACAGTTGCAGTAGAAGTCAAAACCTGTTTTGGATAGCTTATGTAAAATTTTGTGCTGTTTTGAATAGGTTTCTAATTCACAATTGCAATTAATAACCATCAAGTGGCAGGTGTCTGAAGATGCCTTGGGACTTGGGTAGTTACTTGGTTTTTGGGTTACTTGATATTATCCTTAAGTTCATTTGAGTGAAATTGGTTTCATTTAGGAGATGTACATTAAGTTTGGAAGTGGTTATGTGCCCCTATTGTAGTATATCTAGTGGATAGTGTTAAATTTTTACTAGTCCTTTAGGCTAGACCCGCGGAGTTAACATACATGAGATCCACATATAAACCCAAGGGGTTCCATCCTAAAATAAATTGGCTATAGGTGGAGTAATTCACTAGGCGTATAAATTGATCTTTTCATTCTCACAACTCCAATGTGGGATTCTTATATTAGACTCACATGTGGAGTCTTTAACACTCCACTTCACATGTGAGTATCATTTAATCACACCTTCGCCTTCTCCGATCCAATTGGATCCAACATACTGGAGAGGTCCTTGAAGCACCAAACACGTATGCACCCCTCTTTATGAGGACAAGGTGCGTGCCACATACAAGAGCCTGGGATCATCAACCCACTCTGATACCAATTTAAGTTTTTACCGGGCCTTAGGCCCGATCAACGGAGTTAACAAACATGAGATCTACACATAAACCTAAGTGGGGTTTCATCCTAAAACCAATTGGCAATAGGTGGAGTAACTCACTAGGCTTATAAATTGATCTCTTTATTCTCACAACTTTTATTTGGGATTCTTTTACATGTGAAGTCTTCAACAGATAGCTTGGATTAATCTAGTTTGAACTGAGTTGTAACACTTGGAATGATTGACATACAAATTCTCTCTTTGGCCTTCCTTTTTTTTTTTTTTTTTTTTTTTTCACGGGGATCTGAATTCTCCTCTGAGTTATGTTTCCTAGACTATGCCAAGTTGACTCTTGAAATGTTCAGAGCTATGTCTCACAGTTTGCGATTATTGCCAATAACATGGGTCAAGAACTTGCTAATAACTGACATCTTTTGCAAACAATTGTAACTCATTTATCCATGAATGTTGTGTGTGTCTTTGAAGTTTGTAACAGATCTTTCTGTAATGTACAGGAATATGGTAGGTTTAGGCTTCCTATTGCTATAGCCATTGTTTTGTCAGGCTACTACGAGGATGATTTGGATAACTCAGAGGATATTGTATACACGGGTCAAGGAGGAAATAACTTACTAGGTGATAAGCATCAGATAGAAGATCAAAAGATGGAACGTGGTAATTTAGCACTCAAGGTGTGTATGTGCATACTTTTTTTCCCTTTGCTTTGGTATAAATGTCAAAAGAACAGTGATATCTATTATTATTCTTACATGTAGTTGGAATGATTACATTCAAATTACATTTGACTGTTATCTTCAGTGTCAAATATGTAATTAGAGCATCGTATTAAGTTCTTGTAATAGTAAGACATTTTATATTTATTTTTATTTCTATGCTGCATGTGCATGCTTATTGAATGGGATGGAGCAAGATATTTATTTGCTGGTTACTTATCAGAGTGAGATAATGGATTTGTATTAGTTATATTGGTACATTTTGTTGTATTCATCCATCAGCTCATTCTTGTCTGCATGGTTACTTGCTATTTTCTTTGAAGACATTAATAAAGACTGCATGTTAATTGGATTTCGAGATGGTGTGAGCTATATACCAAAGATAAAAGGCCAAATAACATCACTTTTGATGTCCACCATCTCAAAAATGGTAACTTTTGACTACGCCTAATGTAGTGTCACAAAGATGCAAATCCTTTTAAGAAAGCAAAATCAAATGCTGGCGTGTGATTTCTTGTTTCAGAAGTTATAGTTGCTTTTCTTCCAAATTGTCCTGAACTTGCCAAATGGAATCAATGAGAATTCGCATTGATGTGTTTATTGTTTATGCCATTGCTGATAAAGGTAGGTAGTCCAAAGTGCTTGTGTATTTTTTTAGTAAATAGCTGGAATATACTGCTTTATATTAGCATCTATTTAGACCAATCTAGAGTAGCTGTTGTTGAATCTCCTTTGTCCTTCTATGGAGATCCATTGTATCACTTGACGTTTTGTTTAAGATCCTAATTTTTATGATAAACATGAAGGGGTCGGCAGCCGTTTTATTACGTTGGATAAACAATAGACTTTAAATGTTGCTAACTATGAAAGCAAGTTAAGAAAGATTTTGTACCCTCTCTCATATATATACCCTTATTGGTAGATACATTGAAACTTGAAAGGAAATATTTGTACTCTCTTAAATGTCCTTCTATTTCTTCTCTCAATATGTTTCTCCAACCTATGATTGCCGGCTTAAATTTTACTTAGAAATACTCAAGTGTCACTTTATCCAAGGACTGATGGCATAAGAAAGTCATTTATTTAGCCATTTTAGATTTGAACCACTTTAAAGCTGAAGGGATCTTGAAAAGAATATTAATCCATTTTGTGTTGCGGAGGTGGTCAGGTATCAATTGTTTCTAGTATAAATGGAATGCAACGAGAGATCATCTCAATCATCTAGCTAAGGAGACATCAGAAGGATGAAAAAAAGGTTCCTTTTATTTCACTAAATTGTCTGCGATTTATACTAATAAGCTAGTAGGTATGTGTATTGTGGTGTCTGACCTTCTGTTGAGACTCGGTCACTTGAGTTTCCAGCTTGCCAGGATGTTATGATTCAAGATCAAACTTGAATCATGAACTTACGATATAAGAGTATGAGATGAGAAAGAAGTGAAAGAGATGGGAATTAGAGAGAAAATTAGGGTTGAGAGAGAGAATTAGATCAATTTCATTTGAATGAGTTCCAATTACAAGATATTTGCTTATTTATACTAAGGAAAATAGACGGCTAACACTAAGGATGAAAAACAAGCTTAAAAACCAATTACAAGCATTTCCGGCCAAAGCACACTTAGCCACTAACTACCTTACCCACCTTTCCCGCCAGAAATGCAATTTGAATCCAAATGAGAATTACATAGCTAAAATCAACAAAAAATGCATAAAATCCTTCACGGTCATGACAATACCCGCTCCTTAAAATCATTCTTGCCCCAAGAATGAAGAAGAAGGGAATTGACTGCGCATGAACTTCAAATTCTCCCAGCTAGCTTGAGCAGGATCCAAATTGACCCATTAAATCAAGACTGACTTCACTGCTTTGCCTTGCTGCTGCACCAAACGGGATCCCAGAATTGCTGTAGGAGCTTGTATCGATATTCCATTGCTTATTGCTTCCGGAGGTTTACTTGAACAATCTTTCCCTTTTATCCTGTGTCTTTTCAAAAGAGAAACATGAAATACAGGATGAACAAAAGAGTTAGGAGGAAGCTCCAGCCTATAAGCCACATTTCCTAATTTCTCTAACACCTTGTAAGGACCAAAGAAACGAGCCCCTAACTTCACATTTTTGCACACTATAATAGAAGTCTACCTGTAAGGTTGGAGCATGAGATACACCAAGTCTCCAACTGCAAAGGATCTGTCAGAACGCTTCTTATCAGCATAATGCTTCATCCTTGACTGAGCTAGTTGAAGATTGTCCCTTAATTGTTGAACCAGTTGCCTCCTTTGTGGAAGATCTTTGACCTCAGCCACATGAGAAGTTACACCTTGTAGCACCATTAGTGAAGGAGGATCATACCCATATAAGGCCTTAAAGGGAGTGGTCCCTATGGCAGAATGAAAGTAAGTGTTATACCATAACTTAGCCAAAGATAACCAACGAGACCAGTGCTTAGGATAGGTGAATGTCATGCTCCTTAGATACTGCTCCACACATTGATTCATCCTCTCAATTTGCCCATCTGACTGAGGATGGTATGACGAACTGAGAGCAAGAGTAGAGCCCATCAACAAGAACAACTCTTGCCAAAATTGACAAATGAACATCCTATCCTGGTCATGCAATTTGTGGATGTGATCAAGGAATATCCTGGTCAATTTCTTTGCAGAAATGGGATGACTCAAAGCAATGAAGCGGCTGAACTTTGTAAACCGATCCACAATAACCCATATCACCTCCTTGCCCTCAGCCTTTGGCAATCCTTCCATAAAATCCATGCTTATGTGCTGCCAGGCTCTGTCAGGAATGGGCATTGGTTGCAATAGGCCTGGGTACTGGACATGGTCTGATTTAGTCCTTTGGCAAACATCATATCTTTGCACATATTCTTCAACCCCTTTCTTAGCTCCAACACAGCAAAAGTATTGCTTCAGCCTCTAATAGGTGCCATCTATACCGGAGTGTCCACCCCAAGCAGAAGAGTGGAAGGCTTAGATGATCTGTCTTCCCAAATCAATGGAAGCTCCAACATACACTTTGCCTTTAATCCTCACATGGATGAATTACTGACACTGTAGGCTGTAATACAATATGTAGCAAACTTATCCCCTTCATAGGACTTGTACACTTCTTCCATCCAAAGGAAATAGCTGAGCAGGAGCCAGATTCACTTCCTTCCAACCTTCGAGAGAGGGCATCAACAACAAGGTTCTCTCTTCCAATGCGATACTCAATAGAATAACTCAATCCCAACATCTTCATAAGTCCCTTTCTTTGCACTCTCGTGGTGATCCTCTGCTCTAGAAGATATTTGAGACTTTGGTGGTCAGTTCTGATAACAAAATGATGTCCCTTAATGTAGTGCCTCCACTTCTGAACTACTAACAAGATGGCCAAATAGTCTGTTTCATAAATTGAGAGCTGCTGATTTCTTGGACTAAGGCCCTAACTGAGGAACTCCACTGGTCTCTCCTGCTGAGAAAGGATTGCCCCAATTCCCATGCTACTGGCATCAGTTTCCAGTACAAAAGGCTTTTCGAAATCAGGCATAATTAGGACTGGTGCAGAACATATAGCTAACTTGAGGCTTTCAAACGCTTCTTGAGCAACTTCAGACCGCAGGAATGCATCCTTCTTCAAGAGATCAGTCAAGGGTTTGGCCAACACTCCATATCCAACAATGAACTTCTTATAGTATCCAATCAATCCAAGAAAACCTCTCAACTGCTTGAGGTTTTGAGAAACAGGCCACTCTCTCATTGCTTGTATCTTGCTTGTGAAGGAAATTGCACCCAAGAACTGGATTCCATTTAAATACTAAAACAAATATGAGAAGTAAATGACAAGATAAAAGAGAACAAACAACGAATACAATGATTTACGTGGAAAACCCTCAAACGAGAGGGGGAAAAACCACGAGCGAAGGTAGAGAACTTTATTAATTGAAATTGTGTGAAAGAATTACAAGTTTATACTTCACTCCCTCTCTCTGTTTATTTTGGCTCTCTCGTGCGACTGCCATCTCTTTCTTTGACTCAAACTCACGCTCTCCTCTATTTATATATATACCGCAGCCGTGACCTAAGTCACGCTGCAAAGCGGTTCACGATCGATCGGGAAGGACCATGATTGATCGGCCAACTGCCGATTGATCAGCAGAGCTTCAGCGACCTTTCTTACTTTGCATGCTTCTCGATCGATCGGCAATACTCCCTGCAACATCTGTTCCCAAAACCAAGTAATTTGAGACACATCCTAACAAATCTCGACCTTGGCTCAAATTTCCCACAAAAAGAACTCTCCACTTTCTCCACAAAACACCCCTTTAAGGGGTTACCTTAACAAAACAGTAAACCCAACCAAGTCCAAGCAATGCTCAAACTTGCTGCTAGGAAGAACCTTAATGAACATGCCAGCGGGATTATCAGTTGTGCCAATCTTCTTCAATTCAACCTTGCCCTCATCAATCAAATCTCGAATGAAGTGATGTTTAACATCTATGTGCTTTGTCCTGTCATGATGGGTTATCTGATCCTTGGCTAAAGGAATGGCAGATTAACTACCACAATGAATAACAACTGCACCCTGATCAACACTGATCTCACCCACTAGACCCTTCAACCACATAGCTTCTTTAAATGTTTCTATTACTGTCATATACTCTGCCTCTGTAGTTGATTGTGCAGTAGCTGACTGTAGACATGCTCTCCAACTGATAGCGCAGTTCCCAAGGCAAAAGACATAACCTGTGGTAGATTTTCTCCTATCAAGGTCTCCACCATAATCTGAATCAACATAGCCAACTAAACTATCATTGCTCCTCCCAAACTCTAAGCATTTATCTGAAGTGCCATGTAAGTATCTCAGAATCCATTTAACAGCTTGCCAATGCTCTTTTCCTGGATTCGCCATGTATCTACTCACCCTGTTAACAACATGTGCGATATCTGGACGTGTGCAAACCATGGCATACATGATGCTACCTACTGCACTAGAGTATGGAACATGTGACGTATACCTGATATCTTCCTCTGTCTGTGGCGAAGCTAAGGCTGAAAGCTTGAAGTGAGCTGCCAAAGGAGGGCTTACTGATTTGTCATCTTTCATATGAAAACGATCCAGGATCTTCTGAATATATTTTTCCTGAGTCAAGTATAACTTTCCAGCTTTTCTGTCTCTCCGGATCTCCATACCAAGAATCTTCTTTGCTGCTCATAAATCTTTCATTTCAAATTCACCCTTCAACATAGCCTTCAAATTGTTGATCTCAGACATATCTTTAGCTACAATTAACATATCGTCAACGTATAACAGAAGATAAATGTATGAACCTGCACTAGTTTGTCTAAAATAGACACAGCTATCATATCGGCTCCTGAAGAACCCATTACTGGTCATGAACTGATTAAATCTCTTGTACCACTATCTTGGCGATTGTCTCAAACCATAAAGAGGCCCATTCAACAAGCAAACATGGTCCTCTTTTCCCTCAATAATGAAACCTTTAGGTTGATGCATGTAGATACTCTCTTCTAGCTCACTATGCAAGAATGCAGTTTTCACATCAAGTTGTTGTAGCTTTAAGTCATGCATGGCGACTAGGGCAAGTAATGCTCGAATGGAACTATGTCTAACAACAAGTGAGAAAATATCATGAAAATCAACTCCATGTACCTGACTGTAACCTTTGGCCACCAAGCGAGCCTTAGACCTTGCATATTCAACTCCTGGAATGCCTTCTTTTCTTTTGAAGACCCATTTGCAATCGATGATCCTCTTCCCAGTTTGAGGCTTGACGAGCTCCCGAGTCTGGTTCTTCTGCAACGATTCCATCTCTTCTTGCATTGCCATCAACCACTTTTTTGAATCAGCTCTAGACACAGCTTCTTAGTAGGTGGAAGGCTCACTGTCTTCCATTGTCTCAGCCATCGTAAGAGCATAAGCTACCATCTCTACATAACCATAACACTGTGGTGGTTTAGCTTGTCTCTTCTGTCTTCCACTGGCTATAGTATACTGCTCCACCTGCTGATTGGTTTCAACCACTTCATTTCTTTTTGAAATCTATACTGGAGGTGCCTGTATATTTTCTGTGGGTTCATTCTGCTGCTGAGCTGTGCTACCCAACTGTAGCTGAACTATCTCTGGCATCTGCATCTGACTAGAATCACATGTAACAGAGGGCTTCTTCTGTGGATGAAGTAATGACGACTCATTGAATGTGACATCTCTACTTGTCAAAAATTTTTGAAACTTGAAGTCCCATAAACGAAATCCTTTCACACCTAAAGTGTAACCAAGAAAGATGCACTTCTTGGCTCTAGGCCGTAGCTTTCCTTCATTCTCATAAACATATGCATGGCAACCGAAAATTCTTAAATGAGAATAGTCTGCAGGGGATCCTGACCATACCTCCTCTGGAGTCTTCAATTGAAGAGACGAATGAGGTGCACGGTTCACCAAATGACATGCCATGTTCACAGCCTCTGCCCAAAATTCTCTGCCTAAGCCAGCATTCGACAGCATACAACGAGCTTTCTCTCACAATGTTCTATTCAATCTTTCTGCACGCCATTCTGTTGAGGTGTACCTGTGTAAGTCCTATGTCTGACAATACCTTGATATTCATAGAATTTGGTGAAGTCACCCTTAACATATTCAAGGCCATTATCTGTCCTCAACCTTTTAATTTGCTTCTCAAGTAAGGCCTTCCATTTCTTGGAAGTGTCATATACTTCATTTTTTTCTTTGGGAAGTAGACCCAAACCTTTCTGGAGAAATCATCAGTAAACGTTAGAAGATATCTGGAATCACCTTTGGAAGCAGCCGTGGAAGGTCCCCATAAATCCGAATAAATGTAATCTAATGTCACCTTTGTCTTATGCACTGCCTATTGAAGCTAACCCTTTTCTGCTTCCCAAAAATGCAACAGAATTCCATCAGTCCTGTAGACTGACCACACAACAAACCCCTTTTATTGAGTTATGACAGTCCCTTATCACCCATATGACCCAGCCTCATGTGCCATAACTTAGTGACATCTGAATCTGTCATTGATGATGAAGATATAGCTACTGACCTTGTTATTGTGGAGCCAACAAGTTCATACAAAGTTTCTACCCGTCTGCCTTTCATAACAATTAGAGCACCCCTACTGACCTTCATAACTCCACCTTCAATCGTATACTTGTACCCGTGAGAATCAAAGGTACCTAGAGAGATGAGATTTTTCTTCAAATCAGGAACGTGACGTATGTAATACCCAGCCTAATTAAATTAGATTCGGTATTACAATACGTAAAACTCAGGATATTTAAATTAAATTAGACTCGATAGTATAATATGTGAAATTTAGGGTATTTAAATTATGTTAAAACTCGCTATTATTTCGATTAGGTTTCAAAATAAAAATAAATATATAAAATAACAAGGAAAAGGAAAAAAAAAAAAGAAAAAAAAAATTAAAAACACTGCTTTTTCCCCCACCCCCACGTTTTCTCTTCACTTTCTCTCTCTCCCGTACAACACTCTCTCTCTCTCACCCCGTACGTTCCTTCCTCTCTCCCTCACCGCCTCACCCGCGCCGGTGCCGCCCAGCTCTCGCAGGTACCATTGGACTCGACCCACGCCGGTACCGTGCACCACCACCACGGTACGTGTCTTTCTCTTCGTTCTCTTTTCTCTTCTTTACCGCCTCCACCACCACACTACTGGCAGCCACCTCACGGTACTGACACCGGCCACCACACTACCGGCCGACCACCACGGTACCGCCTGACCCACGCGGTACGACCCCAACCACCACGGCACCGCCTGACCCACGCGGTACGACCCCGACCACCACGGCACCGCCTGACCCATGCGGTACGACTCCGACTACCACGCTACCTCGGTATTGCCTCCCACCACCACGATACCGCCTCCCACCCCACGGTACCGCCTGACCTCCCAAGGGCCTATAAATACCCCTAACCTCAACCCCTCAACCTCACACCACCACCCAATTCTCTCTCTCTCCTCTGGGTTTTCACTCTCTCACCCACGATTTTCTCTCTCCTCTCCTACACTGCCGCCACCTCTCCGGCACAGCTCCAGCCGTCTCTCCGGTGCCACCACCTCGCCGGCACAACTCCGGTCGTCTCTCCAGTGCCACCACCTCACTGGCACAACTCCGGCGGTCCCTCCGGTGCCGCCACCTCGCCGGAACAGCTCCGGTCACCTTGCCAGTAACACCATCTCGTCAATTTCAAAGCTAATCAACTACAGGAACTGGATTTTTGGGTTAAAAGCTAGTGGATGTAAGTATACCACTTCCCCTACTTGTTTGTAAAGTATGAAAATTGCTTTAGATGACTTGATTTGTGAGATTTATATGTTGAATGATTTATTGGTTTGATAAAATAGGATTAGGCATATGTGTTTTTGTGATTATGTGATTTATACTCTTATGAGTTGAATTATATTGGTTTATACGTTGATTTAACATGTGAATTTCGAAGGATTTGTACGAATATGTGAATTTCGAAGGAAATTATTGTGAACTTGTGATTTGAATTTGAAAAGGTTTTATAGAGCTTACAGATAACTACGTTGACCCTCCGGGGTCTATCGACTACGAAATACGAAAGTCGATTACGACCCTGTCGAGGGAATAATACCGGCACGTAGTCTCCGATTGTTTGTTAGTTCTTCTAAACTAACAGATACTACGTTTTGATCCTAGCGGATCTGTCGACTTGGAACCGGTTCGAATACGAAATAGGAACGTCGATTACAACCCTGTTGCGGGAATAATACCGGCCGTAGTTTTCGATGTGTCTGTAAGTTTACCAAAAAGCTTTTGTGAAATGAACTGAGTTATGAAACAATGTTTTGAAATATCTTAACATGATTTTTCAAAGATAATTGTTTTTACTGGTTTTGATTGGGTGTTTATCCGTTTTTAATAATATGCCTGATCTGGGTTGGGAGTGTGCTATACTTACCGAGCGCGTTTTTTGCTCACCCAATTCGTTTATTTCTCTTTTTTCCAGATTAGTAACCCATGGCAAGTTCTTGAAGGAGAAAAGATGGAACAGCTTACCCCAGAATTTGTTATTTCGTATAGTTGAATAATATCTGAATTTTGTTGTAGTATATCAGTAACCGTCTAGGATGTTGTATTTCAAGCTTCCGCTCTACTAGCATTAAAATGTTAGTTTGATGTATATGGGATTATGTTTTATATAAGAACGGTTGATATGATTTTGAGGAATTTTTGATTGGAAATACTTGGGCTTCGTACTATGATGAGGGATTTCATTATAGTATGGCCATGTTGCGCCCTTTTAACTTAAGCCTATTTGGTATTAAAGTTGGGGGCGTTACAACGTACATCACTCAAAGTCCTAACAGTACCATCAAACATCTTAACACGAATTGTTCCTATATCCAAAACTCTGCATGCTGCATCATTGCCCATCAAAACAACTCCACCCTGAATTAACTTATATGTGGTGAACCAGTCTCAATTGGGACATATGTGACAAGAGCAACCCGAATCCAGAATCCAATTGTCTTTAAATCTGGATTGAGATTCGGTCACTAAAAGGACATCAGCATCACTCTCATCTTCAACAACACTAACTTCAGCAGATTTATCATTCCTTTTTTGGTCCTTGCTGTTATCATCTTTTTGTTTCTCCCTAAGCTTGTAACAATATTTCTTAATGTGCCCTTTTTTATGACAATAATTACAGGATAGGTTTTTATGTATAGACTTTGACCTATACTTGTTTCCTCCACTATCAGATCCTCTTGTTTCAGTTCTTCCTCCAACAAATAAACCACTTCCCGAGTCATAAATAGAGTCGGACAACTCTCTTATCAACCCTTTCTTTACTTAGCAAGTTTTTCTTAACCTCATCAACAGTGATAGATTTTCTACCACCATAAATCATACTTTCAACAAAGCCCTTATAAGAGGTTGAGAGATAACACAACAATATCATAGCCTGATCTTCATCTTTTGGGGCATGATCGAGTTCTTTTAACTCTTGAATAATAGATTTAAAATCATTAATGTGAACTTTAAGAGACGTACCTTCTGACATACGAAAGGTGAATAATCGTCGCTTGACTGCAAGTTTGTTGGAGACAGATTTTACGCAGAACATCTCTTGCAATTTCTCCCGCAACTCCTTAACGGTTTTCACTTCCAAAACTTCTGTCAAAACGTCATCGGTAAGACACATCTGAATAGCGGTGAGAGCCTTTTCGTCTAACTCCTCCCATTGTCCTTCTAACATACTCTCTGGCTTCTTCTCTTTCCCATCTAATGCTTTCTTCAAGTTGTTACGAGTCAAGAGGCCCTTCATGCGAATTTTCTATAAACTGAAACTCCCTTGACCACCAAACTTCTCAACTTCAGGCTTCACAACGGGAACAACCTGGCTTTAATGCCAATTTGTGAAGGAAATTGCATCCAAGAACTGGATTCGATTTAAATACCAAAACAAATATGAGAAGTAACGACATGGTAAAAGAGAACAAACAACGAAGACAATGATTTACGTGGAAAATCCTCAAACGAGAGGGGGAAAAAACCACGGGCGAAGTTAGAGAACTTTATTGATTGAAATTGTGTGGAAGAATTACTAGAATATACTTCCCTCCCTCTCTCTCTTTATTTTGGCTCTCTCGTGCGGCTGCTATCTCTCTCTCTGACTCAAACTCACACTCTCCTCTATTTATATATATACCGTAGCCGTGACCTAAGTGATGCTGCAAAGCGGTTCCCGATCGATTGGTAGAGCTTCCGCAACCTTTCTCATTCTGCGTGCTTCCCGATCAATTGGCAATACTCTCGATCCATCGGCATGCTCCTTGCAGCATCCGTTCCCAAAACCAAGTAATTTGAAACACATCCTAACATTGCTAGGATCTGTTGCAACACCTTCCTTGGAAACTATGTGTCCCAAGTATTCCACTTGAGTCTCAGCAAATGAACACTTGGTCAGCTTTGCATACAACTTATTCTTGTGCATAATCTGAAAGACTTGCCTCAAATGCTTGACATGTGCTTCTATGGAGGGACTATAAACCAGTATATCATCAGAGAACACCAACACAAACTTCCTCAAATGAACTTTAAACACATGGTTCATCAATGCTTGAAAGGTAGCCAGAGCATTGGTCAAGCCAAAAGGCATAACCACAAATTCATAATGTCCGTGATGTATCTTGAAGGCAGTCTTGTGAATATCCTCATCCACCACTTAAATCTGATGATATCCCTGCCTCAAGTCTAACTTGGAGTTGTATTGGGAACCATTTAACTCATCAAGCAGATCGTCTATAGCAGGAATTGGAAACTTATCCTTGATGGTGAGAGAGTTGAGAGGCCTGTAATCCACACACATTTGAGATGAACCATCCTTCTTGTTCACAAGAATCACCGGAGAAGCAAAGGGGCTATGGCTATGTCTAATGAAGTTTGTCTTCAATAGCTCTTCAACTTGTCTTTCAATCTCACTTTTCTGTGAGTGAGGATACTTATAAGGTCTTAAATTCATGGGATTGGAATTAACCTTAAGAGGAATAGCATGATTCAGAACCCTCTTACGAGGCAAGGTAGATGGCAATGAAAAGACATCCTCATACTCATGTAGCAACCCTCCAGTGGCGGGATCTAAAGTGCCCTGAGCTGCATCAGAACCAGCAATGATGGAAAACAACTGACCAATCCACTGATACTTCCCTTTCCTGACCATCTTCTCAAGGCTCTTCCCTTTCATCATTTGCAATTGTCCCTTCTCCATAATCTCTTGCAGCACCACACTTTGTCCTCCCTTTTCAAAAGTCACAGATGGCTGAGCAAAATCAATGACTAAGGGACTAATGGTTTTTATCCAATCAACCCCAAGGACCATATCACAACCTCCCAATTTAAGTACTCTGAAATCATACTCAAATTGATGACCTTGCATCCTCCAATAGAACCCTTTTCACTTCATCTATGTGATTATGGAATTTCCATTAGCCACTGTGACAGCTAAGGGCCTGGTCTTGAGCATTTCATGCCCAACTTGCTTCACAACCTTAGGATCCACAAGGCTATGTGTACTGTCGCTGTCAATCAAGATCAACAAATGCTTGTGTCCCACCTCTCCTTTGATTCTTATCGTGTTATGAGAGCCATTTCCGGTGAGGGCCCTAACAGATATCTCCATTTCATCATTCTCAGCTTCCTCATGATCCTCCTCTTCCTGCTCTTCAGAGATTTCTTCTATTTCCTGAACCTCATTGTCCTCACATGCATCTGCTCTAGTGGCATTCATTAGCAACTTAGGATTACAGTTGTGTCCAAAGAAGTACTTCTGATTGCATTGAAACACAGCCTCTGATTCTTCTTCTCTTCCAACCTCAACGTCCTTGAACCACTAACAGGAGTAGTCTGTTGTTGAGATGTTGACTATTGAGCCTTGGACCTAGGTCCATCAGAACCAGCCAAGACCATGTCCTCCATCAATTTAGCCTTAGAAAAGGCCTAAGTCTAGGTTTTAGGATTCAATGCCTTAGCCAAGTTTTTAATCCTAGGTTTAAGGCCACTTATGAAACTGGATATGTAATAAGACTCACTAGCTCCGGGATTAACTGTCAACATCCTAGCTCTCAAATTCTCAAAACGAGTCATGTATTCTCTCACAGATGAAGTTTAAGCTAGTTTATTGAAGTGATCAATCACCTCACCAAGATCCTCTTCTCCATACCTCTCATAGAGTTCATTCACAAACTCAGTCCATGTCAAGCAAGGATTGCTGCGAACTCGACTATAATACCAGACTTCCTGATCTCCTTGGAGATATACCGCAATTAACTCTACTTTCTCAGTTTCAGCAATATGATAGAATCGAAAGTACCTTTCGCATCTCTTGATCCGTGACTGAGGTTGTTTTCTATCAAATGTATCAATCTCCACACGTGGCTGTCTGAATCCTTGAGTCCTTCCACCAGCAGTTCCATTCTCACTGGATCCAGATGATTGAGGTTGTATAGTATCAGGAGGACGATCATGCTGATTGGCAGCAGATAACACTCCTACTCTAGGAGGTTGATTCAACCTAGTGATCTGCTGCTGCAATCCATTAAGCTTCGATTCAATTTGCTTAGAATGTTGATCAAACTTCTCAGCTAGCTTCTGATCCTGTGATTGCTGCATCCTTGCAAACATTTCCTCCATTTGAAGTCCCAATTGCTCAAATTGATTGACCTTGACATTAGCTCCGGTGTTTGCACCCACAGCAGCAGCATAAGTCGCATTTGCAGCAGCATTTGCTCGAGTGGTTACTCCACCAGCTATTGGTACTGTCTTTTTGTGTCTAGCCAGCGGTAATCAATCGATCAAGCAATCAATCGGCAGCAAACACAAGCGTTGATACCAATTGTTATGATTCAAGATCAAACTTGAATCATAAACTTGAGATATAAGAGTATGAGATTGAGAGAGAGATTTAGATCAATTTCATTTGAATGAGTTCCAATTACAAGATATTTGCTTATTTATTCTAAGGAAAATAGACGGCTAACACTAAGGATGAAAAACAAGCTTAAAAACCAATTACAAGCATTTCCGGCCAAAAACACACTTAGCCGCTAGCTACCTTACTCGCCTTTCTCACCAGAAATGCAATTTGAATCCAAATGAGAATTACATAGCTAAAATAAAAAAAAAATGCATAAAATCCTTCATGGTCATGACACAGGAGTGCTTCTGAAGAGTATCCTAGGTTCCCCATTTGCCTCTCTGATGTATTTGGCAACCCTGTTCTTTCTTCTGCCAAAAGTTGATGTACCATTGCCTTTTTGTAAGGCATTTATGTTTGCCAGGAAGTTCTCTTGGTCTGATCCTCTTATTTAAGTAGCCCTTCCAAGCATGGGTTTAATTGCAATTGTGGTGAAGGAGTTACAAAAACAAGAGAGTGATGAATCATGGTTGTTGTTGGGAGGTTGTAGCCTAATGGCTAAGTTAATATCCACTTACCACAAAAAAAAAAAAAAAAAGGCTAAGTTAATATCTTACTTACTAGCATTTCTGTTACATAATAACCATTATTTAGTTCTGTGCTTTCGAACTCTGTCCTGCAAAAAATCAATTGAAAAGATGGGAGCAGCTCCCTTTTTGAGTAGGGTGTTTGAAGATGATATGGAATTAAGAGTAGAAAGAAAACAGAGAAAATTGATGTTAATTTTTTCCGAACTGCTGGTTTCTCATTGTTCACTAAAATGTTTGATACTGATTATGGAATTTGATTGCAAGTCAAACTTGCCAGAGCTACATCCCAATAAATTTTTGCGTCTCTCGAACTAGTTCCTTAGTGCCCTTGGAATACAGCAACAAACAACATACCCAGTGCCCCAAGGGCTCCCGCTCGCGCAGGGTCTGGGAGGGGTAAGATGTACGTAGTCTTCCCCCATCAGGGTGAGACCCTGACGGGAGACTGTTTCCTAGGACCCCCAGCCTGAAAATCTGCCCCAATTTGAGTGAGTGCATAGTATGCCCGCAGGTGTACAATCACTTAACCCTAACGAGGAAGAACAGGAGAAAAAAAAAGGGAGAACAACAAATAGCAAGCAGGCATATAAGCATATAAACAGATAAGTATGTATGCATGCATGTACGTATGTGTCACGTCCCGAGACCAATCTCGGATCATGAGCTAGGATAAAAGAATATGAGATGAGAAAGAAGTGAATTGGAGATGAGAAATAGAGAGAGATTTTAGATGAGAGAGAGAATAATATCAAAAGATATTTGTATTTGATTGATTGAATGAGCAATTACACTTGAAACAAACTATTTATACTAAATCTAAGTACATTGATCTTAGACATTTCCCTTAACCGACTTCCAGCCTTAGCCGCCACCCTTGACTAAGCCTTGACCACTAAACCGACATTGGCACCCATTTCCTTTCATGAACTAACGGCTAACATATTACTAACATATACTAAGCATAAAGCTAATACAAGAACACTTATTTGACTACTAATGACTTAAGCTAAACTA
This sequence comes from Simmondsia chinensis, assembly GCA_018398585.1. Taxonomy (NCBI): domain Eukaryota; kingdom Viridiplantae; phylum Streptophyta; class Magnoliopsida; order Caryophyllales; family Simmondsiaceae; genus Simmondsia; species Simmondsia chinensis. Next base: position 22,787,038 of record JAGTTD010000009.1, on the reverse strand, counting down.
TTATAATCAATGAATTATTAATCCCTATATTCTACTATTTCCCGATCATGACAGTATGTAAGTAAGTAAGTAAGTAAGTAGCATGTATGCATGTATGTATGCGCATGTGAACAAAGCGTACGAGGCATAGGAGGAAAAGAGGGAGAGAGATAGGGGGATATAGAGAGCGCGAGAGAGGGAGATAGTTAAAGAGAGAAGATAGAGAGAGAGGGAGAATTAGAGAGAGTGTGTGGGAGGGTGTAGCGAGTACCATAGAGAGTGAAGTGAAATAGGGTAAAGAGTAAATCCTAGGAGTCCTAAGCGCCCTACACGCACCCGCACTGTGTGTCTACAAACTAGCCTGAGATAGCCTACTAATGTGTAAATGCTCCTACACAGCTATAATAGATATCCCTAAGCTTAAAATAGGGTCGTCTCTTCACTTTGATTGGGGTAGGCGAGGTCCTGTCCACTTGTCTTAATGGAATTCTTCTTTAATTTCTTTTCTAATTACTTTGTCTTCAGTGAAGGGATAGGAATAGGTGTCCCTGTAGGTGGACGTTCGCATCCTGGCTGCTTTTCTAATCAACTCTTGATTTGCTTGCTTCTTCCTCCATGCACATCTGTTGAGTTGACTCCATCCAACCGTAGAAGCACCAAGCAATTCAAGCCGGAACCATTGCTAGGCATCCTCGTGATATCAAAACGAGCCGCTATAGTGGGATGCTCTTACACTGCTACGTCTGGTACACCTACACTAATCCTCCATTGAGTTCTATGTAGAGCTATCTCCCCCCTCAGGTTGAGATATGCGAGGTCTCGTCGGATCGACTCCATCCAGTTCTTCTTTGGCCGCCCTCTCCCTCTTTTACCATTCGTAATATGGAGTTGCTCACATCTCTTGACCAGGGCATTTGTGGGTCTCCTCCTAACATGTCTAAACCACCGTAGTCGTTGCTCCCTCAACTTATCCTCTATCGGGGCGACGCTTAATTTACTTCTTATGACGTCATTTCTAATCCTGTCCAACCTTGTGTGTCCACACATCCATCTTAACATCCTCATCTCTGCCACTTCCATCTTCTGCGTGTGTTGACATTTTACTGGCCAGCACTCTGCTCCGTAGGTCAGAGCTGGTCTCACTACTGTCTTGTAGTACTTACCCTTTAACTTTAACGGGAACTTCCTATTGCACAGTACTGCCGAGCCGATCCTCCATTTATGCCATCCCACCTTAATCCTGTTGTTGACATTTGCGTTCACTTCTCCATCTTGTTGGACCATGGAACCCAAGTATTTAAAGCATGCCTTCTATTGTATGCACTCTGATCCAATCTAAACAGCTTCTGTGCTTGGCAAGGTGGAGGAGCTGAACTTGAATTCCATATACTCTGTCTTAGATTTACTAAGTCTTAGACCCTTTGATTCTGAGGTCATCCTCCAGAGGTCTAGTTCTCATTCACCGCCTTCCTAGATTCTCCCACCAGGACTATATCATCCATGAAAAGCATGCACCAAGGCACGTTTTCCTGGATGTGCCTGGTGAACTCGTCCGTAACCAGAATGAACAGGAAGGGACTGAGGGCTAATCCTTGGTGGACTCCCACTGTAATCGGGAAAGCGTCTTTCTCCCCTTTTGTTGTGCGCACAACTCAACATTACACAAAGTTGTATATAACACATATGAGAGTTTCATCCAAGACCATCACAATCAAGGTTGTTAGAATCGGGATTCTACTTAGGATTGTTAGGGGTTTATAGAATTGGAATCATAGGATCGAATCGAAAATCGTAAGATTCTACTTTTAAGGGATAAAACCAATATTGAACTTTCACCCATCAGTTGAACCTTTTTGAAAAGTTGGTTCTTTGACATAATATTAGAATGTTATTGACTCAGAGGTCACGAGTTCAAATTCCAATAACCTCTACTTTCAATATTAAATAATTTAAGCATATGATATAAGGTTATAACTTAAAACTAAGCTTAATATTCTGTTTCAAAAAAAAGCTTAATATAAGTTTCTTGAGAACATATAAATATTTAATTTAACTTTCTTTTACTTCAGGTTAAAAAAGTATGTTCATTTATAATATATGCATGGAATTTTTTCTTTTTAACTTTTTATGTATGCATGGTAGGATCGAGGTAGGATCGTAAAATCGTATTATGATCCTATCCATTAGTTTTGTTTAATATCAATGGATTGTAAGATTCTACAAAATTAAGATTCTACTTAGGATCCGGATCGATCGACGATTGTAGGATCGTAGAATCGTAAGATTCTAAGATCCGGATCGGGAGTTTAATAACCATGATCACAAGGAGGGATGCCTACGTCTGCCACAAAGACATAATATGACTGAAATATGCACAAAATTACTACATGAAACAACATCATTTGCCTTGAACCCAACATAACTTACCAATTTTTGAGCAAACTGGACTATAATATGGTGGCCATATTTCGTCATGCTTTATGACAACCATAAATTGATATGCAAACTGCGACATGATTGTAACCCCTTATTGCAAAGGGTTCAACATAAAATACAACAAAAACTGGTATGCAAAACACATTAAAAGAGGAAAAAAACAGTATAAAGTCCTAGTGAGACACTGTCAGACTAGGAGGGTTAACCTTAAAACTTAACTCCAAAAGAAACAGTTTAATAACACAGAAAACAAGCTTAGCCCCAGCTACTGCAAGAATTAATCAAATACTTAATGAGCAAAGATGCAACTATTAATCAAAAAGAAGGAAAAAAAAATGTAAATGAAGCAACAAAACCAGCTAGAATACCTCTCGAGGTGGTGGTTGCGAGAAACTGAAATTGACTTTAGATTGGATTGCAAGTTTGATATCATCACAGTCGATCGCAGTCTTGCCAGCATGCTCCCCGCATACTTGAGCATCAGTTAACACATCCACAACATAACGATACCATAGCTCTAAGAATTGATGAACAACACGAGGCTCATGGTCCTCAACACCCATTGATTTTAACAATGACTTGACAATCTTGGCATCCCTTGGCAAGTCGTCATCTCCCTCTGCCATCGTTATTAATCTATACTATTACCTTCAGAACGTGGATGATCGTCGATGCTGCTGCTTTGCGAAGCGTGAACGCAGAGAGAGAGACAGAGAGGGTTTCAGTTGATGTGCAGGTTCTTGGGGTTCTTCCCTTTCTCTAGTTCTTGACGTTTCACTCCTTCGTGCCCTTGGAATGCTTTGATTAAATGAAATCAGTCCAGAGTTTAAGCATCTAATGAATTCAAGAAACTGATTTTGTTGTCCAAATTGTAACTCACAACATAGTCTCCATATGTAAATTTTTTGATAATAAGTTTACATATATAATTGCCAATCACTTTATAAAATTTTGCGTCTGACCAGAGGTGTAAGGACGCCGATGAGGCCTTAGTCTACTGGTGGAACTATCAAGGTTGGGCTCCTGGGACAAAAGTCCTAGGTTTGAGTCTCCCAACCCCACTTATCCACCAACCAGAAGAGTTACTGTCAAGGAACTTGGAAGAATAACATCTGAATCTATTATTTGAATTGTGTGCCTAGAGTCCTTTGATTTCAACTGACAAATGCGCTTTTTGTTGTCTGTCGTTTCCATCGACAAATGGACATTCTATTCATTGACAAATGGATATTCTTAATATGGCTAGTATGATTTACTGCTGTGTTATTGGAAAGTGGGAATCTGTTGACTGGCCTGCTAGATGGATTAGATATTGACCCAGTGGCATTATTATTTATGTATTTGTTGATTGCTTATACGATATCGCAGAATAGCATGGAGCAGGACTTACCGGTGAGAGTAATTCGTGGTCATCATTCTAAAAGCAGTTATGTAAGAAGAGTTTACACATACGACGGTTTATACAAGGTAATATTGACTATGTATTCTCGAGAACCTTATTTGGGTTGTTGTCATAATTGCTTACAGGCATTTAATGATGCTTTAACTGCTTTTTTATGATGGGGTGAAAGTTTATTTCTAAATGAATTAAACTGCGCAGCAACCCCTAAACCATGAAGAAAAGGAGAGAAAGGGGGGGGGGGGGGGGGGGGGGGGGGGGGGGGGGGGGGGGGGGGGGAACCCTTTTGATTGGTTAAAGAGTGGTGTTAGTTTGTGCAATTAAAGACTTGAGTTTCATTGGATGAAAAACTTGTGTTAGTTTGTGCAATTAAAGGTTTGTGTGGATAAGGAAAGAAAGAACTGCAGCGTAGTTCCATCGATTTTCGCTGTGGCGACTGAATGCTTGGTATTACTGGGGAGCAGTGATTAGGGCCGTGCAGTCTTTCTTCGTCTCAGGGCGCATGCTGGGTGCCCTGAACGCCACCAGGATATGTCTCATGCCTAAAGTGGAGTCTCCTTCCACCTTTGGCGACTTCCGCCCTATCTCCTGTTGCAATGTGATCTACAAGTGTATCACTAAGATCATTGCAAACAGGTTGAAGGGTGTCCTTCCCGGGTTGATTGGTGATGCTCAGACAGCGTTTGTTCCTGGTCGTCGGAGCTCTGACAGCATCCTTTTGACACAGGAGTTGATGCGCAGTTACCACCTTCAGGTCTCGCCCTGTTGTGCACTGAAGGTCGATATCCGTAAGGCTTTTGATACTGTTCTGTGGGATTTCATTCTAGCTGGGATGAAGAGTATGGGGATACCCGAGGTCATGATTGGTTGGATCCGTGAGTGCCTCTCTACCGCCCGCTTTTCTGTCGCCATCAATGGCGAACTTTAGGGGTTCTTTCGCTCCAGTCGGGGTGTCCGTCAAGGTGACCCTCTCTCTCCTTACCTGTTTGTTATCGCTATGGAGGGTCTTCGAGGGTTGCTCCGCCGTGCCATTGATGACCCGCGCTTTCGTTATCATCCGTGCTGCCGTCGTACTGGGTTGACACACCTGTGCTTTGCTGATGACTTGATGATCTTTTGTCGAGGTGATATGGGTAGTGTCTCTGTTATTCGTGAGGTTTTGGACCGCTTTGCTGTACTCTCGGGGCTCTCCTCGAATGCAGCAAAGAGCTCAGTTTTTCTCGCGGGGGTGGACTCTGCGACTCAGTGGGACATTTTGGGTGTTCTAGGTTTCAGCCTTGGGCAGTGCCCAGTTTGCTGTCTGGGAGTACCTCTTATCACTTCTCGGCTGCGGTACGTCGACTGCAAGCCACTGCTGGATCGCATCCTCTCTCGTATATGGCTCTGGACCTCCCGCTCACTTTCATATGCGGGTCGCCTGCAGCTTATTCGGTCTGTTCTTTTTGCCACTCAAGTCTACTGGTCGTCGATCTTCATGCTCCCGAAGACGACGATCAGGAAGATCGAGTCGACTCTTGCGGCATTCCTTTGGAGAGGATCTTCGTTGGCCCCGGGAGGGGCGAAGGTCGCTTGGAGGCATTTGTTCTACCCTCGGCAAGAGGGTGGTCTTGGGCTTCGCCGTCTTGCTGAGTGGAATCAGGCTTCGATTATGAAGCATATCTGGTTCCTTCTATTTGACTCCTCTTCGATTTGGCCGCGTTGGGTTCATCTGAACCGACTTCAAGGGAGGAGCTTCTGGACTATCCGGGCGACAAGCTCTGCTTCTTGGTGCTGGCGTCAGATTCTATCGATTCGCTGCCTTTGCTCTGGAGCGATTTATCATGTCATAGGTGACGGCCTTGACACTGCTCTTTGGACAGATTACTGGCTGCCATGTGGTCGTCTTTCGGAGCGCTTCCCTGCTCGATTGCTCACCTCTTCTGGACTTCATTGGGATGCTCGAGTCTCATCCATTATTGAGGGTGGTCAGTGGAGATTTCCACAGGGTTGCCTGGAGCTCCGACCCATCTGGGACATGATTGACTTTAGCCCTCAGGCTGGTGTCGAGGACTCCATCCGGTGGTTAGGGGACCCCTCGGGGAACTTCACCACCAAGTCCGCTTGGGAGATGCTGCGGAGTAGGAGAGCGGAGGACACTGTTCATCACCTTCTGTGGTTTCAGATGCATGTACCGCTACACTCCTTCATTCTCTGGCTCGCTTCTCGGCAGCGACTTTGGACCCGGGACCGACTTCGGCATTTCGGAGCACGAGAGGTTCAGAGTGCTTGTGTTCTCTGTGGTTCTGCTGACGAGACTCATGAGCACCTATTCTTCGCCTGTTCCTTTTCTGCCTCGGTCTAGAGCTCTGTCACTCTGAGTACATCTATCGCTTGGCTTACCCTTCCTTGGGACGCTCTTGTCGCTTGGGCTGCTCAGCATCTCAGGGGGCGGGAGATTGGTAGTATCATAGCTCGACTCTGCCTCTCTGCGACTGTGTATACTATCTGGTATGAGCGCAACCTTCGGGTTCAGCGTTCTCAGCCCAGATTGGTTGCGGCCGTTCGAGAGGAGATTACGGGTTTGGTCAGGAGCCGCTTACTTGCTGCTTCTTCGTTCAGAGGAGCTCACCGTCACGCCTCGTTGCTCCGGCACTGGGGTTTTGAGACTTAGTTTCCTTTTGTTCCATTAGTTTGTACTTTGGTTGTATGTTGTATGGACTTTGTCTGTTTTTTTGACGTTGCTTCATACTTGTAGGCTTCGGCCGTGTCCTGGGGTATGCCCCTTGTAGATTGTTTTCTTTTCTTTTATCTATTTATTTCGCTGACTTACCAAAAAAAAAAAAAAAAAAGGGTGTTAACTAGTTTCACTGATAAAATTCGACATTACAAGAAATTCCCTCATATATGTCTTGATTAAACTAGTTTGTTCAAAGACCAAAGATTAAAGGTTACTCATGATGGGTGTTGAATCATAGAAGCATAAGTCTGATGTGGGTTATATCTCTTTTACAAGGCATTGTTCGTTAGGATGCATGTCGGTCAAGGGTTTGAGTTGTGCTGCAAAATTCATGACACCCTGTCGTTTGCTGCTGAAACTTTGGGTTTCTGTTGCATAAGAAATCTAGGCTTAGAATTTTCTGTCGCCAAATTACCATATTTGAAATGATCAAAGGCCCTAAACATAGGTCATATTAGACATCCAAGCATCTATTTGTATATGCAGTTTGACTGATTGAGGCCTCAATTTTTTAACCATCTCATGTTTGATTCATTAGAAACAATTGCTGTAATGGCCTAATTAATAGGTCATGCTTCTTCCTCTTCTTCTTTTTTTCCTCAAAATTCATTGGTAATTAATTGGTGGTTTATTTGCAGGCACTCAATTACTTCAGGTTGGGGGTCCTCGGAAACAGCCTCCTTTCCACTCGGAAGGGGTAAAGCTGCGTACATCACCCCTCCCAGACCCTGCTTTCTGCGGGAGCCGCGAGGCACTGGGACTACTGTTGTTGTTGTTGTTGCTGTAATGGCCTAAGAGGCAGGAAGGGATGCCGTTTAGCATGCTATTAGGGTGAGAGGGAGGCTGTTCCTGTTCCTTTAGGAGATGCAATTTTTAGTTGTTTTAACCGTTGAGGGAAGATAATACAGCCAACTAAGAAGCATTCAGGATTTTGCCGACTTTGATTTGCGACGGGATTGGGCATTATCTTTGGTAGAAATGTGCGTTGTAAGCATACTTGGCTGTTTTCCATATATTTCTCTTATTTCTGCTGATTTGAGGTGAAAGTAGGAGGTTATCATCTCCCGGGATTGTGTTTTTGAACAGTTACATTTTGCGGAGAGACCAAGTTTTATAGGATCATCTAATGATAAGGCTGTATCAGAGAGCCCGTATTTGTTACCTGTAGATGTAACACTTAAATAATATAAAATATCCACTACTGTCTTGGTAATATTCACTATCATCTATGTTCATCTTTATTTTATAGTCGGACTCACTATTTGTTGTTATGGCATTTGGTAGAGTTGTTTTTGTTAGCATCCTCACAATTTCGTGCTAATTGAGCTGCATTAGGTAAGGAATCTTGGGGAGTACTTGAGTGAGTAGGCAGGAAGTCACCTGAAATTGGTATTTGAAAGAAAACTGAGCTGCTAATCTGTTCTTATGATTTCAGGAGTCCCTTGTGCTTGCAATTGCCACTTTTTAAGCTTGAAGCGAGCTTTTGTATGTTGTATAGGTAGTCCAAAGTGCCAGTATTTATTACCTGTGGACACTTACATTTTAATTGTATAAAATATCGGCTATTTTGTTGGTGATGTTCACTTTCACGTATGTTATCTTTATTTTATTCTCCTTACTATTTTTCCATGATGGCTGTCTGTAGAGTTGTCTCTGTTAGCATCATCAAATTTTCATTTTACTTTAGCTCCTTTCGATAGGGAATCTTGGAGAGCACTTGAGGGAGTAGGCAAGAAATCACTTGAGTTTGGTATTTGAAAGAAAATTGAGCTGCTAATCTCTTCTTATGATTTCTGCTGTCCCCTGTGCTTGCAATTTCCATTTTTTAATCTTGAAGGGAGCCTTTCACCTTTTATAGGAAGTCTGTTTGAGTGAGAGGATGTATCATGATAATACATCTGATTTTTAGTTTTCGTTTGGTGCACCTTTTTTTTTTTTTTTTGTTTTTTTTTTGTTTTTCCTTTGTATTGAATTTCAACTACAAGCTTTGATCTCGCAGTTTTAGAGAGGGGTAACGGAAATGACTGTGGTTTCTAATTTACTGATGTTGGTCCAAGATCTCTGCAACTGTTTTTTTGCCAATTTTAGTGTCATATTCATTTATGCCTCATGCCCATGAATTTCCTAATTTTCGTTTTATTTATTGGAAATTTGTTGGATGTCCTACACGTTTACATATACTTACATTTTCGTCTTGTTAGTTTTCTTCAGTTATATGTGGTTACTAAAAACTATTCATATACTTAAATTTTCCTGACTAGCCATAATATCTCTCTCCAAGTGTATTTGAGGTGGAAAACATTTTGACTCCAATTGCTTATAGCCTTTTTAGATGCTTTTTGATAGATGCTGAAGTGTGCATCGTCTTTGGATTTGTGAATAAATTTATCTGCTTTTCTTTTGGTGGATGGGTGATGTGAGCTTCAGCCTTGAGGTGGTGTTCTGTATTTACTTCTTGCTTTTATATGGTGGAATTTCAGGTTTATTTTGATCTTGGCAGATCAATCAATATTGGGCAGAAAAAGGTGTTTCAGGATTTACTGTTTTTAAGTATCGCTTGAAACGGCTTGAAGGCCAGCCTGATCTGACTACAAACCAGGTTGAATTGCTTTATTGATGGTTTTGACAATGATATGTTACTTATGCTTTTTCCACAATATTTGATGTAGATCTTGTTATTTTATTTTATGTTACTTTTTTGAGGCCGTCAACCATATTTGTTGGAGATTATTCTTGAATGCGGGTTGTCTCACTGCTTTAAGTTAACAATAAACTGTTTTCTGGTAATTTTTGATAATGAGGAAGCTGTACTCCTAAGTTTAGATATATTCTTTCAAAATCACTCAATGTTTGCCTGTATCTGGAGCTTCGAAGCTCCTTGTAGTGGATAAGCTGTCCCATCAGGATCCTGGCTTCTTTAGGTTCTCAGTTCGAGATTAACTAGCCCTTTTGTTTTGTTAAGTGATTAAATTAAACTGGGGTTTCATGCTTGTATATAATGATTTTGGAGAGATCGGTTAATAATGGCATATTAAAAGAATTTTCTTCATAAAATTTGATTTTTGAAGGAAGCAAATCATTTTTATTTTGAGATGGTATCAACAATGATTGAAGGGAAAAAATTTTGATATATGGACCTAAAGATAGGCCATTTAAGCGAGGGACATATTTCTTGAAACCCTATGCTGCCAACATAGAAGAAAAGTTGAAGAGCTTGTGAGATGAGGGATTGGTGATTCAATTCATTTTTGTGGCTTCATTTTCTTTTTCCTTGATATCTCAATTATGGACAATGCTAGAATTTCCAAGGTCTTGTTCCCTGATTGTTAGTTTTCATCTTCTAACTCCTTTTGGGTGTTCTATCCTCATTTGGTGATAATAGTAAATTAAATTTCTTGTTGACTGTCAGCTTAGAAGTTCTTTTCTTCTCTCTCTTTTTTTGGTTTTTTTGGGGAACGAGGGTGTTTGGACCTGCTTGCATCCATTTTGACCCATCACTGTGTCACATGCACCGCTCACTTGAAAGTTCACATATGTGCAATAGGGAAAGTTGGGCCCACATACCCGGTGGGTAGCCCTACCGAGTTGCTTGCATTGAATGACAGGATTAGGACCCTAAACTTGATTCTTCATTATCAAGTATTATTTTAACAATCAACTTCTCCCATAATGATATATATGCTAGATGCAAATTAAATTTCTCACCACTTGAGCCATGCCCTGGGAATTGGCAGAAAGTCGCTCATTAACCGTCTTTCTTTTGTCAAGAGTTCTATTATACTACCATAATACTATGGTAATCATTTCAACATCATTCTCTTGTCCTTTGGGAGATACCAGTGCAGCTAAATTGGTAATTTTATTTGACATTCAAATCTTCTTTGTGGTGGGCAGCAGCTGGTAAGGTTGGCATAAGTAAATCTAGTCCACAAATGAATGGTGATGTTGTTCATTTGAGGGTAAACTTAAGTAGAATTATCAGCTCTTGTCGGTGAAAATAAGCGCATTTGCCAATAAAATGAATGACATCCTAACCTAATGCAATGAAATTAATGAATTTTTTTAACTACTGGGTGCTGGATACATAAAGTTGACATTGCTGTTTTGCTCTAGGAAGCAAATGTCATGTTCCATATTCATTCCAATTCTTCTTTAGGCCTATCCCTTTTTCACTGATTACTCTCCAGCACTTGCCATGAGAATGTTGCTTTGGATGTGTAGGCATATGATCATGGATATGAATTTGGAACCAAGGAAAGTTGGTTTGCACTTCTAATAGATGACTAGGGGAGATAAGCATGTCACAGTGGCCAGCCATGTGAAGAGGATGTCACCCATTGCACCAGTGTGAAGATGGTAGCAAGTGGTGAGTAAGTAGCAATCAGAAGCTGTTGAACGATGGATATGTTTGAATTTGTGGTTCTCCAGTTTGATTTCTTCCTAATTGTCGTTAAATTGTCACATTTGCTTTGCAACATATTGAATGAAAAAGAAAGTATAGCTTTGTCAAAAATCCTAAGCATGAGGGTGGTTTACAGTATAGTAGTTGCTAATTGCTGAAGCCTCAATAGAGATAAAAGAAACAGTAGAGTGCTTTGATTAAACTGGTGATATTTGTGGAAACCATACTTTGTTCATTGATGAGATATAGTAGTCTGAGTGAAGGTCATGGTGGTGTCAAATATACAAATGATGAATTACATGTCCGAGGGATGATTTACTGAGATACAACAATCAAACGAGGTTATGAAAAGGTCCCTGGATATGAAATTTATTGTGTCGGGAATCTTTGCTTAAGCTATTGAGGTAGTGCCCTGCTGGTAAACATGGACACAAATAATGATGAGGTGACTGGACACAAATAATGATGAGGTGACTGCCCCTGCGGACTGGTTGGCTGCAATTGTACCTAGGTTTTATTTTAAGCTGGACAAGATGTTTGTAGCATCAAGCTATATTATTATGTACCTATGTGCCTAAAGACTCTGTAGTGAAGCTTATATTGATGATGATCAAATTATGCTAATGCATATTTGGGATTGTGTAATAAGCATTTAATCAAATGCTGTTGTTGAGCAAGCCATTTTTGAGTGGGGAGCAAGCATCGATCTTGAGTGGAGTGGAGTGCAAGAACTAACTCCCATGTTTTCCTATAAATTTGATATTTTTTGGTCAAAAAATATACACTAATCTCCTTCTCCAGTCTCTTCTCCTCGTATTTAGACTTGTTTGATTCAATTGTTGAGCAAGTTGGGGTGTACTTTGGTCCATTACCCAAGAGTATACTCCTGCGATGGTTGCCGTGTTAACCCTGGGAGTCAAAGTGCTAGTTGATCCTGTTTGTAGAGTGCGGAGGCATAAATGACTTGGGGCAGAGGTGAACTCTACAACGTGACCATTCTTCAATTTGATATTTCCTCTCTACCTTTTCTTTCATTCTATTGTTAATTATCTCGTCTCAAGTCTTTTTACCTAAGTTTGAGGTCTACAGTGTTCACTTAGATGCCTTCCTGTTGAAGTCCATTTGTTACTAGATTTGGAGTTCCAATTTGTCTATCTCGGGTTTGATCTCGAATACACATTTGCTTTATTTTCCCAACAATCTAAGTCATTTATGCTTAATGAGTAATCATATCAGAATGAATGTTGGTTTTGTTATCCTTAATATGTTGAAAATTAGACCCTTCAAGATGAGGAAAAATTATAATATGTGATTTGAGTAGATGAAATTGTTCCCTGGAAAAATCTGGAATCCATCATGTACTTCTAAGTGATAAAGCATTTGAAGGGTCAAATGGGGATTTTAACAAAGGCTACTTGAACTTGTGAAGGAATGGACATTCTTTGTATCAACTTGTTTTAAAGTAAATAAAACGGGTTGAACTTCTGTTTATATGATAAGTGGTTAGATTCGTGGCCTGCTGGGCTTGATTGTAAGAACTTAACCTCAGTTCAGAAAACTAATAACCTTCTTGAATTCATTCTTAGTGAGTTAGGTAACTTTTAAGAACATCATGAGTATAGGTGGTATAAAATATCTCGTTTGTGGATGACTAATCAAGATTAACTAAGGTATATCCTTTGAGTAGACGACACTGTCGAGAAGTTCCTTAAATATAAAGCGGAAGTTGAAAATTAATTAGACCTTAAATCAAAGGGATTAGATTGAATAAAGGTGGTGAATGTCATACCATCTTCCTTGAGAAAGATTATCAGGAAAAATATAATGCATGTGGACATGATGAATGTGATGTCTATTAGCTCTGCATCACCGTAGAGGTTGTGGGGGAATCCTTGCTGCAATTGCTACTCACTTTAGCATATCCTAATTTAAAGACTAGATAAAATACCTTAATGTTTGAAGGTTAGGTTCCTAGTCTCCACTACCTGTAAGTGTGTGGTTCTCTGGCTAAAGTAGGTTTTCTTGACTATATTTCCGCCTCTTAGGCTGAGCACTTTGTTTTGGGTGATCATGTCATTAGTGCATAAATTGTACATGAAAATCCTAAAACTCTTGGTGAGGTTGTCAAACATAAATGCACTTATTTCGAGAAGGTTCATTGATAATGAGTTGGACTCAATTATGAGCGGGTGCTAGAGGATATCCTTAGGGGTTGGCAGGAAACCATATTTCTTGAGCGATGACACTAAGAGAGAAACTTTTATGGAACAACTCGATGAGTTCAAAGTTCCTGAATAGAATACAAAGTTTATATGTTTGAAATCCCCTATATGGTCTTTATCAAACCCCTAGACAATGGTGTTATAATTTGACTATCCTTAGTCAAGCATTAATTTGTTTGTGGTGACATTTGAGTATACTCTATGTACGTGAGTAATCAAGTTATTGATATGCTTAATTTTGACACGAGTGTGAACATTGTAAAATAGTATAGTCTTTCTTGGGTTTATGTTTGATATGAAAGACCTATGCGAGATGGATCTAATAGTTATGGTGAAAATCACTAGAATACATGATGGGTTTAACTCTCGACTTTGTGGAGAAAGTCCTTAGAGAGGTTGGGTATTTTGATGACATGTTATATGACCCTAATGTTCACTTGAAGAGGAGAGAAAAATGATATTGTGTCACAGGCTGAATATGTAAAGGGATTGATAGCGTTTATGTTTTGATGATTAACACTCGTCTTAATATATCATATGTTAGTGGTAGACCTAGTCTGTACACTCTTGATCCAAATGATGAGCCTTGAAGTGCTATGAGCAAACTGTCGAGGTACTAGTGAATGACTATGGACTGGGGTCTTTGTTGTAGTAGACTCCTTGTTGTGTTGTGATGTCAGTTGGGTTCTGATAATTGATGAAGGTCATTCTAATTATAGGCTTGCCCAATGTATAAAAAGCCGCAACTAAGGCGCACCTAGGTGCTGAGGCGAGGCGAGGCAGCTCCCTCGCCTCACAAGCCTCAGGCAAGGGGACTTCAGTGAGGCGCGCCTTTTGTTTTTTTGGGTATATTTTGCCTTAAATTTGACATATTATTATATTGTGTGTGTTTTTGTTATGTTACATAATTTTTGAAAAAAGCTTATGTTGATATATTTACAATTATTGTAAAAAAGCTTAAGTTGATATATATAATACAGCGCGTTTCGATGAATATCAATATCTTTTTGCTGTATTTTTCTTAAGCACTATATAAACTTTTAATTAGAGTTGTTATATTACATAATTAATTAATTTTATAACTTATGTTCATGAAATATTTTATAGATATAGAATATGAATGCATATTACGAAACTGTGCACCTCACTTCGCTAAGGCGCGTGCCTTCGCCTTGCGCCTAGGCACTAGGGCCCCCTATTGCCTCAGTGCGCCTTGTGCCTTTTTATACATTGGGCTTGCCTATGTTGCTATATCTTGGGATTCCCCTCTCAAACTTACACTGTTGAATTAACCTTGGGGTTCGAATTTATTGCTGTAGAATTGGTAGGTATGAAAGTTGAATGACTTAGGAATGTAGTGTAAGACATTGTATTGTGGGGGTTTTTTGTGCACTCGAGAGCCTATGTGACATAGTATTTGACCCTAATCTCTTGCGATTATTGTGGTTTCACTGATATTCGCTAGTCACTTCTAGCTCATGTGAATTGATTATGGTGGAAATATTATTGTGGTGATAATCCAAAGTCAGTGTGGGTAGCTTGGTTATGCTAGCACTTAGACTTGAGAGCCTGCAATGCTTAAGGTGGAGATGTAATTTTATCGAAGGGCATGTTGCCTTAACTGTAGTGTTGAGAGACACTTGATCTCACTCGAGCCTGCTAAGGAATGAGACTACTTGATAGATCCTCTAATTAAAGACCTTTAAGAAGGCGAGAGTGCATGCTTGTTAAGGTAGGAATATGTTTAAGGGCCTTTAAGATGGCGAGATGTGGTATAGTAGAGGGAATGGGGATTAAGCCCACTTTTGTGTGTCCTGATCTTGGTGGACACTCTTCTCTTGAGCTATTCTCCATGCTCAAATGGGTCAAACGAAGACAAGGTTGGGAAGGTTGTGATTAAGCTGCCTGAGCCCTTTTCGAGTTAATGCTGTTTTTGTGGCTTAAGGATTTGTTAGTACTGCCATAATGTGAGAATGGGCTTAAAGCTCCTAATGGTGTCCATAGCGTGTTATGGTGGTGTGAGCAGTACACTTGATGGACTCACCGATCTGCCATGACTTTAAGGATGAGCTTAAAGCTCTTAATGATGTCCATAGCTTGTGATGGTGGTGTGGGGTAGCACACCTTATGGACTCACCTACAGGAATGTGCGGGTGGTAAAATATCCTCTGTTGAAAGCATGAGCTTACTCTCTAGACCATTCTTGAGTACCTTAGGTATCGAATCTGCTTTGTTGATAAGGACCTCATATGTCCGGATTGCGGAGTGCATTTCAACCTTGAGAACCATATGAATTGGGCATGTTTGTTCTTCACAATGACTGCTCAGGTTTAAGGCTACGTTCACCTAGCATGGTCATGGACATACATACTTACTAGTGTTGATTCAAGTCCAAAGACATTGGTATTGTCAAGTGTGGATCTCATTGCTCAATATCACACCTTTTTTTCCTTTTCTCAAAAAATTGAATCGTGTTGGAAATTGCTTCAATTTTTGCTTTGTGTGGAGTGGGGAGCAAGCATCAATCTTGAGTGGAGTGGGGTGCAAGAACTAATTCCCATGTTTTCTTATAAATTTGATGGTTCTTTGGTGGAAACAATGTACGCCAATCTCCTTCTCCACTCTTTTCGCCTCATATTCAAACTTGCTTGTTTCAATTGTTGAGCAAGTTGGGGCATACTCTAATCCATCACTCGAGAGTACACTCTTGTGGTGGGTGCCGTGTTAACCCTGGGAGTCGGAGTGCCAGTTGATCTTGTTTATACCGGCATGGGGGTATAAACGACTTAAGGCAGTGGTGAACTCAACGACGTGGCAATTCTTCAGTTTGATATTTCTTCTCTACTTTTCCTTTCATCCTGTTGTGTAATTATCCCATCTCAAGCCTTTTTACCTAAGTTCGAGGTCTACAGTGTTCAGTTAGAGGCCTTTCTGTTGAAGTCCCTTTTTTAGTTGGTTTTGAGTTCCAATTTGTCTGTCTCGAGTTTGATTTTGATTTCTCGTATGCTTTATTTTCCCAATATCTGTTACATAAAATATTTTGAACTTTTATGTGATGGGTATTTTGTACTAACCTTCATATGCATATATATCATACTTTTATTTATTAAAGCTTGCTTATAAATGTGTTTACATGTTTGAAATTATCAAAATGGTATTAAAATAATGATATCAAGATTATTTATTCAAAGATTTGCGTACGCCTAAAATTAACTTATTCTTATTAAAATGCCCAATATGATTCACGGCCCTTTACATACATCCATGACACCTAATTTTGGGACATCATGACTGATTGTGATGGATTATTCGACTACAATTTGATACCATGGTAGTTAGCCAGGATCTGAAGCTTTCTGGACCATGATTTAACTGACATGTGGAGTGGATACTTCTGGCATTTTCCAATTCTCCATTTGGTGAGTTCCTTTTAGTTGCTTACGTTTTGTTGTTAGCAGGTTCAGTTTGTTCGAGGGCCTGTTCCTGACTCAGTCTCTGCAGTGCGAGGGTATTTCTCATGCCTGTGAACATGATTTGTTTCTTTTGTCTCTTTAATTAATCCGCCGTTTGTGCTGCCTTATTTTGTTCTGCTTGGGTGCGGCAAAGGTTGGTGTGTGCTGATATATCTTTTGGCCAAGAGAACATTCCTATTCCAGCAACAAATTTGGTTGATGAACTACCTGCTCCGCCCAGAGGCAAGTTCAATGGTCTAATTTGGCTTAAGTCGAATGGTTACTTTGCTTACGTAATTCCTTGTGTAAAAGAATGTATGCTAAATGTAGTTATCTTGTACTCCCTTGCCCCCAATTAATTGTCTCAATTTTCATTTCTTGATGCGTGGTCCTTCTCCCTTCAAGTAGGCCCCTTCTTTTACCCTTAAAGAAAGATTTTCCATTTCTTGCAGTTAGAGGTTTTCATATTGTGATTCCAACGTGTCCTCTACCCATCATCACTGACAGCAACCTCATTGAAGGGTGTCTATGAAAGCATGCAAGGTTTTTATTATGTGTAGATGGACTCATGTGGATGTGAGATGATGGATTTGGGATTGGACTAGTTTCTATCCTAATTCAACTATTGCTATTTGCTTTTGCACTCCGACATGGAGAAGCTGAACCTTATGCTCGGATCATAGTTGGGAGAAACACCTAAAAAACGAAGTTCATGCTCAGAAACTTGATTCAACATTGAAGTTAGGTTCACGTTGGAAACTTGCAATCTTAAGGGATACTCGATTCCAACAACCAAAAGAATATCTTTTGTATGTTGATTCATTTTTCTAGCCTTACCCAACGACTTACTGGAATATCACTTGAAGAAGATAATTTTATTATGATGGACTCAATTTTCTTGGTCTTATACATGCTTTAGAGAATAGAAGAGTAGAGCTTAATTTTCTTGTTTAGAACATGGTATTAACTTATTATGCTTCAATGATTCACTAAATGCAATTAATTTAACATATATATCCAGTATCTTTTAACATAAATGCTCCTTGTACATCCTAGTCTTAGAAACCTCTATGACTAGTTGCTCCCAGGCTCCCATCCTTGTTTGTGCTCCTGCTCCAACTTTGTGCAACCATGGTTCAGACCATGTCCTCCGATTTCTTTTCTCCGTTATTCTTGTTTATTAGATTCTTTATGAATAGAAATCAAATAAATGTAGTTCAAGAAGATTCCTACGACAGTCACTTTATTTCTTCTGGGTGCAATATTAGCGATGCACACAACTTTATTTGATTTAGTTTTTTATCTTTCTTATATTTAGGTGATTAAATTAGATTTAGGATTTATCTTATTTAATAATGTTTTAGGGTTTAACTTTCTATAAATAGAGCTTTGTAACTCATTTGATAAAATAAAATTGAGTTGAATTTTTAAGTAGAAAGTTGTGCTACGACAATTTAGTATCAGAGCTCTAGTTCTAGATTGTTGTCAAAGCCGCTGTAGTTGCTGCTCCAGCACTTTTGCTTTAGTGCTGATACTACCACATAGTAGTATTATTTACCTGCCATTGCCGAAAAAAAAAAGAACTCTAAAACCCTAGCCGCCAGAAAAACCACCAAGCTGCACTGCCAGCAGACCTCGACCACCATTGCCGACACAGTCACTCGACCCCACCCAGCTTAACCCTAATTTGAAGAAGCCCAACCAACCGCGACCTACGCCCATTCGAAAGCAATTCCTCGACTACCATTGAACTTCCTCGACCATCCTTCCATGAACGCTGACCCACAAACCCACCTTCGTTGTTGCCAGTCATCCCCATCCCCAGACAAAACCCTAATCCAGTTTGAAGCCTAATTCGAAAACCCTAACCTGAGACCTTGGTTGGAAAATCATAAGTTGAAATGCCCCAAATTTGAACCCTTCTTTGACAAATGCTAATCGAACCCTAATTCCTCATATTCCAACCATGGTGAAAAATGATGATTTTAGTAGTTACAAGAAGCCACCCAAACTTGTTTCCTAGCATAGTCAAGTTGAGGAACATTTCAAGCAATTTTCATCAGATATGAAGGAGTATCACTCCTATATTTTGACAAAACTACAAGAAGTCAGGAGGTTGATGAATAATCTCGGGAAGCAAGTGGTACTTGAGGATGCTGATGGCACTTCTAGCGCAATTACACACACGACTCTGAAAATAGTTAGACCCTCAGACTGTTAGGAACATTACAACAATCGATACCTTCTCAGGTACTGGTTGTTAAGACCACTCACAAATCACTGAACACAAATCGAAATAGCAAACATGATAAAGGGATTGGGGGAATAATTTAAACACTGAAATTTACTTGGTTCAGCCGACGCCTACATCCATGGAGGGGGAGCAACAAAATTTCCCTATAGAAAAAAAGGTATTACAACAGAGTCTCACACTAACATTCTACCTCTCACTATTTGTACTACATCTTCACCCCTACTAAAACTAGGGGTGTTCAAAAAAATTCGTAACCGAAATACTGAACCAAATTTCAGAAATACCAACCCGAAAATGCGAATAACCATACCGAATTTCCTGTTCGGTTAACCGAACAAAATAAATTTAGGTATTTCGAGTGGGTAACAGTTAGTAATTTTATCCATTTTGGTTAACCGATTTACCTAAGTATATGTTTTTACATGTTCATAATATTATATCATTTCCAAAGTAAGTTTTTCTAGTATATAAATCACTATTTCATAATACATGATCAATTTTATTTTATAACCTAATTCATCTCCTATAATAGAGTATTCATGCCTTGATATCCCAAACACTAACTAAGCACTATTTTGTTACAATCCAGTGCTACTCGTTTGCTCACATGTTGATTAACATGTGATATTATACATTAAAGTCTTCATAATTGTATTATTAGCTCATAATTTGTTGAATATTTTCATATTCTAATGCATTTTTTTTTTGACATTTACAAATCGTTAACGAGGTAATCATACGACAACAAGAAGCCCAGTGCCTTAGGGGCTCCTGCCTAAGCAGGGTTTGGGAGGGTGAGATGTACGTAGCCTTACTCCTTTATGGTGCTACCCAAAAGAGAGGCTGTGTCCGCAGGCCACAACCCTAGAAACATAAGGTAAAAGCAAAGTAAGTGTAAAGTACAAAAGTAGGAAAGAAAGTAAGAAAAGTAAGAAAGTAAAAAGTAAAAAGTTAAGTAAGAGGCAAGTGGACAACAAGACAAAGCAGCAAGAATGCAACATGGTAACAAGCAGCAAAACCCAGCAACTATACCACAAGCAATCACGCAAGCAACAATCAACAATACCTAGCGTCAAAGCCTATGGGCTTGACGCACTAGTTTCATAGTTCCCGTCCATCCTACTCCCCTACATCAGCTACACCTATTCTAACCTACCACTTAGCTCTATTTAAGGCCATCTCCTCGTTTAGGTTCAGTTGGGTGAGGTCGTGTCTAATCATCTCCATCCACCTTTTCTTTGGCTTGACTCTACCTTTGCCCCCATGCATAATGTGGGGTTGTTCACATCTCCTAACCAGTCCTAACATGTCCAAACCATTGTAGACACTGCTTCCTCAACTTATCTTCAATTGGGGCCATGCCTTGCTTGCTTTTTATAATATCGTTTCTGATCCTGCCGTTCATTGTGTGTCCACACATCCACCGCAACAGCCTCATCTCCGCCACCTTCAACTTCTGCATATGTTGCCGTTTAACTGGCCAACATTCTGCATCATATGACATAGTTGGCCTCACCATTGTTTAAGGAGGTAATCATATAACACGAAAGAGGTGTTGCATTGTTAACCGGCATAACCGAGCCGAATTATCGATTTACAGAAATTCAGTTAACCGGCCTTTTAGTTATGGTAACGGTTAAAGATTTTTGAGTATTTTGGTTACGGTTAACTAAACCAAAATAGTTTTCGGTATGGTGAACCATGAACACCCCTAACTAAAACCATGAAGAGGACCCTATTTATGGGCCTCTAATATCATAACCCTCTGGGGAGTCCAAGAGTCACCATTATGTAACCCTTAATTTAATCTAGCCATTAAAGTAGGTATACCATCAGTCTCCAAACCCAACATAGACTCTAATTCAAGTAATCTTAATTCGATTCACAAGTTAGATTATAGATTGAAATTTGAATTGGTGAAGTTTGATGGGGAAGGAGGCCCTGAAGAACTTCATGACTGGATTAGTCACATGGAGAATTATTTTTCTTGTAAAGAGGGTTAATAAGAAGATTGGGTCAATTTTGCTATAACTTGCTTGAAGTGATATGCTCTTAGTTTTGGATATATATTGAGACTCACCCAGGTATCCAAGGTCAATTGTGACTTGGAACCGTTTAAAGGAAGCCATGACTCGGAAATTTATTCCTTTGATTTATGCTCGAGAATTATATTTTGAACTATGCTCTTTGAAGATGACCGATAAAGATGTCCTGGCATACACACGTGAGTTTCAAAAACTTGTCACTCGATGCTCATTTGAGGAGTCTGAGCACCCGTCGTCATAAGATATATTGGCGGTCTTAAATCTGATATTAAGATAGAATTGTATGACATGAATTTGGACATGGCTGCTTCTTATGCCATGAGTGCGGAACATAAATGGGAGATGCCATGAGAAGCTTTAGCTCCTTGGCTAGATATGGCCCCTGGAAGTTCTATCGTGTGTTATAAGTGTGGAAAAATAGGACCAACTCGAGATTTGCCTCTGAAGATTAAAAAGGTGGTGACTCAAGTAGAACCTAACTCATGTAATGATAAGTCCTCAGTTGACGCTTACAGAGAAAACAGGTGAATTAAAAGAACAGATAGTTCGGATAGTTGAGTATTTAAGATTGGAAGATGAGACTAGCAAAGATGACAAGCTGATTATCCGTGTTGCTACTCCTCATCGGCACTGCCCTAAGTCGAAGAATCGGAATCACAAACCTCCTAGACTGCACACTACTATTTTAAACATGTTGGGATAGATGCATGGTGTGGACATGAAACACCCTGTACATGCTATTGTTGACATGGAAGCTGCTTTTAATTTGATCTCTGGACGAGGGGTACAATAATTGGGGGTACCACAGGAATGTTCCCGCCCTATTCGACTCTTTGGTTTCTAGCATGACGACATTGGAAAGACAATACGTTGTATAGTGAAGATTGATTTGAGACTAGAGAACTTGCTCTTTCCCACGGTTTTTTGTATGCGACCTTCTTAACTGTGATATCATTCTAGGGCGTCCTTGGCAGTTTGATCATCACATAACCTATAAATTTGACAACTTTGTGATGATTGCTGTTGGTGGTGCTTATCCTACTTTGGAGTCTCAGTTGCAACAAAACTTACCCAGGTCCACTTCACCATGTTGCTCGTGTAGTTCTTCTCGTTTGAGGATGAACTATTCATTTTCAAGATGGGGATAATGATGTTGCCCAATCTTATTTGATTTAGTTTTGTTTTCTCTTATCTTATATTTAGGAGATCAGTTTCCTATTAGATTTAGGATTTATTTTATCTAATATTATTTTAGGGTTTAGCTTTTTATAAATAGAGCTTTTTGATTTATTAGTTTTCAGTTTTTAATGATATAAATTGAGTTTAGTTTTTGAGTAGCAAGTTATGCTACATCAACTAGCATGTGCTATTATTCAACAACCATGCGGTCATAGAGCACCAAAAGCCAGTATTTATATTGCATTTGTTGTACTCGAGTTTCTTTTATGCTGCTCAAAACCCCATTGGAAGGGAGTGTTGGCTCCACCCAGGAGTATCAAGTGCGATGATTTTGGACAAGGTGATTTATTTTATGGCGTCATAAGTTGGTCCTGATCGTAAGAAAGACTCATTTATAATAGCCTAGAGTTTTTTGCACACAGTAGGAGACTCGCAAATACCAGCAACTATGGAACTATTCATCAGCTCTTTTTAGCCTATAAGTTGCTTTTTTTAAGGGGATATTGAGCATGCGGCATATAGTCACTAGTTAAGGAGGAGGTTGATAGTGTTTGAAGCAGTAGAGTTTGATCTTTTAATCTTTCCTTTTCAACTTCTGTTTTCTGCAGGAGCCGGAGGGAAGTCCTTCCTGCTTTGTTGCACTTAGGGCTGCAAATCAGCCGAGCCACAGCTTGCTCGGCCTGGCTCGTTAACTAAATGAGACTGGCTCAGTATCGGTATCATTTATCTAATCGAGCCGCATATCTGTGCTCGGCTCGGCTCGTTTACCAAGTGAGACCGGCTCGTTAACTAGATGAGACTAGCTCGGTATGGGTATCATTTAGGCTTGATTATTTGGCGAATAGGCTCTTTCAACTTTGTTGGCTTATTGGGCTCATTTACCCGATTTGTTAAGCTCATTTATTAGGCTTGTTAGACTCATTTATGATTATTATTACTTAGATTGCCCGAAAGGATAATAAAAAAAATCATGCATGGAAATTGAAAGGAAAAAAAAAAAAAAAAAAACATGTTATTCCATTCCACAATCTAGACATGCGAGCCAATAAACGAGCCGGCTTGTGAGCCTTTCGAGCTGAGCTGGCTTCGGTTTGATTTGGCTTGTTTATTTAAACGAGCTGCCTTAAACGAGCCGAGCTGGCTCTCGAGTCGGCTTCGACGAACTCGAGCCAATCCCTTAACGAGCGGAGTCAAACCGGCTCGCGAGCCAGCTTGGCTCATTTGTAGCTTCGCTTATGAAATTGGGTATACTGAAGAACAAATATCTAATGTTTGATTTGTTTCTTCCTGGGAGCAAAGTGAAATCCACATATATGCCTTAAAGCATAGGGGTGTAGTTGTTGTTTTTATTCGTGTTCCTTGTTTTGTTATTGTTTCAGGCCTTTGACAGGAACCTCTGCTTCATATGTGTCCCCTATAATTCGAATTCCAAGTCGGCTGACAAGGAAAATAAAAAGGGTGTAGTCATCTTTGTTTTTCCCCTGTTTCTGTAAGGAAGTTGTTATCTGGATAACAGAGTTAGAATTACTTGCTAGCTGCTGCCTAGAGACCCTAATATGAATATTTGTAGAGCGGAAATGGGATATGGAGCATAGATGGTAAGTAGTAGCTTCTGGTTAGAGAGATCTCCTAAGTACTGTTATTATGTACATTAACAACCCAGTGCCTCAGTGAGGCTCGCTCCAAGGCAGGGTCACTGAAGCCATCTTTAGAGGAAACTTTTTATCGCATAGTGTCACTGAAGCCATCTTCCACTTATGCCATCCTACTTTAATTTGATCATTAACATCCTCACCAACTCTACCATTTGTTGTACCATGAAACCTAAATATTTGAAACATTTTTTTTTTTTTTTTTTCTGATTTGCATTCTGTCTCAATGTTCACGTCCTTTATGCTTGGTCTGGTTGTGGTACAAAACTTAAATTCCATATACTCTTTTTGATTTATTGAGTTGAAAACTTTTTGATTCTAATACACCTATCTAAAGATCAAACTTATTATTCACCGCTCCCCTTGACTTGCCCTCGAGGAGTATATTGTCTGCAAAAAGCATATAGTAGGGCACATCCTTCTGGATGTGCTTAGTGAGCTAATCCATAATCAGAACAAACAGGAAAGAGCTCAATGTTGATCCTTGATGCAACCCAATTGTAATCGGGAAAGCATCAGTCTCCCCTTCCGCTGTACGCATATTGGTTGACGCGTCTTCATACATATCTTTAATGACTCGAATATATGGTATGAGAATGCCTTGGTTTTCTAAAACCCTCCATACTCTTGTGGCACTCTATCATACGTCTTCTCCAAATCAATGAAGACCATGCGTAAATCCTTTTATTTGTCTCTGTAGTATTCTATAGTCCATCGTAGGAGATATATTGTTTCCATCGTAGATCTACCTGGCATAAATCCAAATTCATTCTTTGAGACACTAGTTTGTTGCTGAAGCCTCCTTTCAATGACCCGCTCCCATAGCTTCATAGTATGGCTTGTGAGTTTGGCATCCTTATAGTTGGCACAACTCTAAATGTCGCCTTTGTTCTTGTAGATTAGTATCAGAATGCTCTTCCTCCACTCGTAAGACATCTTCTTAGCTTGAAGAATTATGTTTAATAGTTTTGTCAGTCAACTTATGCCCTTGGCTCCAATGCATTTCCATGCCTTAATGAGTATTCTATCTGTTGCAATTGCTTTACCCATGCCTGTCTTCTTCCTATAGTTATAATAGTTTTGGTATTCCTCAGATCTCCCGAGTTCTCCTAAAGGAATATCTATATCTCCATTTTTCTTTTGCTTTTCCACAAGCACTTGTCCATCCTTTTCCTTGATACACTTTACACAATTTAGGTCCTAGTCCTCATTTATCTAGTTTTGGTGATTTTGTAGAGGTCCCTTTCTTCCTCCTCTGTGTCCAACCTCTTGTAGAAATCTTTGAAAGACTTGGAGTGTGCCTATGTAACTGTTATCTTTGATTCCTTCATAGCTTGCTTATAGTTTTGTTTCTTGTCCTCATCTCCATTTTGATCCTACTCCTTAAAACAATCTCTTTTGGCCTTAATGTTCTCATTAATTTCTCTTCACTACCACTAGGACTCTTCTGGTTTGGTGTACCTTCGTTTGATTTGCCTAGTGCTTCATATGCTGAACATATGATCTTTTATGCTATTTGGTTCGACATTTGGTTCACATCCCCCTTGAAGTCCCATTGAATCCTAGTCTTTGCTCTTTGCTTAAAGCTTTGATACTTGTCTACCTTCAAGTCTTGCCAATGAGTATGTCGGTACACTCGCTTCCTACTTTCCTTGACCAACATTCGCACACAATCCCCGGGGATAACCTTACAATCTGCACAATTCTTATGATCTCTCTCCCTTAGTAGTCTATAATCAATCTGTGTCCTTGCCCCACCACTTTTATATGTGATGTGTCTTTCTCCTTTCTTAAAAAAGGTGTTAGCAACCATTAACTCATAGGCTACCGCAAAGTCTAAGATAGCTTTACCCGCATCATTCCTTGTTCAAATACCCTAAGTCTCCTTGGTGGGATGTGTAGCCATCTGCAGCCGTGCCCACATACCCATTAAAATCATCGCCTAATACAACTCGTTCGCTTTTGGGTATTGCCTTGCATCATTATGTCTAGGTCCCAGATTTCAGCCTTTTCTTGCTCTGTTAACCCCATATGTGGTTTATATGCACTAATGACGTTCAATATCTCCCTGTCCACGACCAACTTGAAAACCTTTCTTCATAATTTTAGATGTAGTACTATTATTATGTACTTCTAACACTATTAAGAAAGGTTATTGGGTACACTTGCTTCCTACTTTCCTTGACCGACGTCCGCACACAATAACCTATGCTACATGGACCGGCCTTCCCCGGGGATAACCTTACAATCTGCACAATTCTTATGATCTCTCTCTCCCTTAGTAGTCTATAATCAATATGTGTCCTTGCCCCACCACTTTTATACGTGATGTGTCTTTCTCCTTTCTTAAAAAAGGTGTTAGCAACCATTAACTCATAGGCTGCCGCAAAGCCTAAGATAGCTTTACCCTCATCATTCCTTGTTCAAATACCCCAAGTCTCCTTGGTGGGACGTGTAGCCATCTGCAGCCATGCCCACATACCCATTAAAATCATCGCCTAATACAACTCGTTAGCTTTTGGGTATTGCCTTGCATTATTATGTCTAGGTCCTCCCAGATTTCAGCCTTTTCCTGCTCTGTTAATCCCATATGTGGTATATATGCACTAATGACATTCAATATCTCCCTGTCCACGACCAACTTGAAAACCTTTCTTTACAATTTTAGATGTAATTATTATGTACTTCTAACACTATTAAGAAAGGTTATTGGAGTGAGAAAGCATGCTAGATATTGCAGCAACAAGCCAGATGTTACTTTTCAGCCAAATTATCCACATTTGTGATAAAATATCCGCTGCAGCTGAAGCCCATGGCTTCAGCAATCAAATGGTATGAGAAAACAGTAATGTGTAGTAGGCTGATTTCAGAATGCCTAGTAGCCAAAAGCAAGTTTGATTTTTTTGGCTGTTCATTTATTACACGATGTTTCCTTTCCTTCCCTTATAGAGGTTTGGGTGATAAAGAAAGTTCTTGCTGTTCTATGCTATTCTTTATTTTTGGCTATGTTATACCATTGTGTTAAAAGCAGTCACATGTCATCTGCTTTACTATACTGGGTTGTTCCTGATTTACTAAATAAGTTTTGTGACTTTTTTCTGTTGATTTCAAAATATATTTCTAGGTTACCAGTATTGCCCATCCATCAAAGTTGCAGAGAATTTGAAGATCCCTGCCACTTCAGTTGGATGCAATTGCAAAGGCGCTTGTGTAGATCCCAAGATCTGTGCATGTGCTCGGCTCAATGGCTCCGACTTTCCTTATGTGGTGGCAGGTGTGGTATCTGTTTATAAAGTTTAGTGCGTAAGTACTTAAAAGTTCTCATTGCACTGGGTTTGATGCATTCTAGTTCGTTGTGTACCCATTTTTAGCTTTAGTTTCCATTCAAGATTTAATTAGTGAAGTAAGCCAGCAGATTGATATAATAAATGTGCAAATTTGGAGCTCTCATGATGAATGTCTAGTTAATAAATATTGATGACTTGGAAAGTTGGTTCAGCTAAACGATCTGGACATTCCTCACCTCATGAAAGAATATTTTGGTAGTTGGATATGTAGACTTTGTTAATCAACTTGGGAAGTCATGTGTCACATTATCCCAATTCAATTCAACAGAGAAAATTGGGCAGCATGAATATACCCGATCAAATGTTTATTCTTTTAAAGGATGAAGGGTTGAACTGAGGTGTCAATGCTGTTATTTATGCACCTGGGGTCCCTCTTCTGCCTGGGATGGCTCCACCTCATCGCTGTTGGTTAATTTGTTTGTGGCTGTTAGGTGTTTGCATCAGTTGTTTTTCTGTGGTGAGCCTCTATAATCCATTTACCTGCTTTTGATCAATATCTTATTCATACCATGGTGTTTAGGATGATGATTCAGTTAGGGAGGATGCTCTGGATAGTGAATAGGGCTAGAAAGAATTATTCATGAAGATGAGTCCCCATGTCACAACTCTGGAAAACTGGACTTGTGGCTTTTACAGCGATGAGAATCAGTCAGATTTGGTATTTGAAATCCTTTTCGGTGATTTATGTTTCATATGGATAAAAGTTGACTCAATGGAATCACATGTTTTGCTGTTAAGTTGTGTTTGCTGTTAGCTTTGTGGAAGTGCAGTGTCATTGGTATTATATAGCAGTTTGTAGTGATCATATTGTTTTTTTTCAGGGAACATTGCATTTAGGCCATATATTTGCAAAATATGAACTGAATAGCCATATTGGCGTTATTTTAATAACCAATTGTGACGCCTAGCTCAAATTCATTTTTTAATGATCATTACGTACATTTTGGCCTTTATTTGATCTTGCGGTTAATGGTTATAGGTTGTAGGCTAACTCCAAGCAAGTTCCCTGTATATATGTCCTCCTGCACTTGCTTAATTAATTTAATAATGGATTTCATGGTATTGTGTTATATCGTTATTTATATATGTTGTTGCCTCTTTAATTTCCAGACTTATAGAGGCAAAAGCTGTTGTCTTTGAATGTGGCCCCAAGTGTGGTTGTGGGCCTGATTGTGTTAATAGGACATCCCAGAGGGGGCTGCAATATCGTTTTGAGGTTTCACCTGCAATTCCTATAACCTTTTTCTCTCTTATGTTGAGTGAAGTATGTTCAATTATAATTCTTAGTCACTGTGTGTCGTTAGGTCTTTCATACTCCAAACAAAGGGTGGGGTGTCAGATCTTGGGATTATATACCAGCAGGTTCTCCAATTTGTGAATATACAGGGATACTTAAGAGGTCAGATGAAGCAGACAGAATTTCTGAGAACAATTACATTTTTGACATAGATTGCTTGCAAACTATGAAGGGCTTGGATGGAAGACAGGTACTTTTCTGTTCACCATTTAAATATGCTATTTTTTTCATCCTATTGTTTCTCATGCTTTAGCTGTTGAGTACTCTGTTTTATGGCCATCTTCTTTATTATGTTTCGCATTCAGTAATCTGAGCTACACTACACTTTGTCGTTACCCACTTTCCATTTCAACTTGACCTTTTCTTTTCAGTTGGCACTTCATCCCCTCCGCCAGACAGTTTATTGATAAGATTTACCTTAGAGCTTGAGAGGCACAACAATGGAATGTCATCCATACAAGTCTCATACAGATTAGGTTGCAGTCCCTCATATGCCTCTACTAAGTTGTTGCTTCAATTGTATAGAAGTCTTTGCAAGCTTCAAGTTTGCCAATATGATGTGATAGACCAATTATGATCTTCCCAAATCCTAGTGTAGCCAATTTTTCTTTACTTAAAACCTATAATAATGCAGAATGCGCCACTTCAATGTTTGCGCTTCTGCTTGTTTTGAGCTGTGCTTCCAGGGAAATCATGCTCGGGGAGCCGAAGCATCAGTTTGATAGCTACACACCAAAAGAAACTGCTATTTTGAACGCCATCTTTAAGAATAAACAAGGTGGTGTTTATTTGTTTCTTCGTCATTCTTGAATGTACAGAACACCTATTAGGAAAATAGTCAGGAGATCCTCTACTGAACCAAAGAAAGAGGCCAACTTCTGAGGGAACTCTACAATTCTATAATGATTCAAGATGAACTTGAATTAAAACCTAGGAGAAAGAATGTGAGATGAGAAAGAAAGGAGATAGAGAAGAGAGAATAGAGAAAATTAAGATGAGAAGAAGATATTTCATTTATTTAGGTGTTCTTACAATGGAAGAAACCAAACTCTTAATACTTCTAGCATTTGGTGGCAAAGCAACTAGAAAATATCTTAAAAAATATCTAACTACTACTAACTAACCGACATTCCCACCAAAAGTTGTAAAGCTAAAGTAATATAAGACTTAGCCAGTTGAATGATAATAAGTGACAATTCATGACAATATTCCCTTCCCCCCCCCCCCCCCCCCCCCCCCTCTCTCAAAAACAGGAAATTAACTCTTGATGAACTTGAGATCTTCCCAAGTTGCATCAGACTTCCTAAGGTTTGCTTATTGAATCAACACTTGATGAACTTCCTTGCCTTGTTGCTGAACTGTGCGTGTATCCAGAATGGCTAGAGGCTCCTGGAGAATAATTCCATTTGAGGAAGCAACCGGAGGCTGAGCTGAACACTCCACATCTACAGCAGCCTGCTTCTTTAGCAAGGAAACATGAAAGACCAGGTGAATAATTGCATCAGGAGGTAGTTCCACTCGATAGGCTACAGCTCCAATCTTCTACAAAATCTTATAGGGGCCAAAGTAGCGTGCATTCAGCTTCACACTACTGCGAATTGCCACAGAGGACTGATGGTATGGCTGCAGTTTCAAGTACACCATGTCACCAACTTCAAAGGATCGTTTGGACCTCTTCTTATCAGTAAAAAATTTCATCCTAGCTTGAGCCAATTGCAGATTATCTTTCAGTTGTTGAACTAGCTGCTTCCTTTACTGTATAATCTCCTCTACTTCAGCAACTAGAGTATCATGGACTTGAGATACCACTGGAAAGGGAGGCTCATAGCCATACAAGGCTTTAAATGGGGTAGTACCCAAAGAGGAATGAGCATGAGTGTCATACCAAAATTCAACTAATGAAAGCCATTTGCACCACTGCTTGGGATTGTTAAACGTCATAGAATGCAAGTATTGTTCCACATTTTGATTTAATCTTTCTGTTTGTCCATCAGTTTGGGGATGGCAGGCATAACTAAGAGCAATAGAAGATCCCAAGAGCTTGAACAACTCCTTCCAAAAGTTGCTGGTGAACTACATGTCTTGATCAGATAAGATAGGGAGTCCATGGAGCTTATAAATGTTGTCCAAGAACACCTTGCTATCCTTTCAAGACAAATAGGATGGCTAAGTGCAATAAAATGCCCATACTTGGTGAAACGATGCACTACCACCCAAATGATCTCCTTTCCCTCATATTTAGGCAGCTCTTCTATGAAGTCCATACTGATTTGCTGCCAAGCTTCATCTGGAAGTAGAAAAGGTTGCTATAGTCCAGGATAAGGAACATGCTCAATCTTGGTGCGTTGGCAAACTTCATAAGATTGCACATAATTTACAACTGCCTTCTTCATCCCTTGCCAATAGAAGTGTTGCTTGAGCCTCTAATAAGTGTCTTTAATGCCCGGAACATGCTCAATCTTGGTGCGTTGGCAAACTTCATAAGATTGCACATAATTTACAACTTCCTTCTTCATCCCTTGCCAATAGAAGTGTTGCTTGAGCCTCTAATAAGTGTCTTTAATGCCCGAGTGACCCCCCTAAAGCTGAAGAATGGAAAGCCATGATAATTTGCTTCCTTAAATTAGTCATTGCTCCAATATAAACCCTGCCTTTGACTCTCAAAATGCCATTACTGAAAGAAACATCAGAAGCAATTGCCTCTGTTGCAGAATTCTGAATGCTAAGAGCTGTTATTTGATCCTGAGCAAATCTATCTTGATCATAATACTTGTAAACTTAATCCATCCGGGCAGGAACAACAGCTGTAATGGGTAGTGTTCTCTTTTCTCTTTTCTATACTTAATTACATAATCCAGACCCAACATCTTCATCAACCTCTTGCGCTGCACCCTGGTTGTGATCTTGTGTTCCAACAAGTATCTGAGGCTTTGGTGATCTGTTTTAATCACAAAATGATGCCCTTCCAAGTGCTGCCTCCACTTTTGAACTGCCAACAGAATAGCCAAATACTCTTTCTCATAAATTGACAGATTCAGATGTCTTGGCCTAAGAGCTTGGCTGAGGTAAGCAATTGGTTCCTTGCTGTGACAACACTGCTTTCACACCCTGGCTGCAAGCATCAGTCTCAATAACAAATGGCTCTGTAAAGTTATGCATTCTCCAAACTAGGGCTGAACACATTGCTAATTTCAAATTCTCAAATGCTTCTTGAGCTATTGCTGACCATTTGAAGGCATCCTTCTTGAGGAGTTCATTCAAGGGCTTAGCAATGACTCAATTGTTTAAGGGAAGTAGGAATTGGCCATTGTTTCATAGCTTGAACCTTAGATGCATCGGTGACCACTCCTTCATAGGAGATGACATGACGCAAGTATTCTATTTGAGTTTGGGCAAGAACATCTGGAGAGTTAGGCAAGTAGCTTGTGTTTACGCATTGTATTGAAGACTTGTGACATATGAGCAACATGAGCTTTCATGGTTGGGCTATAAACTAATATGTCATCAAAGAAAACAAGGACAAATTTCCTTAGGAAAGGCTTAAAAATGGAGTTCATTAATGCTTGAAAAGTGGCAGGAACATTAAATAATCCAAACGGCGTAACCACATTCAAAATGTCCATGGTGAGTTCTGAAGGCTGTTTTGTAGATATCGTGTTCTACCACACGAATTTGGTAATAGCCTTGTCTCAAGTTTAATTTTGAGAAGTACATCGCACTATGAAGTTCATCTAGTAAGTCATCTATGATGGGAATTGTTAATTTGTCTTTGATTGTTAATAATTTAGTTTCCTGTAATCAATACACATGCAAGAGGTGCCATCTTTCTTTTTAATAAGAATCACTGGTGAAGCAAATGGACTATGACTATGCCTGATAAAATTGGTTTTCAAAAGCTCCTCCACTTGTCTTTCAATTTTATTCTTTTGGGAGTGTGGATGTTTGTATGGTCTAAGGTTGATTGGATTGGAATTTACCTTAAGAGGTATAGCATGATCAAGAGCTCTTTTTGATGGTAATGAGGTTGGTAACTTAATATAGATCCTTATAGTCATGCAATAACCTACTAATAGAGGGATTAGAATTCACCTTAACCTCCATTGATTCTGCACTAAGAGAAAACAAGTGTCCAATCCATCGAACATCACTCTTCTTCAGCACACCTTGCAGCTTCTTACAACTCATAATTTGCAAGCTACTTTACTCCACCAAGCCTTGCAATTGAATGGGTGTACCATCCCTCTCAAAGGATATTGTAAGCTGCACAAAATCAAAGACAATGGGAGTGATGGTTTTCATCCAATCAACCCCCAAAACCATGTCACAACCTCCCAACTTCAATACTCTGAAATCATAAGTGAATTGATGTCCCTGCATCTCCCACTTGAACTGCTTGCATTTCATCTGTGTAAGCATCGAATTTCCATCAGCCATAGTCACTGCAAGTGGACTGGTTTTGATGAGCTCATGTCCCACCAATTTAGCTATCTTGGGATCCAAGAAGCTATGTGTACTTCCACTATCAATCAAAATTAACAAGGACTTGCGATCAGCTACTCCCTTGATTCCAATCGTGTTGTGAGTGCCACTTCCTGTCAAGGCTGTCACTGAAATCTCAGCCTCATCCTCCTCATCAACTTCCTCCTGAACTTCCTCAACTTGAACATTGAGTTCTGAAGCCTCTGCCTAATCTTCCTCACCCTTTTCATTACCTGTTACAGCCATCAATTGCTTGGGATTGCTTTTATGACCAAAGAAGTACCTTTGGTTGCATTTGAAACACAATCTCTACGCCTTTTTGTCCTCTCAACTCAATGGTTTAGGTGTACTAGGAGCATACTGCTGCAGTGGAGCTACTATCTTCCCCTTCTGACCAAAATCAAGGAAAGCTAGGACTGTTGATTCAAATAGCCTAGCTTTTAAGTATGCCTTTGATAATGTGGGAGATTTAAGGGCCTTAACTAGATTCTTGATCTTAGGCTTGAGTCCACTAATGAAACCAGAGATATAATAAGCCTCACTTGCCCCCGGATTAACCGACATCATTCCTGCTTTCAAGTTTTCAAATCGAGTCATATAATCTTTGACACTACTCACTTAAGCTACCTTGTTGAATTTATCAACCACTTCCCCGGATCTTCATCCCCATACCTCTCACACAATTCATCAACAAATTCATGCCAAGTCACTAAAGGATTTCCCAAAATTAAACTATGGAATCAAACCTCTTGGTCACCTTGCAAATATATGGCTGCCAATTCAACCTTTTGGGATTCAAGAATTGCAAAGAAGCGAAAGTACCTCTCACACCTCCTAATCCAAGATTGTGGTAGTACTCCATCAAAGGTGTCGATATCCACCTTAGGTTGGCGAAAACCTGAACTTCTAGCCAGAGGAAGTACCTCTCCTTGCTCTTCTATCGGCTTTGGTACCAAAGGATCAAGAGGTCTTGCTTGTTGTGCTCCTGTAGGAAGAATGCCAGCACCAGCGGGGATTGCTTGTCTATTAATCTGCTCTTGCATACCTTCAAACTTCTGTTCAATTTGCCGTTGCAATTGGATCGGCTGTTGCTGTAGCGATTGATGATTTGTGCTCATTTTAAGCATCATTTCTTGCATTTATTGCTATAATTAAGCAAACTGATCGGTTTGATTCAATCCTGCGGCTGAATTTCCCGCCATCGTAGCTTGTTTCTTGCCTTTGGCCAGCTTGCTTGATTGCAAAGCAAGCTGAACCGAATGCAATTGGGGCTCTGATACCAAATTTAATGATTGAAGATGAACTTGAATCAAAACTTAGGGAAGAGAGAATTGAGAGAATTGAGATGAGAAGAAGATATTTTATTTGATTGGATGATCTTACAATGGAAGAAACCAAACTATTAATACTTTTAGCATTTGATGGCAAAGCGACTAGAAAATATCTTCAAAAATATCTAACTACTACTAACTAACTAACCGACATTCCCACCAAAAGTTGTAAAGCTAAAGTAATACAAGACTTAGCCAATTGAATGACAATACATGACAATTCATGACAAATTCTAATCCTCATTTATTGAAATTGTACAATCACTAGTAAACCAGCTTGCAATGAGAACTAAAACATATTAGCTGCTAATGTAACTCCTCAACCCGCTCAAATTTGGGTGTTATAGGCCATATCTATTCTGAAGGGCCTGCAAGACGCAGAAGACCATAAGTGGGGGACATTATTCTTTTCCCTTGTTTGCTTGCCTGATTCCACATCGGACACATAGTTGTCATCAGGATATATGTTAGTAAGCCAAATACACTCATGTTGGTATACACCTATGTCAGCAGTTTGATTCATGAGAGTTCAGAGACAATAGGCAGTTAGCCATATCCAGATGCCATGCACATGAGCCTCGTATGTGGCATGCCCCTATACCTAGGAAATAAATGGTTGCATGTTCTTGTAGTTCATGCATAATGTGTGCTGCAAAGCTACCCTAAGAAAAAAGCTATGGTACCCTGCCTACATAGGGTGAGCATGGTTGAATCAAAAGAAGGCCACTATCTCAGGTTTTCTGTCGGATATTATTAATCTGATGGACTCCTTGTTGTACCATTGTTCGCATTCGAATAGTATCCCCGCTAAACCATGATAGGTAGTGCATTAACATTTCATGAGCCCCGCAAGGTTAGCTTGGAGATCATTTATATCATATAAGTGGTTAGATGACCAATGCGATGCCTCTTAAAGATCTATAACAAGTTGACGAAAAATTTTACATTTTTGATTGCATAAGTGAATGTCGGGCCCAAGTGCTAGTTGGCCTATGATGAATTGAGGACCTTCATGTTCTGCGGACGTGTGAAAACATATCCACGTGTCAAAAGTTTGTATTGGTAGCTTTGCTGCATCACATGGACATGGCACCCCAGCCTTTCTTTGTAACTGACTTCCTTAAGAAGTGTGGTTATGAACCAAAGAAGCATTCCACCGTATGTCTTGATATCAGTATGCATGCATACTAGATGGTAGGTACAGTTCCATAACCATCTCAAGGGTTTGAAGGATGATTTGATATCCTCAATATTCCAGTAATGCACAATCCAAAGTTTGAGCCATTGCCACCATCGCTATACAACATACAACTTGTTTTTTGTGGCTTTACCCTTGTTCAGAAGCTGTGTGCCATAAGCCAATAGACTATGCACCATAAAGCAACACCATATCACAATGCTTTTTTGGTTTTGCTTCTATTAAATGCCTTTGAAACCACAACAATGGCTTCCACATCCTTTCTAATGATCGGATATCCTATTGTATGCAAACTTGACATCTAGATTGAAGTAGCATGACAAATTTCACATGTTAAGACTCTTTTGA